>FR990126.1:10458710-11083710 GCA_905404295.2 Ochlodes sylvanus | reverse complement strand
AATAGGATCAACTTATTAAACATTAAGTACCGAAACATCAAAAGCATTGTGCGTAATGAAAGAATAGCGCTTATGTTAAGAGGCTTTTGTGTTTTACTCGTTTTCGATTTACGTTTTTATTTTTTGCTCTACTTATTAGTGAATGCGACAATGTTAAATTTACTTGAGGACAGAAAATATATTATGGTAATATTTTTTTAAGTCTGTATACCCTATAGCCTAGTGGTTTTGGTCCATCGTAAATGGTCGCCTAAATTAAGTAAGCTTAGTGCTTTAGGTTGACAAGAGCTTTTGACGCTTAGGTTTGGCGCTGACTGAGGGGGGGAGGACTTATTATATGTACAGTGGAGCAGCGTGGTTGAGATAGCTCAGTTTACTTCATTACAAAAGGCGATTGTCCTGAAAACCACTTATAAAACAACTACAGGATGATTTAGGTATATCAACATGTTTTTCTTATGTCGATACAAGCAAAATTATTTTTATTAATTTTATATTGCTAGATAAATTAATATCTTATATTGAATTCATCCAGTCTATAATATGGAAGTATTGGCATAGCTTAATAGTATTCACTTTATATCCAATTTAGTACAACGTATTCAAGAGCCCTCTAATAGTGTACCGAAAAGCAATAAACATGACAAAATCGTTTTGCTATAACGATTATGGCGCAAAATATTTGAGATCCATTTACGAAGGATATTAGCCGTTAAAGAGGTGCTTGAAAGGCATCGAGCCTACCTTCGGACCCTCGGGGAGGCTTTCAAGGAGCTGTAAGGTGTTGTACCCCTAAATGCGATCTAATTACGAAATAGTTTCACTTCTTGATTTATAGATTAAGTTCAGGGAACGGGTCGCACACGCGGCGCGGCTATGCGGTGTGCCATTGACTTATTAAAATCCTTGTATCTTTAATCTTAAAGACAAAATGAACACGTTTATTTAAAATATAAGAATTATATGTAGATACTAAATTTGCATAGCATGACAAATGCTAGTCAAGACCTAACTTGAGAAAAAATCTTATAGACGTCATCCAGAGAGGGCTGGATTGACAAAAATGATTAAACTCATTTTTTAAACTTTCTATTAAAGTAGTGAAATAAAGTATGTATCTATATTACTGAATGAGGCATTTGACAAAATTAAAATGTGATTATGCCTGAAATTAATTAAAATTAATCATTTGGCAACCTTAAGCTGATAGCTTACTAACTCCCAACAATTTGTAGCTCCTAGTATAATTTACAATGCATTATCAATTCAAACACCTAAGCACAGGACTGCACAGTATTGAGAGGTGTTAAAGGAAAGACGGGACAATCTCCGGAATTATCGGATTCCATGGGTCTTCCACAATGGATGTTCTTGGCCGGGCGAGCTTACACTGCGGCCCGAGTGCTTTGTACCAAATCACTTCGCAGATTTATTACCAAGTGTCCCCTTTACCCCACTCTCCCCCCATATAAATCGTGAAATAAGTGTTGCTATATTTACCGGTGACGTATTGCTAATCGCGGGTACCGTCTGCGCTCGCCAGTTGTGACTCGTGAATAGTAATTATTAATCCGAGAATCTACTGACGAGCTTGAATAATTTATACACGAAATTTATTGCGGTGAGGTGGAGATCGAGTGAGGTACACATACATATGTCAACTTGAGATTTGAATGACGCAAGGAGGCCAGGCTGAAGTAATAAGTACCAAAAATTTTGAGTGTAACGAAAGTTTACTTTTCACTAGTAGCGTAGTGATTGGTTTCAAACCGGTTCTTAGTATCTTGCTGTAAATATTTCGGACAATGAAATCACACATTACTGCACACATTTTTTATTCATCTTAATTATTTGTAATTTCACAAAAATATGTGTTAATAATACTATTACTTATCTAATCAAATAACCATCGACATTCAAATTCTAACAACTAATGTTACATAACATATAAGTAAGATAAACTAAAATCTTACTTTGCCACGACATTAACTTAACGGCATATCACAAGTAACACGAGGCTTTTCATCAGTAGGGTTTAATCAATCGACCGATGTTGTCGGTCAAACGAACCGTGTAAACTCCGGTCACTCCGAACGAAGGCCTGACCGAATTCCTCTGACCGATGACAGGTGTTTACTATCGAATGTAATTATGAGATGCCCGAGTGTGCAGATTTTACTAATGGACGGGATTTCAGAAACAGTCACGGGAACTGATTTCGTAATTGGTTTTAGAAGATGGTATTGCGAACGATGATCAATTTAATTGAAATAATTTAATGATATTTAAAGTAACTTGAACAGTAATAATTGACCGTATTTAGTTAGTATATTCTACAAAATGTATTGTCGGCTTGAAATTTTCTCCTCGTAAATAATAAAATTTTAATCGTACATGTAATAAAACTACAAAATGATCGATGTCTGTCCACGGCAGATATTTGAGAAGAACTATTATTTTGGGAATTGGTTAATAATAATTGGTATCTCTATAGGTTTGTTAGGTGCCGCTGATCACAGCAACAGCTTGAACTGATTTGACTGCGGGTTTCACTGATGTATTATTGTAAGCCTGGGTAATATTTAGGATTTGTTTTACGTAGATTGATTCACAAATAAAAATGATAATATCGATGCAAAGAATTCAGGGTAAACATAACGAAGCTGGGTACTAAACATAGTATAGCGGAGCGACACGACGCAGTTATTAAATAATAAATATATGGGAAACGTAAAAGTAAAAGTTTTGATTTATCCAAATATATATTTTTATCCCTGCTGAATTCATGCCATAATCACCTGGCGACAGTTAAAGATTACACCCTATATATGTATACGAACGCACATCACTAATCAACGAATACGTACGTGTGTGTGAGTGATTGCTCAACTCACTTTGCACAGGTACTTAATTAATTAAAAGAGTACTCGAGCTGCCTCGAAGCCAACTCGAATCCAGCTTCATTCGTTTACCTGTTCTGCTGTGTTTGTGTAGCTAACGAACGAATTAATTACAATTATTGAAGTGGATTACAGTAATGAATTTTAAATTGAGAACTAGGTACATTATGACATTTGATTATGCCGTTAGTCTCTGATGTTATTCCTTGAACAGTTTTCTTGAAAGTTTAGTGGAGATAGATAGTAAATAATACACAAAAATATTGCAACCTTAGGTGTTAAACTTACATTTTAGTCGATCATAATCATGCGTGTTTAAAGGTTTAAAGCTTAAAAGTTTTTAAGGTTTTATGAAGAACTGTCATTTAAATGTAGTACGAGTATTTTCTACCATCTCGTTAGAATCGTATGGAGCTCAGCTGTAGAACCAAAGATATTAAAACTATAGATGCGTTACGTTTATATGACGCGAGGTACACTTTTGGATCAACTCCACATACATATTTGTACATACATATGTAACTATGGAGACAAAATGAGACGCGATACATGAAAAGTAAGCCAATTAGCCAAATTTGACTTGTCGCTTTTCGCGCGCTAATGACATGTCTACATCTTTTTACACGCTTTATATTAGCTTCACCTGTATGTTTGTTTGTAACCGACTTCTTTGGGCGCGATTTTGACCCACTTTAAACAGCCAGATTTCGTTCAAACTTTGTAGATTTATTGAGGACCGATGACAATACACTAATTTGATAAAAAAACAAGCTATTATGTATGTTTGTTTGTAACCGACTTCTTTGGGCGCGATTTTGACCCAATTTAAACGGCCAGATTTCGTTCAAACTTTGTAGATTTATTGAGGACCGATGACAATACACTAATTTGATAAAAAAACAAGCTATTATGTATGTTTGTTTGTAACCGACTTCTTTGGGCGCGATTTTGACCCACTTTAAACGGCCAGATTTCGTTCAAACTTTGTAGATTTATTGAGGACCGATGACAATACACTAATTTGATAAAAAAACAAGCTATTATAAATAATCCAAACTAAAAAGTAGAAAATAAATAATAGTTTAAAAAACTAAAAAACACGCTTTTTATAGAAAACCGAACTAAAAAATAGAAAATAAATTTTAATGAATTTAAATTAAGAAAATAGTGTTAAAAATTTCAATGAATATATATATAGTTTTTTAAACTATTATTTATTTACGTACAGTATCATTATGTAGAAAATAAGATAGATGTGATTGATGAAATTACTACGTAGGATAGATACATAACTACTTTGTATATTTAATTTACTACGCCCAATCAAGTAACGTGCGCACCCGCTCCTCAATTCCACGATATCCTTTGTCCTAACGTCAAATTAATCATATTCGGGATTCAATTTACATAACACAATTTATACACGACCCAATTCCGTGCAATTATTAAATTAAATCGGACCACACAAATGTGTCCAAGATAAGGGAATTACATAAAAGATCGTTAAGTGTTTGATGTGTAGGTGTTAAGTAAATTTGGGTGTAATCGCGCTAAGCCCTTTCAGCTTTTCCGGAGCGTCTGTGGCCCGGGGTTGAGAAAAAATTCCCCAGGATTTATTGGCTTGTTACTGGGATTTAAAAAAGGAACGTAGACGGAACGTTGGAATGCAGCCCACTCCGGTGCGGTGTTTGATGCTTGTCGAAAGGGCCACTTGGTCTGATGTTCATTTTTGTAATCGTTCTGATTTTGATTACCATTTTCGTGAGTCGAGAATCGTTTGAAATATTTCATTTGCCTCGCTATTAGGTTCATTTTATCATCGCTCAATGTTTGTTTTTCATTCTGCTGTTTGAGTTATATTCTGCATAGGAAATTTTGTTTTTTTTTTTAATAAATACTTAATCATACCTATAGTATAAAGTAGTAAACCCCCCTCGCTTCTTTTCGGGAAACCTATCCATTAGGACTCTCAATCCAAAATTATTAGAACGACTTATTTTCACGCGCTAGTGTTAATTTTGCGATAACTCCTAAGATATTTATTTAAATTATATAGTGGAAAGGGTTATCATAAAGTGTACTAAATGCTTAAGGTGCTATGCCGTCACTATACGTATACCCTCTGGTCAGTGCGGAACTGGAAGACTTTCGGAGCTACTGGTAAGTCGGTTTCCTTGGCACTGGTGCTGATTCGCTGTCTGTTGGTCGCTGACTGCCATGATTAGTCTGGTCAAACCTAGCTATCTCTAATTCGGCGCCTATCTCACAATCGGTGTCTTTACCCTATAAGAGGAATATTTCACCCATACATTGTGTTGTTATATCTCAAAGGGCTGAGGCAGCGTTTTCGATTTTTGTACAGACAGACGCGGCGGGGGACTTCGTTTTATAACGTGTTACAAATGTCCATGGGAGACGGTGACTACTTACCATCAAGTGGCTTGTCCGCTTGTTTGTTGGCTATTTACATAAAAATATGTAATAATACTAAAACCAGTATTAAAATATAACGAACATCAAAACAACCGCCACATAAAACCAACACAATCTAATTCAGAACTCCTTATAACGGGCAAAGTTACCAACTAAGCGAAAAATTACCTTAAATCTGCAAATTTTATTCAGATATGCGGATGGTCTTTAAGATGTACATCTTTAAAATGTTCGTTTTATTTCCAAACTAATGAGGTTGTGTGGCGAGGTAAATGTGCGAAAACGAAATTCAGAGTCCCTTTGATTTAGATCGAGAGTCGAGAGTCTATGCCTTCCGTCCCTAACTAGATTGCTCATCAGGGATTTTAAGTGACTCTCAGAGATTCTCGAGACTCACTTTAGAGACTTCTTAAATATTCACGGAGCGTAGCACTCGATCGCGTCTTCCAGTTGCTGAAACTTTCGTAAACTTATTGATTGAAATATTATTACATTGTTGCAATATCGTTTTGAATTTGTTTGTAGTATCAATTTATTGTTTCTGTTTTAAACATTACAGGGTAATTTCACCAATGGTATATGCAACTTGCTGAAATACGAATGTCACAACGTATATCTTTTTCTGTAAATATTAGATTATTAGCCTTTCTCTTAATTAAGTTTAGCGTCACTGACCACAAAGGAAGCGAGGTACCTACATAACCTATTACCGACTCTTGGACATGATGGCCAATACACATAAAAACATGGATGAAACCCCTTAGAAACACGGATTTTGTTAATTTGTAAAACGATTAGCGCAGGATTTGATATTTCTCACATCATTCATGGATAATATCACCGTGGCATTATGACTTTTTATAGATGCGGCCTCGTTGTCCTTTATTATTAGAATAAGTATAGGCAATATAATGTTTTAATTTGTACAAAAAATCGGCAGTTAATAATTTGTTGTTGTACTAAGGTATATTTTAACAAATTTAACGATAATAACAATAAAAACACTCGGTTAAATTTCCCGCGAAAACCGCTACGGAAACGTTACACCATGAATATTTTATAAGAAGCCCACGGCTTTTTTTTATAACCGTTGTTTCTGCATGATCGTGATTCGGGGAGTGACAGAAATAAACGAGTTGAATTAATAAAGGTCCCGGTTAGTTACAATTACGTGTTTAAATGTAAGCAAGCCGGCTCCGCGTTACACTTTGATTTTTCTTTCGCGACACGCCATTTGTCGGTTTTACGGGCTGTGCGAAATTGGAAGTAGCTGAGAATTTTCAGTTCGGTACCACTTCAAATTGATGGATCTATCTCATAAATAGTTTTGCAGTTTTCATCACAGATATTGTGAGTGGAAATACTCAAATATTGTGATTTATTTTCCTTTGTCGTATATATAATTATATAATTGACATCCATCCATCCATCCATCAGCCTTTTGTCGTCCACTGTTGGACATAGGCCTCCCCTAACATTCGCCATTCTGAATAATTGACAATTAATAAAATTAATTGACATATTTAATAGATATTAAGTACCTACTTTACATAAGTATTAGTAACATAGTACAGAATTTCAATTCATTCCCGGGATCCAGATGTGGATAACATGTAGCTTTATTTTTTCAGCGGCAACACATTTTATACATGTCATATTCATCAATTTCATACAGAATGTATTTTATTTTATGATAACTTTATAACATCGAATGTGCTTGAGTTATTTCTGGCAATAAATTTTCATTTGCATCCGTATTCCAGTCATCCGTCATTAAGCTTTGATTTCAACGGGAAGCAAAGGGTTTAGAATAAAAAATTGGGGCCCTCCGCGAAAAATCCTTTAAGGAGGGACAAAAAACGAATAAAGAATACGAAGAATTACCGAGAACCGTTGTTTTCTTGCTGCAAGGGTAACCAGGTAGGCAAATGAATTGCAAACAGCATTATTATTTCCTCCAGGAAGTCGTATATATTCGCGGGCGCCTTTATTTTAACGTTTCCCGGCTTATTCATTTTTTTCCTACCCCTTTTTATTGCCAACAAGCTCGTAATATATTGTAAACGAATAGCGAGTGCTGCCTGTAAACAACTATTACGGCTTAATAAGAAACCCTGATTTGCTTAGGGCGACTTTTTTTTTATTTCTGCTCGCAAAACTAAGTATGCCAGGTTCGATTCTCGCGAGGGCTAATTTATGTTTCAGATACATGTTTGTTCTCGGATTATGGGTGTTTTGATGTCTTGTTTGTGTATCCTAGAATGGGGCTGTAGATGTAAAAGGTACCTGGAAATGTTTGTGAGGAAGTCGGCAAAAGTTCTCTGTAACATTCTTGGAAGAGAAAGTTGGTTGTAATATTACCAACCTGTGTGGTAAATTCAACTGTATGGTAAATTCACGGTTAATCTAAGTAATTTTGCTATCGTGATTAAGTAATACTTAGTACTTATAATTGGGGTTCATACTGCATAGTAGCTTGGTGATTTTTAAAAGGCTCTGTTATCGAAGCCTAATACATTGTCCTCAATTTATACTTCGAGTAAAAGGAGAGGAGAACTTTGAACCCAATTACGATGATGAGATTTACCTGGACTCAATGATAGGCTCATCTTTATATCGTCTTATTTTATAAGTAATCTCTGTCTACATATCGAGTTGGCTCGCAACGGGCCGGGGTGCCTTTATTCACCTATTACAATTACATTACACGGCCTCTATATGCCAACTTAGCTAGAAAACTATTCGCCTTATAATTACCCGCAACAAAAGATGGCGGGTGAAAGCGAGTACGTTCCTTGGCTAGTGATGTAATGTCCTATAAAAGGGCGATAACTGCCTGTTATAGCGCTTGAACGGCTCTCTAATAATGAATTGTCTTCAGTATAACGATCGTGATTGTACAAGCTCTTTGTTAGAAAATAATGGTCGGATTATCGTAATTGGCTATCTAATAAGAGATTTAAAAACGTTTGATCTGAACCCATTGGATTGGAAGATTAACTCATTGGGTTTTGGTGGATTTTGTATCGAGATAATGTTAAGGAGATATTGACTTGCAAATTTAATTAAATTACATTTTTAAATGATAATTACAATCTTTTTATTTTTAAATTTTAATTAAAATATTTTTATCTAATAGATAGGTTTCGAGGGCATAAATGAGAGTTTATTTAGCTACTATTATTATAACGTAACTATACTACTTAAATTATTACAGGTCAAACGAATTAATGAACTTCATAAACCTTCTAGACAGCATAAAGAACTTTCTAGGGTACAGTATTTTTAAAAATATTTTAATAAAAACGCCTATAGATATTATCTATTAGTTTATTCATAATTTAAGACTAAACTTTACATCGCTGAGCTATCAGACTCAGTTAAACTGACTGAACGATTAAAATGTATGTATAAAATAATTATTTATCGTAATCTTAAATAAAACATAATATGAATGTTGTACATAGGTGTTTGAAAACCGCGAAATTTTATCCCTTAAATTCAAACCTTGTAAACAGAAGCTTCCTATGCAGAGAGCCACGAAAAAGTAGCTTATACGAGTACATGTACATATATATGATGAGTAATAAAGCAGGAAGCGGGAACGGAGCCAATAAACGTAGATTATCGGGAGTTATGATGCGATTCCCGTTAATGCGACACGACAATAGGCCGCGGGCGAGCGATCCAGCTTGCGTGGAAACGGATCGTGTGCAAATGTTTACATATTTTATCCTGAATGTAATTTATGAAGGAGGTTTATAAGGGTTTATAATAAGAACTTACCGCGAAGTGTTGACTCTCGAAAGCATAATGTAACACTGGTCCTTTCCAGATGAATATTGAATTAAAAGAAATAAATTCCGTGTATTTTAACCAAGATTGGTCAATTTAATTTCGTTGCCAAATTTTTTACATTAAAAATGTAAAAAATTGTATAAATGTAATAGTTATATTTATTACTTCGGATTTATTAATCATCCTTCATATTAAGACTTAATTTTAGAAAAAATAATACATATTTTATACCTGCTATAAAGTCAATATTTCTTTTTAAACCATTCGTTAAACAACGTTTTATAATTGAAGGCCAAGATAATGTGTTCAATAAAAGCACAGGTTTATTAAGTCATTATTATTAAGTCCTTTTCCATATTAGCTCAGCACATCACCCGGAGGGCGCATCACTCAAAGCGCATAGACAAAAAGAGCGCTGGTTCATGTTACAGAGTCAATATATCATCAGCAAACCGAATAATTGCTGGCTGGAATGCTTTGATCGCCCTTAATAAATCCTGCCTTGCGTCCACATGACAGATTTGACAGTAAGCCGTGTATCGCCTTTGAAATCTGTGTGTGCTAGTAAAACATTCGACATTCGAATGTTCGACTTTCGAATGTTCGACTTTCGATTGTTTTATGACTGTGATGGATTTATAAGTTTCCAATGTTTCATTTTCGTATGTTGCTTGGCGATAAAGAGGTTGCGCACATTAATTGTTATAAATATATGACTAAGCAACGTATGTATTGTGGGAGAATAACAATAATTCTAACATTTGGTAAAAATAATAAAATAAAAGTTAACATAAATAGTTAATTTATCTAAACTCCACAAGAAATGCTCCAATTTAACATCCTGTTTGTATACTAAATTACCTATCTTTAGGAATCTTGATGATTGTATCTAAAAAATCTCAAATAAAAAAGACTTCATGAATGTTAATTGCTCAATCGAAGCAAAACAAACACTTGACCGTTCTACTGTGGGGTTCAAAAGAACAAGCCAATACGGCCGATACTGTGCAAACACTTCGACACGAGTCAATGTTGACACGACCCGGCTCCGTTGCGGCAATAAATTGCGTAAATAAATTAGCTTTGACAATCCATTTATGTCCTATTGATTCACCTTATAAGCGAACTGATAAGGAAACCAGATAAATGAACAGAAAGATAGGATAGAGATAAATGGATTGAAAGGTACGATAGATAAATGGATAGATAGACAGATGGATAGGTACCTCTGTACCTAAGCAAAATATAAATTTAATATTCACACCATCTTGTTAATTGGATTAAAATTTTTGTATTGTAATTGTAAGTACATTAATTTCATACAGGCTATTGTTATAGGTAATAGTAGGGGAGCCGAAGCGGGGATTTCGGGATTTACTCGAGCGCGTCTGAGACGCTCGAGTATTTTTTGGTGACTGTTTTTTTTTATTTTTGAATTCCCTGTAGGTACACCTCGCTACCCCACCAGTGAACGAGTATACGTTATATATTTTTTTATTTGTAGCACCTAAACTTCACAATCCAATAGGTCTTCCACAACGCTCGAGTTATCATATCTTTTGATCTGGTGGAAAGGCAAGAAACAAAAGAAATATGGAGAAGAATAAATGGGAATATGGAAGAGAATTAATTTAATCGCGTATTTTGTGTTAAAAAATACAAAACTTATTCAATGCGATTTTATTTAGTAGGTCCTGTGTTGAGAAATAAATATACCTACTGTCATCCCTTTCGTACGTGTTTTATTGAATAAACTTTTAAAGTTTTAAACCCATAAATTTCCCGTGGCACTACCGGTAACACTGCTAGTAGCGCTACGTTTGTGAATTATTATTTTTAATTTACCTTTCGTAACTCACCCCATCAAAACTAAGATCGCGTGACAGGTTACGCTCGAGCAATTAGCGTGAAATTAAATTTTAGCGAAACCTTAATTTAATATTGGCAGTAAAGTTCAATAGCCAAAAATAAATAACCTCTAGTTTGTGGGGTGCACCGGGGGACAAAGATATCGTCGAACGCAAACAAAACGATACGTTGGTGTGGCGTCGTAAAAAACGCGTTAACATCCATTCACATTTATGTCCCCTATTTGCGGTCGCAGACCACTGGACTCGGATACAAAGTAACTGATTGCCTGCAACAAATTGTGATATTTGCTCGCCCGGACGCTGTTTTCCTCGGATTTTAGTGTTGGAATAAAAAAACACTTTTTATCCAAGTATAGGAAAATGATATCAAAAACTAAGGATGTTATTTACTAAGTCTCCCATATATTATTTGGACGGTTGTATTTTGTTAGATAATGGTAGACTTTTGAGTCCCGTAGATGTCCTGCAGGCACCAGTTATTACGATCTTCAAATAATGACGTTCTACGGATTTTAAACATTATAATTTATTCAAACGAATATTGGCAAAGGTACCTTAAATCATTGTTGCTCATAATCTTGCAAATTATTATTGTTAGCTGTACATTTCTAATGCTAATTCAGGTACTTATATTAGAAACCAAACTAATTCATTGGTCCTTATGGAATAAAAATGGGTGAAACTTGAATAAACTTTCAGGTAGGTATTTATCATAAGGCGAGGACGCAAATTATAGCATTTTTAATCACAGTTCAATCACAGAAATACAGACAGACACGCAAAATAAACTGAGTCCAAAAGCACTCATCAAGGCAAACAATGATGTATTAAAACAACTTAAAGTCATCAGTAGAAAAGTGCCACTGTTCTTCCGCCCCGTGGATCATCCCGTAAATAGGTCAAAGGACCCCTGTGCGTGGGGGACACCCTGATAAAACTTCTTCCAAAACTTTTGTTTCGAGCACCTTCGCAAGCGTATAATGTAACATAAAGCACCGTCGGAATAGAACCCATTATTTTCATCGAAAATGAACTCATTTCCCGCGTTATTCAGAATGGATTTCTGAAAGACGGTTGGTGAGGCGTAATTTTAAAACTTGTACATTTTAATTGATACTTATATTTATATTGATGTGAAGGAACTCATTTTTGCTCCAAAAGGTTACTGCAAATACTCTCAGGTGGGTCGTTCATGGGTGGATGTATAAAAATTCCGGTAGAATTGACGGAAATGCCATATTGCAAATTAAAAATTCCTATCAAAGGCATTCTTATGATGAAAGGTCACATGAGACGCGAGTTTGATATTCTAGCTAGTAATTAGTAGTAAGTGCAGTCTGTAATGTGAGTAGCAAAAGAAGCTTCTTGGAAGTTTCTTGTCGCTTCTTCTTCCAAGACTACTCACGGTAGGGATCTATAGACCGATGTTGAACAGTCTTCAACGTTAATTAATTTTAAGTCGCTGCTACTTAGGTATACATAAAAGTTGAAAATATTAGTGGATAACTTTGTCCACATAGATGTGAGAAGGGGCGGTTATTCATAAATTCCTAAAAAAGCAAAGAAATTGATGGCAAGTCACCGCCAATGAACAAGTGCAGTTGTAAATATATCAGCAAAGTATTGCTGATCAAGAAATTATTTTACTTTGATAAAATTGTTCTATAAAATGGGTGAATATCAAAGGTCTATTTTACTCATTTTAGATCTAAGATCTAGGATTTAAGATCAAAAATTTGGAAGTAGATACACAAATTAAAATTTTCATATCCATGGTCATAAATCAGATAACTTGCCAGTTTAACGTTTCAAACAAACGATGGATTTGGAAGCGGCTAAAAGCAAGGAAATCTTATTGATTCGGCGCATTCGATCCCATTATTTACTTTCTCATCTATAAATTCGTTTCCAGACCCCGTTTAATGTTGATTACATTCCTGTTCCAAGGTTCAACTTTGAGATGGAAATAACTTGTTACTTCTATTAAGTAATTAGTCGGTATAAAGCGATGCTTAAGTAATGAAGCGTAATTATAAGAGAGGACATGTCTAAGGAGAAGAATAATTAAATCAATCATCCCCTCCCCGTGGTGTATAATCTTTTCAGTGAAATTGAATTTAAATACGTTGAAGGAATTGAGACGATACTTTGAAATTGTACGCAAAAATGTTTAGTGGAAGACGAGAGGCAGTTAAATTAGTAGGTGGGAATTATTTAATCATTGGCTTCAACCCATTAATAGCTCACTGCTGAGCATCTCTCTTCTCATAACTGAGGAAACCTAGAGCATACTCCAGTGCGGATTGGGGTGGGGTTAGTGGCCAACCCAAGTGTCATAAATTATTATGCCGCTCGAAGGCCTTCGAAATGTCTTAACGACTGCTGCCTAATGATAACCACCGAGACTGACAAAAAATTTTGACCACGAGCGCTGTTGCTTTACTCGGTCGATCGCCAATTCGCCAAGCCGCCTGGCTATGACCGCTTCATTACTACTACTGTATGTAGTTTTGGAAAAACTGATCGTGAAAAAAGTTTTGACGTGATAACGTCTTATAAATTGGTGAACACCGGCAGCGCGCAAGAAAAAGTGTCCCGTTCCGCCTGAGCCTGTGCGTGCAAGCGAGAGCGCGCAACAAGCGATAGAGAGGCACGATCGGCCCAAGCGTTGGCTTGCAACGCATTTATGTATATCTCTTCCACTCCATCAAAGTATGCAATTTTTCATCAATGTTTTCTTATGACGTTATGACGTAAAATTATCGTCTTTAAAGACAACTATTTTTTCATCAGATGTATCTACGTTGCATTTATTTGAAATTAAAACTTAAATTAAATCATTTATAAATTAATACACATAAAGTAATATTACTAATAGTTTGATTGGTAGCAAAATTTTGAGATATCCTCTGTCCCCAGGGAAAGGGGTGTGGGGAGAAACTTTTAAAGATATTATCAGAAGGGTTGAGACGCGCCCATGCGTCCTGCGTGATCGCGCTCGCCATCTGTCTTCGATGAACTGAAATTTGTTTATCTTTACGTTACTAAGAAATATGTAGATATTAAATTGAATCTTCTCGACCGATACTTGATAAAAGTATTATCAACAAGTATAAAATACATAAGGATTGGCTGACTTGGTTTTGCTATTACAGTTACTGTAATAGCAAAACCAAGTCAGCCACTACAACTATAACTGTTATAGTTGCTATTATCAATCTATATATGTATATAAAAATCTTCAGTTACTGAGTGACTGACAGACAACGCACAGCCGAAACTACTAAACGCAAGAAACTGAAATTTGGCACGTCTGTTCCTTGAACTTGAGAAACGATTTTTGGAAATTAAGAATTTCACGCGGGCGAAGCCGCGAGCGAAAAACTAGTTCTTTATAAATTAACAATGTAACTCAATGGATTAGAACATAATCAGTATATAACTATAATAATTAATATATTCAGCAAGTAGTGTATTTAATATTGTATGTAACATAACAGTGCATTATGTTAATTCAAAGCCGTAAAATATAAAAATAATTCATTAAAATATAGATATCGAAAGTAATAAATTCGCACGATTAGTCATCCATTGAACTTCCGCATTGTATTGATAAAATAATAAAAACAATACAACATTGGACAAGAAAAACTTGAACATTCAAGGCGCATTTATTAGACCAAAAGGTGCCATTGCAAAGTATCATAACCAAAACGATGTCTTTGTAGCGAAATGAGAAATTCAGAGCGCAAAATAAATTATGCAAACGTGCCGCAGTAATCGTAAAAAATCAAGAGTTTTCTTCCCGAGACGTAGAAATGTATTGAGACAGGAACTGGACGCACATAAATTTATCATTTTCCACTGCATAAAGCATAAATTCGAATCATTGGTCCTTCCTAGAGGGCTTCGATACACAAGAACTTTTGTTGTTGTTCCAAAGTAAGTTTCAATGATTATTAAGACAATGTATCTACCTAAGCAATATTTATTTATTGTTCATTCTCAACTAAAATATACGTTACTAATCGCATTACATATTAAAGAAACATGTAAATTAGTTACGCTTATACTCGTACATTTAAAAATACACAGATTTCAACAACTTTTTATGTTTACCATTACAGTAGGTATGCTTAATATACACCATTAGGTAGGTACAGTAGGTATGCTTAATATATGCTAAAATCTACTAAGAAAATAAGTTGTTAAAATATTTGCGCATAATCTTATTTCAATCAATACAGTCCCTTCTACCTTCTACTGGTAAGCTCAACATACTTACAATAAAAAGTATTTTCATTTTCAATCCGTCTCATTTTGTTGAAAGGCAAAAGAAATATTGAATAGGTCCACCATCTCGACACAATGAAAAATGCCTGAAGCTGTACACTTCGCCACACTTGTCACCCACATGGTCCGAGGGTCGAATCTACATAAAAATATCTCCATATTTTAAATTTGATTTGAGAACCGAAGATGGCGGACAAATGTTTGCTATTGAAAATTGAGCGGGGCTCTTACGTGAGAGAAATGCAATGCGTCATTCTGGACGTGTGCTGGAAGTTTTTTGTGGATATGAAAATGTTAATAAGATCCAATGTTTGAAAAAACTGTAAACAGTAGGTACTGTAACTATGCCTCCTAAATTTGAAAACTGAAAGATTTTTAAAAATAAATTTTTTGTGTTTATTATCAATATACAGTCAAATATACAGCCAGTATTTAGATTTTTAGGTTTCGAGGCGCCTGAAGGCCGAACACCTCAACGAGAGACATTGCTCGTAAGTAAATAGTCATGTCTCGAATCGCCGCTAATAATTTCAAGGAAGAGAATTGAAACCCATAGAATGATTGTGATGTAGAATTGATATTATGTAGAGATTGAATTATGAACATGGCTAAAATGCGTGTTACTTAGTTTATCGTTTACAAATGCAACGTCTGAATAGCTAAATTAAATGTATACTTAGATTTGTTAGTCGAGGAATATTACGTATAATAAGATTCTTAGATATTTGAATTTTATGTTTCATTATGTTATTACTTTATGCTTTATTGAAATAATAGAAATCGTAGAAACTGGCCTTATGATATTAAAAGTCACAATTACACCTTTTTATTATTTGGTCGTAAAAAATTATTAAGTGCTTTCATTCAGAAGGATGTCAAGTATAAAAGGCAGTTTTTTAGAGGCACGTGAGGCATTTTAATTCTCGTTGTAAAACTATTCAAATATATTATATTTTTACACCCTCGTAACTTAGGCCTGGATAACGCCACGGGGAGTATAATTTTCTGTATGGGTACCAAATTTCAGCTCTAGCTCTAGTCACTGAGTCGACATATTTTAGATCTTAATCTAAAGTATAAAAGCTAGACAAATTTAACTTATTAGTCCGCTAACTACATCTGATTCTGAAAAAACGAAATGTTTCGGGAAAACGCAGCTAGTCCGTTTTTAGCAGGGGCATATGTAATCGTAATCCGTAATCTGGTTACGTTTTGTCCATCTCTGTCTTAAGACAGTTCTGTTGAACGTTAGTTCTGTGAATAGGCCCGAGGCATTTCCCTGTAGAGAAGTTGGTACAGCACAGTACATCTGCGCCGGCCGCAGACCAAGTTCTGGCACACTTGCGGCGGCCCCAGATATGTCATATTTGAGGGCCGCCCGCGCGCCGTGGACATCTTGCTCAGTAATATGCCGACTGATTGTAATTGTAGCGCGGCTGACCAGTCTTTCAACTTTATAGATTTTTATCCCCTTCAAAAAAAATAGGAGGTTTTTAATTCAGGTCTTGTTCTAGGTCGGTCACAGTTGTCATGGGCGGCAGCGACTTAAATATCGAATTAATTGCAGTTAATTTTTTTTCACGACATGTCACATATGTATAGTTTTACGCGATTGCCATCTTTATATCTTTTACTGAATTGCAGGAAAGTTACTATAATCAAGCTAGGCTAAGATAAGAAGAATGCCGTTATCAAAATTATCTCCGAAATCCTCGTACAGGTGTAACAGTTAAGTTTGAAATGGAAATGTAGTTTTTATTACTCGTAGAAAATATCGTAAATCAGTATGAATTTGGCCCTCTTCTTGGTCATGAAGTTTTAATGGTCGATTTCCGTTTAATTAAAAGAAGTCGTGTAATTAAGAGTTTAATCGATTAATTGAAAGTAACCGGGCAAAAACAACTGATAACAAATATTCGCAGGTTGTTATGCTGCAGCATGGACATCTTTGTGTTACGTTTTTACCTTAACGTTATAGGTCTTTTTACTTAAGCACAATTAATGCAGATAGTAATTTTTAATTATTATAAGTACTAAGCTGTGTAAATAAAAGTGTAGGTTGACTGTATTTATCATGTTGAGTGGCGGTATTTAGACTGCAAATAAACATTTTTCTTTCTTTCTTAATCATTACTTTATTGCAACAGTCACTCATTACAAATAATGTTATTTACTTAAGGTATCAAAACATCTAGAGCGCTGTATAAGACGATGAATGAAATGAGTTAGTCCGCACGCTCTTGGCAAAGCAAAATTTATAACGAACACGTCACATACTCGTAGTATGTGAATCTCAATTTTTATACGTATATGAGATACGAAAGAGAACTTTCTGAAAACATTTTCGTTGATTCAAGATAACTAATGTGATGTTAGAATGATAATAAACCTACTCGTACTTAATTCAAAGTTATTTTTGGGAGCTCTTTATAAACACAATTGGTATTTTCACTTGCAGAAAGTTTTGTAATGTACGAGTACATTATATTCTGAGTACATATAATTTTATATCATATAATAATTACCTATGTGTAAAGAATTGAGGAAGTTTTTGGTTAATTATTCTCACATATTCAGGACGGTACGATTACTTAAGTCTGTTTCTTTTTTCATTTTATAATAATGGTAGGGGAGCCCAAGAGGGGATTTCGGGATTTACAGAAGCGCGGCAGATTAATATACAGGGCGATACCCTGTACCCGGTTAAGTAACTCCACCAAAAATGAGCCTCATATATAAGGCCGCACGTGAAGGATACAGGATCAGATTAGTAAAAAAAAATTGATCATCAGACATTCTCGAGCGCGTCAGATTAAGGTAGGGTGAGTTAATTACCTCCTAAAAAGTGTATATTCCACTAATCTGACAATTTGAGAGTGACGTAAAGAAAGGGGAGGGCAGCAAAGTTGTAAAAAAAAAACGTCATCTTGACATTCTCGAGCGTAGTTAATTTTTTTTTTATTTTGAAGGAAATAATTCAAGAATAACGAAAAATATATAATCTGACGATTTCCGCAAGCCGAAATAACAAAAAAATCGTCGATAAAGTTAAATGCGTGCAGCTGCGTGATGCCTATATTTCCTTCTTCGCATTTCTATTCCTCTCTCACTCTTTCTCTATCTATTACTCTCTCACTCCGTCCCCACTCCAGTTTCTGCTGTCATGACGCCATCACCATATTCCAGCAAAAATTTTTTTGAAAGTGGTTTTTTTGGAATAACTTTTAAACGGCTTTATCGATCAACTTCAAAAACTAATCCGCCCTTGAGCTTGAAAAACCACGTCGATCGCCACCAAGTTGGTCGAAATCGGTTGATTCATTCGAGAGATATCGTGAACGAAAGAAACCCGAAAAAGTGTTTTTTCGGGATTACTCCGAAATTTTTGGTTCGATTAATTAAAACTTTTAAATTACTTATGAGGATGATAAAACTGCGTCGAATGCCGCCAACCGCGTGAAAATTGGTTGATCCATTCAAAAGTTATTGCAGTTTGAAAATTCCAAAAATAGTGTTTTATGAAACTTCTATCAGACTTTTGAGCTGGGAGAGCTCAAATGCATAGAAATATTATTTCTTTGAACTCCGCGAGATCAAAATAAATGTCATAAGTACAATTTTAAGCGCCCAGGAATGGAATTAGCGGGAAATTGCAGGGATGGCCTTTAGGGTGAACCGTTTTTTTGTCAGATTAGGCGAATCCCTCTAGATAATCGTCAGATTATGAGACAGTACGTTTAGAACATAAAGATGAATCATATATATCTTAATCTGACGCGCTTGAGTATGTCAAAATGGCGAATTTTTTTTGCATATTATGAGAATGGCCACGAGTTTGCGTCCCATCGAAATCGTCAGATTAGTGAATGAGAGCTTATTTTTGGTGCACTTAACACTCCCTTAGAAAATCTGACGCGCTCGATTAAATTTTTTTTTTTTTCATTTTCAACCCTTACATACAACCACCCCCACCATGCAAACGGTCAGATTAACATACGTACATTATTAAAAATACGTAGGGCATTGATGCTATCAATATCTGACGCGCTCGAGGATGTCCATGCAGCAGTTTTTTTTTACATATTTAAAAATCTATAGCCGCTTCCCCCACCGATGAAAAGGTATATATCATATAACATTTTTTTCTTCTTATCATCTAAGCTTTGCAACCCAATAGGTCTCTGTGACGCTCGAGTAAATCCCCATTTAACACCACGGGCTCCCCTACCATAATATTTGGTTGGCAAACATTTTACACTGTACACGAGTACCGTTTGTATTACTTGGTTACATTTTTACAACCCCACACTGGGATCTCATGTACTTCAGGGCGTGTGAAGATAGGTACACCAAAACATATTCGTTTATCAGATAAATGGTTGATGCATAGGAATCGAATCCAGCACCTCTCGCTCAGCAACCTTGATTATTATCATATGAGCAACAGAATCCAAGTATTTTGATATGATTTTTATCAGATTACTTACATTTAGATATTTCTATGGGCTTGTTATCTTAATTTTAATATTTGTTTAAATTAATTAATTAATACAATTTAAATAATAATTAATTACAATAATTAAATAAATTTAATTAATTAATACAATTTAATTAATAATTAATTACAATAATTAAATAAATTTAATTAATTAATTAATAATTAATTAATACATTGAATGAATTAATTATTAATTGTATTAATTTAATATTAATTTTAAGATTAATCTTAATGTTTGTCTTAATGAATAGTTCTCTATTCTTGTCTAAATGAATAGTTCTTCAAGTCCACTATGGAATCATTATCGATGAAATTATTACAGAAGATTTGTTTCATTACGTATTTATCAAATACCTATAAACAACTATGCTTTAATGTATAACGTAAGATTAAATACCCTTCAAGCGATTCAACAAAGATAAATTTCGAGCAACGAATTAGTTTAGGATCCACCCCCATTCTGCTGACGTTCGCAAAAGTGACAGAAACGAAAGCGAACCCAATATAAGCTGGACATCTAGATAACATTATTATAGACCGTTGCCGCCAACTAAACCACTTTTAGAGCATTAGAAACTTCGACGCATTTAATCTGAGCCCTGTTACAACGGCTGCAATACCATGAACTGACTGCGAACGCAAAACGATATGTGTTAATCCTTTCTTTCCTCTCATCTTTCCATCAGGTGACTTGTCTGCGCATTTGGCGGCTATTTTCATACGTATTAATAATATAAACTTAAATGAATCAAAATACAGTAAAATTATTACTATTGTTATTATGACGACCATATGGCGCAATGGTTGAAATGCCGGAATTATAGAGTCCTCGGTTCGAAGGAAATTTCTATTCTTGGTCTGGGTGTGCGTTTGTTGTTCAGGGTACTCACGACACAGTTCCTAGTGTGGGGCTTTAATTGTTAAAAAATACTATTAAGTTATAAAAATACTTTTCATATTTACCCTAAACAATTAAAAGTTAATACTTTCTTTGTTGATTTGTTTATATCGTTGCTCGCTTGATTAATATCCGTCAAACCCATCCTTTATAATGGTTTCTGTAAATAGGGCTGTAAGTTGTCATTGTAACTGTACTCAGCGTTCGTGAGATTAACGGAATTGATAAATCGGATAACAGTGTTTAGTAAAAGGACACTGATTTTTATTTCACGATAAGGACTTTTTTTATTACAATCTATAAAGATAGACGAAATAGTAACAGTAGGTACCTATTTGTATTATCGTCAAACTATTACGATATTATGGAACGTTGTAGTTTGATGGAATATAATTATAATATCGGTAAATTTAAATATTTAAAGCTTGAAAAAAAATTATGTTATGTTTTCGGAAGATACGAGAACAAAATTAAGAAAGAACAATGTAAATATAATATTTAGTAAAAGGTAATAAAATAAGTAATTGTTAAAGGCCGTAAAAATTGTATTAGTCCGATTCTAGGTAGTAGAATATTAATCGAGATTCAAATTGTTTAAGGAAAACCTCGCCCACCGAAAACTCATAATATTATTTTAATAAATAGTTAAATTTTACAACCCTACACTAAACGGTATATGGTAACCAAAACCCGGCAGGGGTTGTAATGACCGTCGGGCAGCGTGCCGTATTTACCTAAAACAATTAACGTCTTCACGGCCAGCCTTGAGTTAAATCGAAATATGCAGACATTTATATGAAAAATTCGAAAATTAGTAGTTTGACAGAACCTAAGAAGATTAATTTATGAAGACTTGCAATTTTAAGGCTACTAAGTATGCGGCTAGGTTGTTTTCTCTTCGATAATAATGTCTTGAAGCAAGTATGAATAGGCTTCTACGAGTACAAAGTTAGTGCGGTGCGTTTTACCTCTCAAGATTTCGTCTATTTGTTTATTATCAGGTGTCTTTACCTTTACCAAAAATAGTGTGCTAAGACTGCTAAGATGTAGTGCTACCTTGGTGGTTTGAGATCTCCAGTGCGGAAAGTTTAACTTCAAATTGGATTCGCCCCAATGAAAAGGAATGTGCATGTAAAATGTAAACTTAGTTTCTAAACTTAAGCCCACTAGTGGGACAGTTTTGCGGTGATAACAAATTATCCTAGCACCTTTTACATGTACATAAAATGTAAAACTGTTTACACTATTGTATTTCTCCGGGCATCCCCCACTGCATTCCGTGACGAATTGCTTGAGAGTTTAACGTCTTGAAAATTTAATAGTCAAGAATCTTGCGGCACCGGACCGCACTGTACAGAGTAAGAGAATTTTACTTAAACCCTTTTCAATTCCAGAGAGAAAGACGGAAGTTAAAATATTTTTGTTACTTTTTTAATTTCAAGCTCTATGTCAAGATTTTGGTCCAAGAGCTACTGCCAATTTTTGGGTAGGTATTTGAGGCAAGCTGAAAACTTGTCTCATAACTCTCCTACTAAACCCCAACTCGGAGCTGCAGACCTGGCTGCTGAGTAGCGGGGCATTATGGACCCCTACAATTTTAAAAATGTTATTTTTTTATTCCAAAAAAAATGTTAGAGGCAATATGCAATTTTTATAATGTTGTAGTTTAATGTTTAAAGAATAGAAAAAAAAATAAGCCAGACGATTTAGTCGGGGCTTTGACATTGCCAGGCGCGTGCAAAAATTAAAAAAAAAATAGTTTAAAAAAAGTGTTTGAGGCAACTTGAAATTTTAATAGGGTAAAATTTATATCTAAAAAATAAGATTCTCAAAAAGACAGATCATTTCGGTGGGGCTTTCTACCCGCCAGGTGATCTAACAAATCAGGGTAAAAAACAGTTTATCTCGATTTCTGGCAAAACTACAAGTCCGATGGAAAAAAGTTTAATGACAAAGTTGTAGGTAATAAAACGATCTATAATCTTTGTCTTGACACTTTTTTCACATAACCTCAAAATATATGTGAAAAATTAAAAAAACCAAATTTTTGAGTTTTTATTTTTATCTCTTCCAAAAAAAAAATTTTTTTCACTAAATTTGGTGAAAACCTACCTTTTTTTGTCTCAAACACACTGTAATTTTTTATATTGACTTAATATCGAAAAAGCACCCTAATTTTTAATCTAGTCTTCAATTCAATCAAAATTTCTATTTTTTAAGTCGGTGGGCTTTTTATCGTTGACATTTTGACTTTCTGATGGTTTAAAAAATATACATTACTATTGTAAATTTTCACAGAAATGTGCAAAATGTGCCTGATTTAGTCGCAGTAAAGGCGCATTTTCTGAGAAAATTTACCATAGTAATACTCGAATATATGTCGGAGATGGTAAATCGATGGTACGAATTAATCTGTGATACGCGTTAATCGATGGTATTGTTTATCAATGGATCGGGACTCCCGATCCATTGATAAACGCGTGATCTGTCAAAATGCAGTTCATTAAGATGTCGTCCCTCATAAAAGGAATTCTCGGGAGAAGTTATAAAGGTAATCTTAAAGGTAGCATTCGGTTCTTAGCGACCAAGACCCGCGACCGCGCGGCTCCACGCGTCTCATCCACTGAATAGGCAGTGCCGTGTTACTGATGTGCCATTTCTTCTTGGTTTGATGTCTTGATTTATTAATCTGTTTACAAAATCAAACTGTTTATGACTTACTTACAATATTTTCTGAACTTTTCTTTATTTATAATTTAAATGTCGTTTTATGAGTATTTGAAAGCAACCCTCAACTTCTGGTGATGTGAAAATTGAGTCAATCTTCTTCCTTTTTTCCGGAGGCATAGATAATAACATAATAAGAATATCATCATCTTCATCCACCAATAGCTGATGGATAACTTTTACTTTGCTGCGGATAAATTACAACAACGATAACGACAAATAACGACAACGAACACGACGACAACGAAATCTAGGGGTCGCCCCGCGACAGGCGACCATGGTCACGTAGTTGAATGGAGATGGACGCAGTCGCGCGTCGCGGTCGCTAAGAACCGAATGCTACCGTAAGGCGAGTAATCTCTGAAAGTGAATAAAGTTCTAATAAAATATCACATAACTCGCGGATAGAGCGAGTGGTTCGATCGATAAATCAATATTGCGTATCGCTGAGTAAATTAAACAGGTCGGAATCGAAGATCCGCGTAAATAACCAAATAAACAAAGTAAAAGAGCGTTAAAACGGAGCCAGACAGTGATCAGTGAATAAATGAGTTGTTTATGTGTTGGTCCGGACTCTTGTCTTTTATTTGAAATCCCAATCTGAAGTCCTGGTATGAAACAATCCCACAATGGATGTTTGATAAAGAATACCTACTTGCATGAAAATACATGCTACACAGAGTAAAATCGAGTGAAAACCCATACAAACACCCTGCCTACCTGATGCCGACATAATATATTTTTTTAACACCATCGGAAAGTTGATTTCAACGAACAAAAAGCCCACCGACTTAGAAAAAAAGAAATTTTGATTGAATTGAAGACAGATTGAAAATTAGGGTGCTTTTTGGATGTTAAGTCAATATAAGGTGCAAAAATAAATATTTTAAATCAAAAAAATTACAGTGTGTTTGAGACAAAAAAAAGGTAGCTTTTCACCAAATTTAATGAAAAAAAATTTTTTTTTGGAAGAGATAAAAATAAAAACTCATAAATTTGGTTTTTTTAATTTTTCACATATATTTTGAGGTTATGTGAAAAAAGTGTCAAGACAAAGATTATAGATCTTTTTATTACCTACAACTTTGTCATTAAACTTTTTTCCATCGGACTTGTAGTTTTGCCAGAAATCGAGATAAACCGTTTTTTACCCTAATTTGTTAGATCACCTGGCGGGTAGAAAGCCCCACCGAAATGATCTGTCATTTTGAGAATCTTATTTTTTAGCTATAAATTACACCCTATTAAAATTTCAAGTTGCCTCAAACACTTTTTTTAAACTATTTTTTTTTAATTTTTGCACGCGCCTGGCAATGTCAAAGCCCCGACTAAATCGTCTGGCTTATTTTTTTTTCTATTCTTTAAACATTAAACTACAACATTATAAAAATTGCATATTGCCTCAAACATTTTTTTTTGAATAAAAAAATAACATCTTTAAAATTGTAGGGGTCCATAATGCCCCGCTACTCAGCAGCCAGGTCTGCAGCTCCGAGTTGGGGTTTAGTAGGAGAGCTATGAGACAAGTTTTCAGCTAGCCTCAAATACCTACCCAAAAATTGCCAGTAGCTCTCAATCTATTTTGTTTACAAGAAACAATATTTTGTTTGCAACGGTGGGTTCAATCCATCCAAGAGTTTTCTAAGTTGATGCTGATTCGTCCGCAGAAATATTAGACTTCCAAGAGAGAAGTATCTTGTAAACAGGAAGTAAAAATAAATTTCATTTTCTTTATTTTAACTAAATTTTTTAGAGCCCCTAAAGGGAAAAGTTTTAAAGTTTTCAATACAAAGTTAGTTTTAGTACAAACTTTCACGCTTTAACCATAACTTACCAAGTGACGCATTGAGTATTATCAATAATCATTGTTTCTGGCTGTTCGTATTCTATTTGTCAATTATCGTAAACTTCATGCGGATATATTATAAAAATACGAGCGTTTTATTAAATTAATACGAAAACAGCTTAAATACGGTACACGAAGGAAAACAAAGACTGCTAAGAACCATTCACAAAGAATTACTTAGCGTTAACGAACTCACAATGATTTCATGAGCTACCAACATAACTGTTATATCTAGACAAGGAGGCGAACGAGAAAGATTAGTAACAATAACCGTTTAACCAACCTCAGTGATCCACCTAAGATAGATATAGATAGAAGTAATTTATTAGATCAATATTGTTGGCGGGGTCTAGCCGGGCCATAATGGTTATCGCCCCAAAGGTTTAATTACCCACTCAATTCGAGACAATGGTTAATAAGAAACGATGCTTCAGCACTATCCCCTTGATTTATCGAGCCATATTCGCAAGTTTCGCAAGAGATTAGATGAATTACTAACTACAAACAAATGTTGTATAGGTACGTTAATAGTTTATTGGAAAGGGTGGAAGAAATAAATAATAATAATAAACTAGGTGGAAGAAATAAATAATAATAATAATACATAGGTTTAACCAAATGATGACTGATCGATGTAAACTATTAACGAGGGTCTTCATTAAAGCAATGGAAGATCTATAACAATCATTTTTAAAAATTTTGTCTGTGTTAGTTCTCGCTAATTTATAGAAACGTAATCGGTATTCACTATGCATAGTAGTAAGCGTGGTAGATATGTAACATTTGTTTTATTTCAATCTGTTCACAAATAAAAAGGTGATTGCTTAAATGATCTCTTATAATTTATTTTCAAGTAGAGAAGAAGAGAAGTAGTTCAAGTATAGTTTAATATTCCTCATAATATTTCAATTTAAATGCTTAAAGCTTAACAACTTCATGTAGTAATGAAATCGAATACAATTCATTAGATGTCAGTAGGTACCAGGTGTCCAGAACTTAGCGAGGGTTTCGCCACGAATTCATGAAGCGAATACATCAAAGATGGCGATTGAATATTCAAAGAGATCGGCCTGTGCATTATGTTGTACAACTATCGCGCACCTCTCCCTTATAATTGATTGAAATTTATTCAGACTACCAATTTCTATCGCAGTGCAGGAGTCGAGTCTTGTTAATACAAACGACTACGTACTAGTATTAGGTGAAACAGTTTGGAAGTTTATCAGGAGCAAGAAAATGTGACGATAATAAAATGAGTAAATTTAATTTGTCACCATCTTTCAATCAAGTTCAGTACGGATAGATAGAATATTGATTAAGACTGTTGGTCAGTGATGGTTGATTCAATATTTAGGTACCCCAAATTTCAACAAATCACTTGTGCAATAGAAAGTTGCGTCATAATTCCTGATAAACGTAATTATTGCAACAACAAACAATAGGCACGATCTAGAACGGAATATACAAATATTGAAATAGACTTAAAATTTCATTAGAGTACCGCCCCGACCGTTACATTTGAGAGGCTTCTAAATAATTGATTAGCTTTCTTAGCCAACAAGGCCAAGAACGATCCGACAAATTCTATTCAAATGAGAACAAGCCTATATTTGTTTTACAAGAAAGGGACACGACTGAAGTGATAAGTTGCTTGTGACAAACAAGTTGTGTTTAAATTGTTTTGCAATTGTATTGAGCATAATTACTTATGTTTGTATGTATGTAGTCGATTAAATTTAGACGAAGAATTGCCGCCCTGAAAACCAGCGTTCGTGATTTTCCGCGACCTCATGCTGAGTGCGGTCCCTTTTTCGTTTAAATACATTACTGTAGCATTGGTTTATTTATTTGTTTTTATTATTATGTAAAATAAAAATTCTTTCTTGAACATTGTAATTTCTTTTTTCTTTATTTTTGAGATTATTGTTAATCCGAAACGTTATTACGAAATAATTTTTTTTCTGTCTTTCTAAACGGCTTTTTATGTTAACAGCCAAAAACGAGCAGACGAGCCACTTGATGGTAAGTGGTGACCGTCCCTCGTGGACATCTGTAACAACCAAAGGTGTCATCGGCCAAGAAAGACGGAAGAGGAAAGGAAGAAATTTGTAGCTTTGAAGTCCCCAGCCGGAACAGATAAGTCATTTAGCGGAATACTCAAGCATCTATCAAGCAAGAATATCTTTATATCACTGCTACCTAAAATCTTACTTATTTTCGTGTAAAAAAGTCACGATACGACCAACACTGTACATGATATTCAATATTTCATTCAACCAAACGATAAAAGCCAACTAGTCGCAGATAATCTATTGACTTCTCTCTTTTGTTCCCTTTGCAGACGGAATGTTGCCGTCGGTACAACTGTCCTTTGTCTGCAGATCGTACTGCGATTGCGTTTTGTTTGATTTTATTGCGCACCGTCATCTGTCAGATCAGATTGTGTCAGTTTTATTTGTGAGCGGATTTTTCCTTTTCATTTTGAATTGCCTTGTGCAGGTGCTAACATTTTTATGGACATAAAGGTTTTCTATTTTAAACTGTTATATAAAAACATTATTACGTTTATTACTATTACTATTTTAAAGCACTCCTATTTACTAACTGATTAACCTAATACATACTGAATAGCTTCCATGCAACTACATAAATAACATTGTGGTTTAGAAGTCGGTCTGCGATTCGAGAAATCCACGAAAGATTCAAGCTCCACGTCATATCTAACTTTCCAAAAGTACGTGTGTATTTGTAAATAAGATTTTGTTGTACCCAGCTGTGACCCACTCTTGCGATATGACTAAGTTTCATTAACATAGATGGAATTTACAACTTACAGAGATTTCTATTTATTTTCGTAGACAGCGGTCACTATCTCGCGTTACCGTATCAACGGAAACTATGCGAAGATACCCTAAGCGTGTTTACTACTGAGAATACTTGGTAGACGGAGTGCAGTGCCCTCCCCTCGCGTATTAAATTTGGTTATTAGCCTCGCAAACTTTGATCGGCGGAGTTGACCCCGGACGGAGTTCATCGATCCACCGCGACTTTCACCCGGATCATAAACTGAGCCACCCACTTTCAAAACTGAAAAAACAGTTCCCAACTCACTTCAAAACTAAGTCTTCCTAATCACGCGGCGCGAACAAAGTTCACCCAAGTTTTTTTTCCAAGTTCAGTTAAACTTCATCGATGTGGGGATCGTTCACCCTGGTAGGGACACTTGCATATTACTCCGACCGCTCGTCGGGCCATTGAAACAAAATGTAGACCAAGGTTGGCGGAGATTACTTTCGTCGAGAACTTTTTACGGATCGATATGGAAGTTAAAAGTTTATTACCGCCGCTCGCGACATCGTAACGCCAGTCGCGAACTTCGCTCGCACCGCCACCGATATACAGAATTTTTAATTAATCCGCATCATATAATCATTATACGTCGCTGTCAGGTTAAAGGTTAGCTTCATTACCGGAACACCTCGCAAAGAACCTTTGTTTACTTTACATATCAGAGCTCGTAGCTAACGAGCGCGGATACCTGCTCGGCATTCGTATTCACAAAAGGTTTCTGTACCTACGGCGGGCGTGAATCAGGAGGCGAGTAAGGAAGGAGGCATGAAGGAGAAAATAAAATAAAGACGGCGCCGACGAACGGCTACGAGGTCCGTGAAAAAAGTAGGAAAAAAGCGAGCTTAATGGTGTGGCGCAGGTGAGGTAGGCGGGGTCGGGTGGGTGGTTCGTGAGGATTGGTCGGCGCCGCCCAGCCGCGAGCACGCCCCCCCTCGCCCCGTCCCCCGCCCCCACCCCCGCGGCCACCGGCTATCGCCTGGCGACCACCTCCAGCCACCCGACGCAAGCTATGCCTGTGTCGTGAATTAGTTTGCCAACTTTCTGTCTATGGCGGAGGCTTCAGAGCTGTAAGTATGGACGGCGAGCTGAATAATCGATAAAGGTGTTTATTGAAAACGGGTAAGGACGAAGCTCTTTATTGCTTCTTTATTATTAACGCTGCGTTAAAATCGGCTGGCCTTTGAAACACCGTCTCTTTATAGGTACAAAGTATAGAAAGTTATCTCTCAAGGTTTCAAGGAGGGGATCTGATGCAGCTGACGATTATATGGATACATGATTTAGATGTAATAGTGTAAAGCAGCATATAATTGTATATAAGCCGTGCATAGAATACACATTAAATGACACCTCGTTTTGTAGCCAACTCTAAACACGAAGAGGATAATGTATGAGGTTGGGGTATTAGGAGCTCCATCTATCATTAAGCCAAGCTATTTCTCGTAGTGCACTTTGCTGAACAACGGACGAAGATTTACTTTTTACATATTAAAATAAACATTCTAAAGGGTGACTTAAACCGCAACATTTTATTATATTTGTTTTTTACTGTTTGCAATTAAGTATTAGATAAAGATATTATTTTAAACAATATTTAATCAGGAAAACAGACACACACACACAACATTGTTTGTCTAAATGTTCGATCGATATGTTTTACGCAAAAAGTAGGTACTTTTTGATCTTTAAAAATAAATTATAATAAAGAGAGAGAGAATTAATCAACATTCTCCCTATTCACTGACCGGAATCGTTGACGTGATATGATTTCCCGCGTATCCCGCGCCTGTCATACGCTACACCTCTGTCCCCTACAGCGATCCCCGTGCAGGTTAAAAGAACAAAACCTCTAAAACGCACAACTTGACAGCTACCGTATCAGTTCAAATCGAATTGAATACGCGCACGACATTTCATGGGCAAAGAGTAAAAACCGTTTGGAAAAAGAACAAAATCGGTCATTGTTTGACGGGCACAATACCTTTGCCTTTACGGCGCCGAGCAAATAGCGTTCGGAAAAATGTAAAAAAGCTCCCGCACTGTTTGCGGGTTCCGGATACACACGGCACGGTGCCCTTGGGGACTGTGTTCATTGCGTGTTTGCGTTGCCAATTTAATGCAATTTGGTTATTGTAAACAATGTTTAACTAAAAATTAAGTTAACCAGGGTTAAACACTAGCGATTAGCAATGATGGCCTAATGGTTGGAATTTATTTCTCGCGCCCAAGACCGGGGTTCGAATCCTACGTCTAATTGTCAAAGTAAAATAAACAAAAGGACACAATCTCTTTTCTTTACCTGTCCTCAAAACAATTGCTACTACCTTTTATACTATCATACCTTTTTTTTAATTTATTTAATTTAAACCAACAACATCTATGGAAACTGTATCCAAATCGGTAAAGCCGCATTAAAGAGTAAAGAAATGAACGTACAAACAAACTGACAAGCGGAAAAATAAAATGTTATGAGATTTGTTACATGCGGTTTTTTATTAAAAAATTTGAGACGATTTGTATATTATGTAGGTACTTGATTCATATTGTTTTTAAAGGTGTGTGGTTGGTTCAAGACCTTGTAAGAATAATCAGATATGTGTCGGGCACGGGATTGGGTTTATGTGTTGTTATATATGACCTCAATAACAATAAATCCCTGACACGGTTAAACTAGTTTAAAGTTACCTTAATGGCCGTAAGTTTCTTTTATGTTACTAATTATACTACAACTTGGTAATTTACCTTTACACCAACTTCAATATAGCACCTACCTGACTTCCAATTTTGCATTTCAACATCAGATGTAAACATTATTTTTTCTATTGTTACCTTTTTAGATGAGTACAAAAAATAATCGAAGGTAAATTTAAAAGATGATAAAAGATTTCTAATGTGTATCAATTAAAAGTGTGTTTTATTTTGTATATTCCCATTTATATGACATAGAAACGCTGCCATAGAAAAAAATATTGCTTTTGATGAGCATTTCTTAAAGGTAGATAAAAAGTTAAAGTCTGTCGATTTAATATGACCCGGCAGACGTTGTCCTGCAATATACTTATATTATCGTTATCTCAGGTTCTAAGTATCGTATTAAGATAAAACATGCACCAAATTTTGACTTCCAGCAACATAACTGCGTAAACCGCATTAAATTTCTTTAAGTAGTTTTTGCGTGATGCGTGGACAAACATACAAATAGACAGAAAAATCCTAAAACTAATATTTTTGGCTTCTAAAGGGTCTTCAAAGGGCTATTGGCCCCTATTCCTACCCTACCCTTCATATATTTTTTCTCAAATATCTCCTATGCACAGACATAAAGCAGTTCCATTATATTATATGTATGTAAACTTAGATAATAAGTTGCAGAACAATACCAGCTAGGTTGGCTAGTTATGTTAGTTATTACTTATAGATAATGTTTATATTCACTTAAACTCACATAATTATAGTTCCATTATTCATAAAGACGATGACGTCTCCGATAGTGATCAATGGAAACAGACGCTAACGAAGTTGATCTGGTCATTTGTATGGAGAGCCCTTTGCATTTGAAAAACGAACAGAAAATCGAAATCCCGATATGCATTTTTGACATTTCTTGATTAGCGCCGAGTTCGGTCGTTAGCGGGGACGACCGGGCAACTCACATGCGTTATCGCTTTTATTAACAGTTAATATTAAAAACAGTTAATATTTTTTACTTTTAAAATTACAGTAGCAGTGATAGCCGAGTGGTTTAAACACGGGATTCTCGAACCTCAAAACAACTCAAATTCTTAAAAATTATGTGCGTATTAGAAACTAATTATCACTGAAGAAAGCGGTAAAGAAAACATCGTGAGGAAACCTGCACTCGAGTTCTCCATAATGTTCTCAACGATGTGTGAAGTCTGCCACTCCTTGGCTACAACCCATTAATGGCCCATAACTGAGCACGGGTCTCTCCTCATACCTGAGGAGGCCTAGAGCATACTCCACCACGCTGCTCCAGTGCGGATTGGTGGAGGGGTTAGTGGCCAACCCAAGTGTCGGAAATTTTAAGCCGCCCGAAGGTATCCGACATGGCTTAACGACTGCTACCAAATGATAACAACCGGGACCGACGGCTTTACGTGCCCTCCGAAGCACGGAAGCGCTCAAGAAATTTTTGCCACTAGCGGTCACCCATCCAACTACCGACCGCGCCCGCTGTTGCTTAACTTTGTCGATCACTTGAGATCAACGCAAGCCGCCGGGCTATGAGCGCTTCAGGTCTGCCACTCCGCACCTAGCCAATGTGGAGGACTATGGCCTGTACCCCACACTGTGAGAGGACACCTGTCCCGAGCAATGGGACAGTTATGGGTTGCGATGATGACTAGAATAGTTGAATAAGTTCTGGTTTAAGTGTGAAGCAAACGACGTCGCTGGGTGGTTTGATGGGTGACTGCTAGTGAAATAATTTTTTTTAGTGTTTCCGTGATTCGGAGGGCACGTAAAGCCGTCGGTCCTAGTTGTTATTGTTACATAACAGTCATTAAGCAATGTTGGAGACCTTCGGGTGGCATAAAAACTTCCGATACTTGACCACTTACGCCTCTACCAATTCTCACTGGGTAAGGTGGAGTTATGCTCTAGCCCTCTTCAATGATGAGAAGAGACCCGTGTTCAGAAGTGGTCCTTTAAAGGGTTGAAGCCAAGTCAAATAATAATGTAAACGACGTAATGGTCGACACATAATAGCTTTTTAATCTTTGAAAATAGCTGTGTAAAAGCGATATAGAGTAATGACTTAGAATATCAGTGCAGTAAAGAATTAATACTCCTCGCGGGTGTCTTCAGGCAGTCTTAGCGTAATAATAAATATATCATAGTTATCCCCAGGGGCCAATAGAAGAGAAATAAACCAAATCGGTCCCCGGAAGGGTCGAGAAAGAAAAACGATTAATATTAACTGAAATTGTTGTAGCCCCTTTATTGCTGCGATTTCATATTTTTACTGCCGCTATACGAAAGAGTTGAGTCCTCGGCCGAATTCAATACTCGTAAAATTTCAATGGTTATTATCCAAATTATCACGATAGTTATACTTAATAAAGTTTATGGTCCATTTTATTAGCTTCCGATTTATTTGTATTCGTATATAAGATATTTCGAAGGGCTCGTAATAAAAGTCTTGGTTTCTTTCTGTAGTATGAATGCGAAACATTAGTAATACTTTGTAAACTCTTTGTAATAGTTTGACCTGCACAGTGATTTTACTGCATTGTTTTTTTTTATATAAATAGCTGATAAACGTACATAATGAACCATTCCAATGAAAATGAATACCGTCGCCCATCAGTAATTACCAAATGCATCTGCAATGCGTTGCCGGCCAAGAAAGAATCGAGGACTCTCATTATTTCTGGCTATTCGACACTGCGTCCAAAAAGTGCAAAAATACATTTCAAGATCGATTTTACAAAGAAAATAGCTAAGTGGTGTCTTGCTAGACATGAAAAACCACCATTCCATACCGTTGGGAGTACCGTAGGGATTAAACTGGATGTTACAGAACCCAGTTGATTTTAATTTATGGGACCGTTAGCCTTAGTATAGTGCGTTGTTCAGCACGATGCACCACCAGTAGATGTGGTTGGCTTGGGCTCAATGATTTTTTAAAATCTTTATTTGTTTTGGGGTTTTGATATGTTGACATATAAGGTCGGGGAAAAAGTTTCTTCGCATTTTATATAAAAATTCAAGACATTTTTTTTCAAAGTTTATTTACATTTAATTATGGTATGTATATACCGTTTTGTTCGATAACTTTCTACCATCTTGTCGGTATGGACATGATCCCCTTGCTCTAGAAATTTTGGGACTTCTTATCAAAAAAACGCAACAAGTCGTTTTGGCAGTCCTCTCTTGTGGTTAACCTGACACTGCCTAAATATTTCTGTAGAGACCGAAACAGCTAGAAATCTGAAGGTGCAAGGTCAGGGCTATATGCCGGATGCATTAATTACTCCATTTTTTCCGTAACAGGGTGACCAGAGCGCTGTGCATCTTTGACATCAAAATTCCCGGATTGAAAACGCTTAAAAAAACTTTGTGCTGCTCTTACTGTCACTACGTTAGGTCCATAAACGATAAAAAAAATGTTGTGGCTTGCATTGAATTTTTTTATTTATTTTAATGAAATTTTAAAATGTATCGAATTTCTTCATTAGATTCACTCATTTTGACAGAAAGAAAAACAAATGAAAAAAGGCTGGAAACAATATTATACTAATTTGTTTCTTTTTTTGAAAAGTAGCCTTTTAAATGACATCAAAACCAGCCAGATACAAAGAGTACAGCCAAAGATATTTTAGTACAAGTTTACACATACTAAATGCGAAAAGACTTTTTCCCCGACCTATTATATGTATGTCAACCCCATTGTTTCCTTACACAATTTACACGGCTCAATTAGATCTAATTTCACATGTATCTACTTATTGATAGCTGGATGTAAAAAGAACAATTTTATAGAAAATCGAGTTTGTCAATGTAGTGTTGTTGTGTGTAATGTTGTTGTCGAGTATGTAATGTTTGTCAAACTAGTAATCTTCTTTATTCTGTTCAAAAAAATAAATCGCTTTTATCTTTACCGAGTAATGTTAAAAATGCGGTTAACTTTTTAATTTTTCAACATAACTGGATTATTAAAGCTGATGATGGTTTTTAATCAAATTTCAGCACATTAATACGCAATGTTCCAGTGGGTCTGAAGTGGCGTTGGCGCGGTGGCGCGCCCTTAACGAACTTGCACCGTTCTTACATTAAAATATAAACATTACCCCTTGCCACTGGCACCGACTCTTGCGGACCGGGTTGTTATTTGTCTGCGACATTAGTGCGTTACAGACGGGCGGTTCGAAATTCAAAACAATTCTGATAAATAAAACGGTCGGTAAAATACGTATTAGGTTCAAAGGTTCAAAGTATTTTTGTTGTTCTGCTTACTTCCTTTTACGGGTTTGGGAAAACAAATCAGTGTTGTTTTAGTGTGTGACAGAAGTTGCGCGTACCAATGTAACACATAATTTATTGATTATAAATGCTGGCAGTAAGTTACAATTGTAATATGAAAATGGTTATTTTTTTAATATATTACGTATACGCCAAAAAAATTTTACATGCGCAAAATTCAAGCCAAATCTCACGCTCAACAATCTAGACCTTCAATTTCAAAAATATTTTACCTGACCTGACCAAATCATGTGATTTTATGCTTATTTATTTTTTAGCTAGGGACAGGACAGGACAGGGACAGGAGGGAATCGATACCAGGACCCTTGGAATGGAGATCTGGCATGTTAACTATTGCACCATACAGGTCGTACAGTGTTCACCTCATTAATTAATTATTAATTATAAAACGTTTATATTGTTTATTTAACCTGGGTGAGACCGTTAAAACATGTATGTATGTATAATAAGGTTAATTCAGTCAAATATAAGTTATCAGTTACTATCATATTTTTATTAGCTTTAACATACAGATTATAATTTGCTAACACTAATAGTTATTGAAGACTTATTTTTAACCGATGTTCTCAAGTGTTTTCTCCCTTGATATTGTAATTTAGGGCCAATATGAATAAGATTATCTTACTAAATTTCTATTGATCACGTTCTATCGGACAAAATAAATTCAACAGAAAGAACGCAGCGTTTAACTGCCCGTTTGCCAATTCCACAAAAGGGTTTATCTAAGTGTCGTGTACCTCCAGGGCGGTCATCTCCGACAGAATCGCTCCCAGGGGTCTACTAGACCCCAGGAATCTGGATTTATTCCATTTGAATACCATCGTGCCAACGACACCTCTGCGACAGCGAAAGTTCTATGACGCGATTTCAAGATGTTTTTGGCTTTGATTAGATTACGGTGCGTTTAAACATAGATATATTCTTTGTTAGACACTAGACACCCTCCTTGTATGTTTAAAAAACTACACAGAGCTCTGTGTGTCCGGCACCCTTTTTTACTCGAATCTATTAAAGGTAAAAAATAGATTTTTGCAACATAATATTATAACATATTGCGAAATTATGCGTAGCCTAAGTTACTCCTTATGACATCTGCTATCTGCCAGTGAAAGTCCCGTCAAAAGTTCCATCCATTCCAGAGATTAGCTCAAACAAACAGACAGACATTTTATTTATCTATTCCAATATATAGATTATTCTAACGAATTACGATTTTGAAAGGAATAAATTCTATAAATGTATCGAGTACGTCTCGGAAGTCTTTGGACAACATAAAAACTTCCGACACTATTTTTGGCCACTAGCCCCAATCTACACTGAAGCAGCGTGGTGGAGTATGATCTAGGCCTCCTCAATGCCTAGCCCTGAGCCTTGCAGTTGGCCATTCATTGGCTGAAGCCATAATATTATATATGTCGCATATGTATCGGTTATTGTACTCCGTCACCTCATCTCTTCGTATCAAAGACCACTTACCAGGCGGTCCTAAGTTTAGACTGGTAGTAATGAATCTTGTTTGCATGTAAACGTGCCCGTTTCACACGTCTAGACGAAATTGAAATTTACATTTATAGAGTTAGTCGAACACTACATAGTTCTGATGAGATACAAAGTTACGAAGAATGATTCTATTAATACGATCCTTTTCTTCTTTCAATTTGTATACGAGCCATTCTTTAAATGCATCAGCTATTTCTGTAAAGACAATTCAAATTCAATGAAGCATTTTAGAGGTTGTTGTGTTTTAAAATGATAGAAATTTAAATATTTTAAATAAAGCCTTTGTCAACATGGAATTCGTTTTCTGAGTATTATTTTCCTGCTGTGATATAAACTGCGATGTCGACTAGTGGACTGCGATAAGACTAGTGGACTCGCCCTCGCTTCACTTCGGGAAACTTGTTCTTCACGTTTACAAGTATTAAATATTTTCCTAGCCTTTAAATGGACTATTTGAACCAGTAATTCCTGGGATTAGCTCGTTCAAACAATCAAACAAATTCTTCAGTTTTATAATATTATAGTATAGATTACTTCTATAGGTAGGTAAGTACTATTTTAGTATTTATAGAAGCTTATATTTTGGCTTTATGATATCCAAATTCTTACTATTGCATTGTAAATAAAAAAAACAATTTCTAATGGTTTCCAAATCGCAGTAGCCTCATAGTTACCTAAATCAAAACGAACTTCAAGCGGTTTCTTAATTCCGTCTAACGATTGTGAGGAGGACAGAATTCTTTAATTATTTAGCTTTAATGGCAGACGGGCTTGTCCTTTGACGTCGCTTTAATTTGAGATTCCTCCCCCAAATTAAAAATATAATGAGACTGAACTGAGGCCCTGTTAATTGGAAACCGATCCGTTTTCTAAGACCATTTTGCTTTAAACTGTTGCTCCGGGTGACACTTATTTGGTGTTGGTAGCGGCCTAAACAACTGGCGCATAAAATAATTTATTTTTAGAATTTACGATGAATTTTTAAGTGTTCCTTTTACAAATCGAATTACAGTAGCTTGGCCCTAGACTAGTTTAACCACATGTAAATCTTGTATTCATTACCTACTTTAATTCACAGTGACTAAATTAATCTACCTATTCATATTGTTAAAGAAAATTGTCGGTTAAAAAAGTTTCATCCAAATACGGCCAAGATTATGGGTCTTAAGAATGGGAATTTGTTAAAATCAGGGCTCAGATATTCTTATTCACTAAAAATATTAATCTTCAAAATGGTCCTGTAGAAGGTTATACACAATTATAGGACGACTGGTACAGAGCAATGGTTCCTATGCCGGACCGTCGCTCGAAGGGTCCTGAGTTCGATTCCCAGCGAGGCGGACTAACAGCTAAGGATTTAAATTTATGTTCTTGGTCTGATTATGTATTGTCGTCTTTGTGTGTTGTCCATGGCACCCACGACACAGGGAATCCTAGTGTGGGGCTATGAGTATGTAGCGTTTAAAAAAATTGTGTGTCCTTTTGATAACACTAAAGTTTATTATAGCCCCTTATACTATTCTACAAGAAATATTACAAGTAATATTCTTTATTCGTTTGACTTTGTCAGACTACTGTATGTCACCTCTCTCTCATGCCATGTCTCATTCATATTCATAGGCCGGTCATATACTGTCGCTGAAACAAATAAAAAAACTGTAATAGAATCAGCAAACAAAATCCATCAGACTGACATCATGTGACGTCAGACACATGAGGTTATCGTCACTACGCGTATACAGCGTGCTCTTACTTTCATTTTATTACTAACTTAATAATATTAAAAATACGCTCAAGTACAATCAAAGGGCACAACCATTTTTAAAAACATGTATTTTGCCGGTGACATTACGCTTGAAATATAAAAAATGTTGGAACGAACTTATAATTATGTTTGTTGACGACCGTGTCTAGTTGGTAACCTAGCTGGTAGTGGCCCTACCTGCGAAGCGAGTCTTTCCGGGTTCGATTTCCGACCGGGGTAGATATTTATGGGTCAGATAAATGTCAAGGTCATGAGTGTTAGTGATGTGTTATTTGTTTTGTGCATGGCACCTGCGACAAAAAAAATTCAGTGCAGGTATGAGTGTGTCTGCGTTTATTAAAAAATGTATGTTCCGAATGTTATAATTAAAATTTATTATTAATCATTTCCGTCTTCAATAATATTTGTAGTCCAGTGGGTATATAGAAACAAATAAATTTAAATCATTACTTACTTCGTTATACATATTTACTACAACTTATCGAAAATCACCTTTTGTCAATACACTTATGGAGTAAACTAATAAATAGTTACAAACAGTATGTACCAAAAGTTTTCCAATTGCAATACCATTTTTTAATGTCATCTAAATAATATTGAAAGTATTTCATGAGCTGTTGGCAGTTTGGGCAGCAGCCAAAATCATTGTACTACAGTACCTATTCGTACAATGTTGTAGCCAAGACTACTACATTAAATGAAATGTGAAAACATAAAAAATATTAAGAATTGGGTTTGAAAGGTTGTTATTGAATTACCTATTATGAAATTCAATAACAACCTTTCAAATACAATTCTAGGATTCTTAATTTTGTTAAGAAAATAAAACCGAGTTAGAAAAGAAAAACAATATGATAGATAATGTAATAACACTACGTTTTAAATTAAAGTGTTTAAATCGCGAACAGTTGTTGTAATTATGGCTCAACACCAACAAATTGATGATTTACACTTCATTAGTTTTTACCCATGGCTTCACCCGCGTTGGAGTCGGAAAACGATAAAATACATTAAAATTATCCTTTGTGAGCGTATATCCGGGACAAATTGCATGTCCTTACCAGGGTTTCAAACTATCTCCATACAAAAAATAGAAATGTGGTGTCGTGGGACACCAGGTAGGAACGAAGTTCCTTCGGCTAATGAAGGCAACGGCGAACGAAAAGAAAGAGGGATAAAAAAATAAAAATTAAATGTGGCACTCGGTGACTGCCGCGGTAAAGCTATTGTTGCCTAGCATTTTTTATCAACCTATGCAATTATAAAAATTAGGTGAATAAATCTTGGATTGCCGCCATCTTGGATTTCTATTTTGACAGCACCATCGACTTCAACACCCTCGAAAACCATGAAAACGATACCCATGACGAAAAGTTGATAATTTCGCGCAGCCGCCATCTTGGATTTCTATTTTGACAGCACTATCGGCTTCACCACCCTCGAAAACCATGAAAACGATACCCATGACGAAAAGTTGATAATTTCGCGCAGCCGCCATCTTGGATATCTATTTTGACTTTGAATTATCGGCTTTAGTACCCCAGAAAACCATGAAAACGACACCCATGACGAAAAAGTTGATAATTTCGCGCAACCGCCATCTTGGATTTCTATTTTGACAGCACTATCGGCTTCAACACCCTCGAAAACCATGAAAAATTATTTATTTATTTTATTTATTTCATTATTTCGTTACGGAATTTCTGGATTCGGTCCCCACGCTCAAGGCCCGCGTTAAAAGCTATGCAATAGCTTAAAAAAAAGGTATTATAGTACTACTCGCTTGTGTATGCGACTGTCGCGCATGCGCACGTCTTTGATTCCACGCATTTTTTCTTACGGTTTTACTATCACATATTTTTCAGTTCGGTCGCCGCAGCAAAACCTATCCCCTCCAAGCCTGCCGTAAGGAACTTCGTTCCAAAAAATTATCTAACTATATTGGTATAGTGGTATGGTGGTTAAGCGCTAAAGGGGTAGCAGACAAACAGATTTACTTTCGCAATCATATGAATTTCAGCATACATCAAATACACATTATTCAACGAAAACAATTACCTACGTTTGAGAAATAAGTTCTAATTTAAGTTACTCTTATTAAGTTAAAAAATAAAGATTCGTTACCATCGTTATACTTTTATGAGCGTTTGCAATGCAAAAATAATTATAGTTTTAAACGTCCCCTGTATAACTCCGTGTAGTGTTGTACAATGTACTCGGGCAGTACAATATTTTGCCCACCTTCGGGGCCCCGTATTATGCATAACTGATAAGCCCCATTCGGTATGCATGCGATCCTTAGCTCTGCTCGAGAATAATGACATGCGCGCCCTTGAGAATTGTCAACGTGCTTTTTACTTGGCTGTGTTATTTTATATCTTGGTTAATTTTGGGAATTAAGTACGTAGTAGATTCATTTTACTTCATAATTTATGGCCTAGGGCTTAGAGAATAATAATTGTTGATTAGAAATAAATAAAATATACGTTTTTTTTTCATCTAAATGAACATTCTATTATGGTTAGTTGAATGCAAGAATGTCAGAGTAGGTTCAAGCGGGGCACATGCAGAGTTGCCCCTTATAGAGACAAAAATAAAAGTTTTAGTGGACTTTAAATAAAATTTATTTCGTATCTATGTTAAAACAATACTTAGTCTAGCAAGCACAATAATAATTAAATTAGGTACAATTATGTGGATACAAAAGGTACAAAAGGGGATATTTTTTAAATAAGGTGTCACGTTTTTTGAATAGCTCAAAAGGCAGACAAAACATAGAACTGTAGTTTTATACTTAATGGTCTTAATCAGGAACAAGAAGAAGAGTGATTATTAGTACCAGCAAATAGCCTATGAGAATACCCCTCTTAAAGAACCTCATATTAGAATAGAACTCTGAGGACAACCTTAAGTTTAAATAATTTTAACATTGTTAATACATTTGATTCGTATTCCGTAATGATACGATATTATGATAAACGCCGTAAACTAAACCAACGGTTACGCGACGCACGTATATCATTCAAAAACTAATATTCAAATTACATAAAATAACAAAACACGATTCCAATTTTCCCAAGAACATTTCTATTCGGAGCTCACGCCAATCACGGAACAAAACGGGTTGCCTCCGGATATTCAATTCCTGGACATGTCCGAACTTGCCCAACAAATATTTATCAAAACCTGTAAGGAATACGTAAAACGACATAAAACACGGGACAAACAAACAGCCGCCGTGATGGATTATTGCGACTGACCGCCTCTATTTCCTATTGGAATAAGGAATTACCATATGCGCCTCTTGGACTGCGTGACCACAGGCTACATAGTATGGAAGAGGATTTTTCTGCATAGTATTAAAATATTATAGAAAAAATAAACATTTCTCCTTCCTTCATAATACAATTGTGTTTCTTATATATGATAAAAAATGAATAAAAAATCTCTTAAAATAAAAGATTTAAAAATATTCTTGTTAGTTCTCGAGATACTTACACATAAAGATGTTTTTGTTAATTATTCGGAATTCATTCGTTCGACACTTTAACTCTTAGGTACCAATAAAATAACAAGTTATCTCATAACTAACTACGAGCCTCACGAACAAACAAAATTAGTTTCAAATGTTCAAACTATGACTTTGGGTCATAGAGTCTTTATAAAAAATTCTCCGTTTAATCAGTTATCCAAAAAGGAATAATTGTTGATTATAAGACAATTAGCCATTTTGGAAAGGAAAATTATGGCAAAGCATGGGTTTTAATTAGCATAGCTAATCACTTAATTAATATCATAATTTTTCATTTATTTTCCGTACCATTTTACTCGTTATAAGCCACACTGTTTCCACCGGTCCAAGTTCTCTTTCTGCCTTCTGTTTTTAAAAGATGTACCCAGGAGTTTAATTCGTCGTTTATTCTCCTCTTTAAGCTTCAAATTTTAATTTATTACTTTTCGAAACGGTGGCAAATGAAAAAATTGACGTTCATAAATGTATTTATAAATACCTGAATGAAATAAAAGATTTAAGTTTTGTTTTCATCACCCCTGATAAAACTTGAGCTTCATAAGCTTCATTCGTACAGCAGTCCTCCTCCACACTACCGTATCCCTCATCTGCCCGCGCGGTCGGCGTCGCGTCGCCGGAGACCCTTCAAAAAGTTTGATAATAACAGCAGCGGCGGCGGTAATGTGACAGCCGATACATCGCCGACGTCGGCTGACATTTACATTCACAACCTTCATTTTGACCACCAGCTGCAACTATGTATACTGTGCTATATAACTTTATCTATATTTTGTTTCATTAAGAACTTATACTGCAGGGTAGCCAAGTAATTAGGTATTTCAATTGCTGTGTCATCGTAGATTACTCTTAAGTTACTGTTTTTGAGTTTTGGAAATGGAAACACATTGGTTAACTTTAGTTACGAGGAGAGATACGTGCCCTATAGTGGGCCACTAATGGGTTGAAATCAATGTTTTATATCCATTACGTAAAGACATTCACATACTTGTATCACAACAACGTCTTTGCCGAAAGAAAACATACAGCATTAATGATGTTGAAATATTCCAATGACGTGGTCAGGGATGATAAATGAGAGAATCATGAGACAGCGGCCGGAGGATCATGGGACGATGAAATAAGCGGGGCCTTTCACGGAGAAAAAAGGTGATAATATCATTGCAGTTTAACTACAATATGGTCCTCGTATGTTATAAACTGTGGTAAAAAGCTGTTGTTGCAATTTATCATACTCATTATACGTTTGTTACTATTTTACTGTTTTTAATCAAGTTTTTTATACTAAGGACCTACATACTTACTGCTATTTCGCCATTACTTTATTAGATGAATGGCTTTAGACATTAAAATTCGTCTTTTATCCCTCAGACAATGGTGTTACGAAAAAAAGGAAATAACTAGATAGATATTTCCTTTTTTTCGTAACACCTAAATAGAATAGATACGTAGTAATAAGTCAATGCTCATAAATAATTAATGTCTTAATAAGTAATATTTTTCATTTATCAGGCAATTTATAAACATAAATATAGTTTTGGGTATCGTGGCCTGCTTGTAATTATTTATATTATCTGCTTGAACAACTGATATTCTATTTATAGTAAAATTATTTTTATTAGAATAACAACGTTATTTTATTTCGATGAAAAAGAAAATCATTTAATACATAGAAAGCTGTGACCGTGTGTTCGGCGTAATGGTGAAAAAATCCCACGCTCCTATGATTAATGGTAGAGTCATGAGTCGACTGAGGATTACACATGTCATCACGCAGTAACGCGGCGGAACTGAGGGTCCAGAGGTGACAATACTGAATGCTTTATCACAAGTGGTTTAATGGAAAGAAACTATGACGGAATAAATACACACTGGAATTGTTTACTCACTTAAGTGAGTAAGAGTAGTTTTTAATTTTTTTTAACAATTTGAGCGCTGCGGTACCTACTCACTCATTACGAGTATAAGCAACATTCACGACGCGATTTGTCAAAAACTGCTGTAGTCATAATATGCGGTTGTCACCAGTAGGTGACGTATACATCCATGAAAAAATAATGAAGAGTCGCATGAAAACGGGTAATAATATATTACTCGAATTACTATTTGTAATCGTATGGATATCATGTGACGTCAACGAAGCAAGGACTGGTTACTAAATAGTAATTAATAGATCTTAAATATAAAAAATATAAAATATAACTGTTATCAATATTGTAACGTAGCTTAAGCTTCGCGATCTTTTTTAGGGGCTATCTTCTATCTATCTTTGCTATCTTTTTATCTTTTTATGACCATTTAAAGAATTAAATAGATTAACATTAAATGAATACTTTTGAGAGCGACAGATTATATAAAAAGTATGAATCTGTTACCAATGACATCAACCTACTTGGCAAAGCAACACTTGTCAAATCTGAAGCGTACCCAAGTCTTCCAAGTCAGGGGTTAATCTCAAAACATAAATAATTACACGATCGAAGGAGCAAGGATCAAACAGACATCATCACATCAGCAACAAAAGCGGTAGATGCGTTTTGACACAGTCAGATGCTAATCAGTCAACCCTTTCGGTCGACAAATCGGAAATTAGGGACGCATGAGCGCTCGCGGGTTAACCCCCACTCGGGCTAAGGGACTTTTCGGCCCGAGAGACTTGTCCCAACCCTGGTCTATTCTTTGAATATTTAACAGCGTGTAAGGTATCGTAACACGGCTAATGCTACTTTCAAATAACATTCGTTCTAATATTTTTGATTTGTATATTGATTGAAAGGAAATGACAGTGAAGTCGAATACAACTATTATTCGTTGTCCATCTTCCTAAATATAGTTCAAAGTAGGGGTTTTTTCTCTTTCTTCTACAATCAACATCCGCAAACACAATAAAGTCTTCGATTGCATTGATAAAAAGTCAGCAATTAGTAGGAACCCGCTTTCTTTTAACTCGGTATCTAGTTGGTATCACTAACTCGCACTACCTGCTAAGGTACTACTAAGGTAGTGAACCTTGAGAGTTAGTGATATCTAGTGTCGGTAATGATCTCTTACTCCATCAGCTGACATGACAACTCATGTTTTTTTTGTAAATTTTTATTCTTTTTTTAAAATAAATACCATTACATACTGGAACTCCCTGTGTCTTAGGTGCCATAGAAAACACAAGGACACGCACATCCATACCCAGAATAGAAATTTAAACTCATCATTTAAATATTGGCCTCACTGGGAATCGAATCCGTCTTGGATTCGATTCTTTCGGACCTTTCGATTTCGCTAGTTATACCCCGCCATGCTTGTTGATGCCATAATATTTAACGTTAGCGAACCTGCTTCGGAAAATGGTTATTTTATCAAACAGCTTCCATAAACAGACATCGATCACTTGCAATATTATTATATGTAGGTATATTATAATATGTAGGAGTATAAAATATATTGTATCTGTTATAAACAGCATGTCTTCAATATTTTCATTTATTTTCAGACTGAATATCGCAGCCGTTCGGTCGCTATTCAGTTGGAAACCCGATCTCAAGACTCGGCTCCTTTCAGCCCTCTGTTCAAGTTAGAAGGCTTACTCGGTACTTACTCGTATTTTGCTAACTCAACACCATATTTTTCTTAGAGATTCTTTGTATAAATACTTGAATGGCTTCAATCCACTTATGGCCCACTACTGAGCACGGGTCTCTCATCATACCGGAGGAGGCCTAGAGCATACTCTACCACGCTGCTCCAGTGCGGATTGGTAGAGGGGTTAGTGACTAACCGATGTCGGATTTTTTTTTGCCGCCCGAAGGCATCCGACATGACTTAACTTGATACTTGAGTATTACTTTTGATCTTCTTTTGCGTGTGTCAACATCGCAACTCATAACTGTCTAGCTATTTGGCTCGGGCACGGTAATAGTATCTATTACCGCGGCTCGGATATTCTTTCACAATTTTAAGGTTACAAGCCGTGGTCCCCACGCTGACCATGTACGGATTTCATACACTTTATGAGAGAGTTCTCCGTAATTTTAATTAATAAATTAATTACCCCTTGTCTTGGTAAAAAAATAGTGAAAAAACGTTTTCTGTTGTCCTGTCACTCACGAAACAGGAAATCTATATGCGTTTATTTATTAATTCATTGCGGCATGATATTCTAAGTAAAATAGAAGTACCTAGATATTTAGTCACTAGCGCGCGAAAAGTAAGGAAGTCATATTTGCTTGATTGTCGTAATTTTTCATTTAGCTATTTCTTTCTGCCTCATACGTTCCGTTATTATCTTTCGCAATCAAAGATACAATACATGTGATCGGAGCGGAACAAAAAGTGATACGGACGTCGTATGAACGTACCGCATCTATCGTTGTAATATCTTTTCTTAGAGGTGTTTACACGAATAATCTTACACAACTAGCACAGCCCATTTCTAATGTTAGTAATAAATAATTGAGCTGACCCGCACACAACGCATTCCTGCCCAGATGACGGCGACATCTTAAAATATGGCCACCCTTTCTTCATCTGACTCACCCCCTCCCACCCTTGAGGGTTCATTATAATTAATAAATGACCTTACAGTCCCAAAAGCCCATATAAGGAGTAACATGTTGACTTGTATATGAAGTCATATAAATTATATTAGCTATGCCGTCGTCGGGTCGGTGTCGGTATGTGCAGTATTGGCAGTAGAAAAGTAGAATAACCCGGTATGATATTCGATTGTGTATGTGTGTTTTAGCTTTTTGCAAACTAAAATACAAAACTTGTTGTAAACGATTCTTTTGCGCAAGTATTTTTTATAATATAATCGTGGGGTAGTTGTGGCAAATAACAGTTTTAAAAGTCGTTCATAAATCATTCGTATGATTGAATCTTATTACTACAATCATACGCTAACCTAAGGCTGGTAAAATTATTTTAAAAAGTGACATTTCTTGAAACTGAACAAATAGTTTACTGCATCGAATTCAAATCGAATAATGAAAGTGACTAACATGTCCAAAGCATCTCAAAATATTCGCCAGTGGTCACCCATCTACCGACCGACCGCGCGCGTAGTTAACCCAGCCGATCACAACGCTCATCGCCCGTCGCCTTGCGCCCATTAATTACTTAAATTTAATTCATATGAGATCCTCGCGCCACTATTTACATTCAAAAACGTTACCCCTACCCGCATCTCCCAACCCTTGAGAACAAACTTACCGTCCCTAAGACGCTAACTCCTAAGTAGAGTTTCTTTGATAGTGCGCTCGGCTGATTTTGAATAAAGGCCACCGGGTCGATAGAATTTTGATCTGTAATTTTATAGCTTTGAGGCAGAGATCCTCTACGCTCCACGGATTGTGGCCTATCGAGCCCAACTTGTTCGCTTTTGTTCGAGTTCCTATTCAACCAGTCTACTTTAAGCATGACATAAGTTACGCCGGCTTCGATTCTGCGGCAGTCTGTAAGTTAATGATTACTTATTTATTTTTCAAATATTGTTTGTCATTTTGAAAAGTCGTAGGTATTATGGTTATTGCCCATTCATTTTAATGTTTAGTTTGAAGTCTGTGTTCAAGTGCAACTTCATGTTATGAAATTCTGATATAGCCAGTCATAGTCAAACAGTGTATTTTTTATATGTACTTAAATCTATATGTACATTTATATTCTAACACCTAAATAAAATTGGAGTGTCTGTTTGTAATACTTAAATAACCACTTTTTACTAAATGCGTATGGATGTATACACGGTACATGTACTAAAATAACATTTTTTACAATTTTTGTCTGTCTGTCGGTCTGTCTCACTGTTTGTTTACGCTAATCTCTGAAACGGCTGGATTTTGACGGAACTTTCACTGGCAGATAGCTGATGTAATAAGAAGTAACTTGGGCTACTTTTATTGTAGAAATTTCCCCGTAACAATTAAAATTCCACGTGGACGAAGTGGACGAAGATGAAGACGAAGAAGCTACTAAATGGTCAGTGGTCGCCGTGGCACATGGACATTAGTAACATCAAAATCATCATCAATGTGTTGCGAGAAAAAGACAGCAGAAACCAAACCTAATAATATCTTAATTTAATTTTAATCATACTTTCATTTACTAATTTACTCATAAAGCGTGCATAATACCTATCAAAATGTTTGAAGTACAAATGTAGAAACACATTTTGAAATAGCTTTTAACAGATCGACAAAATGAACAGCGATTTTGTAAAGATGGACAGAGTGCCCTTTTATTTAAGTTCAGTAAAACTCCCTAAAAGGGTATCTTACAAATCTTTAATTCTTAAACAGAATCAAGACGGTCTAATAAGTAGAGAGATCGTCCCACGAAAGGGGATTAGCCCTTATCACAGCACGTAAAGCGGTGATACTTATATGAGTGCCCCTTTTATTGCGTTATACGCGGAAGGGTTGCCCCGTAGCTCCGTCTTCCGTCTCAGGAAGAATTTATAAATAAGTTAAGTCAAGGGACCGCCTTTCTTCACCGAAGAACGGCGTCTGTTTTATCATATTTAAATTATTGTAGTAAGATGTGGAACGTGTACCTAATTGCTGTACTTTGTTAAGATAATGTACCTTCGGTGCGAGTCAACTTTTGTTTTCTTGTTTCCCAGCGATATAAATTCACGAGAGGACGCGCGGTGCCGCCCAACTTTCTCGGTCTGTTTTTGTTCGGACGCTCCTTTAGAGGAAATAAAATTTGTTATGCAGCTATTTGGAGGCCGTAGGTGCTTTGAATTATGCGCTGAGATTTGGCTGAGACACAACACAAGAAAGTAAGTAACTTTAATACTTATTTGAAGTATTTATAATATTTATGGTAGTGAATATTAAAACATGATCATTAATATTATATATAATAAACATGTGTTTATGAATGAATTATATGTAAGCTGTATCTTAGTTAAAATATGTAGTTTTATCTTGTTCTTTTAGATACCATAATTATTTTTCTTGATTCTAATTAAAACTGTTGACAATTTTTACTAATATCTACAATGTACTCGTAACATTATATTAAAAAGCCTTCCTGTTACAATTGAGTCCTCACAGCCGTAGAGCGATAAATCAGGGAATTTTAATTCCAGCGTAATATATTCCGTACAAATACACAGATCAGCCAAGAAAACAATGTGTAATTCATAATAGAATAATATTTTCCACCATAAATCACGTTAAGTGTTGTTTCATTTCCTACAGAACCCTCGCATGCAGCACACGCATCGAACGAATAAGTAATTGAAATTTGAAACGAACTTTGGATTTTACGTAATGTTTTCACCCTACTCCTTGTGAAATTATTATGAATATCCGTTCCTTTGCGGAATAGGCACGTCTTAAAGTAAATGATTTATCTATTCATACACCCGAAAATATAGACAGTGTTTCCGTTTCATTTTGCAATTTTCTATGGTTTTACTGAATGTTAGATATTAATGTAAAATAGGTAGATATAGCAGTGATAGCCGAGTGGTAGAACGTTGGACTCCCGAATCGGGGGGCCCGGGTTCATACCCCACACCCACCTCTAATTTACAAAAATTATGTGCGTATTGGAATTTAATTATAACTAGCTTAGGTGAAGGAAAACATCGTGAGGAAACTTGCGACTTTAATCTTATACTGAGTATTGTTTATTCAAGTGTATTGTATATTTTTTCAATAGTTTCGTTTATTTAGCAAATTATCATTAATTAGTTTTTAAAACCTACCTTCTAAAATTTAAAACTTACGGACACCAACACATAAAAGCATCGACATCGATAAGTTACAGTTTTATTATAACTACAGACAAACCCACCCGGTAACACTTTACATGTAAATAGTTTTCCCTTTATACTTACTATCACTTTTATAGCCCATGGCATGTTGACGACAACGACAGGCCTTGGATACTGTCGCTAGACTTGACATTGATGTTGACAAGTTGTTAAACACTCGCTGAGTATCCAACACACCCCTTCTATTTCACACAAGTTTGCACATAAAGTTTCAATAATCCGACAAAACAATTGAATTGATTAAAAACGTTTCAATTCGGTGTTTATTACTGATACGTATCCTATATTTATACGTAAACAGGAAACTTTGTATAGTGTATTTGGCATAGTTTAAGTTTACACCGAAAGTATTAACACCTTAACTGCGGCAGTAAAAACAGTGACTTTCAGCTGGTGCGGTGGCGGTCCAAAAAGGCACACACTTGACTTTCTTACTGTGCGGGGCGGTCCCTTTCGACCCGACGCCTCTGAGTGGTATTAAAGCTCAATATCTTAGCCAAGGAGTATGGTATATAACAATTTTTATACTTTTTGAAATCGCCATGAATCACTTGTGTTTGCATTGGCACCGCCCCTGGATTCTCCTAACAGAAAATGAGTAATTAACAATTGAAAATGTCAGGTCGATAAGGACCGATGCCGCACTAGAGTGTAATTTTTGTAGTGATGGGAAAGTGAACGAAAAGAAAATATCGAGTCATTATTTAATAAAATTTTATTAAGTACAATAATGGGTTTAAAAAAAATATGTAAAACAAATTATGTAAACTTAAAAAAAACAAACTCAAACTCATGTAGGTATGATACATACACTTATGAACGTCAAATTTTTACATCTCCCACCGTTTCGCTAAGGTGCCTTCAAATATTGATCTTTGAGGAGAAAAAGAAACTCCTCGGCACATCTTTCAAAATATAATAATGCTACATTACAAATTTTATACCTACATAGAGATACATACATACTAACATGAGCAGAACTGGTCGCGGATGTCTATATCCAAGCATCTTTGTCATTAATATATTCTTCTACTGTATAATAACCTTTCTCTATTAGTCGTGTTTTTACATGTTTCTTAAATATTTGAACCAGGACACCCATATTTTTTTCTTTTAGGGAAAATTTCTTCGTCACTTTCACTGTCATTTTCAATAATAATTCGTTTATTTGCTGAGCGGATTATTTTATCTTCTAAAATTGTAATTTTGCTGGTGGATGGCTGTACTTCTTTTTGTTTAAAATAATTATGTATTCCTGTGTTTAGGCGTTTTTGTAATTGAACCGTCGTATTCCTCCCCGTAGTCACTTTTATTTCCTTTTGAATATTGTTTGTTGTGATGCGCCATTGTATCGAGCACGAGAACGTGCTCCTCGTGTAGCAAGCACAACACTACTGGCGGCTCGACGCGTACGCATCTGCACAGTGCGGCATCGGGTCGCCGGCGGTCATCCACCAAAACAGGCCCGCTCCCGCACTGAGATAACTTTTTTTACGTTCTGTGCGGCGGCGGTCAAAAAAGGCCCGCCGCTTTATTAAACTGCTATATTTCTACATTGTTAGTCACGAATCGAAAACTATATTTGTCTCTGTCATACTCGTAAAAATTCCCAAGAAACCGGTCCCGCACAGGCGGGAGGAACCTATTTTTCCCGTACGCACAGCGCGTTGGCACAGCATCGGGCCGATTGTGGGTGATCCGCAGGGAACGTGTTAACTACATTATATAATTGACTAAAATAAAATAAAACATTCATTAAGGTTAATATGAAGTAATCTTTACCAAATTAATTGCGGTCGAATATGAACCCAGCGGGAGTCACTTGTAAGATATACAATTTTTTTTACATGTTATTAATATCATTTTCCTATTTAACCTTAAATATAATTTCACCTTAAATAATATTGTAGTAATAAATCTTCATAAATTTTGCTTCACTTTAATATTAATCAGTTTTCCTCTAAAGGGTATTATGAACACAACATTGTGACGTCAAAAACAACAAATGCGTGAACAAACATAATTGGAAACGAGTAGAAATAGAGTTGTTTCGTAATTCGAGTAGAAATAGAGACGAGTAGAAATAGAGTCAAGCGAGAAATAGAGTCCACCAATACGCACTGAAATAGTGTAGACTTCCTTAGTTACGAGGAGAGAGTCGTGCTCGAGAGTCGAGTTGTTGTCGTAATGTTATAAATGTACGAGTATTGTATCTAAAGTCTTTTAAGAGAACACTGCAGATTTAAGGATACCTATTTGATGTCACAAAAGCACAGCATTTTTAAATACGTTCATAACAATAAAACATTACACAATGTTGAATTAAACCAACAATTAGCTTTAACAGCATCACTCCGCCGAATTCAAACGACAAAAGAGCCAGACGAGCTTAGCATCAAATCACATCGTTTAGAACATCCTTAATTCGACTATTACAACCCGGTGCAAGATGTTCGCAACACCAATAAACAATGGGCGAACGTAGCGCGAACGTTGAAAGTTGAGATCGCGCGGTGAGTGCAGAGGACCCATAATTAGGGTTGGAAATTTCGGCACATTGCGACCCAAACCGCACCCGGCTTCTTGGCTTATTATTAATTCCGTAAGACGTGCCCCGATGTCCAAGACGTGCGCTGAGATTCGAGACAAAAGTCACAAGGGCGGAAGGGACGCCACCCCCTGTACGTGTAGCGCGTCGACAAGCAATATGCAGGAGTATGGGATTTACAGGTGGTTTTAATAACGGCCGCTACTAATGTCGCGAGATGAATACTTAATGGATGGATCAGCGCGGGATTTGGAAGGTAAAGTGGAGACGGTTGAGTGATGTGTTTATTTTTGACGCTTTGTACTCGTATTACTTGGTAACAAACAGACAATGGAAAAATTATTTTATTCAACATCTTTTGAATGATTTTTGGAGTGTAAGGCAATTTAAACCTGTCTTTACTTCTGAATGGTGGTACGCTCAAAGGTCACCAGTAGGTACTACGCTCGTTCTAAGATTGATGATAGAATATTTCTAAAATCAACAATATAAAATTTAATAATAACATTTAAAGGTTCAAATATTAACATATCCTAGGAATAAATTCAAAAAGCAAGGTAATGAGGTATACTCGTATGTTTAACAAAAAAACTTTAGTCAATAGCAGTACAATGATTTTATAATAATTAAAAAATGAAGATCGGCATGAAAACGATTGACATGATTAAATTGAGGATTTAATCATGTTTTTTAATAAACGCCTACTCCCTCATACTCCCGCACAACAATTATTTTTGTTTACTTTGAACAAACATTTACTTTTCATTCACAAAATCACCTGCCTCTGCCAGGTATCAAACCGTTCGTTCGGCTGGCATATGTTGCCAAATGTTGTCTCAAATATCAAATAGATATCTATGAGCACGATAACTTTAATTTAGTTAAATGATATACTCGTAATAATAAAATTTTCTTACAATTTACACGGACGCTCCTACAATCCGAACTCATTTAATGTCCGTCGTCTACGAAGACCATTCCATATCTCTTTCCAGTGAATTTAGTTACAAAGTGCAAATGCCTTTAAGATGGTTTCCTTGGCAGGGGTTCTCAAAAACTCGTTAGGAGGTCCGCATTCTGCGGTGGAGGGTCACGTCCAGCTATGGTTCGCTTGAAAACAGAATGTTATATAGAAATTTGTTACGCCACGTCGTCGTATTTGGTGTTGACAAATTACAGCGATTTCGGAACCGATACTTAACCTTTTCTGACTAGTACGTGAACAGTATTGTATAATAGTTGTAGGAGGAGTTTTTATCTATTGTAGATTGTACATAGAAATTATAACAGATGAATTAAAATTATTTTACAAAAGGAGATGAGTTGAAAAAGGCCATTTTAAGCCCATCACACACTAAAAAATGGAATTATTGAATTGTATTTTTTATAATATTTACGCTATAAATAATATAGTAATCAGAAATTATTTCCAACCAACAGAGTATTTACTTAGCCTGTTTTGTACATTTTTTGTGTTTTTTTGATCTTTGAATCTGTTTTTTTTACGAAGCATCCATTAATATGGAAAAAAAATATGGATGTAATTATCTGAATTAAATATATTATTATTATTATTATTATTATTAACCAAAATTAATAAATAATCATAATATACAAGCTTATAATGAGTAGAATCACTAAGAGTCAAGGTTAAGATAGTTAAAGTATGGTAAGATCATAAATCATTACAAATAAATAATCATTATCGCAACCAATGACATTATAAGAAAAAAATCATTGATTGCAACCCATATGTCACAGGATTCGATCCCAGGACCCCCTGTTCGGCAGTTCAACGATTAAACCACTTGTCTGTATAGACCAAATAGTGTAATAGGTTAAAAAACAGTAAATATAAAGCTTTTTTGTTAAGCCATACATAGGTATTACTGACACTATTAATACCTACTTCTAAAGATTGTATTAGTTAATACCTCCTGTATAAATGATGTCACGAACGAACCCTACAGGCGTTTATCGGTAAGTGCTCGCGTGGGAACAATAAAAAGACTAAAGTGCGCGAACCTGACTTATTACAAGACGCATTGCTTATTGCTTTTACTGCTCTATTTGTGGATAAAATTGTTAGAGTTACAGTCAATAAATGGGATAAATCTATCCAGGTATTAGCAGTTATCAATTTTCACAAAAAAGTATCCGGACCGAAAGTCGACAGCCTTATGCATTATTATCATAAGTCATAACTTACCGCTAAGCTCCACTCGCTACTCACGCAGTCCAATATATTGACACTGTGCAAGTCCAAGTGCAAGTTGGGAAACTCCAACAAATTTACAGTTTTTTTATGTGAATTAAAAAATCCTTATTACGCGTATAGTTTGTACTATTTTTAAATTGCTAATAAATTATTCAACACCTGTAAATGGTTACAGTGACATTGATGAGCCACTCATTTCTATTACAGTTGACGAATATTACAGATAACTGCAAACGAAACAAGTAAATAAACTTCAAGGCCAATTTTTAAGGAGGGTAGCTAACTAGTGCTTTGATATACCCATAGCGTACAAGTATCCTCAGGATTAAACTGGCTCAAAGTCCAGCAACCACCAACAGGAACAGGACCAGAGGCCATGTCTTCGGTTTTTGTTCAGCAGGAAACACCACAATCAGGGGCAGTTGGCTTAGACAAGGATGAAGTCACTTCCATCTCTAAACAGTTGTCAAAAAACATAAGAAAATATGTAATTAAACCAGCAGCAACATTTCTCTATCAACGTTTCTGTAATGAACATTAATCCCTTTTAAGAAAAACGTATACCAATATTAAGAAACATCAATTTCCTGATCGTACATTATATATTAGTTCCAAATCAGCCAACTTGGTAAAACATTGGTATGACAAGCATTTATTGGCAAGTGTTCATGCGGGAACAATAAAATGGCCAAAGTGCGCGAAGTAGAGTTACTGCACCAACGGGCACCTACCCGCGCTGCAAGACATATTGCTCAATCGCTTTTATTGCGATTCGAAAGATATGTGCTGATACGTCGTATTATCAATGGTGTATTTTGCTTTATATTGAGATGGTTTAGACTGTATTCCTTTTCTTTCCCAACTCACATAATATGGTAAGTGGTCACCGTCGCCTACAGACACCTTTAACACCAAATTGCATTGGCCACAGAATATGCAAGGGCAATAAGCATTAATACTGCCGTTCTTACACTAATCGACTCACGTAATTGACGATGATACTAAGCCTACCATGACATACATTACTCTGTCTAAAATCTAACATGGCACACAGACAGACAAAAATACCTGTATCTGAATATGAATTAGGATAAACTTAGGATTCTGTTATAACATAGGATGTATGGAATCCTAAAAGTTACAAGGGTCTATAATTAAATAACGCTACACACTCATAGCTCCGCACTAGGATTCCCTGTGTCGTGGGTGCCATGGACAATACACAAGACAAGAACACAGACCAAGTACAGTTTGAACGCAACAATCAAATTTCCACCTCGCTGGGAATCGAACACAGGACCCTTCGAACGGCGGTCCTCATGGTAACACTATTGCTAATCGGGTGTCAGCTCTTTAATGTGTTACAATTTATTTCAATAACACAAAATAACTGTTCGCACCTTCCGAACTATAAATATCTATTAGAGGAACGTTTCAATCGGCCCGTACATTAGGAGCGCGGTGGTCAGTAAATTATCGGGCGGGTGAGCGGGTCGGCGGTGGGCGCAGCGGAAAGAAATATAGCCTTCAACAGGATTTGTTTTAGCTAGGGTTGTCGTCGGTGCAATTTGGTGTCGGTGCAAGGTAATTTTTTTTAGAAACACTAAAAATACGCTTTTATTGTAATTCAAAACAAAAAGTAGGAAATTATTTTGATATAATAATTTTATTTATTATAAAAAAAACGTTAAGAATATTCAAACAAATCGGACAGCTTGTAGTGGGTAAAAATGACGTTGAAAAACTGACTTACACAGATAGATTTTTCCAATCGTTCCAATCGTTGGCTTAGCAACATCAAATTACCGCGTAGTCAGTGCAAAAAATATTAAAATCTATTTAATAAAAAAATCTCGTGTCTCGGTGTTAGTGGTCAAACTTATCCGAAACGGCTTGATTGATTTTTATATATTTTTTTGTATATTTGGTAGGTATGCGAATCGGTCGTATAGTACCTATATTTCATACCGCTGTCGCTGGGTGATCAGGGTGATAAATAAATGATTGAGGCGAGATCGTACGTAGTATTTAATATCGATAGGTCATCGCTATTTTCCCATCACTAAACTCTACAAGGTCCAACACTGTTTAACAAATCGGGGCGTTGGAGTTAGACCGCCCACAGTGCGCTTAATCACTTAACACTCGTTTAGCGACGGAGTTATTGTCCAAAATCGTCATTTGGTTTAGAAAGATCCTATTATTCTTATTCTTATATGTCTTATTCCTTTTTTGAGGTTTTTCTCCAATAAAGATAACGAATGGGCTGAGCATAATAACGAGGAAACCAGAGTCAATGATATTATTATTTATGACGTCATGTCTAGGTGGTGCTAGTGGATTCGATACTTTCCGTATATAACCCCTTTAAGGGAACAGTTTTAAAATAGTTTTTTTTTTAATTCAGTTAAGAAGACTCCAAAAAGATTTTTCAAGTTTCAAGAAAATAAGATGAAAATTATTTTTATGGTTTTTAAAACTTTTACCCCCATTTCAACCCTTCAGGAAAGAAATTTTCAAACATTACTTGGTGCTCCCCGACACTGGCTTCCAAAACAATTATTCTCATCTCAAACATTCAAACGTCCATCTTGCTGGGAATCGAACCCTTGCATCCTTTGAACGACAGTCATGGAATGGTAACCTTTGCCCCATATGGGTCGTGTCGGTCGGATAAACAAAATAATACAAGATTAGTTCGTACCGTAGCTTTAACTTCGTATAATTGTAACAAATTTTTCACGATTTATTATTTTAAATATCATTATACAAACCATGTATGATGTATACAGACAGCTGTGGCTACAAGTATTAGTACATTAAATTTAAATACATGCGTCACACGGATCATTCGTTACAGACAAAAACTTGATATTATTATATACAAAATACTGAAAACCCCATCAATCTTCAACATTTGTAATGTACGAATTGACCCCAGTAAACACATTAATTCGAGCAAATCGCGGAAATGTAGACAAATGCAGACGAAACGGACAAGGGTGGCTTACGAACGGACCGTGAAAAGAAACCCTTTTTCCTTGAAAGCATTTGTTTAGTATGGACATACCTAACTTATCACATATTTTATGTACTTTTTATTTACTCACGTTACATAGATTTTTATATTATAAATTATGTAAGAAGGTAATAAGGTATACAATGAAACAAATATAGACGTTTCTGTTTTTTTTATATAATTTTTATTCGTACACAAATAATTAATGGACACGAGCATAGGTCGGTTAACTTCTCTCTTTTTCCGTGGATTAAATAAACCTGACATACCAATGCATTTTAATATACTACCTACCCCTTGAAAAGAGTTTTAACGGTTGACTAACAATTGACAGTAACCATATCTTGTAATACTAATAATACACTTTTTGTTTCGCTTATTAATGTTGCCGTGTGTAAGAGAAACATAATTGTCGCTTTTTCCTTTGTGACGTCATCCCCTATCATAATTTGCGCTTATCCGTAAAACCCTATCCATGTTATTCTTTCAATACCTTTTATTAGAAGGTCAGTGGTATGTTTGTCCGAGGTTATAGAAGGATCAAAGCCGTTTTCTGACGAATAAATAGTTGATTTCGCTTTGTAAATAAATACTGAGAGCCAATACGAATAGTTGAATAAAGAATGCGTTAGGGGAGAATGGTATGGCTAACTAACGAAAACTAAATGGGTTGCTTTGGCTAGCTAAAACTATTTTGTTTTATTTGTATGCTTGTGTTCACTTATTGAACTATAGTAAGATAAATCTGGTTTCAAGTTATCACCAATGCTCTATAATATTATAATCTCTCCTTGTAAGGTCTAGAGTCTAGAGTCCATACTCTACACCTACAATATTCTCCAACACCACGCCAAGGACTGTGATTGTTGTGTAGATATTTTAATTTAGGTATTGCGTTGATAGTTTTTGGTTATTGACAAAAACAGTAACTTCCTGGAGTAACGTTAATTACCCTACGGACCTCGACTAAGAAGTATACTTGAAAATATTTTTTTCTATGTATTGAGTACAAAATAAAATTTATAATGAAATCGTGTATAGATTAAACTGCATTGACCCTTTTACTATGGAAAATTTTAATTTTATGTTTTATTAATAATTATGTAAGTTTAAATACGGGTACAACAATATAATGTCAGCGCCATCTATTTATTATAACGTAAACTACATCGTTTCGACCTCGAGCAAAAAGACCGCCCTCCTGCGGAATAAACTATAACTTAAACGAGAAGGTGCGTTTCAGTTATTCGAATGGGATAAAATTTCTTCTAAGATGAAAATGTGATAAATACTGATTACATTATGGTTTCGTCATTGACTTAATGTCACAAAAATTGCGATTTTTAGTACAAATAATAGTTAAAATATATTTTTGAAGATATTATGATGTATTGAAATGGTAAAATATTCTAAGATTTTTTTCTTACGTGAATTTAGAATGAGAACTGAAAGTATCGAAATCTTTCTCCGCTAGAGGCGCTGGCGTAGCGCAAATGCTACGTTCGTAGAACTTCACGTAGCAGAAAACTTTTTAAGTAAATTCAAAATACAATGGCAAAGAGAGTTAAAAGCCAGTGCTGTTTATGCAAACGTTTTAAGTAGAATAAGACATTACATTACATTTTAGGAAACTTTATGGATTGTTTTATTAGTCAAAGGATATAAAGACGCTACAGTGCAAACGATTTAAAACCTTATTGCAATGAAGACTGTCGTTAAAAATAAACAATTAACAAATTTCATTTCTTAACATTTTGATCAGTTATTAGTCTAGTACTATTATGTATCTGTAGTAGTTAGTACTTACTATTATGAAATATTTTATTCATGTTAAATAGAAGTTTTATAATAAATAAGTACTACAATACATGTAACATTACAAAAAAGGATGATAGAAAATAAATAATTAAATGCTAACACACTCATACCCCCGCACTGGGATTCCGTGTCGCGGGTGACATGGACAACACAAATAACACATCACTAACACACACGACCCGAGAACAAACATTTGTCTGTCATATAAATATCTGCCTCGGCCTGGAATCGAACCCGGGACCCCTTGCTTCGCAGGCAAGGTCACTTCCAACTGGGCTACGGGGTCGTCATACAAATACAAAAACATATTTTCCAGTTATATTGGAGCATGAAAAACAAGTTCAACTAATGATGGTCGCGTTGGAAATAGATGTCAATAATATTTATTTGTATTAAAAAATCTCGTACTTCGTTGAATTTCATTTTTATTTAAAACATAACGTGCATATTGTTAATTCTCAATATAGTTTGTTAACGGAACAGTATGGGTTCAAATTGTTTTTAAAAGGTATGGATTAAAAATAACACCAAAGTAAAAATATTTTTCTAATTAGTCGTTCTGAGAATTCGCGGTGTTGTGGGTTGCACCAACATAAACTATACACCACTAACATCCCTGATCGGAGACTGTTATAATTAATACGCTTTTATTAGCTTGAGACGTATGTTAGTATGTTAGTATGTAACAGATACTTTGAACGATGAAAAGAATACGAATGAATTACAGTCGTGTATTAATGATGCCATGGTAACTTAAACTAGGGTTGACTATATGACTTTAATATACAAAATATGTAGTCTAGGGTTGTTGTTCTACAATACCTACTGCCCCAAGTGCGATCGAAAATAGCCAGCCAATAATAAGGAGAAAAAAATGCTTATTCGCAGTATAAAAAAGAAAAAAGAAAATATAGTTAAAAAACTAAAAAACACGTTTTTATAAATTAAAAAATAATTATTAATATTAGTATTATTAAGTACATTGGAAAAAGCGTGGGGCGCTTCGTCCCTTTTCCCCTTTGCCCCACGCTTTTCCCACTAGAATAATACTAATATTAAGAATTAGCTTTTAATTTTTAAAAGCGTGTTTTTTAGTTTTTTTTAACTATATTTTATTAATCTTTAACAGATCGCTATCTGTACATGAAAGACAAATGAGAAAAACATTTACTGGGGGCCTTCATTAAAACAATAGAACGCAAAACAATGATTTTTTGAATTTTTGTCTTTTGTCTGTTTGTGTGTGGTTTTGTACGCGCTAATCTCAAAAAAGCTCAACCGATTGTGGTAAGCTTCACTTAATATTTAATGTTTGTTTTACCTCAATCGGTTCATAAATAAATAAGTTGTGTAAGTTTAAAAAATAACGCCTAACAATTTCCAAGTGGGTACTAAGGGACAAGTTTCCTGAAGCGTAGGCGGGTTTTAAGTATTAAAAACATGAAATATACCATCTAAACATTATTAGATGAGAAACTCCCATACAAAGTGAACCTCCAGTTATAAAATTTTGCATAAGTTACATAGCTACGAACTAATTCAGACTAGTATTGCATCAGAATAGACCGAAGAGCTTACTTCCGACGAACTTATAAAACTATTGATTTAGCCGGCAGCCAGCGAGAGGCAAATTAAACTCAGGTGAATGGGATTAATTCGTACTTACTTTCGCGTTCAAAGTATTTTGTTAGACAAAGGAGATTTTATAATTAACTAGTAACTCCGTTTCGCTTTACTTCTTGTGCCTTGTGTCTTGTGCCGTGTACCCGTAACATCGACAATCGTTTATTTCAAGCATTTTACAGATGTTTAACTGTAGGTATATGTACATAGATGTTTATCAGTATATAGTATAGTCAGTATACAGTATAACCCCAAAAGCAACACTGATGCGTTGGCTTCAACCCATTAATAGCCCACTACTGAGCATGGTATATCTGAGTCTCTCCTCAAAATTAACGAGGCCTAGAGCATACTCCACCATGCGACTCCATTGCTAATTCGTGGTGGTGTTTGTGGCTAACCCAGATGTCGGTTGTTTTTGTGCCGTTCGAAGGCCTTTGGCATGGCTTAAAAGCTATCCAATGATAACAACCAGGACTGACGGCTCTACGCGCCCTCCGAAGCACGGAAGCGCTCGAGAAATTTTGCAACTAGCAGTCACCCATCCACCTACTGACTGTTGCTAAACTCGCGATCACTTAGGACCAACGCAAGCTGCTGGGCTATTAGTGCTTCTTGATCGGCCACCAAAGCGTTGCCGGCCCATAAAAAAGAAAGAAAATAAACAAAATACTGGGGCTATCAGCCCCCAGTCGGAGTACGACAAGTCGTCATTCCTATTTCTTCATTCTTGGCTGGTAACGCATCAGTGGCGTAGTGACCACTTACCATCAGGTTCCTCGTTTGCTCGTTTACGGTGTACGGTTAAATGTTTCTTCTTCTTCTTCTACGGCTATAAATATAAATCGTCATAGATTACTTCAAGCAATGAAATTCACCATAATTGCGCAAACTACTAACCAAATTATTACCAACCATATTAGTAACGTTGCTCATTGAATTGGATTATACCTATTATCGGAATGCGACAAGCATTAATATACGTAGAAAATGATCGACTGCTTGCAATCTGCTCTCGTACAGTTCCAATTTAGCATTCTCAAATGCCTTCGATAGGTTACAGACAACCGTTTCAATCGACATTGTATGGAATTGTTCTGCTCTCCTCTCCGTTTTAGCATTGTTAACATTCTCAACTAGATTGATAGTTTGTTCAGAAAATTACCTCTGAATAAAACAATAATATCATAAACATATATAACAATTAAGAAAACGCTTGGATCCCTACAGATTTTATCAGTAAATTGAGTTAAAAAGTAGGTACAGGTCAATTTAAAGAATCTCGCCTTAACAATGCTTGTATTTTCCGAAGCAAAGCGAGCGATTACTAAACAACTATACTACTACTGCTATAGTCCATAATACAACCCTTGAACATACTTTTCATAAACAAATTTATCCGAGCGTTGAAGCGTCCGACAACAAAGAGCTTGATGATTATGTAACTAAACGAATCTGGGCGGGAGTTAGCGAGCGATCACTGTAGGGCCGATGCTATGAATGAGATTTTCAACGCGTTTTGGTTACAGTCTCGGTAAGCCAGTTACAAAGTTGTTTCCCCACTTCTTTTTGAACAGCGTGTTGATAATAACTGTGGTGTTACAAAAGAGCACAAATAGCAGAGACCACTTAGCATCAAGTGGCTGGTTTGTCGTTTGACAGCTTTTGACATAAAAAAACCTGCCAAGCTGTTATGTAAGACGAGAGGCCTAAAAGAGGCCTAGAGAGGCCTTTTCTTAATTACTCGTAAATTCAACTGCAGCAGTCAAATTCAGTGAGTACAAAGAAGGTCACATACAAACTCATGAGTAATTTTTTTATCTAGTCTAGTAAACAACCTTACTTACAGTTAAACAAATACTCTGTTTTTTAAAAAATAAATGTAATAACGACACAACCGATTTAAATAAAAAATTGTGGCACTATACATATAAACTTAGCAATTAGCTTGGTATACTTATTGCTTACTTTATGACTTTGTTCAGTAATTCTGGCGCTAATTTTCACAATTATCCGACGTAGTGAGAAACATCCTTAATAAAATATTTTGGATCTGAAACGACCTTATAGCGTAACTCTCGATGTTATAAATAATCTTTTAAGTTAACAAACATAGCCTTGATAAAGCCTATATTAGTAGATTAAATTATACTTAATTATATACCAACTGTGTATCATACCTTTTCTGCTTTCATGTTGTTCAACTCCAATCGCATATTATATTCAAAATTGTGTATTAACCACAATCGCCTAGCGGCAAAACTCCAGTTATTACGAGTAATACACGACAAAATGATATAAATAATTATGTTTTTACGTGTTGCTTTTTGTTGGAATCATATTTTTCACAATGACCTACCAAATGTTAATCCTACCAAATATCACAGAGAACAAGGGCACAACAAAGAAAATAATAGATCAAACAAAAACTCGATTTTATCGGTAGCCATGCACTAAAACATAAAATCACTACATAGTATAAAACAAAGTCGCTTTCTCTGTCCCTGCTGTATGCTTAGATCTTTAAAACTACGCAACGGATTTTGATGGGGTTTTTTTTAATAGATAGAATGATTCAAGAGGAAAGTTTAAATGTATAATATATTAAAGTTTTTCGCAAACAATTTTGGACTTGGGTACTAATGGACAGGTTTCCCGAAGCGAAGCGAGGGCGAGTTTACTAGTAATAAATAATTATAAAAAACGCTACACACACACTATTAATCCTTATTTCGTATGTCGGCGCGCCGACCTGGGTTCGATTCACAGCGAGGAGAAAATTTGTATTTTCTGTTCTCGATCTGAGTGTGTGAGTGTTGTCCATGGGTTACTATGTCAGACCGCCGCGGCGACATAGTAACCATTGTGCCATACGAGTTCTTCCTATTTATTCGTTAGGGCCTTAGAGTAGCAGAGCCAAGATTATAATTTATTTAAGATATAATTGTAAACATATGTATTTATCTACAGAAATACTTAAAATGGCATATTCTACCCTTCTGAAACTACCATTTACGTATCACATAAATATCTGCCCCGGCCAGGAATCGAACGCGCTACCCCTCACTTCGCAGGCAGGGCCACACCAATCAGGCTATGGGATCGTCCAACTGACTTAGTCACAGAATGTAGAACTAACTGGTAAAAAGTTATGATGTTTAGTTATAACTTTAACTACTCACTTTACTAGAGATTGTGGATATAATATTGGGTATGGTCGTTACTCTTCCAATATCAATATCTGGATCATGGATCGGGTTTGCAGAAATACGCCAAATGTAATCAATCGGTTTTCAAAATGTGCACAAATTACGGATGTTAAACGTTTGGTATCATAATTTACCCTACGCTTTTAAATGTTTGATACATTCCTCGTTAAAAGCGAAGTTATTTAGGTATGTTAATAAATAATGGAACGATTCAATGATAACTATAAATCAACACGTACATTATGTATGACGTATTCCAGTCGCATGGATAAAGACAAAGAAAATGATTATTGTATTTTAAATTCTAAACCACGTTCTAAACAGAATATCGAATGATTGTAACTTGATCCATTACCAAATACGAGTTCCAATGTATTAAACATTGAATATCAGCGCATTCTAATCTAATTTTAAATAAGTTAAATATCAAAGGTAAACTGCTACGTACCTACTACAAGCAGGTCTTGTAAAGGTGCTATAAAAAAAACCCCTTGTTTTCGTTCAATTAATGTTCAGTTGAGAAACAACTCTCGTCGTAATATTTCGTCTCCTGACGCCGCACATCACGTCTTATTGGGACCCACGGCTTCGACCTTTGCCTCGAGCAACATTTAGTTGACATTTGACATATATACCTAATTATTATACTCTGAGTGAAACTGTTTGTGAATGGTTTGTGTTGAAATATGCACTTGTTAGCCATTTAAAAGTCTGGATACTACGGGATCCATCTCAACACGACCGATCTCATCACACTTTGACTGGCGACTGGTTCTGTACCTACATTTAATTATAGCGCGATCTGGCTTCTAAATTCAAATTCAAGTTATTTATTTGTTTTACTTTTATGTGTAGGTCAGTTATACCACAGAGTAGTTCCTTTTAACTACTCTGTGGTTATACGTAGTATAAGTTTTCAAAGTTTTTGCAATCCTGTATATACACATTGTCATTATGCTGACATACAAAATGTTGAAATATTCTAATTTATTTACATATTCCTAGTAGGACTCTGAACTGACCTTGACGCTAGGTACAGGCGGGTGCGAAGGTGGACTCCTAGAGCCCGGTAGTTGGAGTAAGTGGCGAATGCTGTAGCCTTGACGGGACTTGCGTGACATCCTGGAACAGAGATTGTTGTTTCATTGTCTAGTTTCTACTACTAGTCATCTCATTCTAGCACTAGGACACAACACATACGAGTATAGGACGTCACTAACACTCACGATCCGCTAATAAACATTAATATGTCACATTAATGTCTGCCATGGGAATCGAACCCGGGATCCCTCGCTTTGCAGACAGTATCACCAGAAAGGCTGTGGGGTCATTATTATTATTAATTTATTTTTATCACTAAATTCAAGCGTAAAAGTAACCATAATTTACCAGTTATATTTTCCAGTTTATATTGCTATTGAAGCAAGCAAATGAAATGTAAAGTCACAAAATTGAATTACCTTGTATGTTAATATTTTTTTAATTAACTACTACACCGATGTAATTTAGAATACTTATTTAACTTCGATGACAATAACAAGCGCGAGTCAGACTCAAACACGTAAGGTTCCGTACCACCTAATTTTATTTGGTCATATCATATAGATTTTTTTCAACTTCTATATGCATATTTAGGGATTTTTGGTGGGTGAAGCCGCGGGAGAAAGCTAGTCAACATACAAATCTTACTAATATTATAAATATGAAAGTTTGGATGTTTGCATGTCTGAGTATTAATCATGCCAAAACGGCTGAACGGATTAAAGGAAATTTGGCACACAGAAAATAACCAAACTTAATATAGGATACTTTTAATCCCGGTAAATGATTCGGTTCCCGCGGGATTAAAGATATAATTTTGTAACTACGTTATTTATGAACTAATTTTGATGTTTTTATATTGTGTGTTAAAAATTCTTCAAATAAATCCTTCTTAAAATATAATGAAGGTCTGATGATGGATTCTGGAGATATAGAATGGAACTCCTCAACTGATGGAAGTAAATTAATATATTGATTGTTGGTAATGTAAGTTTAGCAAAACCATTATTGTCCATCTCAGGGTCTGATGATGTGTCTTGGAGTCAGAAAATGCAACTCCTTAGAGTGGCTTAGAGGATATGAGTAATTAAACTGTTTTTTAAAATTGGTTGTTGGTAGTATTAATATTACAAAACTAGTCCATCGTTGACCAAATCAGGGTCTGATGATGTGTCTTGTCAGAAAATGCAACTTCTCAGCGGATGAAAATATTTGAACCGTGTTTTAATATATTTGTTGTTCGTAACGTTAACAGTGTAAAACCAGTCCATCATTGACAATACTACAGCTGAAGCGGGAGAGTCTGGTGACGCTGTGTGACTGTTTGTGACGGTGTGTCCAAACTTAACTCCAAGTTTGCGAGGCCTTTAAGGTTATAATTATTTATTAATGTTTACAGTACTAAGAATTTCTGCCAGTTTTCGGGGTCGTTGTTGGATATTTTTTAAACCCAATTTACCGAAGCGAAGCTGTGGGCAAAAGTTAGTATGTGTATATTTATATAACCTACAAGAAGGTACAATATGATCCCTGCATTCGCATTTTTCATTTTTTTTTGGTCGATCTGATGATGAATCCAGGTATTAGAATTAGCAGTTTCGTAATAAAATAAAACCTTTTACCATCAATGTTCATTATTTACTTGTTTTTCTCTCTCAGGTCTCAATAATATGAACCTATTCAATTTTCTTTTGAAGCAATAAAAGTAATCCACCTACCAGTGATTTCTAAGAAATGTTTTCCATTCAAAACAGGTCGATCCGTTTCCATGGCGTCTCACAGCAGATGTTATAATTATTATTGGAAATATAATTTCCATTGTTTCATATGTATAATTATGAATAATTATAACGCTTTATCGTGTCAGATTATGAAATAATGTTTCATTGAATATTTATGAATTTTTTGGATACAACCATATTTTTTATAACTTTTATATTTTATAGAAACAAAAAATTCACCATTACAGTTATCCATGGGCAATGGTGGCCACTTTCATGAGATATTACTCATAATTAAAACCCAGGATTTAGATATTAAGCACGCACGGCTAATTATCAAAAACGATGCGCTTTTAAATTTTTTATCATCACTGCCTGAGGAAACATGCACATCTGAGAGTACTGCACATCCGTGATGTTCGTAGAGGTGTGTGAAATCTGCCAACCAGCATTTGTGCCAGCGTGGTGGATATGACTTGTGCATAGGGAACAGTGGAACAGTTATTGGCGTGCAATGATGATAGACCCGCTTTTGAGCTTGGCTACATAGAACACAAAAAAGAGAGATGTACTTAACTTGTAAGTTTCCTTCGTTATAATTATGTATATAAGAGCTGAAAGCCTATAGGTACATTTTACAATGCAACAGACCTCAGCGAGAGATCGGTCTAAAGGTCAGATTAAAAAAAGTTCTACGTTTACGGAAATTCTAACTCAGGAAAATGTAAATTCACTACAAACGCTATTTCTACTCTTTTCCAATTCAATGAGAAAACTTAATGGCTTTCAATAAAATATGTTATGAACTCGTGTAGAAAGGTATCTTAAAGTACGTACAGTTGGTACCAAGCGCATTCGCTTCAATTTTACTATTGAACCGGAGCACAATTTCTTAGAATCCAGTGCTGTTTGCGATGCAAATTCTGCAATACTAGATATAAATAGTTTCAACGGGGGCATTCCATTAATAATATAATAAAACAGTAAAGCGGATAGTTAGGATAGATAGGACAGCACTTTAATATTATGTTTTACGTATTTAATGGACGCAATCTACTAAGTTGGTAGTGAAGCTGGTTGCAATGCGAGAGATAATGGGTGCGATTCCCGGCCGTGGTAGACACTTACGCGACAGCTAAAAGTTTGGGGTTTAATGATGTCTTCGTACCTTACCACGTGTGTGAAGAACGTTGCCATCATTCACAAGAAATGGTAGAATTATTATGAAAACCAAAACATTAAAGCGTAACTTTGGAAAAATGAGAGTGTATAAGTCACATGACACAGTTTCGTGTAAGTACAAGTTAAATTCAAAAACTTTTCAACGTTATTTCACTGGCCAACACAACTTCAAGTAAATATATTAGCGCAGCGATGTGTGTACACAGCCGCGTTGAGTAGTTTTACATTTTCATAGAAATAATAATTATTCTTTACAACATCATTAGAATAATTTCTTGTTTCCCTTCAACACGAATTAATACTTGTTCAAAGTAAGTTATAACTTACTTATAGCTGAATTAAATTTAACTCTCCACTAGTCTAGTAGCGTAGTATTCATTTAATTCAGCTTCTGAAGATTAAATCTTACTGTAATTACGAAAATATTTCATTTGTTCGTTCATCGGGACGTACGTTTCGAAGAATTTTTGCGTATAAACTCTGGTTAAAAAAATGAACAAGCGGTCATGTCAACACTCTTACCCCACACACAAAGAAAAAACACACACAAAGACAAAACACACACAAAGACAAAACACACACAACCAAACCTAGAAGATAATTTAAAACCCATTATACAAACTTCCACCTCGCGGTAAATCGAACCCAGGGCCCTAAACGGCGATCTAGCATAACCATTGCCCCGTGCGGGTCGTCGAGCGACCTACTAAAACTTATACATACGAGTATATTATTTATAATATCAGTATAATTTAAACATTAAAGCTACGCTCTGGCTGAACACAGTGATTACAAATGATTAAAATTTTTATCAAATTCTACACGTCACGTAAAATGTAAATTAGTGTTTGTAAATCAGTGTTTCGTTTGAAGTTGCTTGAAATTGCAAAAAGTTCAATGTTACTAAATTAATATTTGAAAAACTAAATCACGCTTTTAAAATGAGTATTTTATATTATTATTGATTTGCGTTCATTTAGTAATGAATGCAAAGCAATAGATTTAGTCACTACGCTGGTTCCCTTGTCTAAAACCACTGAATTGTTCGCTTGATGTCGTGATGTATAACTTCTTTTTTGTGGTTCCCCAAAGGGTAGAAAACGGGACCCTATGATTACTATGCCGGAAGCATAGCTTTCTGTCTGTTTTTAATCTAAGTACCTACATGCGTAGATTTAATACTTCTTTCTGAACACCACGAATTTGATAGTGCAAACAAAACAAATTAAAGGAATGATCGAAATAATAGAAGTAGGTGCCTAATTTTCAATCCACTAACTCAAAATAACAACAGATTCATATTAAAAACTTTTATATTCTATACTACTGTAAAAGCTACGTTTGTAGTTCACACTCAAAGAGTTCTTGCGATTCTCAAATAAAAAGTACGACTATCTTAAATGTTATTTTTCTCTTTCGTCTATCTCTGTATTTACATTCTTTTAACTATGCAAAAAATTTAAATGCTATTTTTAATTAGTTTCCTGACAAGAACGTGCAAATTAGTAATCGGTGTATTTACACTTTATGTATTTTATTTATTTTTATTTTGTTAAGGATAATCAACAAGGTTTACATTGGTATAAATTAAAAGAATTTTTTTAATCTAAATGTTGTATTAACTTTATATTCCCGCTTATATTTATCAGATATAGACCGCTTGATATAATTATCTGATACTGAAACTTTGAGCTCTCTGGCATTATCCAGTACTTAGCTGAGGTATGAGGATGGAGAAATGAGAGGAGGATGATGAATTGAAAATTGCAAATGCCACCAGATTATCACCTAGATTTTTTATAACAAATTACATTTTTATTTTAAATATTTCCCTAAAAACATTGGTGATTTAAGGCGATATGTAATTATTTTAATCAGTAATTATTTCTGTTCAGAAATGTATTTTAACAAACTAGTTTTAACTTTAACATAAAACTTACAGATGTATGTTAAGTAACTGTGTAATAACATAGCAACACGCCACACAGTTCCACGCACACAGACACATCATCACTTGACGGATGCGACACGTGTACGTAATAAGTCAAGTACTTCAATAAAAACCTTCGCATTACATTTACACTGTTCTCTTTGTAAATATCCTCATAAATTGACCTATTTTATTTATTATGTTCGTACAGTAAAAAGGAGCAAAGAAATGTATCCCTTGCGACACAATTTTAAGTCAATGTGACGAATGTAGGGTAAGTAAAGTGTTGCCAGATTCCGGCTCTCAAGCATTCTAATTTTAAGGTCAACATCTTAGCTTTATGACTGGTAAACATATTCAAATTTAGAATTTAAGTAAATATGCTTATAATATATTTATTGCATTATCTTTTTAAATGTGTTGTCCGTGTGCTGGACTCCTTTTAAATGATTGGACTGTTTATGATAAATTTATTTATGTGTGTTTGAATTGGTTGAATTTGAATTACAATTGGAACCGGTAGGTGGCGGCATTGTCTTCTAACTACGGTTACTTCTCGGCTTAGAATAATAACACTATAGAAAGACAGTCTTCATACAAGCGCTCTGTCTAAAGTGAACCACTAAACCGAAATTTTCCCGAAAGCGGGGAATGATTCGGCTGCGGATAATCATATGTTTTTAGCAATAATACATAAATATCTTTTCAGATATTTTGTGACACAATTTAACTAGACAAATCCTCATCATTCTTTTGTTTCGCGAGACACGTTTGGCGTGCGTTGGCATGAGCTGCCCGGTGTTTAAAGTCATTTCTGACTCCAATTAAGGTGCTTCAAAACGGCCGCGCGGACTTCGTTTCTATAGTGTAATTATTCTAAGCTTCTCGGTAATAAACACGGTAATAAACAATTTCTTCTCGTTTCTGCTTGCTGTCAAAATAAGAAAGAAAAGTAATTTTTAAACATTGCCGACTATCTAGTGAAGGGTCTCAGTATTGAATCCAGGTTGTTATAGATAAATGACAGATAAATGTTTGGTATTGGGTGTTTGCCACCCTTTGACAAGGGACACTGAAATACTAGTGCGTACCTTTGTTATTTCAGTTCCGTTACGTTGTCATGTATAGGACAATACCTTTGTTAGTAGTAGGTTGGAAATATTGGCAATATTGACAACCTACTTGGTAGTAACCCTGCTTGTGAGCACTGTGGCCATTATTTATGATAGTTAATTAGTTTAAATAATTTTACAGTTAGTATTTATATTTGTTTTCAGATTCCAAATAACTTATACCTTCTAACGAATGTAAGTTTTAAAAAACAATTAATGCTATTATGTCGTACGTAACAGCTAAAAAAAGATATAATAATATAAAATAACTAGCTATCCCGGCAAACTTTGTACCGCCGTATACTTAATTCGTAATTAATACATTGTAACACCTTTTTTCGTTGTAACCGTTTAGGTGACCTATAGTCCTTAAATAGTCGAAATTAGTATTAAATTCGAGCTGAAAATAGAACACCAAAAGTCAATAAATTAAATTTGAAATATCCTCTTCTAGACGGCTATAAATGCCTTGGTTTTTTTGTATACAATAGGGTCACTGTTTTACCGTACCGTTTATCACAAAACATACTTAAATTATAACTTAATAACTTATAAACATTCTATTTTTTCACTAACATAATAACATAAAAGTTCATTGTAAACATTGAAACATAGACAGTATCGATCCAGCTGCCTGTCATTGTCAGATCGATTTGATTCCCTTTCTAGCCGCTGGGTGGCGCTAGGGCTCATCGAGTCTATGCCCATCTATTTCATAATTTAAATGAATTTAACTAAATTAAATTATAAATCTTTCTCGACATCTTGTACTCCTCGGAGACAATAATTTTAATAATCATTTTTAATTAATTTACCTACTATTTGTGACCGGCGATTTTCATTCGATAGCCTGATTTAATATCTGTTAGTGAAGTGGAATTCATTCCAACAGATTATACTAGTTGAATTCCGTTTCTCGCAGAATTGGCCTTGGGAGTGACGTTAAGTATTGCCAAAATATCAACAAGGTTAGGGCTTTTGACGTGCCTAGACTTCATAATAAAAATCATAACCTAGGTATTAAACGTACAATGTTATTGTTGTGCGATTTCAGCCTAGAAACTTTTATAATAAAAATTCGGGATGTTTCTTATGTATTGTGAATAATGCTGATTGATAGTCGATCGTCTGAAACGGAATTGATTGATTCGGGTGTCGGTTTTGTTCGTTCTTCATACGGATCGTACGGCGAGAGTTCCCGAACTCGGCCCTTTTTCCCGTTTTGGCGCTGGTGACGGTCGGACCGTCTCCCGCGATCCTAAGAAGTCCCTGCACGTGGTAGCGTGGCAGCGAACTCCTTTAAAGCTGAAGAGTACTGGGCCTGGGTGTGTCCCGTCGAACACTGCACTGTACTGGTGTGTAGTCGTCCGAGGCTCCGAGCGTGCGCGGTGTGGCATCGGCGTCGGCGCGTGTGAGGCCGCGTGTCACGACACTCGTATCAACGACTGATCCAGTTCTCGTACGTACGTGGGGTTGTACGAGGTTTCCACGTGTACGTCTCCCTCCGACTAGGTATGCTTTGACCCTACTTATATTATTTACTACCTACAAATAGAGCTCTTTCTACCGTAGGACCTCAAAAATATTAGTGGTATTAATTCTCTAAATTTTATTTTATTAAAGTGATAAATTTACCTCTCCGGCTGTCACATGTATGAACTTATTGGAGTGTTGACTATTCTAGTTAATACTCACTGATCGTTTTGTTTCCTTTATCAAGACGGGCACAACCAACTATGCCGGCTAACTCCGGTATAGCTGTCCGAGCACAAACCATGTTTGGAGACGCTCCTGTGGGACGCCTCAAACCACCCTATACCCTCATTGGTCCCGCTCCTGGCCACAGGATAGCGATGCCTTTGTAAGCATTTCTCTATTTAATTACTTTTAATGTTAGACCAGGAGCGTTCTTACATTAATGTACTTCCTTTATAATTTATTAATTAAAACTTTAAACAAATATCACTGATGCATTGTTCCATAATGTAACTATTGTGTGGGCCTGTTGTGTTATACTATACTAAGTGTCATAGATTATTATCTTAAACTATAACCTTGTAAATAATTAAATCTTAATTAAAACTTACTTTAAATATAAAATGTAATTAATTACAGTGGTGTGATAACATTATAATTATGTTACTTAATTTAACTGAGCTGACTGTAACTTAATTAATTAAAATGTGAATGTTGGCTGGCTCGGAATAATTTTAGTCGATCGAAGACTGGTTGTGTATCAGTGGGGGTGACATATTTTTTGTATGTACACTTCAGGAGGTGTCTGGCGGAGGCCAGAATTGCGGTGTCTAGTGGAGGCTGTGTCTGGTGGAGGCCAGATTTGCTGTGGTCTGGTGGAGGCCAGATTTGCTGGTGTCTGGTGGAGACCAGAATTGTGCTGTGAAGGGTGGAGGCGGAGTGTGCCGTCCCAGCCCTGGTGTTCGAGTCCGAGTGTGTGCTGACTCCGGCTCCGCGGACTAGTTATACCTTTACCTTTTTTTCTTTCCTTTTTTATTTACTTTTAGTTTGCAACTTGGGGTAGCCCGAGTTGAGCACAGCACCCTCCACTGCAATTCTTTTAGTGAGTTCCACTTGGCTCTTGCTACTAAGTTCTTAAAATAATTAAGAATATTATTATTCAACTTTTTAAATAAGAGCGGACTTCCGTTAGGAATATCCGGAAAGCCAGACAAACGACCAACAACCTCATTATTATTTTTATCATATCTAGGTGAACTGTTTGTCCCTAACTTAATAACTTAACTACCAATTAGAACATTGCTTATCATAACTAATTATTAATGATATTAGAACATAAAATATTATCTCATTTGTTGTACCAAAAGGGCGAATTAAAGTATTGAAACTATATCTCTTTTTTTTTCTCACTAGAGTACCTACCCAAGGGAAGACCTACTCCCATAGGAAAATCACATTACAATTGGTGCCGTGACCAGGATATTGTTGGCTCGTGGGGTTACCCTCTGTCATTGGTCTCTTGCTCAGTGACGGGTTGTCTGGTTTTTTTTTCATCTCTCTTTATTTTTTTATTTTTTTTATTTTTTTTATTTTGTATTTTTTGTTGTGTATTGCAATTTGGCAATAATTGCAGGAGGTGCTGTGCTACCCCGTGGCATTTAACGTACTTTTTTATTTTTTCTTATTTTTATTTTTTTTCATTATTGCTGTTATTTTTTTCTTACTTTACCTTTACTTATAATTTGTCTGTTTGGTTTAAGCGGCATTTGTAACACCACGCACTATCTTGTGACCATTACCTAAATTTTTATTTAACTTACCATTCATTACCTAAAATTTATTTAACTTACCTTACCTAGCTTAATACTTTGTTAATACTTTGTTAATACTTTAGTCACAGTAGTGCCTGGTTTTCCTACTTAAATTTAATTTACTTAAATTTATCTGGCCTTTGCCTATTATTATTTTGTAAACATTATGGAAGAACGTCCTATTCGTTTTCATCTTTTGAACAAAGATGAACTGCAATACGAGGTTGCGATTCGCGATGGGGTACCCGAAAGTACTGTTGAACGTTTAAGGGCGCAGATAAAAACTTTAGTAAAAGAGGTTCCTACGGATGAAGTGAGTTTGTTTGAGGGGGAGGTTAGGCCGGAATTAAAAACAATCTCCTCAAAGCTTACCGAGTTGGAGGAGATATGCAACTCAAAAAATTTTCTTTTAAAAAAGCTATACCGCATAGAGGCCCTAGGCAATCATTTATTTCATCGATTGAGTCGTGTTGAACCCGAGGAGGAAGCCGATAAAGCCTGGAAGGAGGAACTCGATAATCGTCTCCTTCAAATCCTACAGCACCTAGATCGCATTATACACAATTTCCGAAGTAGCGTTGATTTTAAACCGAAGGTGTCTGAGGCTCCTGGGGAGTCCTCTCGTTTTGTTGAACCCTTAGGGGCTATTCCATCAGTAGTGACGTGTGATCGTCCATCGTCGGTTCACTCGCTGAATCTTAAATTTAATGGGAAGGGCTGCGTGCAGTCTTTTATTGAGAGAGTCGAGGAGATTTGTGCCTCTCGCAATATATCGTATGAGAGATTATTCAATTCCGCGGTGGAGTTGTTCGTTGAAAAAGCTTTGTTTTGGTACCGGAGTATTAGGTCGGACGTAGAAAATTGGGGTCAACTGAAGGCGTTGTTGTTGGACGAGTATTTGCCGTACGACTATGAGCATCGTCTTCTCAACGAAATTAGATCTAGGACGCAGGGCTCCGATGAAACCATCAGTAACTACCTGGCTATTATGCAGAGCTATTTCTCTAGGTTGAGGAAACCATTGGACGACGTGGAAAAACTAGAGATTGTCATGTATAATATTCGTCCCTTTTATTCTACCCAGTTGGCGCTTAGTGACGTAAAGTCGTGGGCTGAGCTGAAGTCGCGTTGCAGGTTGTTGGAGGCTGCGAAGCGGAGGTCGGAAAATTTTACAGAGCCGCCGAAGAATGTACAGCACGCGGTAGCCTCCGATCTCGTCTACAAGGGGAAAGCAACTCGTCCTCGTTGCGAAGCTGTGGCTAGGGCTGTAGAGAAGTTTTGTGTGCGGTGTAGGGTTAAGGACCATACACTTATTGAATGTAAGGCCCCTAAATTAAAAGTATGTTACCGATGCGGGGAGAAAGGTGTTACCGCTAAAGACTGTTTGAAGTGTTCTGGGTCTAAAGATAAAACTATACCGGTATCTTGTGTGCGCGTGGAGCATGTTCGCTCTGTCTCTAATCGTACGTCTACTGATGAGTGGCGTGCATGGTGTAACTATGTAGGCGGTGTATTTTCTAGCAGTAAAACTCATGTAACGAGGGTCCGTTCAAGTAGTTGTGAGGATGCTCGTCCATATTTACCTGTAGAAGTTTGTGGTGTTTCTTTTTCAGGACTATTGGATTCTGGTTCTGAGATTTCTATAATAAGTGGTTCTGCGGTGAAGCATTTGTCTGATTGTGCTAGTCTACACCAGTCAGATAGTATTAATTCTGTAGTTACGGCGAATGGAGCTACCTCCCCCGTAAAAGGATATATGTTGTTGCCTGTTGTGGTGGATGATGTTTTGCGGGTGATTAAATTTTATATTGTTGAGGATATTTCTTCATCACTATTATTAGGTATAAACTTCTGGGAAGCGTTTCAGATTGCCCCAGATGTGTTGAATCTGATGAAACGGAGAAATGTAGTTGCTGTTCAGAAATCTGAGGAAGTTGTTGTGTCTCCTGTTAACCCTGTTGTTAAGCATCGGCGTGTCAGGAAAATTCAAGTTCCAGATTCGTTGTCTCGTTCGGTACCTAAGGGTTTGCCTAAAGTTTGCCGTAGACCGCTCCAGTGTGTTAACGTTGATTTAGTTGGTCCACTGCCTAGGTCTAGACAGCAGAAGGAGAACCTTGTGGGTAATGTTGGTGTGAAGAAGTTACATAATGCTAAGTATTACAATAGGCATAGGAGAGATGTGGAGTTTAAGGAAGATGATTTCGTCTGGCGGCGCACGCATGTACGCAGTGACGCAACCAAGCATTTCTCGTATAAGTTGGCCCCACGTTTTGAAAAGTGTAGGGTTGTTAAAAAATTATCTAGGTTGGTTTACTTGCTGGAGGATGTAAACGGCAAGCGGAGCGAATGCCATGTCAAAGACATAAAATGTTTGGGTTAGTTTAAAATGTTTAAATTTGTAGGGCGTGATTTGACGTTTTGGTTTTGACGATGTGGACGTGTTGGTGCTGGGGGACCAGCATGAATTTTGCTCTTTTCCGTCGCAAAATTCTGGCGAGCGAGGGGGTACTGTAACACCTTTTTTCGTTGTAACCGTTTAGGTGACCTATAGTCCTTAAATAGTCGAAATTAGTATTAAATTCGAGCTGAAAATAGAACACCAAAAGTCAATAAATTAAATTTGAAATATCCTCTTCTAGACGGCTATAAATGCCTTGGTTTTTTTGTATACAATAGGGTCACTGTTTTACCGTACCGTTTATCACAAAACATACTTAAATTATAACTTAATAACTTATAAACATTCTATTTTTTCACTAACATAATAACATAAAAGTTCATTGTAAACATTGAAACATAGACAGTATCGATCCAGCTGCCTGTCATTGTCAGATCGATTTGATTCCCTTTCTAGCCGCTGGGTGGCGCTAGGGCTCATCGAGTCTATGCCCATCTATTTCATAATTTAAATGAATTTAACTAAATTAAATTATAAATCTTTCTCGACATCTTGTACTCCTCGGAGACAATAATTTTAATAATCATTTTTAATTAATTTACCTACTATTTGTGACCGGCGATTTTCATTCGATAGCCTGATTTAATATCTGTTAGTGAAGTGGAATTCATTCCAACAGATTATACTAGTTGAATTCCGTTTCTCGCAGAATTGGCCTTGGGAGTGACGTTAAGTATTGCCAAAATATCAACAAGGTTAGGGCTTTTGACGTGCCTAGACTTCATAATAAAAATCATAACCTAGGTATTAAACGTACAATGTTATTGTTGTGCGATTTCAGCCTAGAAACTTTTATAATAAAAATTCGGGATGTTTCTTATGTATTGTGAATAATGCTGATTGATAGTCGATCGTCTGAAACGGAATTGATTGATTCGGGTGTCGGTTTTGTTCGTTCTTCATACGGATCGTACGGCGAGAGTTCCCGAACTCGGCCCTTTTTCCCGTTTTGGCGCTGGTGACGGTCGGACCGTCTCCCGCGATCCTAAGAAGTCCCTGCACGTGGTAGCGTGGCAGCGAACTCCTTTAAAGCTGAAGAGTACTGGGCCTGGGTGTGTCCCGTCGAACACTGCACTGTACTGGTGTGTAGTCGTCCGAGGCTCCGAGCGTGCGCGGTGTGGCATCGGCGTCGGCGCGTGTGAGGCCGCGTGTCACGACACTCGTATCAACGACTGATCCAGTTCTCGTACGTACGTGGGGTTGTACGAGGTTTCCACGTGTACGTCTCCCTCCGACTAGGTATGCTTTGACCCTACTTATATTATTTACTACCTACAAATAGAGCTCTTTCTACCGTAGGACCTCAAAAATATTAGTGGTATTAATTCTCTAAATTTTATTTTATTAAAGTGATAAATTTACCTCTCCGGCTGTCACATGTATGAACTTATTGGAGTGTTGACTATTCTAGTTAATACTCACTGATCGTTTTGTTTCCTTTATCAAGACGGGCACAACCAACTATGCCGGCTAACTCCGGTATAGCTGTCCGAGCACAAACCATGTTTGGAGACGCTCCTGTGGGACGCCTCAAACCACCCTATACCCTCATTGGTCCCGCTCCTGGCCACAGGATAGCGATGCCTTTGTAAGCATTTCTCTATTTAATTACTTTTAATGTTAGACCAGGAGCGTTCTTACATTAATGTACTTCCTTTATAATTTATTAATTAAAACTTTAAACAAATATCACTGATGCATTGTTCCATAATGTAACTATTGTGTGGGCCTGTTGTGTTATACTATACTAAGTGTCATAGATTATTATCTTAAACTATAACCTTGTAAATAATTAAATCTTAATTAAAACTTACTTTAAATATAAAATGTAATTAATTACAGTGGTGTGATAACATTATAATTATGTTACTTAATTTAACTGAGCTGACTGTAACTTAATTAATTAAAATGTGAATGTTGGCTGGCTCGGAATAATTTTAGTCGATCGAAGACTGGTTGTGTATCAGTGGGGGTGACATATTTTTTGTATGTACACTTCAGGAGGTGTCTGGCGGAGGCCAGAATTGCGGTGTCTAGTGGAGGCTGTGTCTGGTGGAGGCCAGATTTGCTGTGGTCTGGTGGAGGCCAGATTTGCTGGTGTCTGGTGGAGACCAGAATTGTGCTGTGAAGGGTGGAGGCGGAGTGTGCCGTCCCAGCCCTGGTGTTCGAGTCCGAGTGTGTGCTGACTCCGGCTCCGCGGACTAGTTATACCTTTACCTTTTTTTCTTTCCTTTTTTATTTACTTTTAGTTTGCAACTTGGGGTAGCCCGAGTTGAGCACAGCACCCTCCACTGCAATTCTTTTAGTGAGTTCCACTTGGCTCTTGCTACTAAGTTCTTAAAATAATTAAGAATATTATTATTCAACTTTTTAAATAAGAGCGGACTTCCGTTAGGAATATCCGGAAAGCCAGACAAACGACCAACAACCTCATTATTATTTTTATCATATCTAGGTGAACTGTTTGTCCCTAACTTAATAACTTAACTACCAATTAGAACATTGCTTATCATAACTAATTATTAATGATATTAGAACATAAAATATTATCTCATTTGTTGTACCAAAAGGGCGAATTAAAGTATTGAAACTATATCTCTTTTTTTTTCTCACTAGAGTACCTACCCAAGGGAAGACCTACTCCCATAGGAAAATCACATTACAACATGTTGTGGTAACTTATTAGAATCACTTGTTACTCTATTACGAAACAAAACACAAAATAAAAATTAAACAATGTCTATAATATTTCGACTCAATTGTGTTTCTGTGGACATTCAACATTTTTTTTCTTTAACTTTTTTATGTTACTTATTATCCTATTTCGGACGAAGACAAATCCAAAAACAACAAAAAGCATAAAAATTGGTTCAGCCGTTCTTGTTATAAATAGTGTAACTAACACGACTTTGTTTTATATAATTACTAGCGACCCGCCCTCGCTTCGCTTCGGGAAACTTATTCCTTCGGTTTGAAAAGATTTAGTTATATATTTTGGATAATTCACACTATATCTTTATAATTTATAGCCTATGTGTTATTCTGATGTGTAAGCTATATTATTGTAAAGTTTCAGCAAAATCCATTCCGTAGTTTTTGTGTGTAAGAGTAACAAACATTCATACATTCATACAAACTTTCGCATTTATAATATTAATAGGATATAGAAATAATATAATACTTAATATAAAATATTGAATAGGATTTTACTAAGTTAATGTGCTTACCATCTATAGACATCATCGCTACTTAACATCAGGTGGGTTTTTTGTCAAATATTAACTTAGCATCGTGTAAAAACAAACAAACAAAGCTAATTTTTACTCTTTTTTCAATGCTGAATCTACTCGATCCGTAAACACTAAGTGAGCACCACGTCCAAAGACAGTTGTGTCCCCGAGGGCCATTTATTGTTCAAAGCAAGTAAAAAGAATCGGAGCAAATGTATAGAGACAGCCGTAAAAGTTTGCTAGAATACAACTTGTCCATGAAAATTCTGCTGTAACTTCATAGACACAAAACTCAATTTAACAAAACTATGACGTGGGTAGTTATAGCCTTTAGATCGTGTAACGTTATTAAGGTTTATTCAGGAGCTAGCAGTACGTACATTCAACGCGGCGTTTGAATACACCGTATATAATTAAATCACTATGTCATTATTTGGGGCTTTCACATTTGGAGAATGTTTACTGAGTATTTGTACATTCATTTAATACCGTATAATGCTTAGTTTTTTCTCTTTTGATATGATTCCTTTGCATTATCTTATATTATCTTTATTGTTCCGTCTATCAGCCCTTATGTATACTGCTGGCCAAAGGCATCCCCAAACTTACGCTACTCTCACCGGTCCTATGCCATCTGAATTCAGCGAATTCGCTGTCTTATTCAGGTCGTCAGTTCACCTGATGCTCTATGCTTCTTTTTTCAAGTCGTAGTCTCCATTCAAGGATCTTTATTGTCTCTCGTCTTAAATTCAAAGGATTATGTAATAGATATAGTAGCAGATAAGATAATATAACCATAGACATACACCAAATCGGCTTTGGACTACGAAAAATAAAATTGGGCAATTCGTTGGCTTCTTTCAATCTGAGCCAGATTGGTTAGATAAAGATCTTACTGTAAAATCATTCGCTGAGAGGCTACAGTATTCGGTATAAAGTGTCTGTTCACACGATATGACATCGCAACGACGAAATGTCGTCAAGGAGGTATCGTGAATAGAGTCGCTTATAGGTACATCTTAAAATAGGGGTTTTTATCTCACAAATATGGTACAATCATTAGGTACTATTATATTTATCCCGACAGCGTCTATCGTGTACATAGATTTTTAATCTATTATCGTGTAGGTGTTGCTAAGTATACTAGTATGGTTGACATCGTAGCGACGTTCCATTTGAACCGAACGCAATGTCCGTGTGAATTTTCATAGTTGCGTCCGCTCGCGCGACATTTTGTCGTTGCGAAGTCGTGTCGCTATCGTACATGTGAATAAGCACAACAATACCCGTATATAAATTTGTAGCGGCATTAACTTATTAAATAGTTTTTTAGTTTGCCTTCATGTCCCGAGCGAATTTATAATAAGTAAAAGAATGCAGCCTCGTTTGATTTACAATTACTAGACAACGGATTTGTATACAATACGACTCGGAAAATAAATTATGTAGCCTACGTCGTTGGTTCTATTTTTCGTTGAAACGCGCTAGATTACAAATCTCAAAAAAGTATGGTATGCCTTTCAGGCAATTTGCGACTTTATCCTAAGTAATAAAGTTTATATTTCAACGCGTCCAAACCAAACTGATTTATTATATTTTTTATAGAATTTCAGTTTACCAAACTACCATAATAAAATTATTATCATACATATATAGGTACTATATGTATTATATGTTTCGGCTGATATTTATTGTTCCTATATTTCTTATCACGAATAAATAGAGCCTCATACCGTACGACTTCCACCATTACCGCGAACAGATTCATTTGAATGAATGCATATCATATCCCACTTCGTTAGTAGATGCCGCAGTTTGTATTAGTGATAGTTAGTTCTATTAGTTGTTTCAGAGAGTTGATGGTCTTGTTCTTATACGGTGACAGATGTATTCCTACCCTAAAAGATTAAGTTGGGCGCCTCCAAAAAGTGTAACCGAATCCATGCCTTCCAATCGGAACACCGAGCAAAACAAAAAAAACTTACAAGTGGCAACCCTATTAATTATAAAATGAACTAAGTTCTTAACAGTACGTACTATAATGTAAATTATTTATACAAAATTACATAAACTATATGAAGTATCATTTTACGTACTGGCAATGATATAAGTTTTTAATGCAATTATAAACGCGCAGCGCCACAGAGAAACGAGTGTTGTAAAATAAGATTAAACGTGCATGCATATGCGAGTTCCGCGCAATAAAATTAATTATAAGGAACAAGTCTAATGGGAGCCTTTTGTAATATCACGCTTAGGACTAACTGCAACTAACACTCCCAAGTTCTCATACATACTAACGAACTGACCAAACATTGACTTATTATTACTATGGACATCTAATCTCATACTAAAATCGCGAAAAAAATGTCCCAGTCAGTTGTCATGTCATGTCATGCAGTTAACACGGTAATTTAAACACTAAAATCATTACATCATGGTTTAATTTCGATTGCAGTCGTGAACGCGGAATTGTTGCTCTCCTTGCGGTTTGTTGGTCATTTGGCTCGGACATTTTTTAGCGCGGACCCGGCGTCCATAGTAATAATAAGTCAATGTGACCAAATAATATTTTTAATAGAACCCACTACTAACTGGACACTAATAACTGGACTAAACATCCTAGTACCAATTTAAGTCGTGCTCTGGATCGGTCACAGTAGTCGTGGCTGTAGTGGAACAGTGGTGCTGCACGCTATCTTAAGCCCAAATTAGTATTAGAACAAAGTTAGCCAAATAAACTACTACAAATGGTTAGCAACGAGTGAAAACCTCGTAAGTACCTAATACTAAGGAGGAAAAGTTTCCTGAAAATTATTGCTGGAGTCCTTTGTTTTCTCATGTAGTACTTAGGTATTTTATTTTTCATAGATGACGTAAGTTTTCATACTGAATATTTTTCGAGTGTGAGTTCGAAGGTACAGGTTTACCCAAGAGACGCGAAACCTACTCTGGTAAAAATTACGATTTGCGAGGTTTTCTCGCATCACTGAAGATGTAATAGGTATTACTTGTAATTGTTGTAGTACCAGCTGTAATGACTACCAGTTGTAATAATGTAGCATTAAGTAAAGATTGCCAGTTGTGAGTAATAATCGCCTAAGGGTGAACTTAAGTATCCTAACAAAACTCAAGTGTTAACTTATAATACCATAACTCGAGTGTTAGCTTATAATAAATGTAAAATATATTCCAAAATACAGCTTAGCAATTAGTAGCAATAAACAGTGGGCTATTATAGCTTAGCGAAGAATAAAAATAAGTAGCGATAAGGGGTGATATTGTTTACCGATAGGCTATCGGTAAACAGGGAATGAGTTATTTAAAAGATAAGTTGCCAGTAACATCAAGTGCCTCTATAATTTGTGGAAATTTTATGCTTATTACAAATATGTAGTTTAATTTTTTGTAGACGGAAAAGTATTGAGAAAATCTTGTAAAGTAATTTAAAAAGTACTATTGAAACCTAGGAAAGTTTCATAATTTTTCATTATGATTCAGTAATAAAGTTGTGTAGAATCCGCTAACCAAAATAGCCTAAGCCTTTCTCATTGCCAGAGTAGGCCCGAGCCCATATTAAGTAAGTCATGGATTAAGATAATCTTTAATGCTGCTAGTATGACAAATAATAAATTGTCTGTCTTTAACGTATCGGCTTCATATAAATATCTTTCGTTATTGCTTCGTCATATAAGAGTATCTCGTCGTAACATCTCATCGTACCTTTAAATACGGGATTTCGTGTTTATCTCTTACAGTAGGTAAATGCCGAAAGAAACCTACGTCGAAATATCGGACAAAATTTCCATTTAGCGTCATACTCTTACTTCAATTCTAGAACTCGAAAAATATTGTTTTATTTAGTAGCAGTATACTCATATTTTTAACTCACATTTGTAGTATATTCTTTTTTGTTGTATATTAGTGTACCTATATTGTTTTAGTACAGTTTCAGTAGTGTTTAATAATGACACACAGCAATTTAAACCTTTTACTTTTCCCGAAACCGCGCAAGCTGCGGCTTGCGATTGCGATACGCGTCTAAAAAGTTTCGTGGGAATCGCGCTTTCCATGTAATAATGTGTGACGCAATTAATCGCTTTCTCTGGTACTCCTCGTTACTCTAGGGTCAAGCACAAGTTGTCGAAATTGTGCTCGGTCTTTTTTCAGTACTTCACAAGTACCTCTCTTTTTCTCTCTCTCTCTCTCGCTCAAGAAATCTCTCTCTGTCTACCTCGCTCTCCATAGAACTGTAAGGGGATTAACTCTACGACTCTGTTGTTAATCCATACTAAACTCTTAACTAAGTGTCTGCTTATTATCATAATGAAATTCCGAAAGATAGAAGATAAATCAAATTGCTTTCTTAACAAATCTTAAATCCTTTACTTATAAGTTGGTTGTTATACTAAGTTTATTAAATATAGAATGGTAGCTTGCGCGAACTTGTATATTATAAGCAGCGTTCAAATCGAAACAAAAGAAAGTCATAAGCTATTGTATTAACACTAGACATTAACATAATAAAAATACTGAGCCGCATAAGCCGCAGCCGCACGCCGCATCGCGCCGCGACGCTCGGCAGACTGATAATGTGCGCAAATTGGCATCAACAACGTAACAAGGTTAGAGCAACGATTAGACTGACATAGCATAAACATCTTACAATCGATAACAACATATACCTATTAACACAGCTGCAAGCAACGCCATTTTGAAGTGCTTATTTCCATTATAACATTGTACTAACTACACTGAAATGTTCTACAAAAGTTCGCGTTTTGCTTCGCGAAGTCCACAACTTTCAACTCAACAAAGTACACAAACTCCCCAATTGGCATTACGCGAAAACAACATTTATTACAAGCGAGCACAGATTGAATTAGCCCGCGGTAGAATTCCGCTTACAACTTTGCGCAAATAGAGCGAGTTCAAGTTATCTGAAAAGTTATTTAACAAAGTTTCATAGCTTTCTTGGATGTTACGCGAGTTTGTACTTTGAGTGTTTGGAATTGGGTAAGTTATTATTTGATCGATGACATGCACGTTGGACCTTTCTCATCTCGTGTAAGTCTACGTTATCCCATCGAGAGCCGTGACTGTAGAAAGATTTTCCTTCTCTACAATGGACTGAGACTGGGACCGGTTACTGAAATGACTTTGTAATGGCGTCCTCAATAAAACGATCTCCAATAACGTAGGCTTTTTACCTTATTTATGACATTGGAAAACTTTTTTCTGGAAATATTTACTGCCTTTGTCGTATCGAAATGTTTTTCTTAACGAATTTAAGTGTTTGTTTCTTGTTGACAGCAACTATATTTTTCTAAGTATTATTATATAAATATTCTAACTATTATAACTTTGCATAAGTAACTATTATAACTATACTTATATTATACTGCTTACTAATTAAAGATTTGTTACATAAGGTGATTAGAATATATATATAAATACTTTAAATAAAGGTATACCTACTTAATTACTTTACATTACAAAAGTATATTACTTACTTACTAACTTTATATTCAAAACACAAGAGACAACAAAAATGAATGTTTTACAGAGACGTCCCATGAAGGTTACATCTAAAATAATAATGTAATTTAAAATTTTCTTTTTTAATGTTTTCTATTAAAATATCGGAATTTCATCTTCGTCTTATGTTCACTTGAACTCATTTATAAATCGTAATCTTATTGAATAACTTTTATATATTTTAGAATATCGATTTTTCCTTTTAAATGAGTTATAATTACAAGGTTTAACGTGTGTTTAAGAGAGTTTACTTAAAAGTAACAAATTATGAAAATAACAATTTGAATACACATGTAAAACAACTTTAAGCAAGCGTCTCGCTTTGTTTGTGTCATCAAATTCGTTTCGTGAGTGATATCTCGTGCGATTGTATAAGTAACTCTACTTTGTAACACTTTAAGTACTTTTGACTGAAACTTTTTATAAACAGAAGTTTGAAACTGAAAGTTAACTTTATCGTTGACTCAACTTTAAGTACCTAACTCACCTGTCACTTATATAAATATCCGGGCCATAAGCAAGGTCAAGAAGTAATCTTAGCGTCCTCCTCACTAATGCAGAAGTAAACACAAATTACAAGGGCATCTTCCGGGAAACGTCACTCGCGAAACACTTCAAAACAATACATGAAATCGTCACAAACACACTTTTTACGTCGTTCCATGGGTCTTTTATACACTTTCACAGTATCTCCGAGTCAGAGAAGCGTATTTCGTCCCTCAGCATAACCTCAAAACATCTTACTGACACTCCGCGGCCCACAGGAATTAATAAAAAGTTTCTTTATAAAACAAGTGGGTTGTGAGCATGTTCCAAAATGGCGGAACTTTGCGTTAACTTCGGAACGTAGAGCGACGTGAAGTTGTTGGGTGCGCGACTCGCGCCGCTCCACGGTTGCGCAGTCACTCCTAACTTTCCTCATAACACTCTATCACAAAAAAACTTGCCAACAGTTAGTTTTTCGCACGAAACTTTTTTGAACGTCCAGAAAAGTGATTTGACCACGCTGTTAATTCATGAAAGTAGTTTAAAATGATTTGAACTGGAGTTAAGAGGCGGAATCGTCTAGTAGACTACGTTTACCGGCTCGCGAGTCGCGTAGTCGTCGGGGGTTCGCTCGGGAAAATCAATAACTTACGGCCGACTCTCTCCGCCGCTCTCCGCGTTTAATCATACACTTTGTGAGCAAAACATTAAAACTTGTCCGTTTGTTTGGCGGAGGGGGAGGTTCGTAGCGGACTTGGCGGAGGGACGCTCCGGCGGGTTGTAACGCGGAGCGGCGAGCGGAGCGGGCGCGGGCGCTACCGACTCACTTTGTCAGTTTCCGCGAGTTTACTTGGGACAAAGTTTTGAGCGGTGTTCGTACAAAGGAGCACGATTTTGTACTGCAACGTGAGAAAGATTGGCGGGGAGCGCGCCCCCCGCCGTCGTGCCCAACTTTGCTGCATTGTTATAGGTGGCCGCAAGTTCAAATTAAAAGTTTGTTTAATAACTTGCAGGGCTCTTTATCGCTTTCGCGTTCCAGTTTTAAATTACTTTGTGAAAGTGTTCACTAAGAGAATGGTTTTACTTAAGTTATAACTCAACGATTCTTGAATAGCCCTATTATACAAATTAATACTTCAAATACTTTTGCATTACAAAATTTTAATTAAACTATATACATCAATAATGGAATCTGTATTATTTTCAATCAATAATCGGGTACTACTAAAAGTACTATTGTAGAAACTGGTGTAGAAAAACCTAAAACTTAAACTTATCAACAACTGATTATAAAACAAATCTACTACAAATTATTGTTAAATAACAATAATGTTAGGTAATAATAATAATTATTAACTTCAATCATCATTCAGTAGTTCACTTTAAAGATCGAATCCCTCATCTTAATTGAAGATGTTTTAAGCGTACTCTGCCAAGCTTATTACAATTACTTATATAAAAAATTCATCATTAAATTAAATACTAATGAATACTACTTATTAATAAAGAAACTTACTGTTAGCTAAATTTAAGTCTAGGGGCAATTTATTTTGTCATACATAATTGTTTGCCATGAATATTAATTAAAAACATAGTAGTTCCGTCATTAAATAAATAAATCGCCTACGATATACTAAGGGAAAAGTACTTTTTCATTCAAAATTGCAAAAAAATGCAGCAATTTTTTTAATTATTATTCATCATTTTATCAAGCGTTTTACATTTTTCGTCATTACCCCAGAGACGATGCGATGGCATTCGTGGGTTCTACTATAGTATAGCATTAACAAATCACTATCTAAAAATACATAAAAATCCGCGAACTAAATGAGGTTAACGTATTGAAACATATACACAGAATTTTAATTAGTAGTATGTAGTGATAAATTAGCAAAAACAACATATTTTTAATTAATCTTTACGATTCAATACTCTAAGAAGTGTATACAAGTTGTGTCTTTAAATATTTCTCGTTTCTCTCACCCTCCGGTTCGCCCCTTTGACCAACAAATAATCTCGCAATTAGTTTGCTTACTAATCGCATAGCTCACTTAGTTACTACCGCGCAAAGTTAATAATGTATCTTGTGTTGTAGTTTAGTTTACATTATTTGTGTGAGTCTACCGATTAACATCAAATTGGTTTGAATTTAACGACAACAACTCGGAACGGCTTAGCGTGATCGACTAGGCATCAAAGTATCCCAAAAAAGCCATTACCGTGCATTAAACTTACAAACCAACTACGCTTACAGTTGCCAAACTTCATGAATTCGTTTATAATATGGAAGAAAATGCGTAATATTATATAATGCGTCATATAAAAAGTGGTACACTGCTCCAAAATCACCTAAAAAACATAAGTATACCCTCTATAAGTTTAATTGAACCACCATTAATATAGACTCACTCATCCCCTACACGACATTCAAATGTTCACGATTCGACTGAATAAATGTGAAGTTATAGATCTTCATAAATTGGCTTGTTATGAAATCGGTTCAGTACCAGTCGAGAGACTAGTTCAGCGACTGATCGCGGGATCAGTCGATCTCAGTCTAAGTCAGGGAAGCCAGACTCCTACCTCCACCGGGGGTTGAGTATTAACAAGTACTTTGAGAGATAAATAAAGTTAGCTTATAAGAGATTGTTGATGTTTGTACGGATTTTTCCGATGTTAAATGGGAATTATATTTCGAACTCGTACTCAGAGCTATTAATAAGTTTAATTTTTATAGCTTCCCATTTATTAGTAACGAGTCTAAAGATCAATGAGATTTTCTTCGATCAATAAAATGTTTTAGGTCATAATATGTAATGTGGTATCGCAAACTCCATTGAAAAAATAGTAATATTTATTAAGGGACCTCCGCAGAATATTTTTGTTTACAAAATTTTGCATTTAAAATAAGGAGGCATAAGATCTTTTTTTGTACAAGCAGACGAGCCACTGTCGCCATTTAAAGAAGGGCTGTAAAAAATTCTCTACCTAAACTACAGTACAGATCACAGCGACCTCCAAGTAGATTTGACGTCCTAACCATGTGCGTTATTCAGGTTGCACCACGAGCAGGGGAGGTTGACTTGGAATCAAGGTAGAGCCTCTGAACCCTTGATCCAGTCAATTGATTGTAAAAGAGGTCTTCCAACAGCATTAAGCTGGATACCGTTGTTAGCAGCCTCCAACGGGGAACTAACGTCAAGGCCTCCGACGTTCAGTAGGTTGCACCATCAGGAAGAAAAGTTCATTGGTTCTCAAGAATGGAGAGAGAAAGAGAGAGAGAGCTACTTGCACCAAAAAGTAGAAATAATATCAGTGAGAATTAAAGTAGGTTTGACAATAATTGTAAACATACACAACATACTCATACATCCTAAGAATAAATAAATAAAGATACATCGTAAAGTAACTTCCTGATTTATGTTCCATATGTATATGATATAGAGTTATTGCGCGGTGAAAAGCTTTCCAATTTTGAAAGCATTTCGATATTCAACTGTACTGAATTTGAAATAAAGTCCAAATGGATGACATACTGCTGACTATAAGCATCAATATATTTTTATAAATTACTAACGACTCAACCTCGACTCGACGTTTAAAATTAGAACATGTGCCTTTCGGCTTTTAATGCTGCATATTGAGGGTAGTTTGATAAATTTAGAACATGATTGTATTAATATTCTATACAAGAATAGACAGGTTGTTGTGAATTGGTAGGCCCAGATTTATGATGTTTCGATTGATCGAATACTTCGGAAAATTAAACTAGTGTAACATTGATATTGTTAGACTTTCCCGTATTGGGGCGGTATAGTATAATGAACTAAGCCCCTTACCGACAGATCAGAATCGTAAAATGCGATAGAAGTCGGCCCCTGTTCGGTGGTGGGGCTGATGCCCGGCTGGCCAGCTATCATTATGCTTGAGTCAGCTGATAAACTGTCGTGTTCCGACTAGGGGCTTGAGAACTAGTATTTTCTTACTATCTTGACCAACATCGACATCAGTGAAGCTTTAACAAGCAAGAAGCAAGATCAGGTGGATCGTCTGCCCGTTTATTAAAAGTAATTAAAACAGGCATCGACGACCTAAGTACCAACAAAGGCTTATTGCTTTGCTGGACAAAAAATATGGTCCATTTAGTTTATTTGCTTTGAGTCAGGCGAGCCTCCCGACCATCAGGGGGTGAGTGACCGACGTACAGCATGCTTTGCGGATAACGGAAGGACCCGCTCAACAGCGTGCCCAGCCGGGAGACACTAACTCTCCTGAGTTTACGCCCAGGTGAAAGTGAGATACTTGAGAGCCGCAGATCCCTCGCAACGTCCCCTGCAAAGAGCGCGACAGCAAAGAAAGACATGTAGTAGTAGAAGTAGTTTGCTTTCCAAAATTGCGATGGAAAAATGAAAAAACATTTCACGTTTGATCCTAAAAGTAGTACACTGTTATGCTATGCTAAATACAACAATTTTCTATTTTACATACAGATTCACAGCTAAAAGGGAAGCTGTACTCTTAACGGGTATCCTGAAATAGAAATCTTCGACAAACGCATTACAAATACGTTTTGCTCTTTGTTCGCTACATTCAATTCTGTCCGCGATTGTCGAGCTTGTTCTCTTTTATTTTAAAAACTGATACTAAAACTAGCTGAACGTTTTAAAATGTTGCTGGATTTATTTTTTTCCTTTCTATATGTGAACGCTTTTAATTTTTGAACTTTAATTTGCGTTTATATCACAATGTGCGTGTGCGTACAAGTATGACGAACTATACAGTTTGTATCTAGGTTGGTAATAAGTACAAAAAATATTAAAAAAGAAAGTTAGAAAAGAAAATTATGATTGGATTAATAAACACTCTCGTTTCACTTCGGGATACCTAACTAGCCAAACTGGAAAATGTGTAGGTGAGATTTTAAATTGATATGTGAAAACAAACATGCGAGACACTTAGTTTTCTGGCCCGTCCGTTGTTAAGCATAAAATGTTGTTAAAATACACCTCTTTCTATTATAAAGTCAGGAAATGCTAACCGTCCTTATTTCCGAATAAGGCAGTAAGAATCAATTTACGGCTTGTAAATAATAAAATCCAATATATACATTTTTAATTATCTTACACGTTTTTGCTCTCTCCCGAATTAATTTCCTGACAACTGACAATCTTCTACCCTTTCACTGACCGTATTAAATTATTTCGCTGTTATATATATTCTTAAAAATGTTAATTAATTATCCATTGCCAGTTCAGGGGTAGGGGCGTCGTTGTTATTTAAATATAAGCTGCAATGTAAGCACAATAGAAATCAAAATGCAATGGATTAATAGAAAGTTGGGGTTATTGAGACGCGTACATGATGCGTATTTTATACATTGCACAAATACAGTTTTGGCTTTCTGCTAAAGGTAACGTAACAATCGATTTTATACGCTGATTGAAATAATTTGCCTGGTATTTAAAATTAAAACTGATCGTAAGGTTCAAGCTATAATTTGATACTTGCGATTGTTTATTATCATACTGGTACTCGCGAATTAACTTCTTTAATTTGACCCAGTTGCATGGATCTGTGTAGCGTAGCAAACTTCTTCCCCAAATCGGGTTCCGCGGAATGGAATCATAAATGCTTCGCTCTTATTGGTAGTGTAATGTTATATAGCCTGTAGCTTTTCTCGATAAATGGACTATCTAACACAATAAGAATTTTACAATTATGTATTAGAACCAGTAGTTCCTGATATTAGCCCGTTCAAACAAACAAACACTTCAACTTTACATATAACTATACATTCATCTCACATTTTCGTATGATTTATGGGTTTTAAATATTGACAAACTAAAGGGAAAAGTAATATTTGACTACATTTAAATGTTCATACAAAATTGTCATTTTATAATAACTAATAACGTCACGTGTAACCGATTATGATTTGACTGGCTTTTATGTCTAAACTCTTTATAGATATTTTTTAAGATAATTATAAGATATTCTTTAAGTTTAGATATTTATTTTAGGTATACATACATGGCTCCTAATTGAAACTGAATGATATTATTATAAATATACAAAAAGGACATTTTTTATGTCAATGACTAACACACGAGCAGACGAGCTGGCATATGGTTTTGGTCACTGACCCTTTGCACATTTTCTTTACATACGATAAGTTAATGCTTGACAACAATCCCACCTGATGGTAAGTGGCGTAATATAAGCGTTATTAGTGTGGCCATCTACGATAGATTGAAAAAGGAGGAAATTAAGAAACTTATGTATGTATAAACAAAACTTAACATAATATTTGAAACACTATAAAATTATAACGACTAGAATTTCTTGGAAGCGCTCTTTATCGTATGATTTTATCGGCAAATATACGACATATGACGCGTCCGTTCGGAGGAATCTATTGAGAGGATTATGAGATGCAACACAAGGGCTGTCTGCGTCTACGGAAAAAGCGACGCTGTCACACCGATGCGTGACTTTTGAAAATGTTTATTTGTATTTAACTTTTTATAGGACTTGATTCTTTTTATAACATTCCGCTTGGGTTTTGGCAGACAGCACTAACAGTACAGACAATTAGTAAGGAAAGTATAGACACAGTGTTTCGCTTCAGCTTTTATAACCCGTCCTTCCAAAGGACTCTCCCTGCTACTGTCAACTTTCTTGACAAATAATAATATTTAGCGTCTTTAAAGTATAGGTAGTGGGCTTTACACATTGCATAAAACTATTTATATAATAACATTACATACTTGCACGTTTCTAAGTTAAAGCCCTCCAGGCTTTAAACATTGCACGGTGTAAACGAGGTCGCTGTTAATCCAGCGTCAGATAAATTATTTATGCATTTGGAAGGATTTACTCTTAATATGAGGTGTAGCGGCGCGGTCACGACTTCCCGTCTCGGCCGTTGAAAAGTTAATTAACCAGGCTAATGCTTATTTAGGAGATTAATATGCTTACCCGTCATTGATATATACCGAATATCATCACAGCGTATAAAAGTAGGTATATTTGTAAGGGGTTTAAGGCTGTAATATTATCATGCTGGGTACCATATTTATACCCCACGTAAGTAAATAAGTTATGTCCAACTTTTTATTATGATATGAGTACTCGTTATGTATTTTGTATGCCGATATTTCGGTCCAATTGCATAGATTGTGGTAACGGCAGTCCAATAAGGTGTTCTGTCGTTTTGCGCAGTAGTTGAATGCCCATGAAGTGAATTGGGCTTCGAGTTCAGTCTTCTATCAAGTAAATTGTTTTGTTGTTGTGACCTCTTGCGATCTTGCTGATCAACTTTGTCGGTTTTTTAATACAAGACGTCACGAGTTTTTATATTTTTGAAACGATTAATTTATTGCACATTATTGTTTGTTCTATTTTAGTAATTACATGAAACCGTTCGGTCAAAACCGGTCGGAAACAAAAGCTGTCAGTAAAATAAGTTTAAAACAAAGTTTGGATCCGTTTTGTTTTGCGGAAATTGGAGTTATTTCAGCTTAACCGCTTTCAACAGAACACATGCATTGGATATTGTTTAAAAACGTTTTATATCCAAACTTCCAAAGTGACTAGAATATATTTTTGTAGCTGTCGGACATATTTCGTATTTCATGAAGTTTGTACCTCAATATTTTTGTTATTTTCTATTTTGTAGGTACTAGCATCATAATAATTTTTAGATCTAGAATTTTTTCAACGTGAATAGGTAATTTCTGGGTTAATCGTGTTGTTATACTATGTTTACGATTATAATTCTAGTGGCCTCAAAAATTACTGAAAGAAAATATCAGCCGACCAAGAGGAAAAATATAAAAATGAACAAGGGCAATTAATAAAACTCTCCTGTTTTACGTATTACGTTTTACGAATTGTAGTATTCTATGATATTGATGAAATATTTATCAAATCATAAAATTATTTGTAAATTAACAAACATGTTTCCCCCAAACTTAATACGTTCAAAATGTTATACAAATAGAATTGTACGATATTCCGAATGCCAGTTAAAGAAGCATTGTTCGCGGTGTCGCTTCCTCTACCATTGTCCTCATCGCTAATAACTTTGAATCGACTCGACACCAATTATAAAGTTGCCCTTTCAACGCCATACAAATTGCGTCGCGTTACAAGTTGCCACGTAAATCTGTGGTTGCTATTGATTGACGTGTTGTGAGGCTGCTGGCAGAATGTGTGAGTTTTTGTCTCTTCAAGGTCTTTACTTTTCTTTTATAACGAATAATTAGACTGCTTTATAATATGTAATAACAAATTAAACGACACTGAGAGAAAGCTGTGAAAATGCTTGAGATTTTAAAGGTCGAATAAATGTTTGACTTCTTGCCCTATTCAACCCCTTATTTCAGGGCAATAAAGGCAATTTTTGGACATAAAATCTGAATACATACTATATCATATCTGCAACTGATATTAGAAATAATAATGAGTCTGACAGTGGTATATGTTATTGACAATCTAATTTAATGTTCTTATTGAATAATCTAGAACAATACCATATCAAAAATCTGTTCTACTACAGTAAAGGGACTCCTTTTAATAATATTTTTTAGTTATTATGTTATTTTTTAACTTTTTAGTTTTAGGTTTTGTGTATATTATTTAAGTTTATCTAATTAAAATTTTTTAAAGGTGTCTGATAATATAATGTCTGAAATAAATTTAATACAAGCTAAATGTAATGTATGTAATCGTACCTAGTATTCAAAGGTTTTAGATCAAATCAACTCACTAAAGGGAAATGAGTTTCGTTATTATACACGTTAGAAAATCTCATAGATGCCTAAATTTACAGTGTGGCTTCAAGTCATTAATGGCCCACTACATAGTACAGGTCTCTCCTCCTAGCTGAGAAGGCCGCCACGCTGCTCCAGTGCGGATCGGTTAGTGGCCAACCCAAGTGTCGGAATATTTTTCACCACTCGTAGGCTAACGTCATGACTTTACAATTGTTATCAAACGATACCAACCGGGACCGCTGGCTTAACTTTTTTTTTTCATTAAAATTTTTGCCACTAGCGATCAACACCACCCACTGACTGCGCCCGCTGTTGCTTAACTTGGTCGATCACTAATATCGACGCTAGCTGCCGGGCTTAATATATGGAAGTTGCTGTGCCAACGCAACCTATACGTTGGAGATGCTACGCCGTAGCACGATCTACGAGCGTTTTACTAATTATTTATTTTTGGTTTCGGGTTAGATTTCCGGGTTCGATCAAGCAAAATAATTGTCGCATGACAATTAAATATTGGTTAGTTTTTTGTTTATACATACCTGTGCGTATGATATTATAAATAAAAATCATGCGAAATCTTAGTGTAGAGCTATAATGTGTTTATTTCTTTTATTTATTATGTAAAAGTAGGTATGCTTAACTTTAAAAACGACAGCTCATTAATAATATTAAGTTCTCTTTGAAATATACACAAAAACAATTAAGCCAATGAAATTGAGTTTTGGTTTTGACCTAAAAGTTAAATCTCACCACAACATAAACGAATTAATACAAAGTCTTTCCCCAAAACTCTGCGACCACAAACCGAACGAAGACCGGAGTAGCTTTATGAAAAGAGTGGGTATTAGATTAAGACGTTTTGAATTTCGACTACAAAACAGTAATGCCGTGACCGCAAGATGCCCGAGTTGTTATAAATAATTATATTTTGATGACGACATGACGCAATGGCTACCATGCCATGCTTTTCGGTTCTTGGGTTCGATTCCTAGGAAAGCGGAAGTTACAATTTATGTTCTTAGTCTGAATGTATGTTTTTGTCTTTGTGTGTTGTTCATTGCAGCTGCGACACAGGGAAGCTTATGTAGCGTTATGTGTAGCGTTATATTTCTGAAATAAAAATATATATTCGAGATAAAATGTATGTGGATTTTTTAAACAATTCATCTGTGACATTTGAAACGTTTTAATCACCGTATCTCTGTTTGTCGATGGACCTTGGGTTTAATTCCTCACCGGGGCACAATTCACGCCATTCTTAACATAGGGAATCTGACTACAGGGGAACTCGTGTAATATTATTTAATCTAGTAATATTCTGTTTCTTAAAAGTCCTTTCAAAATTCATAATACTCGTATTATGACAACTTTCATTCCAAAATATTTGCAGAAATTGTGTTGTTTAAACATGTCAAGAAGTTTATAAGACAAAGTACTTTGCTTTTTTTGTTTTTATCCACAAAAAATCAATTTCATTTTGAATTTATACGGGTAATTAAGTGTACGTAAGTTTCCTTGCGGATATTTTTGCTGCGACCGCGGTATTTCCGTAAACTTTCCTTATTAATTAATTTACCTTAAAGGAGAAAAGAAATTAGTCCTTACGAAACTGGAAAGGCGCATGTTTCATGTTGTTTATTTTTGTCTGTTTAATGAGATAGTAAACTGTGCGGGTATTACAAACGAGTGAAATTTCATCAATCCTGTTGATTATTATTACATTGAAGTTGTTAAACCATGTCTACCCTTTTTCAGCTTCAGGCTACCACCAAGCCTAGTGTACCATCAGGATTCAACCGGACGGTACAAAGTCCAGCGACCTCGGAGAAGAGGGTCCGCGCGCCGTAACCTCGTCCATTGTTCACCAGGGTGCACCACGAGCAGGGGAGGTCGACTTCGACTCAAAGATGGCTTGAACTCCTCACAACCTGAACTTTGTTTACTTGTTGTCAGTTTGACCTCTTAAAGAGAGCATCTGACAACGAGTAAAAAAGTTTACATTGCACATTTTGTTTTTGTTTACTCTCAATACTTTCCCAGTAATTACGCTAACAATAACCTCGAACTTTTAATAATTCTTTACCTCTATCATCAAATTCTGAAAAAACAGTCGAGGCACTATTATTTTCGCTAAGAATATATTTTTATGTAAATAGCTAAATCATCATACATCAGTAACACTTACTAAGAGAATCGATAATTTGTTAGTTTACTAATGTTCGCGCCAATTGTACGTAGATTCACGTTGGACAGATCTCGCAGCATCACCGCGCCTACGAACGTAATTTCGATAAACCAACGCAAAACACTAGTGTGAATACAATTTTAACCAATGTAAAAGTATTACTAGAGAGCATAAGCACAAAAGAAATGTACAATACCCAACCCTATGTTTCTCGGAATCCACGCCGCTATTGTTGGGTATTTCCCCAAAGGGCCATTGATTCGGACGCCCGCCGCCGCCGGTTCGATTCCCGCGTTAAACACGATCATACTTGTAATTGGTGTTGAGAGATTTATTGGTTTGTCTCTGCTTATTTACTACCCTTTATCTTATCTTCCAGCTCATTATTTCTTGACTGACTGCTACGCTGGTTGTTATCCACGAACTGTTCTTAATATTATTTGTTCATTGGTTGCTAATTATTGAGCAATTTGTTGGATCGTTGTTTACTAAGAAGTTGTTACTTACTTACTTACTTGATTTAATCCTTTCCTTACTGAAATATACCTAAAGTATAGTGTAATTATAAGTGTAATTTCTAAAAGATTGATGTGCACACAAAAAAATAGTTTGGTTGCGGCTATGAATTTGGCTTTTGTGTATGGTGAGATCTGATCATTTTATGTCCAGTGAAGATGGACCATTGCTTCTATTTTAATAATAACTGTTATAACAGTATTGTATTGGGGCGGGCCTTGAATACTAACCCCATACTAACCCCATTCTATGTCAGTAAACGGGCCATGTTGTAAGAGGCAAGAGATGTCGCCCGCTGCTCAAGGTAGGGCTGAAGCGCGACTGGCAGGCCACCAGCCACTTGCTTGAGTCAGTCGCCAAATGACTTATTCCAGCTGGGAGCTAGAGAGACGGTAATATCTTTCTTTCCCCTTCCTTCCTTCTTGGCCGTCAACGCATCGGTGATGCCTTTGTTACAGATGTCAATATGCAACGAAGATTATTCGGATTATTATTATATTAGAGCGACGGAGACATAACGGGCAATTTTGAATGACGAACAGCCAACAACTGTTTAAACAAAGTTCTTAAGCAAAAGAACAATCACCATTAATCCCAGCCAATGTAGGGTTCACGTCAAAACGCGAACAATAAGAGAGAGCCATAATAAATACCCCTCGAATAAATGAACTACCTAATCAGCTTTAGGGGATTTTTTTTCACAATAAAAACAACACTTCTCTCTTCGTAAAAAAATCTCATTTTCCTTTATTGCAATGGCCCTAATTTGAATTGAGTGGTATGCAGTTATGACTCAAGAGAGTGGATAATTTTAAGTAGCTGGGCTACGAAAGAGCGACCGTCGGATTGTGTATGAAATTTTCTTATGATCTATAGATATTTTTATTTAATCAAGTTTGAGAGGACTTGAAGTTTCTTTGAATATTCAATTGGGTGTATTGATGCTAGTGTTCAAAAATAATGTAATGACAGTAATAATTAAAACATAAATTATTCATTATTTCATAACAATGTTGAAGAACATACATCCTTACCTATTATAGTAAGTTACTTATTTATTAAAGTAAGTTTAAACATATAAATGTGTCGGAATTCTCTGAATTGATTGCACTGAAGATAAGTCGTAACAAATCCGTATCAAGGGTGATCATCCGGAATTACAGTAAAGTGAGAAAACGTAATAAATAGATGGTGGCTTTCACATCTAATCCTTTAACAATACTTATTTTTTTTAGAATTTCCTTAGAATATCTAATTTATCATTTTATCTTCTTAAACATACGTTTAAAGGACGTGACATCAGGCAATGTGCCAGAAAAATGGAGCTAAGACGCCATATTGACGTTGCCTTACCGCCAAGATGCTAGCCAGATACTCGTTTATAGATGCGGCACTCATTCGAATTCAGATTCTGCCTTTTTATTACTTAAACTCTACAAAAAATTGGATCCCTTGTTTGCTGATTTAGGAGATATCTGATAGTTGTAATTTAGGCATCAGATATATTTTATTGGAACATTTTGGCTTAAACTTAATCTAGGCTGCTCAACGACCTAGACTCAATGAGAGCTTTAAAGAGAGACTCATTGAATTGTGTAGGCATTAAAAGCTCATTTAATAAAATCATTTCTAATTTTATATTTATAATCTATTGGCTTAGCACTGATTTCAATAACTTAACTTTTCCATTGTGTACTTTAAACATTTTAACTTTAATGGGTACTTACGATCTTTGTAGAGGTTTTGTCGATGATGTCCATTGTCCATATTTGGAAGCGGTTAGAACGTGAAGTTTAATTGTGATGTTTTGTAATTCATCATCATCATCATCATCATCGTAAATACGTAACATACTGGTAACATAATTTTTATGAAATAGTATTGGCAGTACCTATATGTATTTTGTTTTCATACAAAGGCACATTGTGCATTGATCATTTTTTGGTCTTAGGTAATCTTTGAGCAGGCGGACTTAACACATCAAGTTTTTCAAAAATGTTACATTTAAACTGAATAGCAGTTACCTTTTAAATAATGAACTAATACATTTTTCGACTTATATTATTCCAGAAAGGCATAAACAAACATGCATGCAAACAATCGCATACACTCACTCAAACAACTTTATTTAAGTATAGGTACGTTTGGAATATTCATTATAGCCTATTATAATAATTATATAAACCTACCTACCTATCTACCTATCGAATTGATAATCTCCTTATTTTATACGATAAGCAAATTGCTATAAACTTATAGCAATTTGCTTATTTATTAACTAATTTCATGTAACTACATGAAATTCAATATTCACAGATTACGCCCTTTCAATCTCTATAGATTACGTTGATCATAATATACTTCTAAGTATAGTATCCTTAAATGAAAATCAATATGAAGAATCTATTTGTTTTGTGTTAGGAGAGTTGTCTCTTGCTAATTTAACTTTAACGAGTTTCGGTGCGACGAAACATGACTAATCCCTGTTTTAGAAAAGCGATTTAATAAATTTGAATGTACCTACAAACCTTACAAGTACCTATAGCCATAGTCAGAATTTATTTAATTTTATGATTATTTATTTATTTAATTATTTCTTATAATAGGCTATTCATTTTCTTATCCATCATCATTCATACATTCATCATCATCACCATCGCAAACTATAACTGTCTGCTATGTTAACTAGTGTGACATGGCAGACTTCACACGCATTAGAGAAACATCTAAGGAAGACTATCACGTGTCTAGGTTTCCTCACGATGATTTCCTTAACTTATCTGGTGATGTAGATAAGTATGCGCGACTATCACTTTCCATGATATGGTCAGGTATCATTGTTTCGGATGTCATTATACATTACATTTTGTTCAAATCTCTTGCGTGTACTACGCTACACAGACCCGCTCTTAAAAGTTCTTACACGAGTTGGTAATTAAGAATTAACTCGTCTCAAGAAAGCTACATGCAAAATATATTAAGCAGAGAGCATATAATTTGATAGGATCATAAAATCGCCAAGAAGGCTTTTAAAAAGTAGTAAAAAGTTGAACATAAACCTGGTAACAGTTGGTAGGTGAGGGAGGATCGATACTTCTTGTTTTCACTCGGAAACTTCGATTATTAACAAACTTCATAACAAGTCAAGTGCCCTTGCTGTGTTAAAACATTTTAGTACAAACCTCGTGTATTATTAAGATATTGAATCCCTCTTATTCTAATTCTTATAAGGAAAAAAGTTAAGACCGCTTCATTCGATTTAATTTAAAAAAATTAAAAGTATACAAAAGTCAAGCTATTTATTTGTAGCCGCAAAGCTTGAAAAGTGCTAATAGATACTTAGAATTCAAATAAAAAGATAACACTAAATTCGTTCAAAAGGTATTAATATCGTTAACCCAAAACCACGCTAAGATCCTAGAGTTCAACTAAAAAGTCTCTACGTTATTAAGACGATCCCGAACTGATTATAATGAGTAAATTTGTATCCCATAACAATTTTAATTTTAATCAAATTCAGCAATTCTCAAAAGAGAAGCTTTTTCTTCCCTCTATTTTATATCGACGTTTATTTTCTAGATATGAAACATTTACTAACTTTCCGTCTTACGAGGCTCATTTGGCTGGAATACAATCTTTATCTCGCACCATTTCATAAAAAATCTCGAGTCATTTCCTTTTATCTCTGCTAATAAGCTGGACAGATGCATTTTCAGTGTTGACTGTAAAAATCCCCCTATCTCCAGCACGTACCCTTAAACAAGGGTTTATTAAGCAGTCGTAAAACTGCCACGGAGATGATACGATACAACCAATGATGAGAGTCGTAACTGCACAGCTGTAAACTGATAGACATTAATATTAAAAAATACTTAACGAGTTTGTACATGCTTTCCTCATTATAAGATGCTAGATGATTATAAGATGTCTGCGGTATCCCCCGCGTGGCAGTCGGAAAACCACAGAATACCGTTAAAATTTATCCTGAGGGAACGTATGACCAGCAATTAAGTATCCCATGTGCTTTTCAGGTGCTCCATTCAAGCTATCAAGCGGATTAAGTAAGCGTGAAAAGGAAGCAGACAGAGACATAGAGAGGGACAGAGAGATTTACTTTTGCTATTATAATATTAGTAGGTACCTATAGTCAATTATTTTTCTTCATGCCGTCAATATCCTAGACATGCATAGATAAGTCTGTATTTCTGTAGGCAGGTAATGAAACCAAAAAAGTAAAAAAAAAATACGGCAAATATTAGGTATATTATGTAGGTAATGTAGGTATTATATTGTAGCCTTGGCTAGGACTTTTTATAATATAAAATAGTACATCTGAATCAGCAATATGATTCATATTAATATCATTTAACGCTATAATGATATTCGCTGACCAATGACCCCATATTTAACTTAGTAAAGTCCCTGGAACACTATTATTAACAGCCAAGTCCAATAATTTTCAGATTGCCTGTTCACGGGCCACAAATTCGATGTATATTTTAGTTCGTACAGTAATTATCGACAACAGTAGACTCCTTAGTAATTATATTTGTCAGCAAAATTTCCATGCGACAATACGCTTTATACCTTGGTAATAAGAGTTGGTGATTTGGAAATTCTATGATACTAATTACGAATGATCCTCGATGGGAAAAGACCGAAAACCGTTTACAGACATCAAAAACACAAGAGTTGGTTCCTTAATGATTATACGTTGTAAGCTGTGATTTGGAAACTCCCCTGTGAATATTGTATGGGACTGACGGGCGTCGCACTGAGCGGATATTAATATCGAACCGATTAAAGGAGTGCGCACATTACACCAACTCGACGTCAACTCCACTCCGACTCCACTCCGTTTCAACTCCGACGTTCTGTTCCGCGATCAACGCTTCATCGACGTCAACTCGACTCCGTCTCCACTCCGTTTCAACTCCGACGTTCCGTTCTAGGTACATTACGTCATTGTGTCGGTCGACGCGTGGACTACTCGTCTACGGTGAGTCGTCAACGCAACGTCGACGCGTTGGTCTCGAAACGGAACGGCTATGGGTGTAGGGCGGGGAGGGGCCGTACAGGGCTTTTAAGTATAAGTTCGAAATTCAACTTTACTTTCAAAGATATAAGGCTCATAATTGAATGTTAGCTTTGTCAAGGTTTTAGTCGCGTTTTCGTCTGTCGGTCGTGGAGTCGTTGTACTGTGCGCAGTCCTTAAAATTGTGTCTGTTTGCTTAATCAACATGTACGAGTAATTAAGTGGAAGTAATACACATGCTTGAATTTTTATGTTGATAATATCTATATACATAAATGTAACTGATTGCTGTGTATAGGTAGGTACATGGAAGATATTATGAGAAAAGCTAATGAAGGCCTTTTTTTAAACAATAATTAATTAATAACAACAATTTACTGTTAGAACATTTTTTTCATATTTTTGTCTGTTTGTCACTCATGTATTGTGGTACGTTTCACTTGAAATTTTGTACTTGTTTAATTTCAATCAGTTCATGAATAGAATAAGTATGTAAGACTTAGGTAGGTACATTAAAAACCCCCGTATAAGAAAATTTGTTTTGAGCTGATGATCAATTGATCATGAAAAGCCTAAAAGCCTGAAAGTAGGAACCACGTCGATCACAACATCTTTCAAACAAAAAACCGCGGTCCATTCGTTTAAGAGTAAATTAATGCCTCGATACTACACTATAATGCAGCAACACACAGACACATCAAACTTATAGATACCTAACATCCCTCTTTTGCGTTGGGGGTTAACAAAAAAGTCAGTCTAAGACTGAATGACAAATGAGTAACTTTAAAGGTCACTGCGTTCTGTAGATTAAATCATTGCCGAATTTACAATCTTCCTCTTCTTCAATAAATAATAATTCCTTAATATAAATAGACCCCGCACTAAGATTTCCTGTGGCCGGTGCATGGAAAAAGAAATTAGACATCACTAACACCCACGACCCGAGTAAAAACTTTTATCTGTCACATGAAATTAATAATATTATGTCCCGGTGGGGAATCGAATTCTTTGCTTCGCAGGCAAGGTCACTACCAAATAGGCTACAGATTGACATTGCAATTAATCATTTTCAAACAATTAAGACTGTAAGTTTATACCTAATTGCGTACTAACGTAAGATTCCAAATTATATTAAACAAAACTTAGCACGAGATACCTATTAGTTAGGTGCGTGCCTCGGTGCAAGCAGTAATTGTGCGCACTAACCGCGTGTCAAAGGGTTGCGGCTTTGCCAACAATTTGCGGGCGCGCCGAGTTGTCGACTTCCACAACCCCTCGTCTTAGGTTTCATCTTAGTTACCGTTTTGAACGTAAACACTTGAACGTAGTTTCAAGTCACTATGCGATAGGTTTTTAATCTATAGGTACATACATATAAATAAAATTGAAGTGCCTGCCTGTGATTTCAAAATGAATGTGTTTTGCTAAGTGCTTAAGGTATACCTACACGATACTTAAAAACACACGATACACATCACGTCATGTCTCATGGAAAGAAATTGATATCTATTTTTTTTTAGTTTTGATACTAGTAATAATAGTAGTAAATAGATGCTCAATTACATCCACTCAGAGAAGCTGAATGATAGCAAGTGTATGGGTAAACCTATATTGCTATAAAATATTAAAACGGTAAAACACTTCCGGTCCACATCCGTTCGACGATAAAACAATAATTTAAAGATTGTAGCAGCACACTACGATTCGGAAGCAAACATTGAATGACCGTAGCCTAGTTGGTAGTGACCCTGCTCGCAAAGTGACGGGTCCCGGGTTCGATTCCCGACCGGGTAAGACTTTAATGTGGCAGGAAAATGTTTGTTCACAGGTAACATGTGATAGGTAGCGTGGCATGGGCAACACAAAAAAAATCCATTACTAATTTTTTGTGTTGCCCATGCCACCTGCGACAGGGAATCTTAGTGTGAGGCTATGAGTGTTTGTAAGCATTTATTAATGTAGGCAAGTTGGTGATATTATCTTGCGATCGATTCAAACGAAGTTTTCACTGATGTATTTTGTGAGCTCGAGATGGTATTTAGTAGTTCCGTTCAATTGGTTCCAAAATAAAGGAATTCCGTCTAAAAAAGTTTTCAAGCATGGAGTTCAGGCATAGACTTTTTTCTTGGTATCCCGAAGCACCACTATTCTGCACTGCAGCGTGGTAGAGTATGCTCTAGGCCTCAAGTATGAGAGACCAGTGCTCAGTAGTGAGCCAATAATGGGTTGAAGCCAAAATTTATTCCAATAATTTTTACTTTGATTCTATTCCCGTAGTATAAAGGAGTGCGCACATTACACCAACTCGACTCCGTCTCCACTCCGTTTCAACTCCGACGCTAGTTACATTACGTCATTGTGTCGGTCGACGCGTGGACTACTCGTCTACGGTGAGTCGTCAACGCAACGTCGACGCGTTGGTCTCGAAACGGAACGGCTATGGGTGTAGGGCGAGCCGTACAGGGCTTTTAAGTATAAGTTCGAAATTCAACCTTACCTTCAAAGATATAAGGCTCATAATTGAATGTTAGCTTTGCCAAGGTTTTAGTCGCGTTGGCGTCGGTCGGTCGTGGAGTCGTTGTAATGTGCGCACTCCTTTACCCAGCCCGCTTGCCTTACGTATCCTGCGAAGCGCGGAAGTGATCATCAAATTACATGAACCATTTGTCGCAGCGGTTACCATGCCAAACAGCCGTTTGCAGGGTCTTTGATTAGACTCTCAGCAAGGCGGAAATTTGAATGAGCTTTTCTGTTCTCGGTCTGGTTGAGTTCTTGTTTTTTGCACCCACAACACTTGGTATCCTAGTGGGCATTAACTCTAGCATTTATTAAATAAATAAATAACGCTACACACTCATAGCCCCACACTAGGATTCCCTGTGTCGTGGGTGCCATGGACTACACACAAGACAAGAACACACACCCAGACCAAGAACGGAAATTTAAATTCATCATTCAAATTTCCGCCTCGCTGGGAATCGAACCCAGGACCCTCAGAAGGCGATCCGGCGTGTTAACCATTGAACCACCCAGGTCGTCTATTTATTTATTTATACAAGCGTAACCCAGCTCCTAATGGCATCTCCTTCCATTGCAAGCTTTGATCAGAGATCACAATCAAAAGGTAAGACTATTCACACATACTGTGTAGGTTAAATAAAAATTGGAGATAAAATGAAACAAAGCAAATACGGTATCATATTTTATTTATCATCCATACATAAATGGACACAAAACCTTACACTTCAACAATGTCTTCATAATCGAAGCGGTATAAAAACATTGGCAAAGATTCTTAAAATATCAAATAGAAAAATTATATAATGAGGATCCTAGAAGGAATTACGCATTTAATACTAATACTTATTTTATACGATTACATTATACTATTTCAGCTACACGTGTGCAGTAAATTCAGTGTGCAAGTCTAATTATCGTATTCAAAGAAATAGAAAATGCATTACCAGCTTTAAGTACCATTTCATGAAGAAATGCTAAAACTTAGGCATCATTTAATTACTAATTAGAGTCCCTACGAACCTACCACTGCATCTACAAAAATAAATACGCAACATTTTCACTTCAACATTATTTAAATTAATTTGAATCGCGAGTTAACAAAACGAAATAAAAAAGTGATTAAAATTGTGTGCGTTCGGACCGAGTATATCGTAACAAAATAAAATAACTCATAAAAGCGCATACATTCACGGAATAAGTTTAGTATAAGACAGCCTACTTAACGCCTAGCAGAGTTGTATCGAGTTGCCCTCAAATATCCTTAAAACTATTCCTAAAGCCTTACCTGCTACCAATTTCTCAGTGAAAAACCAACTTTAGCTGCACAATTATAAAGTACATTTTACAATGTATAGTCATTGCACCACATTCGACTGTGAGAATAATTATCGGTGATACTTAAACAGTTTTAAAAGCAGTTGCCATATAATTCACTCAGAAACAGGTAACACACAAAAGGGCATAATACTAAATTATATGTAAACGACAAAATGGCTAATACCGATTCACTCAACTACAATCAGCGGTATCGATTACTCGTATAACACTCATGTGTTTGTATGAAAGTTCAATAAAAAAACAACAATGGCAGTCGATCATCAATATTAAATACGATCCTTACACAATCAGACAGTCTTATTCGTTATTTGAATAAAATTACTCATGAACGTATAAAAAGGATACCAAGTCACATATCCAAACAACTGAAGCATAAAGATCTTCGGAGCTGTAGCTGATTACACATTTCTATCTATAAAGTTAATCTTTATTTTTTATTAAAACGTAAAAATGCATTAGTTTAAATATGTAAGTCGGTCAACGTGAGACTCCTAACAACATTCAGAGATGAGTGTTGAAGGTAAGCGCATTGATATCGGCCTTAGTCCATATTAAATCGGCCTTATTCGTAACTATTACGTATTACAAGTAAAGAAATGCTATTTTATGCCTTAATTGCAGTACGTGACATGGCGGTTCTTTTCCCATACGTCCATTTCATTCGTTCGGCCGATCGGTGTAACGAACTAAATCACGTTGAGAACATCTTAAATGCACGTGTCGATAATTCCAACCCCTCAATTAATCATGGTTTTAAAGCCTAACAAATCTTAAACATAGGTGTACCCTATAATCCGATTACACGCATTTTATACGTTCGCGTGTAAAACCGATATAATCAACGCAGGGCAGCAATAATACGAATTCGAAAGTTATATTTCAAAACAATGTATGCCTTTCTCGAACATAGCACCAATACAATTTTGACAAAAAAAAAAAACAAAAACAAAAAATTATCTGTTGGTAGGTATATAAAATAACAAGATTATTTTTATTTTTAGTTTCAATATTATGTAAGTGATGAAAAAGCCTGTATTACAATTACATGTTCCTGAAACTCATCCTTAACATCTATTATAAAATTAATGAATCAAACGCTATTAGGTATATAAAATAAATTGTACAAAATAATTGCATATTTGAACTTTTATAACTTGAAGTCATTTCTGAAATAATTCGATTATTGGGATTAAAATATAACAAGCAGATAATTCACAATTTGATTAACATTACGAAAACAATGATCATGATTGGATTATAAAATAAATTGAATAAATTATTAGGTAATTAGACTCATATGGTTAAAGTATTATATGTATCGTTGTAATCTCGACTAATTTTATGATATAAAAACTACAACCCAATATTTGAAGAAAGTTGACAATAGATTGTTAGTTGATATGTTCGAACTATTCTTCAGACACTAACTTTTGAGGTAAGGTACATAATGGTTGAAAATTGTGTTCGGTAGATTTTTGAGTAACTACCCACGGTGTATTAACATCGTGGATGAGTTTTAATGCTTCACACTTAAACCGACTATTTAACTAGACAATAAAGCACTATGTGGAAAATACGGAAATTAACGCAAATCGCTCATACGGTAAAAACTTCGATGTGACAATACAATATGGCACAGTTGGGATTTCATATAACTTTTATGTCCTTGCGGCATTGTAATGAATTGTTTTGGAACTATCTGTTCCAGTTTTTACTAGTTTAAACTAGACCTGACCGGTTTGCACCGGTTTATGCTGGATCAGACCAGTTTATACTGGCAAAAACTGGTCCATAGTTCTATTTAAGCTGCATTGATGTCTGAATGAACGACTCCGCGTTTATTGTCCAGTTCAATGTGGTCTGTAGCATGTCTGTAGTGTGTTTAAAGGTCGGTGTCGTACCACGCTGCGACGTTGTTGTTGTCGTGCGGGGGCTCCGGGAAGGCGATGTCGGCGGCGGCGGCGCCGGCGCCTTCGCCCTCTCCAATGTCCATATCCATACCGAACCCACTGCCGATCTCTAGCCCCTGCATCGAGTCTATCGGTATCTGATCGTAGCCTGCTGACACGGAAAACGAGTGGGTTTATAAATGAGTTTAAAAAAAAAGGTGTGTGCTGATCATAATGACACTTAGCGAATTTCTAGCGAATAAATTGAATGAACACATAAAAATAATGCTTTTAATGTTAAATATACATGGCCTATGGACACGACCAACACCAGGGGAGTCACCAATGCAACGCCGGCCCTGAAGAACACTTTATTGAAGAACCTCTTGTCAAAGCGCTCCGGGAATACTTCAGAAGGAAGTGTCATCAATTATTAGTGGTCAGGCCAGTTTACAGCCATCATGGAGATTTAAGTGAAACTATCGCAAACCATGCGAGTCGTCCGCCACCTTGGAAGGAAATAGACGGCGCCGCCATTTTTAAACTTTGCGCCATTTTGAATGCCTGAATGCATTGCTAAATTAAAATGCTAAATTGCCCAGGATAACGACTGACTTAAATACTATGAATATTTTCAACGAAATGTTTTAAAAAATGCGAACAGATGTCTCCACTTCATAAATTATGCTTCCAAGGACACGAACTGTGCAACGCTACCAAAAATGAGTGGCACAACACTACCATAAGCAGTTTTGAGCTTCAATAATTTAATTCTTAATTCAGTATTATTTAACTGATGCGTAATAAGGTAGTTAATAAGATACTTAATAAAGTACTTAAGTAAATTCAAAGTACATTTATATCATTCTATATTATACGAGTATAATGGAAATGATTCCAATTGCCTAAAACGCAATGTATTTCCTTACTTTACTTGAATTCATACTTTTCATTTATTAATATTAATTTTGCATCTAGTCTTCGTAAACAAATAAAAGCAAGGTGATCATTGAAAAGCGAGTGATGATTTCAACAATGTAAGCGTAAAATTAACACAAAAATTGTATTTTCAAAACAGACACACACCTAATAATCAATAGGGAGTTAATAACGGAATTGTCATGAAGGCAACTAACGAACAAACAATATTGCTTTTCGTTTACCCAGAATGATTTTTAATACGGCGAAGATACTATGAGTTTAAAAAGTAAATTCTTTGAATATAATTATGACCATAAAGAACTGCGCACATTAGACCCACTCCCGACCGACGCCAACTCAACTAAAGGACTCGACAAAACTAAATTCAATTATGAGCTTTATATCTTTTAGCGTAAGATTGAATTTCGAACGTATACTTACTACTACCGGTGAGTAGTACACTGTACACGTCTTTTAACGTATACGTAACGTATACGTTTGTGGGTGTAATGTGCGCAGACCTTTAGTCTACTTCAAAACTTGTTTTAGAAACAAACCATGCATGTTTAAAAATATATAAAGATACAATACATAAAGGAAACTAAATGAAAGAGAAAAAAATGTAAATAAATACACATAATGTTAGACTACAAGTTAGTCAAAAGTTCAACAACACATTCATAATAAAAATAATATTCCCATCACCTGTGTTTGGTGATAAATATGTCCCGGATTAGGCTGCGTGTAAAGAGAGAAACATATATTTATACAGAAACTTTTCAACTTACAATACGATAGAAACATACCAAGTGCTTTCCGATTTGTACTTGAGTAATATTTTGGAATAATGATCAACTATGAAATCCCAGGAACGTATTTGTATCAATATAAATATTATGAAAATATACTACTGTACTTAGATATCATTGTCAATAAAATTAATGTAAGTACTTATTTTAAAATTAAATCATAAAGTGGTATGTAAGATAAAATTAGGTAAGCTTTTACTTACATATCAACTTGTGGTATTAATTGATAAAAGTTATATTATACTACGATTCAAATTCATTAAATATTACTCAAGTATCAAAAATTAGGTACATAATCCAGCATTCGAGTTAATTTGCTTAAAATTTCGTACAAGAAAAACAATTTGAAGAGGCAATGAAACCAGATTATGTACCAAAGTACAAAATTAAATTGTCTACAGTACAGTACCAATGTTAGTTGACCAATCTAGCTACGGATATTGGTGTACACTCACCTTGCTGGTGAAACGATGGTCGCGTACCATACAGTCCCTCGTAGCCCTGCTCTGGCCCGAGCATATCCTAGAAAATTACAATTAATCGGTGATATTACATTCACAATTATCACTTGCTTCGGTGAAGGAATACATCATTAGGAATACTACACACCTGAGAAATCTCAATAATGTTCTCAAAGGTGTGTGAAGTCGCTCATAGCCCGGCGGCTTGGGTCGATCTCGAGTGATCGACAAAGTTAAGCAACAGCGGGCGCGGTCGGTAGTTGGATGGGTGACCGCTAGTGGCAAAATTTCTTGAGCGCCTCCGTGCTTCGGCCGCCGGTCCCGATTGGTATCATTTGGTAGCAGTCGTTAAGCCATGTCGGATACCTTCGGGCGGCTTAAAATTTCCGACACTTGGGTTGGCCACTCACCCCTCCACCAATCCGCACTGGAGCAGCGTGGTGGAGTATGCTCTAGGCCTCCTCAGGTATGAGGAGAGGCCCGTGCTCAGTAGTGGGCCATTTATGGGTTGAAGCCAATTATTTTTGAATATTAAAGTTCCGGTCATCAAACAAGTAATCGTTCAACAGTATGTTCACCTGCAGATCGGGTTGCATGGCGAGATCGTTGGGCCACATCTGGTGGTCGTCGCGGAACAGCGAGTTGGTCAACTCCATCGACAGTCTCTTCTTGTAGTCGTGGGGCTTGTCCTCCGACATGCGGAACAGCACCGCGGCCGCGTACGTCGCCACGCCTGAAACGAAATCTTCAACTTCATCGTACAGAAATTTTATTGAAGTGAAAGCTTCTATAGTATCGTTGCGATTTGGGATTCGATGAAACAGAAATGACGCGCAAACGAAATGAAACGTATAGGAAAAAGACACACGACACATTTTAACATGGCAGAAAATGAGATAGGAAGCATCGGCAAAATGGTTGCTTACGTAAGCAAAGCAAAACATCAATATTTGGACTGACAGTATAGGGTTTTTTTTTAACTTTCACTTCTAGCACGTGTGAATTGCACACATTTTGATTTTTTTACCATCGCGGATATTAAAAATTTTCGTAAGTAATTATCATTAATCATGGTCACGGCGAGACTGCGATGGCGGAGGGAAACTGTTCATGACCCATGCTGGGTCGAAATTTCGATATGCATAATAAAAATCGTGAGTACTCGTTACGTTACAGTTAAAGTATGTAGTTGTGTTATTACTTAATTTGTGATCTCTTCCAAAGAATCTATCGACGGAAAAAATCCAAAAGATCCGCTTTTCACGTCGCTATTATGGTTTATGGAAATATAAATAAATTCCCAAATGAATTTGAGCTAGCTAAGTGGGCAATGTTGGCCATAGACTTCAGTAACACCACACATTCCCGGTTACTGACAGTTACAATATTTGGTAGTTGGATAAAACTTGCCTCTTGAAATTTTAACATTTTAATCTGTATTTCCACAGTTATTATACTTACCTTCGTTACGAGAATGCAGTAGTTCAGTGAGGGGAGCGGTGGCGCCCTCTGCTTCTATCATCTCGGCCCCTTCCTTGTCGGCGGCCAGCTCACAAAGAACACCGGCTGCGACGCGCTGCAAACAACGATCAGTGACATTTTTACTCCGGAACATGTGTGAACACTATCAATAAATTGTAAGTCAACATAGATAGGCTTTGTTTTCGATATCGACGCCCAAGCATATCTTGGAGCTTTTGACTTTACGTATAATCAAGGGAAAACTAAAAAAATTTAGCAATGTGGTACCCAATAGAAACTATAACAACATTACAATATATACTAAAATAATATTTTTATTTATTTATTTATTTAATAGTTTACGCACACAAGGCTACAATTTACATAATTTGTATAAAGTAATTATGGTACAAAGGTACTGCTTATTACTAATGAAATCTCTTCCAGCAGACCTGAGATTGGAGAGTGACATAGCAAAATGTTAGAAAGACCGGTGTACACAAAATACGAGTATACCACAATAAAATGTAGGCGAATATATAAAATATAAATATGAACATATTAATAATTATTATTAATATTAATCCGCACCTGTATGTTCTCAATCTCGTTGAACAGCAACTGCACGAATATCGGTATGACGTTCTGCTGTCGTATCAGCTGCCGGTTGAGGCCCTCGCGCGCGAGGATGTGCAGCGCGCCCACCGCGCCCTCCACTATCTCCTCCATGCGCACGCCGTCCGCGTACGCGCCGCCCGCGCCGCCGCCGCCCGACACCGACGAACGTTGCTGGTGTTGGGATCATTTTTTGAATAAATAATAATAATAATAATAATAAATCTTTATTTCAGACAATATAACGTACAAATACATGTATTATGTATGTACAGCGGTCCATATCATAAATACCTACAGATTGACCTATAAATAACTAGTAAACCCGCCCTCGATTCGCATCGGGAAACCTGTCCCTTAGTACCCAAGTCCAAAATTGTTAAACGTAACCAGCGCACGAATTTATTTTCACGAGCGTTATTTTTCATTTTGCGAAAAACTTTAATATATTATACATATAAACTTTCCTCTTGAATCATTCCATTTATGAAAAAAAAAACTCCATCAAAATCCGTTGCGTAGTTTTAAAGATCTAAACATACATAGGGGACAGAGAAAGCGACTTTGTTTTATACTATGTAGTGAAGTGGGCACTGATAAGTTTGATCTATAAGTTTTTGAAGTGAAAGCTTCTAAAGTATCGTTGTGATTTGGAAGTTGATGAAACGGAAACGACGCGCAAATGAAACGAAACGGAAACGAAAGATTTTAAATTCGAAACACCAAGCCACCGGTGTACCAACCCGCTGCGTGTCGTTGAACGCGCGCATCAGCAGCCGCACGAGGTGGTGCACGGCGCCGTGCTCGCGCAGCGGCGCGTGGTTCGCGGGGCAGAGCGCCAGGTTGCGCACCAGCCCCACCACCGCCTTCACCAGCGGCCAGCGCGACGGCGGCTGCAGCAGCTTCACTATCACCTGCCGACGGGGACATCGTGGTGATGGTGTGGCGCTCGCGTGATCACGCGATCTTACATCACAATATTATATAGTGCACTAGTGAGCAAAGAGATGACTTCTTGAGATGGGTTCTTGAAAATAAAATTAATTATCCCATAGAAATTATAATATTAGGTGTTTTTTAATAGCAGAACTCTTGGTCACTGACAGCTCTCGTGAACTTTAAAATTTGAGATATTTCCATATGTCAGTTATAAACCGACTAAGGCCGCGTTCACATAGAACGTCCGTTTTACTGGATCCAGAATACTGGATGCTAGTAGCGTATGTAGTTGTATGAGCGATTTCACACAGAATCCAGTATTTCCAGTAAAAAATAATATTTTGGAGTTTTTTAATAGCAGAACTCATGTCGCGGACAGCTCTTATGAACTTTAAAATTTGAGATATTTCCATATGTAGTCCGTTATAAACCGATTAAGCTAACTTTACAACACATCCTTTTCTTTCACCTCAGTCCTCGTGACTCATCCTTTGCTTCTCGGTTATTTCTATAAAAGAAAGAGTATCAAACAAACTGTGTCACACACCGGCAAGCCGTAGTGCAAGCGCACCGCGTTCTGCGCCATCTCGCTCTCGACGTGGCGCGAGGTGAGGTGCCGCAGCGCGCACACCGCCGGCTCGGTGATCTCCTCGCGGTCGCCGGCGGACACCACCGTGCGCACCAGCGCGTCCACGCCGCCCGCCTGGCACACCGTCACCTGAACAACACCGACATGGCGGTTACATTGTGTTAACAAAGATAACGAATAATCTAACACCACATCCACACCGCCCGCCTGGCACACCGTCACCTGACCAACACCGACATGGCGGTTACATTGTGTTAACAAAGATAACGAATAATCTAACACCACATCCACACCGCCCGCCTGGCACACCGTCACCTGACCAACACCGACATGGCGGTTACATTGTGTTAACAAAGATAACAAATAATCTAACACCACATCCACACCGCCCGCCTGGCACATTGTCACCTGACCAACACGGACATAGAGATTACATTCAAACCATACACACTTGACAGTTCTTCATAATGAACTCACAATGTGTGTGAAATCTGTCAATCCGCACTTGGCCAGCGTGGTGTACCCCTCACATTATGAGAGGAGACCCCTGCCCAGCAGTGGTACGTTTATAGGTTGTTATGATGATGATGATAATAAACCAATATGTAGTGTATTTAACATGATTAATAATAAATTTCATATGAATGAAGATAAAAACGCTTGAACATGAGTTTGATATTCTAGCTAGCCAGTAGTAACTAGTACAATCTGTAATGTGAGTAGAAAATGAAGTTTCTTGGAAGTTTCTTGCCGCTTCTTCTTCCAAGAAATGATGGCATAGTTTGACTTTCGAAAAGTGTTTGTAAAAAACCACCTTTGATTCAACTTCATTTCATTTGAAAATGATAACTACGGTGTGATGCTTTTGGTTTTATGAATAACATGGACATAATATAAGATAACCGGACGGGCGGTGACCATTTACAGTCAAATCTGTCGGCGCTTAAATGAAAAAACACTTGAATTTCCGCACATTATAAGATTAGTTTAGTACATATAAATATAGTTGTTACCTTATTGCGCTGGTTGTTGCATGTCAAGTTGGACAAGATGCCCGCAGCGCAAGTCACGATGTTGACGTCAGTGGAGGCGAGCACCTGCACCAAGCTCTGCAGGAGAGCCTCCAGACCTTCCACCTGTAAATTATCGATGATTCAATATCACACTAAAAACACAAACAAACATTTCCTTAAGCTGCCATTCCGCTAATCATGAATATGGAATGAACAACAAGAGCATGTGATTAGGAGACAGACAGCACTATTTTGCAGTATATGAGACTGATTCCGGAATGCCAATATTTATATATTATACAAAAAAAATGAGTGCAATTAACAAAGAATACTGTTGTTTCATTTGTATGGAAAAATTATTTCTTGTTAAATTCTAGATGGTCAGTATTATTAATTTGCATAACATAGAGTTACTTAATTGTATATTTACCTTAGTGGCAGCATCAGACAAGTTCCTCAATGTCCAGAGGCAGTTCTGCACTAAGCGGCCGCTGGGGTTGCCAAGGTGCATTGCCAGAGCTTGCATGCCCCCGGCTTCAACAATAGCTGGTTTGTTGCTGGAGCAAACTGACAATACCTGAAGACAAATTATGTACATTTCTTTTATAATGCTACACTGTTCTTAAAAAATTCTTATAAAATCTTAAAGTTGAGGAATGTTGGTAATTACTCAAGATTTTTTCAGCAGAAATAGGGGTTTTCAGCTTCAAGGTCTGGAGAAGCCTTAGTTGTGTATCAAATGAATTCTTTTATACTATACTAAAATGGATATCTGAGTTTGAGTTTATAGAGTTAATTTAAAAGCTTTAAACAAATTATAATTCTGTTTACTTTTAATCTTTACTTGATTTAAATTTTAATAATGGATATTTATGTATTGACTACCTTGCCTAATGAAGGATCACACACACTTAACATTGTAGATTTAAATCTTACCTTCAGAACCCTGGAGGTAGTCCACAGCAACTTTTCATAGTCATAAGTGCGCATGATGCGAACTAATTCGATGGGCCCCTGCGATGCTAAGATGATCAGCTTCGACTCCTGATTCCCATACGCCAGGATCTGGAGGCAATCAGTCACAATCGCAAGGAACTTCACATTGTTCCTTTGAAGCAGAGCAACCATTTTTTGAAGACCTCCAGCAAGCCTCACTGCCATCTTAGATCCATCCTGGTGCAGTAGAAGATTATGCAGGGTGGTGATAGCATAGAAGAGCACGGATTCCACCGGAGAGCTGAGTAATTTGACAAGAGCTGGTATTCCGCCACTCTTGAAGATCGCAAGCAGACCTTGGCGGTGGTGAGACAAGTTATGCAAGGTCCCGACTGCCCCCTTGGTTGTTTCCAGGTCATTGCTGTTGGAAATCGCGCGCACTAACGCCGCAACCATTTGAGGCGAGTTCATGATAGCGTGACGCGAAGCCTCCTTCTTGGATAACTGATGCACCATCATGGCAGCTTGGGACACTACAACTTGGTCCTCATCATTCAGCAACTTGATCAATTCTGGTATGGCCCTGAAGTTAATTCAAAAATAGATTAAAATTACCCGTCCAAGATGTGTTAAGTCATAAACTTAGATAACGGTGACTGATTGGCCAAGCTCTTATAATATTTTTACTGGTCATAAATAAGTTCATTACAATATTCTAAATTAATCATTCCACTGGTATTATATGTATCATTTTCAGTGTCTATTGTGGATAAATGAATAGTATTATGAACTTAAAGTTCAATAAATTAGGTAGTTTTCCAAGATAAATTATACCTGGTAGCCAAATCAGCATCATCCTGGTAGTTGATCAGATTAACAACAGCATGCTTCAGCATCTGCGAAGGCTCCGAGAGGCGTTGCACAGCAGTTGGCTGGGCTGGGTCCAGCTGTGTGGAGGGGATTTCAATACCCTCTTCTAAGGTCTCAGGAAACATTGCAGCGCGGACGCGTTGAGAACGCGTCTGCGACAGCTGCTGGTTCATATCTGACAACAACATTCAGAATAATTGTAACGGAGGTATATACCACCAATCATATAGACGTATAGCTATACTGCTGTAATATAGAGTATAAGAAATATGGATTTCCTTAAGCTTTGAAACTCATATAATTGTGAAATTATAGATTTTCAATACAATTAATTATAAATTATAAATAATAGTATGAACATGTGAATCAAAATATCAGGAAGGATTTTATTGGGGAAGTTGAGACTTGAAATAATGAGTGATTCTAACAATAATTTAAATATAGAGGTGAAAAAACATAAAAGTATATTTGCCCCAGCTTTACTTGGGATATAATTGGCAATAAACAAATAAATCATAAAAGTAATGTAAAGTCAATGTAATATTACCATCAACTTGCTCCTGAGTGAAGCCCTGAGCAAATCCCTGATCCAAGTCAAACATGAGCTGGTCTCCCTCCATTTCGTCATCTTCCTTGCCAGTAAGTGATGGGACCTGAAAAAGATCGATACAGATTTAATCTAAGCGTTACTTTACTCCTAACATACTTTGTCCCTAACATAAATTGCAATATAGCTTTTTAGGGCTTCTTCAATTAAAGGCTGAATTCCAACAGGAAAACAATTAAATTGATATAATACATGGAAGAAACGTCAAGCAATGTTTTGAGTGGGTGTACACATAGACATAGGTTTACCAATGGAAGCAAGGGTGGGTTACTAGGAAGTAATAAGTTTGAAATTTACCTGAGTAGCAGCCCCAGAGTTGATGCCAGAATCAACCAAGTAGGAATTTTGCTGCCACATGAGTGTTTGTTGCTCCTTACTTGGAGCCATTGGTACATCGGACCCACCATAGCTACTATGCGACACTGAAAACAAATTTAATAAAATCAAATATTACTCAACCCTTAAAAGTGTTACAACATTGTTTATTCTTAGTTATTAGTGGCTTCGAAATTAAAGAGTAATGATTATTTCACATGAAAATTTAATATCAATCCCAAAATTTTTTGGACAAATTGTCTCTAACAATAAGACAGCCACATAACTAAAACAGTACTGATGAAAGTCCTAGTATTAAATAAAATATACTAAGATGCCTATCTAAGAGGACGTACCTATAGGCACTAATTATGATATGAGTCAGAGTCACATACGTATCGCATTAAGTGAATGGTCTCAAGAAATCGTTAAGCATTTGTGTATTTATCACTCCTACATAAAACCGCAACAAATACAGATTACGGTACTAAAATCACTTACTCGTTCGACTCTGCGACGACGGTATCTGATAGCTCATGGTTCAAAGGATGCAACGATGCACCCTGCCTGCGAGAAAATCAAAATGTACAATCTCCATAGCGCCATTTAGTACGCAGCCGTAAAGTATCGATTCACAATCATACAATAAACAAATATAAGAAGTGGTATTGTAAGGCATACAACAGTAACCACCTGTACCTCGTTTAATACATAAAGCGGATACCGAAACGAAACAAATTAAAACAAAACAAACAAACTATGAACCCCGTTTGGATGAACTAAATACCACACCCGACATAATTATTGGAATTCGATTGATTGCATGCATTCATTCTATTCTACAAAAAAGTTATCATATAAATTATTTTACGCATCCATACCTTGTGCTTGAAGCCACACACAATTTTTAGCACTTTTAAATATAACAAGTAAATAAAACTCTCAATCCAAAATGCGATCACCTCTGTCTCACTTTTCTTCCAAACCTGACATTACAATATGGCTGCCGCTTCGGCCGGCTTCGGACATATTCGTTTATTTTCGGACTATTCGTGCACTCTGTTGGTTATCTTTCTCAAACAAGGCGGTCTTTTTAAATTTTGTCTCATTTTATTAGACGAGACAATTTTGCCAACATAGCCACCAAATAGAAATACATTCCAATACAAATTAAATTTTAAGTCTGGGTACGCTCCTCCGCGGAATTTCAGAATAATTTCACATTGACTTATTATTACTATGGAGTATGGACGTCGGGTCTCATACTAAAAATGTCCCAGTCACAGCCATCGCAAAAATAGAAATGTTAACAAGGTAATTTAAACACTAAAATTATTTGGTACATCACGGTTTAATTTCGATTGCAATCGATGGTAGCTCTTTTTTCGTTTTGTTGCTCATTTGGCTGGCTAGGACATTTTCTAGCGCGGACCCGACGTCCATAGTAAATTAGTAATATATTATTAAGTCAATGTTCTCAGTTCTTTCGTAAGGCGATCATTATAAACTTAGCGCTTCAAATGTGGCATTTCCAAGATCTTGCAAGAATTTACGTTATGACCTGACTTCAAGTCTCCATGGTCTGGAATACTGGTTAAGAGAGGACCACTTTAAATAGTTAGTTCGTATTCGATAACAGTGAGCCAGTGACGATTTCTTGAACTAACAGAACTTGACCGATGTACTGAAGTTAGAGAGTTCTGAGAAGTGTCCACTACAGACACACAATACATGAGTCTTGTTCTAAGTCGGTCACAGTTGTAATGAGCCGCAGCGGAAGGTGGTGCTGCATGCTCGTTTGCTACCTTAAATCAATAAAAAAAAATGTGATGATGATTTGATGATATTGCACCAGCACCACAAAACAGAGACACTTACGTATTGCACAATCTATTATCTTTAGAATGACTAAGTACTTATTTCAGTTCAGTTAAGACTGTGCAGTTAAAACTGAAGGTGTGTAGCCCGCATTATGTATAGGTTTTATATTTTCTTCGAAAGACTTCTTTGATGAAAAAACTGATAGCTTTCAAATTAAAGCTGTTTGTTACTCTAGAAATGTCATTAATCTACCTAATTAATTAGGTTTCCCTTGGTACCTATATTAAAAAGTCTACAACTGTAGGTATTATTTTAATAACTAGGTTTTCAGTACGCACATGTTACCGTGTCCATGTATTTATTATTTCGTAGAAATTTTATTTGTAGATTAAGAACGATAGCCAGAAACTTATTTAATATTTCAACATACAGTCGTTTTAACTTAGCGGAAAGTGAATCGGACATAAATGTATTATTAAAAGAATATGGAGACCGTGTAAAGAGACAGTTGGAAGAGGAAAATGTAAAAACACCTTTCATCTCTTTCGCTGAGAAAACGTTCATCGCCGATGATCATTCATGGTTGCATGAAAATCAGGCCAAGTTTCTGACCAATACACCAAATGGGAGCCTGCTGAATTTGAACTATTTGTCTGAATGTGGCTTTATTAGCTCAATGATCTATTCTCCGGACGGTAGTTTCTTATTAGTTGGTCATTCTTCGGGGATGATTCAGGTACCTAATGTTACTTACCTATTTTTGTAAAACGTCGGTAGGTACTTACACCGACACTGCGACCGTGAATCATAAATAAGTAGTGGTAGTAGCACCTAGGGTGTTAGCTAGCTTCGCGACTGAAAAACCCTACCTTATATAGTAAATCGCACAAATTATTACACACAGACACGCGAGTAAAACGCTAAAAGTGACAAATCTGAGTTTGCCAGTTGCCATTGTAAAATTGGGAGATTTTGTCCTAGGTTGGTAAATTTTGAAACGAATATATTTTAATCAATATTTTTATTTATTAATGAAATAATGTCTTACCACTTAGTATTTAATTATTTATGTACCTTTATTTGTTTTGCGATTCATATAGGAGGTATTTTTTATTAGTATGATTACCCCACTTGCTGTGGTAAATTCTTTAGCCGTGATGGTTTAAAATAAGAACACTTTTACTTCTAGAAGTTAAGAATACCTACGTGTTACGAAATTTCCGTTGCAATACAAAAGTGACGAAAATTTATGTTATAACTCCTAAAAAAAAATCGCGCGAGTAGGTACGTCAATAGAGAAGGTTCACCACAATATTTTTGTGAAATAATCTATAACTACCTACACACTATAAAATTATAAGTAAGTACCTATAATTTGGAGCAGGTCTGAATTTTGTGTTAAGATACATGGAATAATTATTATGGTAATCATAATAAGGTAAGTATTTATTAACACAATAGATCCACAAGGTCAGAACAGTGTACGAAGACATGGTTTTACAAAGTGTGTAACGTGTCGTTTACGAGTGTGTTACTAATCATGATAAAAAATCTAGCTGGCTAAATTAAGTAAATAAGTTCATGACATGTTATGACATGGAGGATCACTCTGAAATAGTCGGAGAATACGCAAGAACTATAATAGATTACTATAACAATGAAGAAACTCGTAAACCTTGGTACCGCATGTTTTATCAAGGAACTATCGACGACCGGAAAAAAAATGATTGGGTGAAAGAAAATTATGAAAAATTTTTGAAAGACACAAAAAACGAAATCATGCACAACAGGTGGTTCTGTTCTGAGTTAGGAGCAATCACGGCATTGGCGTATGCTCCTAATGGAAGTCATTTTATAGCCGGCCATTCGTCCGGAATGATTCAGGTATTTTCAATCAGTTCACAAATAAAAATAAACAGTTTGAAAAACTAAATCAATATGGGTGCAATTCACACATGCTACAAATGAAACTTCATAACAACGAATACTGTCAGTCTAAATATTGATGTTTTGCTTTGCTTACGTCAGCCGCCATTTTGCCGATGCTTCATTCGCGTCATTTCCGTTTCAACGAATTCCAAATCACAACGATACTAAAGAAGTATTCACTTCAAAAGCTCCCTTTTATAATGCTAAGCATTGACTTATTAATAATAAGTCAATGATGCTAAGCAATAAATTTATCACTGTATGCTCACCGTTGAAATCTTGAGCGTAGAGTCCAGTCATGTTTGTCATAAAATTTAATTGTCATCGAAATTAAAGTAAAAGCAAAATTTTAAGTTCGTAGAATAAGTGGAAGTAGATCTAATTCGGCTTGCAAGATTTGATTCGACCTAACATACATACAAACATTGCAAGACAAATAAAAGCTTGTAAAAATATATTTATGTCCATTTAAAGAATCTCTTCTAAAAGTTTTTTTGACTGTGGGTACTAAGGCATAGAAAGCAATAGCAATTACTAGTACTGTTCAATCATTTTTTCTAGTGGGTACCTACTACCTACTAAGGTGTTGGATACGACGCGGCGGTTATCAGTACCCATTTAAAATAAAGGTTTATCTATTTCCATATCATATCATTGTCGTCTGGTGTCGTTGCAAGATTTGAAATGCGGTACGTGAAATAGCATTTTTTGTATTCTAGATGCGTCACGGTAGTACGGGGACGGTTCTTTATACGCTGCGCAATATCCAGTTTCCCCCGAAGCCAGTTTACGCTCTCGAGTACAGTCGCGTCGAGGAGAGGATTTGTTACGCGGCGTGCATGGACGGTTCCATCTACCGAATAGAAATACCGAATGTATGTACACTATCTTATGTTTTTTGTTGTAAAATAGTTTTTGCAATGAAAAATGAAGATGCAATTGTCATAATTATAATTTTTTTTTCAACAGCTGTTATTTTCCTTTAAGAGTTTTTTTTACGTAAGTACCTAGTTACTCAAAGAAAGACGTGCTAATATTTGATTTTAGTTTGTAGGATAGGTACTAACTTTACAAGTATCTAACATCTACACAGTTTGAAAGATGGACTCCTAAACCTAAAAATGATGTGCCTATTAGAACTTTATTATCACTTGTTTCGGTAAAGTAAAACATTGAGCCTACATACCTGAGAGTTCTTCTTATTATTCTCAATGGTGTGTGATGTCCGCCACAATCCTCACTTGGCCAGCGTGGTGTACTATGGCCCGTATGCCTCACATTCTGAGAGGAGTTCCGTGTCCACCAGTGGTACAGTTTTGGATTGCGATAATAAAAACCTATTTAATGGGTAAAGCATTACAATTTAGAAAACATCATATTATATTATACCTATTTAGCTGTTAAAGCTCATATCTACATTATACCCAAAAGGTGCGTCCATGACATGCATCTCAACCGAATGAAAAGATTCGATTGTGGTTCTATCATTGTATGTCACAGCTTTTGTATGTTAAATACCTAGATATACTTGTTCTACTAAATCTAACCATCAATAGCTGGCTACTTCAATAGACGACCTGCCTGGGTTTTGCATTCGAGCTGACCCTGCACTGGAAAGCATGAACACGCAGTTCTACGGCGCACCCGGAATATCTTCCTGTTCTACACCGTTTGCAACACGTTTGTATATTGATTGTCAGTAGAATTTATTTATAGTCTTCTGGTTAACACATTCGCTGCGGAGCACGTATGTCGTTGTACGTACGTCGTGTTATGTTCCATAGAAAATTACGATACAGGGAATGTGTTTAGATAACAGTAAAACTGCACCCATGGAAGCGAGATGAAACCCAGTTGGGGTGAACCAAAGGGTGGAAACAAAGGGTGAAAATCGGAACCCTATTAATAATTATGCTCCCGCTGTCTGTCAGATTGTCACAAGGCTCTTTAAATCTCTTGAACGGAATTATGTAGACACCTGAAATTTTCTCAGAATGCGTGTCACTGTTGCCGCTGTCACAACAAATACTGAAATTAAAAATTAAAGGTGGTAGGTCATGGTAGCTACATAGCTATAAGAAACACGTTTTTTTTACTAAACTTATTTCTCCATCTACTCCTAGATGTCACTAGTAGTAGCATAACGCAGCTCATCGCAGATCAACACGACACTAGTATTTGTTAAAATGTGTATAAAATTAATAAATAAATCGGTGGCACGGAACCCTAAGTATGCCAGTTCGATTTGCACTTGGCTGATTTTTAATGTATACGTACCTACATACCTAAACTGACTTTTTTTTCAGAGAGGTCTCCCGCGTTATCGTTAGGTTTAACTGCTGACGCGACAAAGATTATCGCGGGTTATGCCGATTCCGCTATAAGGGTTTACGATCTCGAGACTCAGGAGGTAAGTAAAATATCGTTATTTTTTTTATACCTACATGTACACATTTTTTACGATTTTAGGTGCTCACATCTTACTAATGACTTTAATAAAAAAGTTTGTTTTAAATCTCATCATTTTTAATACTGTCCTTATTGCATAAAACATTTTTATTTTATTTCGCATTGGAATAACTTGGAAATAAATTGGAATCTAAATAGAATCCCTAGTACTAAACTAATAATTTTCCCTAATAGTTTTTATGTGTAGTTCTATTCTATTGTGTTGTGGTTTAGATATTCCTACACTTAAGTATTTTCCGTTTCTTTCTGTATTACTATACAGACAAAATATAGTTATTGAGTTTGGTGACACTCACAGAAGAACATGACAAAATGTGATGTTACACATTACCCCTTTTTGAACCGAGTTCCCATTCCCAATAATCCAATCTGCATCTTCACAAACCTGCATCTTTAAAAAGTCAAATGAAATCTTAAAAAATATAGCTATATTTTTAATGGAAAAATCAAATTCACCGCCATTACAATAATAAAATTCGAATGAAGTACCTCGTACTCGGAATATTGAATCGATGGAACGACAAGACTTCGAAACATGGACGACATCTTTAATGCATTTTGTGTAATGCTCTAGGCTTTACGCCGATCCAAGTGTCGGAAATTTTAATACCGCCCGAAGGTGTCCGATAAAGCTTAAAGACTGCTATCGCCCAGATTTTTTTTGCTACTAGCGGTCATCCATCCAACTACCGACCGCACTCCCTGTCGCTGTCGCTTAACTTTGATCGACGCAAGCTGCCGGGCTATGAGCGCTTGATCGGTCGCATCGATGCATTCATCGATTCAAAAGGCTTCTCAAGAAAGAGGAGAAAAGAATCAAAGAAAGTATACCGAAGCCTTCAGCCGGAACATGACGAGGCGTTTATTGGGTGACTCAAGCAGGTTTCTTCATATTTTCGTACATGTGCTTACCTGCATTTCTTATAATATTGTAAGTTACACCATGCTATTCGCATTAGTTTAGACTTTAAACTTCGCAGAGAGAAATCTCCGAGTTACGAGAAGTATAGTCTAGAACAGTGAAGGTAAAGCGACCTACTTAAGTTTGTAACGAGGAAGAAACTTGTTGAAACTCTGGTAGGATACCTGTATATTGCACTTCATTAAAAATAGGTTTGCTCAATGGACATTTTAAAAGATATTGGTTTTATCATTCACTCATGATTTTTTTTCTCAAATCAATGTATTTGTAACACTGTTCATAATTCAAATTTAGTTCTTTGCATTTTATTCGCCATATAAACCATAATTTCATGTAAGAATGGAGTAGGAACAGGAGTGGGTAAGGGATAGGAAAGGAATAAAGCCGGTTACATTAAGGTGTTTTTATTTACTCCTCAGGGTAACACTCGCGATACTGTAACTGCAACACGACACTGTTCACTTTACTGTTTTTCCAAAGTTGTAGAGAATTTATTTTGCAACGAAAAATGTGTTACAAATTTTACGTGAGCCCAATAGTTTGCCAGATAGCCCATAAAAACCATCTGCACCCTAGTTTCCACGATGGCGACCGCGGAACAAGGGTTACGACCCCACAAACTAAGATTTAACTTAATACTAACCCCCTCTTGACATCTAAAAAATAAAATTGCGTGTTTTATTTAAAACGACCAGAAAAAAGTTGTAAGGAATACAACCAAAAGAAATTTTGTTCACGTGTTATCATCGATTTTCATTGAGTGAGGACCCGTGCCCACCTGTGGGACAGTTATGGGTTGCAATGATGAATAAACTTTTATCGTAATTTCACTAGACTACTAGTATTTGTAATGTTATCTCTTAGTTTTATTTATACATCGAACGCAGAGGAGATATTTACTTTCCGACGCTGATTTACTTTCATTGCATATTTTATCACGTTTAAAAGCACTACAAAGAAAACATTCACCACAAAACACTAATAAATCTCGACAGGTAGCAAATTTATTGTTATTAGCTTTTTAACATTCAGGTTTTCTAGTTAACACTAGTGAATATGTACGAGACGAACTTAAGGTCATTACACTGTCAGTGCAGTATGATGGACCTCCTCGTATAATAAAACACCGTCATAATTATTGTATTAAGGTTATTAAAAAAATGTACCCCGTCTGTAGCAATCCTCATTAAAGTGACTATCATACACAAAAATATTTTTTCAAATCTAACAGGCCGTTTGAGAGATTAGCGCGTTCAATAAAAAAAGAAAACTCTTAGATAAAAGAGCACACATAGGCATGCACACAAATACGCATGCATTCAAAAAACACGCACGCGCCTCGCTCATTATATCAGCTTTATTATATCAGATATCTGCTAGTGAAAGACCCGTCAAGATCGGTCCAGCCGTTCCAGAGATTAGCCAAAACAAGCAGACAGACCGACAGACGGACAGAGGGCCAGACAGACAAAAATTAAAAAAAAATATATTTTGGTATATTATGTACCGTGTATTCATCCATTTTCATTTAGTAAAAACCGCATATTTTAATATTACAAATAGACACTCCAATTTTATTTATTTGTATAGAGTATAGATATGTGAAACACATTCCTTTATGTTCACGTGCTTCCTTTCCGTATTAACTAACTAGATTGAACATAAATTTAAATAATAACATTTATTAAACATTGTCACACTATAGCATGCGCGATTTATTCATGAACTATTCCTTTGAAACATGTTATCGTTATAGCAGTAAGGACTGGGTATTAACGCATAATTTTACTACGTCACAAGCTTTAAAATGTTGGCCTATAAAAAGTCCGCTCTAATCGCAGTTTATTGGCAATATCAGATTGCTTTTACGAGATCTCCGGAAGTCGACTCATCGGGAGTGGGGCTTGAAAAGGTCGCGGTACGGCCCTTACTGGGTTACTGGGTGGAGGAAATTAACTTTGTATAGGTATGTGTTCGGAAAAGTTGCCGTTCCAAGGGTTCCGTACTCAATAAAAAGATGTATAGTTTTGCCAGTTTTGCCATGTCAGTCCGTCCATCTGTTTAAGTTCGTCTTAGCTCAGAGCTTTAATTTGGCATGGGCATTAGGCTTCAAAATTTTCAATAAGACCACCTCGTAAAATTGTTACGGCGTTAATTCTCCAAAAAAATAAGGCTGGTTATGTATCTATAGACAAAATAAAAAAAAGATTATCGCGCGAAAACAGGAAAGACATTACATATTACATTACACAGTTCCTCCATGCCGCGCCGCCTAACGTATAATAGGTACATACTCGTATTAAATAAAAATTGTAAACTTGCAATGCATTATTCTCTATATCACAATTTGTCTGCCAAATAGCCAAGTTTCAATTAAATAGAGACTTATCTCTTACTTAGAGATTAATCAAATTATAATATAAGGTTAACAATTTAACCACTCAGTTTCAATCAGCGTTTACAATTCGAGGCACATTCAATATCCCGGAACTGCTAGCAGCAGGGAAAATGGGCCTGGTCAAGGTTTTCCTTATCCGCTTACGACGGTACCAGATGGCGCGCTGTCTGTCTTGCCGGATAATATTTTAAGCCATATATGGCTAACATTTTACTGAAGGGGTTTGAATCATTTTCAGTAGGTTAATTTTTTCGTGAAACTGTATGAATTTGATACTATTTTATAAAGCTGAGACTTAGAATAAAAAGCCACAGAAGTAATAAATAAAGCTTACTCTACTCTACACACTCATAACCCCACAATAGGATACCTTGACTCGTACGGTAGACTCGTACGGGTACGGTGGGCAACAACAGACTGATAACAGAAATTGACTCATCATTCAAATTCCTACCTTACTGGCAAAGCATTTACTAACCTTTTGACAAAACCTCCAGACTAAAATTATTATTTGTTATCCCGGGAAACATATGCAATTACCGGGATGTAAAATTCCCTATTCGATTCTATTTATACAAATACCCGTAAGATCCAAACTCGCACAAAAAGATTTACAGAGAAAATAATCTTAAAAAATATTGCAATAATAAACAACGTATTTACGAAATTAACCTTTAGAATGACATAAACTCACTAATAGTATTTTAAGAGCGTCTGTAATATCTCGGTTTCAGTTTGCCGGTCTCAAGTTTCAAGTGTTCCGTGATCTTTCAGGCGGAGTTAACGTACAAGGTGCACAAGTTGCGACTTCAGTTCATACCGAAGAAGCTGCAACGAATGCATTCCGGACAAGTGTGCGCGCTCCGCTGTCACAACCAGAGGCCCTGTGTGTTCGCGAGCGGGGCGTGGGATCAGACGCTGAGGGTGAGTGGGTTTGGCGTGTTCTGTTGTCGACAGCGTTACGTAAAGGGTGAAATATTGATGGGAATATTAATTGCCTTGATCGGTAAGTAGCTAATTTATGTATTAATATTGCACTATGGATGACACTCATTGTAGTTTGAATTTAAAACAATAAAAATAATTCACCTGAAATTCCAATAGCGCTATCTGGCGTCAATCTTATCAAACTTTAATGCCACATCCGCACGCTTGGCATACCTTTTCAAATTCAAACATGTGTATGGAGCGTTTGGCTTGGTTAGAGTAGTATATAGTAGGTACAACAAATCCGAAAACGCTTAGTGATTTTGAAACAATTCGCGTCCCAGTTGTGATAGCCTAGTGATTTAACCGTAGGGCTCCCGCACAGAGGGGCCTGGGTTCGAATTCTGAAATAATGAGGATTTTCATTCGATGACGTTTTTCAATTATCGTTACGTTGGCGATTTTGTACCCAGCTTTCCCTGCTAATACGGCGCACACCTGGTTTTTACACCCTCCATATTTTAGAGCAGGAATTTGTCAAAGAAATCAAAGCTTTGTTCCCCCTTTGAGTCAATTTTGACGTTATTCGCGAAAGGAATGTCTTGCGTTTTGTCTACCAAAAGCGAACTTTTTGTCGTACCAACGGCATTATTTTATTTATTATTTGTCATACGGGCGTAAGAAAAATATCTAAGCACATGAGAATATTGTTCCAAATTTTAATTTTGGAATTTTTGATTGCTAAAGTATTAGTAAGTACTCGTAAATTACACTAAGCTTAAATATTCTAAGGTGGATTCTCGCGTCAGCGAATACTCGTAACTATATTTAATTTGGTAGACAGAACAATACTGTACTACTAATACCCCGCAATCCGTATGATTAGACATCAGGTATGAGGAGAGACCCGTGCTCAGTAGTTGGCCATTAATGGGTTGAAGACGTTGAAGTCCATTTGTATGTATGTATATGTAGTTTTAAATATTGCCTGCCGTGACAATATTGTACGGCAGTAGGTACTTAGCAACTCGCACTTGGCCGGATTTTGTAAGTTATTCTATTGGGTTTAAAACTAAAATTATACAGAACTCAAGAAGACTGACAAGATGCACGTACATCTTTAAGAGAAAGTTTTGAGAGTGTAAAGTGAGCTTTTTGCGCTTAGTGTTTTTTGATTTATTTACAAACGGTATTCAATTTATTCCTTTGATGAATACGATCCTCTTGACATCAATAGATATCGTTTTGAAAAGTAAAACGGCTTTAAGTTTCTGTTTGAACGACTGTTGATTTTTTGTAGTTGAACACTTTAAATTTTATGGCGAATAATGCTTTAAATGAAACGCTTTTTAATTTAAGTGAAATTCGGGTAGGGTGTAATGCAAGACAAAGATTATTTATCGTTGTTGTCTATCTATATTATAACCCTATTAGGTATGTCAATACGTAGCGGAGCTACATAATTCGATTTCAGTCTGAGAAAAAGTAAAGGTTTGAATATGCAGACCTACCTACTTGAATAAAACAAATGTTAGTTTTTTTGTACTTAAAATCGTTTAGAAAGCCTAGCTGACATCGTATTGTATTTTACCTCTAGTTTACTTGTCTACTTTATGACCTATAGGTACTTAGGTACTAATATCTAGTATTGATTTTTGGTTAAAATTTGTTTTCCTCATAATGTCACATGGGATCCTTCTAGAAACAGGTCCATCTTTTCCTTCTCAACTAACATATTCGTAACATCCTCGGTATTATGAATGTCTGTAAATTGTCAAATCATCTGCTCATTACCTGCCTCATTAACAAAAACGACGCCAAAAATGATTGTGATTGTCCAACTTAAATAAATTTAATTATACTAATATTCACTAAAATTGCCCAAATGTTATCGTAGATGTGACATTTTAATAGATACGGGTACATACACCTAAACATGGCGGACCAGCCAACGGCCGCGACTTCAAAGCGGGATTAAAATATTTCGCTCCGCGGTTAACTGCTCAAATAATTTATTAAACGTTCCTTTGAACGTTTCGCCGACGGCACAAAGTAATGTATCCCCGTATGCATTATAAAAACTCTGCATTCTCACATAGCTATTATATGAGCCGTGAGCAAATAAAATCTTACCTTTGTACAAAAGCTTCGTGATGTTCTTGTATTCAGCTTTGTTTTAACTTGTGGCGTGGCAAAACATGGCAATATTTGAACTTTAAATTGCATGTGTTGGTACTAATGAAGCAGGAACAATTATATTCTATTAGACACTCGGTGCAAGGCATTACTCTCTCCGCCATGGAGTTTAGATAAATGTTGTTTCAGTTGGCATTGTTGGACGTTCTTAGACCACAAGGAGACTTACGCCAAGACTAGCTGTCTACTGGTTAAATACAAACAGAAATAATACATTTAAAATAGAGTAATGATACAAGTAAAAGATCAATCACATGGTTTATTGAGATTATGGAGCGAACGCATAGGTACTTAATATTTAGAAATAATGGCATTATAAACGGCTGTAATACCCGCGAATTATAATTATATTTATACGGTTGCTTTTTGTTTTTCTCCATCATAAAAATTATTGTTTAATTACGAACGCTAAAACTTTGCGTGCTAATTAATTTTCGGGAGCTGTGCTGTTATGACAAAAAATGAAAAATCTTGTTTTGTTTTTAGACAATTAGTTATTGTATTCATTTAATTATAGTACCGTCCTGATCAAAATATAATTATACTAATTTTTTCCTTTTATTTTCTAGATTTGGGACGTAAGATGTAAAGTTGGATGCGTAATGACGTTTGAAGGTGTGGATATATGCAGCGATAGTATTGATTTAAACGTGAGTATCTAGAACTTGTTCTTGACTTACCATAATTGTTGTTCTTTTTTATTTGCTTAAATCTAAACAGTAGGTATGATCATATATTTTTTCAATCTCCTTACGCCATGTTTTAAATAAAGTATTAGGTATTATGACAATAGACATATAGAATACGTATTATATAGAAAAACAACAATTCTATTGTAGGTATAGTCGCTGGGTTCTGTAGCCCTCAGCTTAATCCCAAAGGTGGTGCTCGCTCATAATTTTAGCGTAATTTCTTGCCTGGCTAGCTATTACACTCTTTCGGAAAATAACCGCAATTTTATTTTTATTTGCTTCGATGGTATCGAGTACTTCGTACACTAGAGGGTTTCCCACTTTCTTTGCCAACCAAGCTTTGGTAATGCCTCGGTAACCGGGTTCCGTGTGCGTTGGTTACTTGGTTAGCTGGTGGCGTTAACGGGTAACGCTGACCATTTAGGTACCGTTTAATGGTGACGTGTCTGTTCGTTTGTCGGCTATTTTAATAAACGTATATTTATGTTTACATGCAAATGCAGGCAAAGTGATAATACAGGTTACGATTACATCTGGTGGCTCGAAAACGTCCCTGGCACTACCTACCTTTCCACAAAACATTTTGTCGTATTTCAAACCCTAATTGCTTAGGCTTGGATAATATAATGAGGGGTTAAAGTTCTCTGCAAACCAAATTACTACCAAATTTCAGCTTTCTAGGACTTCGGGATCGTACGTACCCTACCCTAGGAGTTTTGATGGAGAGTGCGTTAGTGACAAATTTCGACAGTATATTTTAGGTGTTGTAAAATATGAAGGATTAAAAAGCTAGATAAATGAAACTTATTAGTCTGCTAACTACATCTGATTTTGGATTAAATGTTGTCAGAAAAGGTAGTTACAAGTAGTAGTGCCAAGAACGCGCTTCTGTGCCCCCAGATCTAATCGTAATCTGATTACATTTAGCCCATAGGTTTGAGCTATCAAAATTTCAATTGAAGAAGTTATTACACTTTTTACATTGTTTTGTTGTATTTTACGTTATAAGCCCAATAACGTCATTTAACTTCGAAGGTTGAACTTACGACCTCGTAAATCTGCCCCTAGCAGTTACCTGGGGCAAGGTTAATGTTGTCTTTAATATAAATGCTACTACATTAGTTTTAGAGAATATAATATTTTTTCGAAACTTGTTTTGAATATGATTTGAAAATCATATTATTGAATAATTATGTATTTTTTAAATAACATGAGTAAATGGGTACAATGTTTCTTAAAGTATTCATCTAATAAGTAAAATACATTTTGAAGACATTTCTTTGAAACTCAGCTTTAAAAGCCTTTGCTGTATCATCGAAAAAGGATTTAGACATCTTATAGATTATAAAAATATAACTAGTATAAGTTCAATATATTAAATATTATTATTAGTAATATTATTTTTGCTTTACATAATAACTATGCCGTCTAGTCGTCGCCATATTGAAGGATTATTGTCATTGTATTCAGAGATATTTGCAAAATTAAGAGCAATCGATTGACTCTAGAATCATCAAAATCAGCACATACCTAATTATGTTTGGTCTCTAGAACGCCACAAAGGAACAAATTACCCTCCTTTTCGTCGTTAAATGAAATCCCTATGGTGCACTTTAATGATTTACCACTATTGTTTACCTTAAAAGTATTAGTACCACCTACTATCTATTATTGCATTGCGTTTTCCCGGGGTAGTAGGTACTACTGCCCGCCACGATACTTACTGTGTAATACTGTGTGTAATAATTGTTTTAACAGCAATTGTGTTCCGGTTAGAAAGGTGTAGAGCCGGTTACACTTTTTAAGTGGCGACCATCTCAGTCCTCAAGGGTAGCAACACATCTGTGAGCGAATTATAACGAGACTCTTACTAACAATTACTTACTTGAATATTATTAACAACAACTAACAGGACAGTCCCTGTGTAGTCTTCATACTTACGAACAAACTAACGAACTAACACCGTTTCGCCATATAGATACCGATTATCTCTTACTATCTACTATATCAAAATTAAGTTCAATTTTAACGTAATGACCGATCGGACTGAAGGTTAAACTGAAAAAATCGTGTTTCGTTGTAACGCCCGCTTTGTTATCGCTTTAATTGCCGTACTAGTTAGCGTCGAAGTAATGAACACCTTTTTGCTCGAAACACGAATAAACACCAGGAAATAACTTTCAAATTTGCCTTAAATATGTCATTTCTTAATTTCAAGATTAATTTAAACATAAATATGCAATCATTTTACATCTAAAATTTATAAAAATTCGATGACCCCGAAGCACTGTTGGTAGTAGTAGTACTAGTTGTAGTAGTAGTCGACAGGTCCCGGATTCAATTTCCAGCCAGCCAGCGGGTGGGCATTTATTTGACAGATTTTTTTCGAGAGAGTTCATTCGAGTTGTGGGTGTTTGTTGTGATATGTTTAATATCTTATTTTCTTGTTCCTTTCACGAGCAACAGGGAATCCTAGTGCGATTGTCAGAGGCCAAGCGGCAAAAACTAATATTTCCGATATTTGGATCGGCCACTAATTCCACTAATTTGCACTGGAACAACGTGGTGGAGTATGCTCTGGGCCTCCTCGTTATGTGGAGAGGTCCGTGCTGTGCTGGGCCATTCATGGGTTAAAGCCATTAACAATGAGTAGTAAACCTCATTTGCCTTCTATTAACACAACATCAAAGTGAAGCAAGCAATAAAGTGGAATTTCATAAATATTTTATTTACTAATCACACTTTTCGCTTTTCTCCGATGTTCGAAGCGCGGGAACAAACGATTTTAATTAAAACTCCACGTTATCGCTATTCATTATAAACTTCAGTGCGCTCCTGTAGTTTGTTCTTTGCCTTTGCAGAGGGCTATTTTTAGTGCCTTTGAAGTAAAAGTTGCATGTTTTTATTCATATTCATAGTTTTTTGTCTGTGTTAGAGATAGAAAATAATTTTACAGTTGATTGATATCATCGTCATCGCAACTCATAACTGTCCCACTGCTGGGCACGGGTCTGTCACAATGTGAGGGATACAGGCCATAGTTCACCACGCTGGCCAAATGTGGATTGGTGGACTTCACACACCTTTGAGACACCTATTATGGAGAACTCTCAGATGTTCAGGTTTTCCGATGTTTTCTTCATCGAAGTATTGAAAATTAGAAGTGCGTGCAGAATTTGTAACCGGCCTGCCCGGTTGGGGAGTCCAAAGTTCAATCCACTCGACTATCACTGATATGCAATAATTGATGTACAAGATAGAATTTATGTACCACAGTACAATATAGTTTTGGCCTTATTGGGGCGGCCTCAAATTCAGACTTCAGTCCCATGCTGGCAGACTAAGGCTGAGATCTATAGACGATACTTAGCCTTAGCTCAGACAAAACTTCAAAACCACTTGTGTTCCGGCTAGGCACTCGAGATTTGGTATTTTCTTTCTTTCTTGTTCGTTTTCTTAGTGTTACCGATGCCCATGGGTAGCGGTGACCACTAAAATGTCACTTGTCTGTTCGTTTGTGTGTTATTTACATATTTTTTACCATAACTGAAAATACAAAACAAAATAAAAATATTGTAGGTAAAATAGATATTTTCCATCTCCATACTGCTAGACGGGTTTTAAATGACATGTCATACAAATATGTCGTGTAACTAAATAAGTTCTAACATGACATGCCCGTAGGCATCAGACATCAGATATAAACAAAAGTTTTAAATTGAATTAACATCAAGTAAATATTTGCAAGAGTACATAATTTGTGCTTCATAAAGTTATTACCTATGAAAGAAAATTTTAATTTGATAACTATAAGTGGTAGCCTAAGATTTAGGTATAAAAATATATATTATATAGGGTTAAAAAAATAGTTTGATACGTCGCCGTCGTCGTTGATCTACCGCGGCCGGGAATTGAACCTGGCACCCCTCGCGTTGCAGGCAGGACCACTACGGCTACGGGGTCACCAAGGTTTAGGTATTTAAGTTATTAATGCCTTGGCAGCGCGACCAGTGCATCGCCGGCAGCTGGCAGCCTACGGAGGCTCTCACAGTGTGGGACCTGGTGGCCAGGAAGAGGCTTAGCGTCGTCCGGGTACAGAACCGACGACCCGATGTCGACGGAGAGTACATCCACACGTGTCGCTATTGGAGGTCTACCGCGGTATGTATATTTTTGTACATTATACATCTTGGAATAGATACTAAATCTTATTTACAAATTCCGGCCCGTACCGGCCTGTAACATGATTTGAACTTAACTCATTGCGTATTGTACACATTTCATTCTTATATTGGACTATTATTGTCGACTACTTAATAACAGAATTAATACCATCACCAACAGTCCCTGCCCCAGTTCTCTACTAACGAACTAACCAACTAACGTTCTAACCCGTATAACACCGTCAGCCACAACCTATAACGAGCTAACTGACTGACCATTCTAGTTCCGATTTAAGTCTCGTTCTGTGTTATTCACAGTTGTCATAGGCGGTAGCGGAAGGGTGGTTATATAATTTTAAAAAGTCCTCCAATTTTCAATAATGATTATTGTACAATTTCTACCGCGAACATTAATCTTTATAAACCGATACATACCGACCGTATCTTCTACAAACTACCGAGCGTATCTTCTACAAACAATGTTATTCCACATAAGTTTCCAGATAAGTTCCATTTAGTATGAAAATACGAATTATCACGAAATAGACCGTAATATTGTTAGAGGATCGTTACTCAGCTGTCGGGAGCACTCACGTTCTGAGGTTGGATGGATTGTTTTCATTTCATTCATCCTTCGTCCCAAGTATATTTCGGTACAACTGATATTATTATAATTACATCATATTCACGATCCTTAACAGTAACATGGTTAGTTGAAGAACAAATTAAAGCAGTCTATCCTAGTTCCTATCTCTAGATAGCAGTACTTGTGTCCTGCCGACTTTGGTTAAGATGTCCGTTCCTTATGTTGGCTCTCAGTTGGTTATCAGTTCAACTGTTCAATATTAAGATTACTTAGTATCAGCTAAGGATTGGTAAACAACTAACAGGACTAATTATCAATAGCAGTCCCTGCCCCAGTCCTCAACTAACATTCTTAATAACATCTTCCACCAACTGAACTAACCATTAACCATTACATTAACGAATGTACCACAATTTATTTCGCTATCGCTGCAAGCTATTTTGCTATCTTAAGTCCATAAAAACGCATGCCTTAATTTTGTAATGTGGTATTTATCAAAGATCCTGACATTTACAAATAACCGGAACGTAATAGTTCTATATTTGAATATTATTCGAGGAAGTTTTCAATCTTGTTTCAGGAAGTTCCGTTTGAATGGAATGTTAATTGCACTAGTTGAGGGAACTTCTCGTAGACAAATATTGGTCGAATAGTGACGGATTTCTATTACTTAGTTGATTGTATGAGTTGTAACGTTCGAGGAACAACGTGGTTTTCAAGTTTTATTTACCAAGGGGAAATTAGTATAATGACTATTCAGCTGTCAAATTGTAACGTAAATTGGACGTATCAAAATCACTTTATGAACATACAAATTACAAACACAATTGTATGCACATTATATTTGTTAGAGAATAATTTTATAATATGATACCGCGGTAAAACAATGGATAAATTTAAGTATAATTACAAAGTGGCAAATAGTAGAAAATGACGACTCTGTTTTAACGAATATAACATTAATAAATTACTTGTATTTTCTGTGTTAAATATTTATTCAACACTACGAATATGAATGATAAATATTTTTGAGAACGAAAAATATATTTAAATATGTCCCATACAAAAGTAGAATATAATTTATTACGAAATAATTTAAACCTTTTAATATCGATATTTATTCACTAGATTAACTTTACTTCGTAAATGTTTTTGCAGTATAATCGTAAAGGTAAGTACGCCATCATCGGGGGCAGCGGTACAAACTGCGTCGAAGTTATCAACCTGCACAACCGGTATATAACATGCTCATACCCAGCTGCAGGCTCAGTCCTGGCTGTCGCAAGCCACCAGGATAAGATTGCCTTTGGAGGGACCGCCCCAGTCCTCAACATAGTCAGCTTCCACGACCCCAAACACGAAGACTATAAGGAAGGACTTGAAACAGGCTCTGCTTATACTAAAGCGGAAGTTACTTGGTACGAAGACGACGAAATAGTCACTCTGTCAGAGGACGAGATTGAGAAACCAGACTTAACAAAATCATCTATCAACCGTGCAGTCGTCGCCACTATAAGCCAGCGTAATGCATAACCGATTTTTAGTAGAAAAATAGCGATAAAAACTTAATATTCGGCCTCGTTAGTGAATTTATTGGGAACAAAACTTAGCGGAATGACGCGTGAGTCGGCGAAAAATGATGCCCCATATTTATACATTTACACCGGCACGCAAAAAGCCCATCACGTCTGGCGGTAATCTATTTTAATTTCGCTAAATAGAAAGTCATATACATTCGCCGAGGCTGTGCTCGACAGGCCCGCCGACGGCTTACACTGAAATATAATTTAAAAAGCATGTTTGAACGAAATTTGAACGTTGCAATAACACTTTTAAACGGGGAAACATCAGCACGCTCTACCGTTAAATTGGTGACCAGAGGTGTCTGTACAAGTTTAGTTTTCCCCGCACAAATTGCGAATATCTCACTCTGGAGGGCTACATTGCAAAGAGTCAGCATTGCGAATTCAGTAGATAGTACAATGGAACAAGTTGCAATAGAATTTAAATAAAGAAAGCGTTTCCTAACAGCGCGAACTCGTGTGCCGGGCGTTGGTGAACTTTCAACTTTACCCGCTTATGTGGTGCGGGTACTACGTACGTACGCCACCCCGCCCCAACCTCTAGCGGAGGCGAGGTGTATTCCGTACTCGGAGCGAATATTTACAGCGCAACCTAAATATAGCGTTCCGCTGCTCAGCTGGCACGGGGAGGGTAGGCGGGTAAACATTCCCCCCGTTCGCAGAACACCTAGAGCGGTGGGGGCCGGGACCATTCGGATGGGAGCGTTCGAGGTGAGCGGACGTCCCTTGTTTTATGCTCAGAATCGCGACCATGACCGTATAATGCGAGTTGCAGAGGTAGACGATCGTATCAGCATTAAAGAAGTTGTTTTCAAGGTTACGATATGGAGAAGTATTCTTTCTAACACAAACACACTTTTTAATGCAATTTGGCAATAAATATAAAACATGGACATTCGTTGCCATGTTTACGATAATATTATTACGTCTATTATATCATTATTACTATTGAATATTGCTATTGAATAAATTAGCTATGATGCTTTTGATTGAGTAGTATTTAATCTTTTGTTTAATTTGTTTTGCTATTATTATAAAATTTAATTTGTGTTTGTAATACACCAAACACGAAATGATAGTGTTCATTGATGGGTAAGTGGAATACGGAGAACAAAATTATGTATTATACTCGTAGCTTATGAGGATTACAACAAAACAACTAAACGAAGGAAATAAAATGGTAAATATTTTAATAAAGGCGTAATTTATAAATAGGCAGTATTCGTCCCAGTTTTGAATCTTTCAATACAATGTGACGGTTGAAAATCATAATCATTGCGAAAAACATTATGAAAAACTCTCAGGCTGGCAAGTTAAATCGCGATATTTTCCTTCACTGAAGCAAGCATTATAAATACGTAGAAGGTTTGAACTTTGCCTTTTCGGACAAGCGACTGACGTTCAAATTACTGAGCTACAGAGCAGTAGGTAATAACACAATATCATTACTTTATTCCTAACGTTGTGTTTACCCAACAAAAACAAACGATAAATTAATTCGATCATAATAAGACACATCGTTATGCTCAATTTATGAGAACATACATTTCGTTCGCTTTTACCAAATATACTACTCAAATATTGTTGTTTTTTTATTTTCCTTAGTGTATTTTCAATTACATTTTGGCTTTATAGTTACAGTCATGTTGGAAAATGACTATCGGTAGGTATTACAAAGTAGTAATGGTTACGTACGTAGTTCAATTTGTGTAATTTCTTGTAATAATACAACTTCGTGGTATAATACACGAATATTATATATATATTATATTATTTTATTTCAGTTGCTGAGTTGATTGTGAGCCGAAAATGGGCTAGGGGCTCGAATGGCGGCTGGGCCATATAAATATTGTTTCTGCCTACAACAAGATTTTTTTTTAATATTTCAATGACAGAACTATGTTGTAATCTCATATTCATAGGTCTTTTTCCGACGCTGGCCTTTTGTTGGCTCTAGATTGTTCGGTTATTGAATATACAGTCTTACTTCTATTCATACAAGTAAACCCGCCACAGCTTCAACCTATTCCTTACGTTTACAAATATTTAGTCCGTGCGCCCGTAACACCTTATTTAAAGATTTCTGCTCGATGATCAAAACCAACGAGCAGAAAAAGGTATTATTGCTCGCTGATCAAAACTAGTTTTTACTTGGATAAAAGTTGCCTAAGTATGTCATTTTCCTTCAACTATCTCCATACCAAAAATCACATCGGTCCGTTGCTCCGTTTTATCGTAAAGGAACTATACAATACAAACAAATACACTTTCGAATTTATAATATGAATAATAGTAATAAATAAATAATATGGAAATTCTAATATGGATTAATAATTTTGAATTTATAAGTGTAATGCTTGTAATTATAATTTAATATAGCGCACGTCGTCGTGTGAAACGGACCGTATTTGGTAATTCTCATTTGAAATGGAGGCCGCAAAGTGTAGACTGTATTTTAATTTTGCTTTTTGTGTGGTGTTTCATGTTGGACGTTATTTATTCCACTCTGTTGTTACGTTTTGTGTGATAAATGGATTAAGTATTTCTTGTAACAGTATTAAAATTTTATAGGTATCGTTAAGTTTTTTAGGCGGTCGGAAAGGTTTTGTAATAAAAACCGAAACCATTCCAGTTGAGCTATTTGGTGGTAAGTGGTATCCAAATTTAGGCACATCATACCATGAGTGTAATTTACGCGATACAGGCCAAGTTGAAAACGATAAACCGATTAACCACTACTAAGTTAGCCGAGAAACTTAAATTAAATGTGTGATGAGGAATAGATTACTGGCAACTGTAATGGATCAAATCTGTTCCAAAATTATGTCGTCTCAATATACCTAATCCTAAATTAGATAAACAAGTTCCGCGTGAAAGCATATCTTGTAGGTGATGGATATTATAATATTAATAATCATTTTATAAAAGGCGAATAAAATACTCTAGCTCCGTCTTCGGCAATCGTCGTCAATCCATTTAATTCAGTGACAATATTCATATGATTCCTTTGTTTTTTTAATCATCTGTTTATTCTTGAAGATGGCCTGTTCACTGGCCAGAAACATTTTGCTATAAACTATCCTTCGTCCTTTCTAGGGTCTCAAACTAACTCCGTACTTAAATCGGTTCAGCAGATGAAGCATGAAAAGCAGACAGACAGACAGGCGGAGTTACTTTCGTATTTATAATATTAATATGGATAAAAAATTATACCTATTTCATTCTTAATAAACATAAAATTAATCTTGGTAAGCTAAAATGAAGTATGATATTATCATCCGTTTGACGTGTCCGTCCTTCATCCTCGGATTGTTTCCAGATTGTCTTTCCGATTTGGAAAACAGAAATTGGATTTTTAATCAATTATGTTTAAGAAGTCACTTGAAGCAAAGCAACGTTTGATCTTGCTGTCAAGAATAATAATACAATACTCGTAATATTATTTGTCAGTCTTTTCTTGATGGTTTATATATAAACTTGGGTATTGTAGACCAAAACTTAGGAGAGCGTGTTAAATGACCTAAAGTTGACCTACTTTATGACTGTGCGAAATTATTATCACCAACACTGTACGCCAATACCTACGCCAACCGCTTCATTTTATTTGGTTACTTTCCCACATGGATATGACCATTTTTGTTAAGATCACCTCTACTGTATTATTGATTAAGTAACACACAGAGAAACACGTACAACACAGAATGAGATGTGTGCCGATTGACACATGTAAGTATATTAGAAGGGGATATTAAAAGGTGAAAACAATTATTTCGATAGGACACACTAATTTCCTAAAGAAACCTAAATAAATTCGGATACGTGTAATAGCATTTGCTCTACTATATTTATCTACTATATATTTGCGCCACTATATCAATTCATCATCAACGTCATCACGACCCATAACTGTGCCATTGGTGGGCTCGGGTCTTCTCTCACAATGTGTGGGGAAAAGGCCATAGTCCACAACGTTGGCCAAGTGCGGATTGGTAGACTTCACTCCTTAGAAAACATGGAGAACTCTCAGGTGTGCAGATTTCCTCACGATGTTTTCCTTCCTCCAAACAAGTAATAATTAGTTTCAAATTCGCTCATAATTTTTGAAAGGTGCATGCAGGCTCAGATGCAGGGTTCTCACCCAGGCCCTCCGTTTGGGAATCCAATGTTCAAACAACTGTATCAAACAATCTAGGTTAATCCGTTTTCAGTTTCATTACAATAGAAGAAACTTTTTTAAAATATCACTTTATTCACGCGCGTTGGAAGAGGACATAACACAGAGTACCGACAGCGTAAAGACTTCCGACGATCCGGTTACCCCTGACTCGAGCGGCGACTAGACCAAAAAGAATACTTTTGTGGTTAATTCAGTCTTATCTAGTTAGTATTCGCTAGACCACGAAGAGGTTTTTTAGCAAAGTAAATAAATGTACTTTTATTTTTTGCTGCTGCTGGGGTTAGGTCTCTTATAATATGGGAGGTACGGGCCATAGTCCACCACGCTGGCCAAGTGCGGATTAGTAGATTTCACTCATCTTTGAGAACGTTATGGGGAGCACTGAAGTTTGCAGGTTTCCTCACAATATTTTTATTCACCGCAGAAATTAATGTCTAATACTCTCTTTTTCTATTTTTCCCCCAAATAAGCACTAAAACCCCAAACGGTGTAAGGGGCTCGATTCATTATGATTTCAAGGCAACTTGTCGTAGTGCATCGTGTTAACGGACGAAGCTATGACGTGCGATCCCTCCCGGAGGTAACTGGGTTCAAAACCACTCAGTTTAATCTCAACAATTTACCCGGATGGCTAGCTACAACCCTTCTAAAAACACAAAATTGTTGACTACCCACTCAACGCTTTAATTTTAAAATGCACAAATAATCTAGGTACTGACCTCGCGGCCGAAATATGCGGCATGTAGTTTTCACTCTAATCAATATTCAGAACTATCTATAGTTATTGTGACATGTCTCCAAGCCCTGTCAAACTCCATTCAAAGGCTTAAAACTTCTCAAACAGCTGACTGGTAACCCTTATCGTCATCAATCCGCTTTAGACTATTGTTCATTATAAGTCCTTATAAGTCTTTCCGTGCTGGTTCAGATTAGATGGATTATTACCGGTTTTCTTGTGGGTTTATTATTAAACCCCTCGGAACAATCATTGAACGGATTTTTGTGACATTAAAAAAATGAAAATGTGTTGTTTTAATAATAAGTTTAAATTAAAAGGATCAGTGACCAATCAAATACGTTTTTGCCAGCGATATAGAAAGAAAGGGTTTTTGCCAATAAATTCTTATTAAATGATTTTGGTACAGGGCTCAACAACCTCCAACAGGAAGGAACTGACGTCATAGCCATGTCTGACGTTGAGAGTGTGCACAATGAGTAAAAGAGGTTGTGTGCGACTCAAGATGAATACATCGTAAGATGTAATAACACCTCATAAAACTTAACAATTAAACAATTAAGCATTTTAGAATAATTATATTATAATTAATTATTAATACTTTGAAACTTCCGCAGCATACACTTACACGACTATTCAGTATGAATACAGGGAAATCCCTTTAGGGAACACATAAAAATAAATCCCAAAACGACAGCGTTAATCTAAAAATGGCAGCTAACATTAGCTAAATATATTTTACGATCGTGTGCTAAATATACGTAGCGCTTCGTAACTCGTAGCGCGGTGTAGCGGGACGTAGCACCGGCGTAGCTGCATCGATCGGCGGGCCGTGACCTTGACCCGACCCTTCCCGGATGTAGCTCGCCTAGTTGCGCCATTGTCGCTTTATACAACTCCTGGCTTTTATTAGCCTCTGGTTTTATATCGCTCAGGTGCTTTGTGAACTGTTTGGGTCTAGACGTCGTAAATGTTGAAGACGTTGTGAGTTTGTTCCGCTTTGGAAAGATGGAAAAAATGGTGTGTGAAAATATCAATGACACCGTTATAATTTAATTGTATTCGAAATTTGAATTTTTCCTCGAAGTTTTTTAATTTTTTTATTTGACGACGAAAAGATGCTAGATCAAAGTTGTAGAGAATTTAATTTGGAACAAAAAATGTTCTTACAAATTCTATGTGAGACTTATAGTTTGCCAGATAAACCATAAAAATATCTGCACCCTTTTTTCCACGATGGCAGCCGCGGGACAAGGGTTGCGACCATACAAACTAATTAAACTTTAAAAATTAGACTTTACATTGACTTTACATGACATATAAAAGAATGAAATTGCATCCTTAGACAAAACCACGCTAAGGCCAAAAAAATGTAACATTTCAATGGACTAAAACGGAATGTACTGGAATTTGTAGACTCTGGCCTGGTTAGAATAGTGGCAATTACTGTGGGCAGCCATGTGATGTGTAGCTAGAAATCGATTAAATCCTGATTGATTGATATGCTTGCAATCGGATGTTATTCGTGAGTTGTATGCTGTTCCAAACACACATCATTAACATAAATGGTTACAAAGGTAAATGATGTCCTTAAACGTTTATATATTTTTGTGTACATACATATTAATTAGCATTTATATGTGTGTGTGAGTGCTAGGATTCTCTGAGTCAAGGGCGGCATGAATTACACAAGTAACACATCACTATCGCACACACATCACATCACTAACATCTATGAACGGAGAACAAAAATTTTTTTGTCACACAAACCTCTTCCCCGGCCGGGAATGGACTCCGGGACCCCTCGCTTCGCAGATAGGGCACTAGTCACTACTAACGAGCCCATCGGCATGTATGTATCTATGAGACGATTTATAAATATAAAGATATTGTAGGCACAATCAGTTATCAATTAAGTGAAAGCCGACGGAAAATCTTTTCAACATGGAAGTGCTTCTTCACAGAAGCAAAAATAGAACACGAGTGCTTTTAAAAGAAAAAGACTCTTTGAGCTCCAACCATGACCGTGGCTCTTACTTCTACATACTTCAGTAGTTTGTAAGGTCTTATACAGTAAGCAAAAACATTTTGTACGTTATGAATTAGCGGACTTCACACACATTTGATAACATTATGGAGAACTCCCAGGTGTGCAGGTTTCTTCACGATGTTTAATAAATTCTATATGCACATAATTTTTTTAAATTTGTGGTGCATGCAGGATTTGAACCCAGGTTCTCCGTTTCGGGAGTCCCGCGTTATTACATTTACCTATATACTAATAGTCTACGGACGACCCCTTCTTCTTGTCTATGGTACATAATCATCGCAACACAATGTGAGAGGTACAAGCCATGGTCCACAACGCTGGCCAAGTATGGGTTGGCGGACTTCACACACCTTTGAGAACATTATTATTATGTCTACATATTACTTTTCAAAAAGCTTGGGTTGACCGGAAGAAATTGCTATGTAGCGAAAAGGCCGCCTTTTGTGTTGTATATCCTTTTTAAAATTGTTTTTGCATATATAATTTGTTATACAAACAATAAAGTGAATAATAAATATACTGTGAATCTTGGTAATTGAGTGCTTACTATTCTTAAAGGTTTTTATACGTTTTCAAATCGCCCGCCAATTTAATTTTACACCGAGACTGCCTAGAATACCTCGAGTGCTATCTAGCTGAAGAGAATGTATCGTGCAATACTTTGCTTGGCATACGACGGTTCCCGAACCGTATACGATGTTTTCCATTTATCGGCGGGATTTTATTCAATCAAATTTCAAAACGCGTATCCCGACCTAGAGTGCTGTCAAGGTTCCCCCTTCGGCAAGGCCGCGTCGTCATTTCTCATAATAAGAACATCTATTACATTAAAATTAAAACGCATATTTACTTGGCAAATATTACTCAACCTTATTTTTTTGAACAAAATAATTGCAATCTGGTTTTGTAAAAATTTCGCTCGTGAAAATCAAAAGGAATGTGCATGAAAACCAGAATAGAATACGAGAGTTCACTATTAAAGTTCTAACCATGACCGCGGTTGCACATTCATTAAAACTGCGGAGTTTGTGTAATGTAATGTTGTGTGTTTTGTGTTGTGGACATTGTTACTGTTTTTCATGTTAATATTAGACGCATGTTTGTTAAGTTCATTTTGCATCATCGTTTAGGTTTATGTCTAAATGGTGTTGCAAAATGAATCTATTATCAACCTTCTGAATGACGAATCTACTTAGTTCATTTTCAAATATTGTTTTGTAAAGAGTATGATTCATAGTTTATCTAGTGCGAGGCTCAGTGATCATGCCTGAGGAGTGGTTGTGATCCGATTGTTCTTGTTCGGAACTCGTAACACAATAAATCATCATCATCATCATCACAACCCATAACTGTCCCACTGCTGGGCACGGGTCTCCTCTCACAGTGTGAGGGGTATAGGCCATAGTCCACCACGCTGGCCAAGTGCGGATTGGTGGACTTCACACACCTTTGAGAACTCCCAGGTGTGCAGATTTCCTCACGATGTTTTCCTTCACCTAAGCAAGTGATAATTAAATACTAATACGCACATAATTTTTGAAAATTAGTGGTGCGTGCGGGGTTTGAACCCGGACCCTCCGGTTCGGCAGTCCAACGTTCAACCACACGGCTATCACGGCTAACACAATAAATAAATTAGTCAAATTGGATTTAAGATAGGTTTCATTGATTGATGCAAAAAAGTCGCATCTCTGACGTGCTTTACATTTGGGTTAAGTGTTATAGTTGGGTAAGTGGTCACCATTGCTCACGGACATTAGACTCTAAGGGCAACAAAAAAGCGTACAAAATATATAATATCACTTCATGTAGTCATGATCAAATACAAAAATAGTGCCAACCACAAGAAACATAATTTATGTAAACATTCCTTATCCCTAGATAGTGAAGTACGGCCGTATGTTGTGCGAGAGTTCGGTCCATGAATCATACGCAGCTATCTCCCTATTTGCATACTTCCAGCCTACTGCCATGCGACCGACCACCGACCAGATTGCATTTGTTAGCATATTTTAAATTAAGACTGTAGCAATTTTAAGGTAAAAGGCAACAAAGATGTTATTGCGCCATTTTTATTACAAGATTTTATTTAACTTGCAATGTATGTAATTATGTGTGTAACTATGTTTGCTCGGGTGCAATCTTAAAACTCAATTTTGAAGCAGATATCTTCATCCGAATGAATTGTTTTATTTCAAATGATTCACAAATAAATGTTATATGATGAAAATAAGTAGCTCTAATTATTATATTCGGTGCGGGTATTAAGACCTAGGTTTCCGAAATGAAGCGAGAGCGACTAGGATTAAATAATAAACATGTCAGCTCAATATTCATCTGGGGCTAACCATTTATTGACTGAGCAATAACGTTAACTACCGCTGCACATATTCAAACGCGCCCCTCGCTTACAATTGGCCACAAAAGGGGACGCTTAAATAGCAGCCTGATAACGTTGCCTGCTGTCATTTGCTTTTAGGGGACATTAAAAAGGAGTATAAAAGAAGTGAAGCTTTCGCTTTATTATTGTCACATACAATTTTTGCTACCCTTTAATATGAAGAGTATATTTAATTATTAGAGAATGTATTTAGGCAATAATATATTAACCTTTGACTGGTGACATGGTTTTTGTGTAACACAACTGGTGACAAGCGGCCTGAGAGGCCGCTGCTGTATTACGGTCTATACCATCGAAACTATATAAGGTAGCTTATCGCAGTGTTTAAAGACACTTGATTAACATATAAAAGGATAAAATAAAACTATCTAATAGAATCTAAATACAATTTTAAATGAATAACATGCTATTACAACGCAAGTATGAACTGAAATCAAAAATCTAGAGATGAGATCAATAATCACACACAAAAACAGTTAAATCAACATATTATAACAAAAATACTATTTTTCCTTATAGTTATGATATACTAATTATCAAAAAAAAATATTTTTCTCATCACAACTATCATTATAAAAAAACTAGCAATGGTCAAACTTTGGTTATTTTTATTGGCACGTGAGAGATCAAAGTCATGTCACTGGTAAATCCATAGTGTCGATCCCACCTCTCTTGATTTACTCGTAGATGGCAAGAACTCTTTGGGAATTTCTCGTTTGTTTTTTTACAGTACTTTGAGAATTACTCATTGTTGATAATAACTAAAAATGCGAAAAAAAGTAAAACAAAATGACTTTAAAAAGTTACGTAAGTGGTGACGTGGGGTCTGAGAGACCGCTGCCGAACTTTATGTCGATGTAACTTACCGATTTGGGACAATACGACGCAATTATCCTTCGCTACGGCGCGTACACAAGTAAACTCGAAGCTACTCGGAAGTTGAAATAAAGAAAGCACGGGGAAGGGGGTGAAATGATGTTTCACTGACGCCGCTCGGCCTGTGAGACCGCTTGTCACCAGTTAAAGGTTAAGAATATTTGAATTTGACTAGTCAATAAAATAATTTGTCTAAAAATAACATTTCGGTGCAAATAAGAATATTTATTTTGTAAGAAATTTGATATTTTTGAAAGGAATACACGCGCAATTTACTAAATCATGGAAGATATTTTCTAATAATAATACAGACCACTTAACCAGAATCTATGACACTTAAATGTGACTCCTAATTTTCTATCAAAGTTATAACTTAAATGTGTAATTGTAATTAAACGTAAGTAATTGGAATTGGACATCTAATTAGATAATTCCAAATTTAAAATAAAAAAAAGAAAATAGCGCGGGTCCCTTGCTTGTATTTTAACCAGCAACGCATCGGTAATTGCTTTGGTGCTGTAGATGTCCATGGGCGATAATGATCACTTACCATCAGGTAAGATTTTATTAGATTATTTTCATTAAAAATGGTTGTCTTTAAAGTCGGTTTACGGACGCTAACTTTAAGTGATTACGTCATAAGAAAACATTGAAGAAAACCGAAGGCTTAGGCCGATCGGGCCTCTATCGCTTGCTCCGCGCTCTCACTTGCACGCTCGGCTCAGGCAGAACGTGACAATGACGTCATACTTTTACGTGCGTCCAGCGGGCGTTCATCGATTTATAAGACCTTATCACGTCAAAAAATTAAGGTCTGGTCGATAGTTGGATGGCTACAATTACAATTAAAAGCCATGTACTTCAATTTACGATATTTCTTTGGGTTAGTTACTATCTGCTATAAGTAGTGGCTTTGTGTTCTTAATAGTGATACGTGAATAGGCCTTAACCACAGAAGAGAGACAGTCTTCCGTGGCCTTAACAGTGAATGTAACATAAAGCATTTATTTTATTCCTGATGTTTTAAAACATTTTAAATTAATTTGTTCCTGAAAACCCGTGCGTAAATAAAAGGTAGGGGAAGTGAATCTTTTATAGCTCAATGAATTGTTACACGCGTTACATTTTTAATATGGGTCATGTCTCTCGCTAATTGAATGCATGAACGTATGGGCACGAAGGGTTGATTGTCGCTGGTTGTGGATAAGTCGTTATAATGGCGGGTTAAAAATAACGAACATTGCTTATTTATACATAAATAAATAACGGTACGCACTCCTAGCCCCACGCTAGGATTCTCTGTGTTGTGGGTGTTATGGACAACATACAATGTAAAGAACACACCCAGATCGAAAACAGACATTTAATCTCCTTATTAAAATTTCCGTCTCGCTGGGAGTCGAACCTACAGCCCATCGAACTGCAGTCTAGCATAGTAACCATCGTGCAAACCAATTGTAAGAACCAATTGCGGAATAAAATTTAATTTCATTAACAACATAAATAAGTACGAGTATCTGTGTATATAGATGTTAGAAAGCTAATATTGTGGTATTGTTGAAGGCTCGGTATTACACTCAGGTACTTGTTTAACTTCCCGCAAAGAGTTTTCTTAGCTTGAATACTAATTAAGTCATTCACGTCACGTCTGGGCGTCAGTATAAAGGTATTTAGGTGCGGATAAAAATACTTTAAAGCTAATTACCCCATTGTTTTACAGAAGAGGTAATTTATTACTTTGAAAACGTGAGCTTGAGCACCATTTACTGCCGGTATAAAGCCCTTACTTAGATAGCAAACAACTTTTATACATTAAAATTATTAGTGAACCGCCAGGGCAACAAAGTGTTTTAAACATACCGATAATAGATACCGACCAATTTTCAACGTAATCTGTTGACTGGATTTTGTTTGATATTGTAATGTCTCATGGGTCTCTGCTAGAAAATAAGAAGGCCTAGAGTATACTTCACAGCGTTGCTTTAGTGTCGACTGAGGATGGAGTCAATTTTTTTATGGCTAAGCAGGTAAACAAGCAGATGGACCACCTGATGGTGAGTGGTCACGGATGCCAGGTATTCCGGTTTCAGGTGTTGGTAGAACCTGACTTTACTTCGAGATGTGCGGTTATGCTTGTAGTCAAGCCAAGTTGGAAATAGTCTTGAATACTCTATTTTTACGAGAACGATATTATATTATTCGAACCAAATTTCAGTATGAGAGAGTTAACTGAAAGTTAGCTACAATATAGACTTTTAACCTTGTAATGCCAAAGACAAGATAATGTTTATAACATAAATTACAATACTAACTCTGGTTGTTCAGTATACATGACCTAAGACTTTATTATTCAGTGCAGCGAAGTTGTTAGCTTGATTAATCAGAAATCAGGTCGGCCCCGACAATCCCGACTGACCTTTCTAGACGTGGGTGAGATAATATTCGCTCTTCATTAGTTCACGCTTAAATAACCTATATGTAGATAGTGTATTATATTATGTATGTATATTATATGTTAAGTTTATTTAGATACCCGATTTTTTTTACTTAAGATAAGTTAATGCTTGACATCAATCTCATCTATTGGTAAGTGGCGATAAAGTCAAGGATGTTGGACGCACTAACTTGTTAAAAGCCTAAATCACTCTCTTCTTGAATACTCCCACATTATACGCTGGTGGGACCACCGACGCAGGCAAGCTATTCCAGTCCTTACCTATATAAAAAAATGCGTCTGTTAAGTATTTTCGGGACGGTATTTGTTATAATAGTAATTTACTGCTACTGGCATTAACTTTAAGCGCTTTAATGCTTCTGAGAACTTGGTAAGCTGTGTGTCGGCTGGTATCTGCCACAGAAATCTCTGCCTCAGCCGGAAATCGAACCCGGGATCTCGCTTTGTATGCAAACTCACTACCAACTAGGCTACGAGATTGTCATTTTGTTTGATTGTACCCAATCGTGATAATCATTATCATTAACTTCATGTACATGAGCTTTATCCCCTTGTATCATATTGGAAACCGTAGCAAATCCCGGGAGTGTCAATTTAAACTTTGCTATGAACGATTAATTGACAGTATTATCCAATATTGATTAATGGATGCTAAAAGCTTAACTAATGGCAAAATTAGTATTTGATTAAGATTAGCTACAATATTATTTATTAATTAGATGATGATAGATGTGTTACGCACGAGTTTATGCAGAGTATATTAGAAGCAAAGTGTGTTTAAATTATTAATGGTTCTCGGTAATATTTTTCTTTGTGTTCTGGTTGACGTAGTTTCGGGAACATAGGCAGAGTGCTGAGCACTAAAGTTCTCGCCATCCATCCATCCATCCATACATCATCCAACCATCCATCCATCCATCCATCAGCCTTTATAAGTCTACTGGACACACTGATAGTTTCTAAGCCTTTGACTACAACAGATTATTTGATATTAAATAAATTATTATTCGTTATTTACATGTTTGAGTAGTTATTGTACAAATTGTGTGGATCCGAATAAGAAATAGATACATTTCCGGGGTTAATTTAATCCAGGTTTAAACTGCATCTTAGATATTCGTTTAAACATGTTCGTTTTTTTATCCAAATTTTAACATAATATTACAAATAATTGTTTAATTGCAAAAATAATTATTCAGTAGGTACCTAACAATATAGTGCAAATTGGTATAATAACAGTATCCCAATTACATACCAATAGCTCGTTGCATACCAATTTTAGTAGAATCTTAGAAGTAACTTTTAAAGGAGCAAGAACAAGTGAAATTATGGAGAAGTAGATTTGGAGTTGAGCCAAATGTGGCTTAACGGTATACTACGGTTAATCCAGTAGAGGTCTCGGGTTGTTTGAGCCAATAATCTTCTTGCAATATGGAATACTCAATGGCTACGGTAAGATCAACTACGTCAGCGAAGTGAAGAAGGTTATCGGTTTCTTTATAAATTCTTGCAAAATTCAAATCTTTTTTATCTAAATAAACAAATAAACACTGAATCCGAAAAGTGGTAGACAGTCAGGCAAACACTGTATCTATGTTACACTGAGTGCTACATTTTAATTTGTTAAGGGGGTGAAAATATGTAAGACTTAATGCCAGATGCCATTCTTATATTTCTATATAAGACATCAAGATACTATGTGACATAGTATTTTTTTTTGTAGAGGTATACAGATGTAATAAGTGTGTATTAAAAACGTTTTGAAACTGAGCGGAAAATATTTACGACTTTTGTGACATTGCGAGTTCTTTTTGTTGTCTGAAAGTAATGGATGGAAAGACCGAGAAATGGCGATTTTTCGGTTCACTGTCTATTCGCTTGCTTCAGCTGCCCGAAGACTTTAATACTTGTTACAATAAGAACAAGTTGACGAACTCCAGGGAAACACAATTGGGACGACGCCAATGTATTTTACGGAACAACTTCTGCGCTTAATACACTTCGCTCGATAGAATTTGCATGTTAACGCTTCCTTCTTATGGCTATTACTCGTACTTAAGCTATAAAGTGTGACTTAAAAAATAAAATTTTACAATATTATTCAGTTGCTCACTAATATAAAACGACGCATCTGGTTTAAAACCAGTTGAATTATACCGTTTTAAAAAACGGTAAAACGCTACCTGGCCACCTTTTTTTAACCTTTATATCAATAAAAGATCTATTGCCGATTTAACTTGATGAAGAAGCACGGATTGGATTGAAGGATCATGATGGTACTAAACGGTAAATGATTAGAAAAATACAAATAACACAATTAACTAACGAAGTAACCAACTAAAGTTCTTAAAAACATCTTCTGCTAACTGGACTAACCATTAAAGTCCCGATAGGAGTCTTGTTCTGTCCGTCGCAGTTGTCATGGGCGGGAGCGAAAGGGAGGTGCATGATCGGTTGCAATTCAAAGTGTTCTGATGAAAAGTTTTCTAAAATAGGGTCTGAAGGTGGAAGTTTAGCATTGAAATTTTACCTATCATAATAAATTAACTGTTAAATAGACTGTAACTTTGTCACTGCAGATAAATAATCATAACGTAATTTTATTGTAGTCATTATTAACAGTAAACAGAAATATTTGTTTCTGAATAGCTATTATTACAAAAACAAGGGTTTTCTGATTTGGTTGCGCCTGGGGCTCCTGTACCCACTTCAATGTATTCAAGAATATATTTTCTCTTCTTGTGTAGATTTTTTTTTAATTTTTTCGTTACATATTTTCGTATAAACTTTGGATGAGAACCTAAATTCCATAATATGTTGTTCATCATATTGTAATACAAACTAATATTCTAATACCGTCTCCTAACCGGACTAACTATCCCAGACCCCATTCGAGTCTTGTTCTAAGTCGGTCACAGTTGTCATGGGGGCAGCGGAAGGGTGGTGCTGCATGCTCGTTTGCTACCTCAATTCCATAAAAAATATGCAAACATAATATATTATGCTTGTTTCCCTCACAACAAGCCCTTCCATTTAAAACTAAGTTTTTTATTAATACCTAATAATTTATCTCTCAAAATGAAAGTCAGTAGGTTTATGTGGTTCATTTTATCATTATTGAGGTTACTTCACTTTATATTTACGCCAAACATTATACAATTTCCCATTGGCTTATCGAAAACCAAGTATGAAAAACAAAAAAGACTGACATGCAATTTACAAAATATGTTTTGTCAACGGAGTACCAAATACACTTTAAACTTTTTTCCGGGGAATCTGACAGTGTTCCCAAGGGGAACCAAACTATTGTCTATGTTAAAAAACAAGGAAAACATGATGTTATGAACAGAAAAAAACATAAGGCTTTATATTAACCTCCTAAAAAGGAGGAACGAGTTGACAAACTGCAGGGTTACACATTTGGGAGCGCGCCAACTGTGGTATTTCACGGAACAGTTCCTGCGCTTAATACACATCGCCAGATGAATTTGCATGATAACGTTTTATTCTATTGTTCGTTAACTAAGCAAGTGTGGTTTTCGCAACCTTTTTGATATACTGTTCGGTGCACGGTCCAATAAATAATCGTACATTTTAACAATATAACACTTTAAATCAGCAAGTATTGAAGCATGTTTTTAATATTTCTTACTCTCGTCATCTATGTATACATTAAGTTAATTTTAATTACTAAACGTTCAATAATTTAGAAATTTTATGTCTTAAAGAATGAAGTAATTTTATGACTGACTCATCTGAATAAAGCCTCATAATATTATGACCTAACCAAGATTTTCCGGTAAGAACTGCATTCTTCCATTCTCGTTTTTGTGTACAAAAGCTATTAATTCTATAACACCTCAATGTCTCCTATAAGCTAAACAAGAGTGAAGCCGTAATATGCTCTTCAGAGTAGAGTTTAACAAATGTTTAACAAATTTTAATAGGTAGTAGAGCCTGTTTATTATCGGTTTTGTATAGAGGTCGTCCGTGGTGGTACCACCGCCCGCCACGATCAACCGTGTAATAATTGGACCTTGACTGCTACTTGATTATTACTAACAACCACCAACACTAACTGTAACTAACAGTCTCTGCCCCAGTCATACCTAACATTCATAACAGCCACAAATAACTGACCAACAAACTTTTTTTATGGAATTAAGGTAGCAAACGAGTATGCATGACTTAGAACAAGACTCAAATGGGGACTGAAACAGTTAGTTCTGGTATAGTGGGATAGTAACTTTCTTAATAACATCAAACACCCTCTGCTGACTGGACTAACCATCCTAGTCCCGATTTGAGTCTTGTTCTGTGTCGTTCAAAGTTATCATGTGCGGCAGCGGAAGGGTGACGCTACATGCTTATTAGCTGTCTTATATTGATAAAAACCTCTTTCATGTTTTTATTAAGTAGTAACGCATTCGCTTACAGCTCGCTGAATTACTTTGAGCTTGATCAGCTACGTATCAAATAATCACGATTGATATATTCAAAAGAGTTCCGAACGCTCGTGGCTCGTCCATACAATTACGTTTCCCCAAACAACCTACAAAGAGCTCCCAATCGATTAGCCCACAGACACATTTGGCGCTTTGCCAAGTGTTATTGCGTCTCTGTGCTGAGGTTGTGTGCCACGCGGAATGCAAGACCGATAGTACGTGACAACTGACAAAGTTTTGTGCATGTCACACTGTCACATCGAATTTTCACTTCGTTGACGCGCTTGGTATGGAATACTCTTTATTGCACTGGTAAAATTCACAATAGTACCTACATCAAAAGATTAGCACAAAAGGCGGTCTTATCGTTAGGAGCTATTTAAATTTTTTCTTGCATACTTAATATTACCTATAAATGCGGAAGTCTCTGTGTGCGGAAACTCTGTCTTTCTGTCTGTCTGTCCCTTACCTTTTCTAGTGTTACCTTTTCTAGTTTTAGGTGCTGAGCCGATTTAGATTAACGGTACTTTATCGTTTTTCGATTCCCACGCGGGCGAAGCCGCAAGAAAAAACTAGTACCTAATCTATAATGATGTCATATACTTGTATACACTTGTCTTAACTTGTCTCAACTTCGCTTTCGTTTCGCTTTGATATTCCTTACGCTTACAAACAGAAATCGCACTGGTAATAACTGCTACTCGTTTTTATCACGCGTTCTTTATTCTATCTCTCCTCCATTACATTCTCTACATTCTATTCCATTCTCTACTCCATTCTATCCTTTATCGTTTTTACTACATAGTTCTATGAATTACAAATATTGAATTTGCTATTTATAGCCAGGAAACACACTTTAGACATTAATTATCTACTAAACATTTACTTATGAGACCTAATTTTCAATAAAATCATTAATGTAAAAATATGTCACGTTCCGTGGGATGACCATAACAAACAACTGTCAGCTAGATAGACAGAAATTTCAAAAAATCAACGTTAGTATGTATGTACGTAAGTTCCTACTATGCAACTTCAAACCACACATCGGTATTACCCACATCCCTGTTCCACTCCCATATTATGCTGTTATTGTACTCACAAACATGTGATCACTAAATCTTTATTTACGAACTACTTTTAGTTCGTTGGTTCTGATAACGTATCATTATCATAGAAATTACTATTAATACAGATTTATCCTACTCGGAATTAATGAAGCGTAAAATCGATTACAGGAGTCAGTGAACACAACTCGGGGTCGACAAATATAAATAGCGTCAATAGGCTGAGCGATATTAACATTTTCCCCTTAATTGAAGGACGTATTGCTAGCTACCGTTATTTGTGTGTGTAGAATGCGCTATGTATAGGTAATGTATACCTATCGCCAAAGATGTTATAACTATAGATGTTGCATTCATACAACGCGAGTCGCAGTTTTTGATCCGCTCCGGTGACATTATTGTAACTATGGATGCGAAAGATAAACACGGAACGTCTGACACAGAAAGAGAGACTAAATGACAATTACGACAATTAGCCGAATTTTATTGCCTCACTTATCGTGCGCTAATGACCTAACTATTACTCAAATTGACTGTTGGAGTCTTGTTTTGGGTCGGCCACAGTTATCATAGGCGGCAGAAGATGAGTAGTTCTGCATGCTCGTCTGCTATCTTAAATCCAGAAAAAAACTTTGAATATCTTTGACTAACGCATTCAAAAGGCCGAAGAATGAAATGAATTTAAAGCCGTCGTGACGCAAACCGACGCGTCGCAATGCGAAAATACATGCATGATACACTATTTAAAACAATTTAAATGTACTGAACCGACGACTAATCGTTGTAGTTACAGTAACAAAAATATTTTTTTCTTAAATTGATAATTGTTATTAATTATTGGACTTTATTAATTGGTATATAAACAGGAACATATCTTTCGCTTAATAATACGTAAGTCAAGTATTGAAGGCAACCTTAACGATGATTGAAAAGCTACATAATATAATTATGTGTAATTTTTAGACTTTATCTCAGTCTTCTATAAAGCTTCGTCTCCTTCGGTTCTACAAGTTATTTGCAATGGAAGAATTAAGGCATAAGCATCTATGTGCAACCAACTGCTACGCCAAAAGCCGCACATTACGTACATACGCTTAGCTGAGCGGCAACTACCCCACACACTCCAATTCCTGGATATCCAATACCTCCTTTATATTGCCCCAACATCTCCGAAATTCAGGTAATTGCCTCAATTTGCGCTCAGTTGGGCGCCGACAGCCGTTAGTGTCAGATGTTGAATAATGTCCGGGAATTCATTCCCTATGGTAATATTTATAAAGTTGGCAGTAAAGTATACCTACTACTTGCTATGTGGGTCGTTGGTACTCGTAGGGAATGGGAACTGTTTTGTTACTTAGCTTGTAATGCTCTTTTTATATTCTTTTGTAACGCGGCGGAAGTTGTCGTATGTTTATTATGTAGGGACGTAGATTTAAGACTAAGTAGTATTTATCAGTCCAAGCTTTTGGTAAACACGTTAAATAAATACAAGACCACACGCTCACATTAGTGAAGGGGACTACAAGATAAAATTTAAAACCCAACCACGTAATACGCGCTGAAAAGTAGCGAGGTATTAAAATTTAAGCTCTTTCAGTTGGTATCCAATACAGCACCTTAAAAATTTTTTTTTTCACTTTATGACCATGTCCTTTAGAGAACGCTTTTGAATTAAGTCTGATGTCACATGTCCTTTAACTAGAACAATTAAAACGCTTCTAATGATGCGTCATTTGTCGAAGTCGTTCAGAAATAATACGGGAACAGATAAAAATACATGGATTCGCTGTGGTCGAGTAAAATGTATCTGTATCACTGTAAAAATGCCTCTTAAACTATAGAAGACACTTGATATCAACTGTATATAAGGGAGAGGAGAGAGCTTCAAGAAAACTTGTAGCAACGTTGTAAGGTTGGGAATGTGGGAACAACAGTGAATACAGCGGTGGTGTGATACAAGCACCGATCTGGCATGCCTCCAGCACTAGAGACCTTGACGTTAAATAATATATATTTCTCTACCTTTACTTCATACATTTATACAGGTTTTTAATACGAAGAACTTTCCTAGGATCTAGATTTAAGTTTTCAAGGAAAGCGGATACTCAAGTTCTTTTCAGTTTTTAAATTTTTGATACATAAAACGGCAACATAAAACGTTGTTGACAAAAATTACTTGTTCTTTTATACATACGATTGCTCCATTGAAAGGTTTGTACCTACTCGAAGCAATATTAAAACTGCCTCGAAGACGCCATGCCATCAATTCAATCTTTGTTCGATAACATATAGGTCAGTGCTTCCAGCTTTGACATTATGACGTTAGATATGAACGAAAGTAGAGTACAAGATATTTGTATAAGGTGGTCATCGTCGCCCATGGATATCAGTTACACCAAAAGCATCAACAATGCGTTGCCCCCAAGCCACTCAACTCCCTAACTGAAAACGACGAGTAGCTTGGCTACTGACTCAAGTAAGTACCATTCTCTTACTTGGCTCTTACTCTCTTACCAGGCAGGCTTCAACCCATTAATATCCCACTACTGAGCACGGGGCTCACCTCATACCTGTAGAGGCCTAGAGCATACGCTGCCTACGCTGTTACAGTGCGGATTGGTGGAGTCAAAAAGCCATATCTCCAAGCAGAGCCAACCGAAATTAGACGACACTCTGGTCAGTATTCTACAACGCCTCAATACGGCCAATAAAAAAGAATATACAAATAATAAAGCGACAATACATTCAATGAAATGGGAGCAAGAGGTCGGTCGTTTTAATAAATGCCTTCTTTGTGGAAATTGATAAAAATATGACTCGCGGCAAGAAATTCACTTATTACTGCCTTATTGAATTTCGTGACATTTCACCTTGCGGAGAAACTTGGGAAGAAAGAATTGCTCTCGCCTCGAGCGGTTATATTTCGATAAAGCTAAATTCCACTGATATAATAATGGATAATATAATAAAGCTAAAGAAATAAGAGGAATAATACTATGTAGGTCCATGTTTATTTCTTGTAGAAAATTTACTTCTGGTTGCTACTAGTGTTTTACGACATGCCAAATCTTGGCTCTTCTCCAAATTAGAGATGATCATTTTATAGTCCATGGTTATTGTCACCCATAATTATCTCACAACTGGGCTCTTCATATATCAAGGCCATATTCCACTATCGCCAAATGTAGTTTAGTAAATATTTTACAATATTTTAACTGACTTCAAAAATTCAAATTTAGGTTTAAACCACGTCCACTGTCATCCATGGATATCCCCAATGCCAGAAACTTAGTAGTCGTAAATAAAAACGATACTAATTAACGACGACTTTTTAATTGACTTTGCAAGTTTGAATCCGAACCAAGGAAAAACCATTCCTTGATGGATTTAGTTTGTGTTACTTTTGAAGCTGTAATAAAATTGAAAGTGAAATTATAATAAAATTGTTGAAGAATGGTTAACACTGAAGTTAGTCATCATCCGTCGATGATAGTAAAATCTTTACTGCCGTCACTTACCGAATTCCGTTGAGCATCTCGGTTAGGAGTCCAATGAGCATCAACGGAACTGACGCTTCGATTGTGTGCACACGTGTGGAAGAGCCTCCGAATCAAGGACGGACACACATGGCTATAACGTCATGACTTCGTGAAATCAGAGAAATTAGAGACGGACATACATGGCTTTAACGCACGGAATACAGAAAGTATTCTTAAATACAGGAAGAATACTTTCTGTATTCCGTGGCTTTAACGACGTGACTTCATGAAATTAGAGACATTGACCGCGAACTCAATTCAGGTACATTGGTATAATTGTTAACTAATAGGTTTGGCTACAATATATCAACTGTGGTCGCAGTGGCCTATGGGAATGGTACACACCCAATTTTGCAAATAATAATAATAATACATTTCTTTCCAGGCGATTGCCTCCTACGCTTTGTTAATTTTTGAGTAAATAAATATTCCGTGGGATAAAAGCAACGTTCTCTTGTCATAGGAAGTGCCGCGTCGGAGTTATCGACTTGAAAAAGTTTAATCGACCCTAAAGTAATATTCTTTGTTTGAGAAAAACCGCTTTGGCATCTTCCGCCGGCCCAACAAGGAGATCTTCTTTCATGAATTAAGTCCGTTGGCTGAAAATTTTCACGCAAATTTGAATTTATATGTTGAAAACAAACAAGCAACATAGGTTAGTTAGTGTATTAATGATAGCGGGGCCTGGAAATAGGGCCATAGTACTTTTTCTGAAATCTAATTTAACAACAAGCTAACATTTTCTGGCTGACCGGCAACGGTATCGGTGATGCTGTTGGCGTTGCTAATTTGTTCTTCTTATTTAGCATAGCATGAGTAAAGGCATTCAAGAATGGTTAGAAACTTTATTTTCTCTTTGAATCATCAGACAAAGGACGAAAAACATAAGTGATCTAGTAAATACAATCTAAACAAAATAAATAACATTGGACTCGATTTACATAACAAAATATCGCTTTTCAACTCACGAGGCACGGGCCAAGCCAATTTTTGTCGACATTTTTCATATTTCAAAGCTTATATCAATGGTATCATTTCAAATATTATATTTTTCTATTTATTTCAGGGCCTTCACTGAAACTTCGCCTCGGTATATTATACCGCCATTTCGTTAATTGAAGTTTTCGTTTCATTCCATTAATTCCTTTTCATTTGTTCCCGTTTGTTTTTGTTAAAGCTTCTATGTCCAAAGTTCAAAGGTCGTATTAAAGCACCGACGTTTATTTCTGTTTTTATTCAAGACTAATTAGTCCTTGCTTTTCCACGCTAAGCTGTTCTTTCAACAATAACTTTATTCACTGGTTTTAATTGTTTTATTTATGCATGCAATGAAAGCGAAATAACAAACGGACGCCATCCTATTTCTAATGCTATGTTTTTAAGGGAATAGCATAGCGTAATCTTTTATTGTTGTGGAATGTAGGTACTTATAAGTATCATACGAAACAGCGGTAGTCATCTAGTAACCATTGCTGCGGTAACAGCAAAGAAGGAAGAAAGAAACCTGGTTATGAACGAACAAAACACAAAATACACATTTTATTTTCAAGTCTAGAAAGAATGTGGCAGCCTAGCCAGTCGAGTAAAAACCCCGTGTGCGATTTTCAAGTCACGATTAAACTGGACTATCACTGGCGTTATACATAGAACTATGGAGTGTAACGAACTCTATTCATCCAGAATCCAAGCCCCCTAATTATGGTGCAACCTGCTGAACAACGGACGAGGCCGAGTCCCTGTGGCTTGGTTATCTCACTTAACTAGATTCTTGGCCACCAACTTTAATCATGATGATTCTTGTACACAATGGGTACATACATATGAATTATGGAATTCACAAATCCCATTTGTTTCGTGAGTATCTACATTTAATTTAGGATGAAATTTCCCGATTTTTGGATGAAAAGAGATAAATGATCTGGTATTCTTTATCTCTATTGCTTGCAAGGTGTATTGTGTTCAGTTATATTGTCAGTTGCGCCAATTTACTAGCATGGAACTCGGAAAAAAAGATATTTTTTATGTTTTAGCTGGAAAATAAGCAGAGTATCTTAAAAACCTTGTAACCAAGATAGTAGTTATCCTGCATGCTGGGGTAAGAACTCCGAGTTCGAGTCTCGACTGGGGTAGACATTTAGGCATGTGATAGATAAATGAACTTTTTCTCGGGCCGTTGAAATTTGTACTGTACGAGTAATTTGTTTTGCCATCCACGAAATAATTATGGAATCCTAGTCCAGGGTTTTGAGTGTGTTAGCATCTATTTTATTTATTGCAACTACGCACTTTTTATAACATCGCGTAAGTATAGTACAAGTATTTGATTTTCCAGAAATACCTACTGTAACTAATGTCCAAACTATGAGATTTATACGCGAAACGTACATAATTCGTCGACTAAATTGACATCTTATTAGAATTAACTTGGAAAGATTTATTGCATAGTCAAGTTAATTTACGAACTAGCAGAGGTTTCAGAAAGTTTTCCTCTATTTTCCCTAGAAATACGATTTATTTGTTTACATCTATATAACAATGAAAGTAGGACGAACTCTTGAGCTAACAAAGTTCTTAAGATTATCCAATTAGGAAGACTAGAGTTTTAAATGAGTTAACACTTTTTTGTTTTAGTTTATGCTGGGAGGTCGATAAAGGTAGATTTAGGGTTCTGTAGCAAAAGGCCAAAATTGGACATGTGTGAGACGGACTCGTACGCAAAGGGTTCCGTGCCACTGTGCAATATTTAACATTATAATTTTGGTAACTTGAGAAAGGTATCTACTATAGCAATAGATATCATATACGTATTAGGAATATATTGTCAATTGTTTTGGTGAAGAAAAACGTCATAGGGAATCCTACAAACTGGTTTTGAAGGCAAGTGAAATCTGTCGATCCGCATATCTCCAATATTAACACACACATTACAAAACTCAACGGGAGAGGATTCTCAAGCTTAGAATTGCAACAATTTCGGGTTGTGGTGATTGCTAAAAAACTTAATAAAAGGAACAATATATTTTTAATTTAATAACTGAAACTCATACCCACTTTCTACCTTAAAAGATTTGGAAGAAAACATGAAATGTCGATGTACGAAGTCTGTTCCAAGAAAATTACAGAGAAAGTCGATTACAATTCCAAACTGCTTTTAAACTTTGCACGGTCTTGCAATTCTTTCCTAGACAAACTCGTACTTGGACGAATAGGTCATGGAAATAATTTAATTCTTTAGCATAACACACATGAGGTTTGCGGTGACCCCATTTTGGAAGTAGGCCAGTGAGGGCGTCTTTAGGTTAGTTAACAGATATTCATGTAAAAGTTCCGTTCAAAAATTAAAAAACAAGTAAATCCGTGATTGCAAATCCCGAGGATCTCGTGATACTCCGATTCTGAGGACATAAAATGTTTATTTTCGGAACTAGTCCATAGATGGTTAGTAACAGGAACTTATAAATAATGTTAGTAAACACAAATTACACAAATTACACATTTAATACTTTTACAATAAAATTACATTAACAACACAAATTAATTTACGATAACCCCACAAAAAACAACAAAAAAAAATTAAAAATTCATCCATTAGCATTTAATCTTCAAAAGGCAACAATTATTAACACTTGCAGAAAGAAAACTAATAAGAAAATTTTTAAACTTAGACGAATAAATGTTTGATTTATTGACCAAATTTTCTGTTGTCGTTTAGCTAAAAGCCCGCGGCAATAGATGTGCACTACCCCAGAAATGGGAGGAATATCTATAATAATATATGTTTATATTTTAGACATAATAATAATAAATGAAACGAAAAAAATATATATTTGTGTGGATGATTCCGGCCGGTTGACAAATAAATACCTTTCGGTATCGTTCAAGTGGAAAATAAGTTTCAAATAAGCTTCAGAGAAATTCTGTATCGATGTTTGATCTTATAAATGATGAATGTTAGAAGCCTGAGCGAGCACGGATATGAAATAGTTCTGTTGTAAAGAAAAAATATTTTTGTGGGTTTTTTTAATAATTCAACCAATACATTAATATAAGCAAAACAATTATCATTACATAGGTACCTATTAATATTGAAATCGATTTACATACGAGTACAACATTATGTTATCTACAATATAATTTGTTAGTAAGCACATAATTAAATAATAGTAAGTATTAATTTATAAACATATTTCGTCTAAAAAGTCGATAAAGGGAAATAGAATTTCGCTTTTCCAAAATTCATAAACTTATTGTATCATAGTATAGACACCATAATAATAATTTGTTTAATAATAATAAGTTAATTATTCCACGTAATTATTTAACAAGATATGTTTGAATATTAAATTTATTTAATGCAGGCTATTTATGAAAATCAATTTTCATATTCCATATAATATTTGTTCATTTTCATGAATTCAGTAAATATATGATTCTTAAATATTATTTAAGAATGATTTTAATGTTGAAATACTTAAAATCATATGAGATTTATGAGATCAAAGCTCACACAGCACAAAGGATTATAATAATATTAGTCTCAGACAACTTTTATTACAAATTAATCGCTAACATAAAATTTTAACGGAATTATTATTCAAGTTTTGCGTATTATATTTACCTGAGGCACAAACGTAACGGCATATAACATCGTAGATTTTAATGTTATCTCAAATGCGCGTAACGTGGACTTAATTTACTTTTATGTGTCATTAAAATTTAATTTCTCGCTAGAAAGAGATCTTACGACCTCGACATAAGCTTTTATTACGTTGTGAGAGATCCATACACTCTAAACTTTATGTCAAACGATATTATACTTCATAGACTATTTCATTCCTTCTTCTCTTTCTTGCTTGGCTTGCAACGCATTGGTGTTAGTAACCATTTCCCATTAGGTGGTTCGGCTGCTCAATTGTCGGTTATTTACATGAAAAAAATAAGTACCTATTAACAGTCATCATCATCATCATCACAACCACACACATCATAACTGTCCCACTGCTGGGCACGGGTCTCCTCTCACAGTGTGAGGGGTATAGGCCATAGTCAACCACGCTGGCCAAGTGCGGATTGGTGGACTTCACACACCATTGAGAACATTATGGAGAACTCTCAGGTGTGCAGGTTTCCGCACGATGTTTTCCTTCACCGAAGCAAGTGATAATTAAATTTTAATACGCACATAATTTTTGAAAATTAGTGGTGCGTTCGGGGTTTGAACCCGGACCCTCCGGTTCAGCAGTCCAACGTTCAACCACACGGCTATCACTGCTTGTATTACTGCTAAACAGGTAACACTGCTATGTCTTTTTTTCCCGATGTATTACAATAAGCTTAGTAATGTTCGGTGTAATTTATTGTAAGCACAAATTAAGAATTATACTAAACTAATTTATTGAGAAAAAGATTAATCTCCGAGAAAAATGGTTGTAACATACTGACATATCGATGGGTCCTACGTATAAGGGCCAAACTAACAATTTGACGATTTTGACTTTTTTATGATAAACGCATCCTATCGATATGATTAATCGTGTGAGCTTTTAAAAAAAAAGAAAAACTGCATGGAAACACGACTTTCTATTAAAGTATAACGGCATATGTAGCGTGGATTGAAACGTATAAGGTTCAAAGAGTAATTTGAGACTTATACGCGGGGACTTCCCGCGCGTTTTTTTTATTATTTGGGCCAATCGGCTAGTTTGACACTTATACGTCAGACGGAGCAACGCCCGCGCTGTGATAAAACAAAATGTCGTTACTGTGTTTTAGCGTTACAATTTAGATTAATAACTGAAAGATGGCATCCAAGTATCGTGCTAAGTTTAGTAGAAGTCAGAATTTAGTAAATTTATAATGAATTCAAAAATATTTAAAAATACTTATATTATGCAACTTGGCATAATACACGTATATTGGCCAATTTGACACATTGGCCCTTTTATGGTGTTTTAAAATACAAATAATTTTAACAAAAACTAACGTAAAAGGGTCAATATGCAGTAAAAAAAAACTGTTTAATATATATATAAAATGGTGCAGTATATATAAGTAGGACAATTGTCTTAGTAAACAAACAAAGTTTCATAAATTTCGGTTTTATCAATCTTAAGTTACAGCAAGTTTAAACTTTGAAAGCCTCTCCTGTAAAGTTGTCATTTTGCATTTTGGCCCTTATACGTAGGACCCATCGATATATGGACATGAAGAAATTATTAGAGTTCCATTTTTGTTGATACTCTTAACCATTCCAATAAAATGAAGACGAACATAAACAAGATAATAAAACTAAACCATTAGTTAAATAAACTCCTAGATTCACTAGGGCTTACGCGTGGATTGCTATTATCGACGAGCTTCAATATTTACTTTTTAATTTATCCCAATATGTACGTACATACGTACAAACTCTGGCGTAGTGGACTTAGGGTACGTAACACTCAACTACAAATCTGTATACTCGTATATTAAAATTTTACTTCTCTATGTTTGTAGCTGCAAAAATCTAAAATTACAATCAACGAAAATAAATACCAACGGAAATGGAAATTTTCAAGCGTTTTAGATTTACTTATAATTATGCATTATTGCTAGTCTAGTTACTATTGTAACTGAAAATAAATATCAGACTGAGCCACAGTGAAGCGTGGCGGGGTCTCGGAATTGATAATGATAACTGTTTTATACTACTAAATGGGATAGTTACTTCTGCCTGCATGTGTAGAATTGCGTTGTCAACAGACAAATCACAGCTTTTAATATTTTAAAAAGTATTTACTTCTGCATGCAGCAATTTGGATGAATTTATATTTCACACTACTAAGTAAAATATCAATTTATTGCTAAATAGTGAGATTAATTAGTCCGTAACACGTTTTTTATTCGAAAAAAATAAAGACATCTAAATAATACAATATTATTTTGTAAACTGCGTAAACTTTGCTAATCACAAAGTTGATGCGAAAACTTTGATTAATCAATCTATTCCTCCCCTTGATATAATTGAAGGACGAAAATCACTCTGGGGACAGATTTAATATTACTTCACCGAAAGTTTTTATATTTGACAAATGTTTATACCTAATACTAACAATCAAATAAATTTATTTAAGCTGTGTTTTGTATGGACCTGGATTTAATTTACACCCGTATTGAAGCGGCCTATAATACTTACCCCATTCCCATGGTATTTTTTACTTTACTTTTATAGTGCAAGGTCCCAGGGCCGCCAGACGTCATGTATTTTCTGATGGACGAAATGTGGACGATTGGGTCGTGTTAGTATATGTACTACGATCGTATGCCTACCTGCTAGCTTGGTCAAGCGGCCAATTTCTAGGTATCAGGTGATGAAGGTTCATAAAAACATTACTAAGTTCACGTATTTTCTGATGGCTAATTTTCACGTATGTTTTAAACAATATAGTACAAAATAAGTCGTCAATACTCCCAGACACTTTCATGCGGCCATATTGCATAACAGACGCTTTAAAGTTTCCAAAACACGTGATTAGTATGCGTTTTCTGAGCGCCTATAACTTTCACATTCACTCTAAGTCTTCCTGTTTACAGGGGTTGAAGTTTTGAAATAGGTTTTTGGCTCTGGTGTAAAGTTGGATTTTTTCGAGATACGACATGATCACTTTCCGGCGTCGTATTTTTTTCCATGTCTCTGTCACCCATTGTGTATACTTACTTTTGGTAACTGAACCTGCACGCCTGTAACTTACCTGGGAACTATAATAAAACAAGTTTAAAACGTTTTCATAGTGATCTTTGTAAATAAGAATCTGACAACATTGCTTTTGTTCGCTGATCAACGTTGAAAGGTGTTCCGCAACAGAGGACTTGATGAGAATCGATGAAACCCCTTTCAGTATTGAATACAGCTTTTAATCAATCAATTAGCATAGCGTGTCTACTCTTCAACTAATAAAACAGAGAACGTACAAAGTGAGTGTAAATAAACTCGATTTATACATCCAGCCGTCCATCTAATAAATATGTATCCATCCATCTGTACAAATTGTACAATACAAATAAAGTCCCCCTTTTGGATGTTATAAATGCGAGTTATGTGTTATGTGGATACGCACAAAATAAAGTCCGGCGTGCTTCTGCTTCACTTTACTGAAGCAAGTTTCAATGTATATTTTTCGATCATAAGTAAATTCACTTCGAATAGTAGGTTATATTTTACTTTACTTTATAAAATGCAATATAAAGTAGATTATGAAAATTTAAATATAGAATCATATTTTAAAATATGCACTTAAACAGACGGAATAATACAATTATTGAATAATTGATAATATTTACACATAAGTAAATTGTACTGTCAAGAACTTTCGTCCGCATTGTACCGCTTTGTTGTCATATTGTGTTGTCCTTTCTATTGTAGTAGGTATGTATCACTGAATTCTGTAGCACTCAGCTTAATCCCGGCAGCCCTACTGCAGGATGATAGGGTTTTTTACTCCCCGCCTTGCAAGATCCCTGAAATGCTTAACGTGTTTTGGTTGCGTGTTGGTGACCTACTTATAAAAATGGGTTTCTTCGGCCCGCAAAATATTGGTAACGCCTTTGGTTTTGCAGATATTCATATCCTGTGGTAACTGACACTGCGGACATTCACGCATGTACATGCATTTTGTATGTACGTTCAAGCAGTAAATATAAAATACCATCCAAATTTATAACGACCCTCCGGCTTAGCTCTAGTACAAAACTGCCTGCGCTCAGATATAGGCCACGCACACTGCAATGGTTACAACATAGATAGAATTCAATGATTTCCACGTATTCGTGCTACAATCGAGCGTACAGCTCACAGCTCACACGTTCGGTACTACGTCAGCAATAAGTATATATCACACATTGAAAGTCTCTCATCTTCTGTATATATAACTGATTGAATTCCGGCATAGTGGTTGATGATATAATTTGGGGTCACAGAACATATAAAAAGAGATTTTTTTAGATGTTCTGTGTTTGAATTGTTATAATTATGTTCCTTTAGTTAGTACCTAATACCGGCCCTGTTTGTACGCTGGGTGTTTTACTGAAATGAAAATGTTATTATAATTATCATATCCCAAATCTAGATTAGGTTATACTTCATCTTTAACGACTTCGTAAATCGTAACCAACCTGGCAGCGACCCTGCCTGCGAAGGGAAGGATCCCCGGTTCGATTCTAAGCTGGGGTAAACATTATATGTTATGTTATATTATGTTATATTATTATTATGTGACAGAAAAATGTTTGTTCCCGGGTCATGGGTGTTAGACGTCTTAATTGTGTAGTTCATGCCACCCGTTACACAACTAATCCCAGTACGTTAGTGAGAGTGAGTAAGCATTTAATTAAGCTATACCTAATATTTATAACTTGATATAAATATTAGGTATATTTATTTAGGTATATTTATATTTAAGCTATACCCATTGACATATGATATTACTATGGACGCACGGTCCGCGCTAAAAAATGTCCGAGCCAACTCAACAACAAAATGCAAGAAGAACAACAATGCCGCGTTAGTCACTTTTTGACCGTGCTGTCAACTGCACATCAACGATGCCGTATTGTATTTTGAAATCGTGCAAAAACTACGCAAGTAAAGTGAAAAAAGCCGATGGTATATCATATTTTCGGTAAGTAAAACATTGTTTTATCTTTTAAAGTATTGGTTTGCTACGAATACACACTATTTTATTTTAAATCGAATTAATTTCGTAAATAAATCTCAGAATCACTCAAAAGAATCAAAAATATATCTTTGTCTTTGTCTTCTCGCTATACAGACTGTAGTCAGAAAGAGATAAGTATATCCGTTACTTTTGTTTAAATTATTTTGCTTGTCATTATGGCGTGTAGTGTAATCGTTGTGTCATAAGGTGCCATTGACGTATGTGTTTGTTGCAATCGAAATAAAACCGTGATGTAATGAATTTAGTGTTTAAATTACCTTGTAAACATTTTTATATTCTTGTAATGTCAAACTGGGACATTATTTTCGCGATTTTAGTAGGAGACCCTATGTCTATAGTATTTATGTCAATGGCTATACCTAATATTTATATCGATATAAATATTAGGTATAGCTTAAATAAAATAGTAGTATATTTATTTATGTTTGGAGCTCAAGAGCTCCACAAACATAAATAAATATACTTGCCCTTTAACATAACATTCTTCTGGCTCAACAATGATACACAGGTTTACAGACGTTTTATGTTATACATGTATGACATAAAACGTCTGTAAACCTGATTTTCTCATCTACAACGTACATATCTCACAACGAGACGATAATCTTGCGTCACAGAAAATTTATTCTGCGGTATAATACATTACTTATATATTGCGATAAAAATACATGGCTTGTTATTTTTCTTATCGCCCAGTGAAACGAAAAAGTGGATGTTGATGTCGTTTTAACGATATAATATCTACCGAGGGAATTAATATCAGCCGTCTGATCAAATAAAATCAAGCGACGTGTTTGTTTGTGTTTCATACCCATTAGGCTGTCACTACCTAAGGGGGTTTCACGTGTAGATAATTTATAATGTAACTCTAACGCGTACTCACGATCATTGTTTGGCTCTACAACTATCAAACTACCGACCGTGCCCACTGTTACTCAACTCGATTGATCACACTAGGATCAACGTCAGCCGACCGACGTGCCATTTGCGTGTATTTAGGGTATAGTATATAGGGTTATATAGGGTTAGGGTATAGGAATAGTATTAGTAGGATATTTAGGTTTCACCTATGATGACTTTAAAGGAATGTCTTTTATGATATTATTTGCCCCGATGAACATAGCATCCTGCTCCCTCCCTAAGCACTATACACAGTTAAGCGTAACCTTTCTTCATCATTGACATCGAGATGGTGAGTGCCCTGGTGATGAAGGAAGGTGGTGAATAAAATTAAGTCAGAGGAGGCCCTACATTATGAATTGGAATAACGTCGCCCATTATGACAAAATCGCCGATAGCCATCCAATATTGACATAAATCTCTCGAGGCTGCTTTGTATTACAATCAAAATGATTTATTCTCCATGACAATATTCTGGCTTTCCACCTAAATTAGTAGGACAGCAATGTTATTTTTGAAAATGGAACGTTGTATGTAAATCAAGCTCGCAAAACTCAGCCTATATCCTCGTCTTTTGCGAGCGATGAAAGATAAATGCGGATTCACAATAAGCTAGTGCGAGTACTAGCGGTTTGAGGACTAAATCTCTTTGACCTAGTAGGTAGGTACAGCTCACAACTTGACTGCCTGCCAATGACTCCAGATTTGATTTTATAGCGCATATTTCGTGTTTGACGACAAGAAATAATTAATTATTATATATTTGTGCGAGTATTAAATGGTTACGTAACTACCTACATACCTATAAGTTTCCGTGGCTTAGTTGTACCAATAGATATCCGTCTTTAGGCGAGCGAACGGCTAAAATTCAGAGTAGGTACGTGATGGATAGGTATATAGCCGAGTAGTATAGCCGAGTGTAATATTGAATGTGTGAGTAGCCACTCTATGTCCGTATGGATATAGCGTCTATTAGTAGTTTGGGGTAACTCTACGAGTTTGTTATATTTCAAAATTTGTGAACCAATTTTGTTCACAATTGTTCACAAATTTGTGAAAATTTGTGAACAATTGGTGAACAATTTGTGAACCACAAATAAATAAGATTTTTAACGTAACGTAACGCTAAGATCGTGTTTTTTTTAAACAAAATATAAATCCAATACGCATAAAAAACATAAATTTTAACACAAAAACAAGCTTTAAGAATTTCTATTTTTATCTCAATACCGATAATACAAACCGTCCCCAAGAGACAAGTCAAGGAGGAACTTGTTACAGCCATCACTTACTTCATGTAAATCAGCCATAACGCTGAAATTACTTTCCTACCCTTCCCATCTAATACCTTGAAACAAGCAGTTGTTTTGACAGATACAGTTTACGACACACTGGAGTACTACGTACGTATCGATTGTGTACTTCCTTGCCTTGAACTAATATCATAAAATGTTGATGTAACTTAGGATATAAGATATACTCGTCTTTATATTGTCTTTACGCTGATATACGATAGTAAACATCGGAAGTTTTAAGACACACGGAATGAGACAATCCATGTAGAAATATAGCCACGTGGATTCAGATTGGATTCTCGACTTGGGGGGTCTGGGTTCGAAACCTCCACACACCTCTAATTTACTAAAAATATGTGCGTTATAGAAATTTATAGTCACACATAATTAGGAAACCTGCATCTGTGAGTTCTCCATAGTGTAGTGACAATCCTGTCTCTTTGTTCGTGCGGAGTAGTATACGTCGTGTTTTTTCCAAAGAAAATCACGATCGCCCCAGCGAATGTGTTTAGTCTGTGCCGACCTGGCGAAGTCCTTATGGTCCCAAGAGTAAAATAGTAGAGAAGAGTGTGTCTTGTCTTTGTGTGTTTGTTGTCGATGGCACGACATATCCTACTGTGGGGCCCATGATTACAACCCATTAATGACCCACTACTGAGCACAGGCCTCTCCTCATAACTAAGGAGACGTAGAGCATACTCCACCACGCTGCTCCACTGCGGATTGGTGGAGGGGTCAATGGCCAACCCAAGTGTCAAAATTTTTTATGCCACCCGAAGGCCTCCACCATGGCTTAATGACTGCGACCGCTATATATAAATTATAAAAAGACAAGTATTCCTGTCCAACGTGACCTAAAATCCACATTTAAAATGCCTGTAGCATTCCAATCAAAACACGTTCTAATTCTGCATATCGAACTCCTTTATTTCATTATTCAAGCCTCGCTTTTGAGAATTATTCCGAACCGCATGTACGACATATCTATCGGTATACGCAAAGGCCCTGTAATAACAGAATATCGGAAGCTAGCTCTGTCCGGGCCGCGAATCGGAGTAGATATTGCAAGGGCCTTGCACCCTGCAGGTTCGTGATTGGTCGACGATTGGTATGTGTGCGTGCTGTCGATGTTGTATTCGATGGAGCTTACTGTTTGGGAAACGGTCGGATGGGAGTTACAATTATGACTGGTATTTTTAGTACGCTTTCATAAATATGTTTACTAAGTTTATAAATAGTTATTATAGCCGGGAAATTGTTAAGTAACCGTCCCTCACATGGGTCTGGGAAACTTATTTTTATATTTCCGATATAAAGGTTTAGACGGGATTATTTTAACTGGCATATTTTTTTGTTCGTGAACCGATTGAAATAAAAGAAACGCTAAATAATAAACAGATAGTAATAACCGACAAATAGACAATCAGACAGACAAATAGATAGATAATACATCGTCTGTCCCTTAACCCGTCCCCTCACGTTGGGGTTTTCTGTGTCAAAGGCGTGGACATACCCTAAAACAGCACAAACATTCACTCAAAATTATTTCTCTGACATATGAATGTATGATGAAATCGAACCCGAGGTTACTACCTATACAGCTACAGACACGACAAGATAAAATAGTAGATACGAGTACAGCAACACCTGGTTTAAAAAAGTGATTTCATCCTCATTAAAATAATTGGTCATGGAAATACAAGAAGGGTAATGTCACAACCCATAATTGTCCCATTGATTACTGACAATAAACATATTGGCAGACTCCACGTAAATTTAAGAACATAGTGAATAATTCTCAGGTGTGACTCTGCACCGAGAGGATATCTATCCTCTCGGCGTTTCCCTTTATCAAAGCAAGTAATAATCAACTTGTATTTCGCACATTGAAAGTTTTCACCTCGGATTTTATTTATTAATTTAAAACTTTATGCACCTTACAACAATACAGAGACAAAGGCGGACAACATTCTCTCGCAGTCAACCTTCGGGCAGTGAGAACACAACCAAATGGCGGCAAGGATATGATGGTATTAAATGAAACCTTCGTATAACCATACAGGCATGTATACAATAATACTAATACTAATAATAGTATATACTTATATAAAATAATATAATTATGATATTATTTAATTCAATTTCTGCGCAAGGGTGCCCTACTTAAAACTATTCGGCAACAAAGAGAATCAGATGTTGGGCTTTTTAAAATATTAAGGTGTTATTTGAAAAGCTCACAATGAATAATTAAAACTGTTCTAGCCAAAGTAAGCTTCGATAATTGAATAATACCATTCCGGTTCCATCGATTTTTAAATCCTTTCAAAAAGGTCAAAGTGCGTTCCGGCGGGCTGAACCAAATTGCAAAACGAACAAGCTACGTCATACTTCCCCGAGCCGAGCTACCTGTCTCATTCTAGCAGGCCCTGGAAAACCTAGATATCTACTGCACGTTTATATTTGGTAATGTATAAGCGATTGTCAACTTTATTACGTGGGTGTTAGTGTTTAAGGTGAGAGAAAATGTTATTAATGTTGAATTTCATAGCTTTGTAACGATGTTTGACCTGTTGCACTGGCCGTCATCACTATGAATCAATACAGCTCACGCGAGCCCGGAGATTGTGATATTATTAAGGGTAAATGCTTTACTTAATCAGGGATCCGGTTCAGCGGTTAACATCGTTTTGTAGTATTTGGAAAGTAGATACCTTAACGTGGCTTAGGGTTGAGTTAACAGTAGAAGTCATGTATTGTCTATGGACATGGGGACATAACGGAAATAATAACATTGCTGTAACTATGGATGCGAAATTATTTAAATAGAAAGAGATAGCTAAATGAAAATTATATTATTTGGGGAACTTGATTGCCTCACTTTCGGCTCGCTAGTGACATTATCACATAAATAAAAAATAAAAATAAATAAAAATTAAAATGTTTTATTGATAAAAACACATTCACATTCGCTAGTCGCAAGGGCCCTGTACTTGGTTCAAGACCTGTGTTACAGGTACCCCGCTCATCCACCAAGACAAAGGACAGTGTTGATCAACAAAATACATTTTTAAGCAAATAAGTAGGTAATACAATGGAAGGTAAGTACGATACATATAAGCAAAATTTAAATAAATTGCCTACACTTACATTTTGAGTTTAAAGATTAGCGTAAGGAACTTTGTTTCTGACGGGGCAGGGATTCCCCGACCGCACAATCCTTATTTTTCTTTTTAACATTTGTACTATTAATGAAACTATTAACTGCTAAAATTATATTACCTTGTAATCATTAGATACACATCTGTAATCAAGCATAAACTAAGCAATACGAAAAATAGTTGGATTTTTCTGAATTCTTGTTATTGCGTCATCCGGAAATCACTGAACAGATTTATATGTATCTTAGTATACTATAACTCATGTTATAAATCAACATATAGATTACATTTTATTCCGGAACACGGATTTCTTATAACGGTACAGTAGATTAAATTTATGATGATGATATTAATAAAGAGACTGTAGGTATTTTTATGGATGTAGCTGTTGAAACAAATACGTTCAGTATTTGTTAAACTTATTAAATTTTTCCATCAATACGAAAGACAAGCAGACCGACCATTTAATGGTAAGTGCTCTAATCCACCTTGACATCCCAGCCACCACACAGCCACATCGACCAAAAGCTTCACCAACGCTTTTCGGCCAATAAGGTAGCGAAGAATCCGTCTATAACTGGTTCTACGACACTGTAACCAAACCATAAAACATTTTACGGTTGCACTTAGAAGGACGGTAGTTGCCAGCCAGATAAAAATCCTAATGCGCGAGTATCGACAAGATTGAACTGGGTAAAGCCATTTCCATTACAAAGGACTAGGTTTTCTGCCTCCGTCTGCTACACGGAGCGCACCACGTGCAAGAGAACAGGTGGTAGCTTGGAGTAAAGGATAAATGGAGCCTATTACACGTCCGACATAAATAACATAAAATCAAAAATCTTACCTAAATAAAAAAGTTTATTGCTGGTGGTCAAATCTTAAAAACCTGTGATATCGTCCAGCGAACCATCATTATGAATTATCAAATTCGATAGAACTTCGTGATCGCGGGCACTAAAGGAATATAAATAATTATATGTCCGAGATTTTTAGAGATTAGCCTCATAATGCTCAATGTTGGTGTCTGACATTTTGGAAGAAATAGTCAGTGCGGCGAACAGTGCTGGGCCGCTGCGCAGGCGCTGTCCCGAGATCAAGCGGTTAGATCCACTTGACTCGAATACAGTGTAATTGGAGTTAACCGCTGAACACACGCGTGTAATCATCACACGCACAACTGACAGATTCAATGTTTACACTAACAACTTTGACACAAACTACCCATTTGAGCGGCGATATTTATAGCGCCTCTACACTCTCGTGCGAGAGCACTCGTCTATGTCTCGTCCGAGCGCCTCGGCCGAAACATGCGCAGTCGGGAGCGTACTCGGCTGCGCACTCGTACACTTCAGTCAGGCGGTCAGGCTCTCTCACTCTCTCAGGCTCAGTTGCAGTTGCGGACGTCGAGAGGATGGACGTCTTAGAAATTGCATCCACTTTTGCAATATGCGCCGCTAATTATTATAAGAATGTCAAAACATATCACGACAAAAAATTAATTATTAATTAAAATACTTATTTTTAATTTAATGAAATATAGTTTGAATCTTTTTATACGTGGAGTGTACTCCATCACGCTGATTAGTGGAAAGTATAATAAATTACATGATAGATAATTATTGTATTTTGGAGTACAGAACGAAATCAGAGAAAATGGTCTAAAAACCTGAGTGTACTTGTAGGTGACTTTAAGGCCTATCACTTACAAACTGATAAGGATGTTTTTTTTTTTATATTTGGTTTAACGCAATAATATTCAAGTTTTGGAAGTGATTAGAGTGTATTGTACAATAAGTATACATATATATAAAATTTCGTGTCACAATGTTACTTACTCCTCCGAAACGGTTTGCCCTATTTTTATGAAATTTTATAATGCATATTCAGTAGGTCTGAGAATCGACTTCTTACAGTTTATTTTTCATACCCCTAAGTGATAAGGGTTATCCACCCCTAACATTTTAAAAGAAAAAATTTTTTTGCAGGCAAGGGACGCCTATCCCGCGCACACGCAAAAACAGACTGAAGATCCCATAGCTCATTGCGGAGAAATAATTTAGCAAATATAAACGAAGTAGTCCTCCACCAATCCGCACTGGAGCAGCGTGGTGGAGTATGCTCTAGGCCTCCTCAGGTATGAGGACTGGAGAGACCCGTGCTCAGTAGTGGGCCATTAATGGGTTGAAGCCAAACGAAGTAGTATCGGCATAGACAAAGTGAATGTAATCTATGGCTGGAATTTAATATAATCTATGACAATCTATGGCCTTTGACTCGGGCGCAAAAAACCGCCACGGGAGCGAGAGCAGGCGAGAGCGAGCGTGACAGCCCGAGACATCACGAGGCGAGGCGAGCGCTACCCATTACACTCTCGAAGTCTCGTACGAGTGCACTCGGCTAGCAGTCTCGCGGGAGTGTAAAGCCGCGGTCATGGGAGCGAGAGCAGGCGAGACATCACGAGGCGAGGCGAGAGCTACCATGTACACTCTCGTACTCGGCACTCGGCTAGCAGTCTCGCAGGAGTGTAAAGCCGCTATTAAATAAAATGAATTAAGTACAACATAAGTGACAGCGTACCTTGGTCTGTATTATAATCTCTTACACATGCTTACACATTACATTTGTATATGTACTTCTATGGTATGTACGTTGCGGAAGTACTAACATTCTTTGTCACCGTAAAGCTCGTAGTTCATACCCGTATGTAAAATGAGAATACCAATATGAGAGCCATTCGGCGAAGCGTACCGAACGAAAATTCAAAATAAACAATGCGCGAAGTCGTGTGCGGTTCCACGTATTTCATTCAGAGGAATATCAAATGAAATCGAACGAGCGAAAATTTGTGAAAGGTATTTTGGTTCAAATTACTGTGACTCGTGAAATTGTTGCGAATCGGGAAATATGGTTCTAATGCCTTCTACCAATGGATACCTGGAGTTTACTCAACCACGCTGCTCCGAAATGTATTGATAGTGGTTAACTCAAGGGTTAAGGTATTTATATATTAGATAGCGCTTTTTTATTTATTTATCTATGTAAGAACATTGTTAAAACAGGACTATAAAGCGTGTTAAATAATTTGGCTGATAGTTTAGTTGATTTTCTCGAGAACAAACACTAACAACGCCTGAGGCATTGTTGACCGGGTACCTAATGTATGAGTTCGAATAAAATATTCAATTACTGATATTTGCTATCGTCTAGACTGAAGGTCGAACGGTTATGTTTTCTTCAGCATTCTTAATGGTCAACTGTAGGAAAATACAATAAACTTCGTACCGCCTCAGAATAAATAAATAAAAGGGCTGTATTTTCACATTTACTCACCTTTTAAACCTTCCCTGGACTTCCACAAATAATTCAAAACCAAAATTAGCCAAATCAGTACAGCCGTTCTCGAGTTTAAGCGAGACTAACGAACAACAATTGATTTTTATAAATTAGATTTATTTCAATTTTAACCCTTAAACATTAAGTAAATGTGATGTGTATCAGATATATGAGATATCATGTAGACAATATCATCCTTTACTATATACAAACGTACCTAAAAACACAGACACACACTCACTTATCCCATACATAGCCGAGTGTCACGAGTCACAAAGCTCAAAGCAAACAACTGCAAGCATCACCATACCGTGTGTGTGTGTGTGTGTGTGTGCCGTAGTATGCCCGCGGATGACACACAAAGAGGACATCAGATATACTCACAACACCATAACATTGATTGATGTCACATGAATTTCTGCCCCATCCGTTATATGAACCCTGAACAATTGAGCGAAGGTGATATGAAAATATTTTATAGATCAAGAGAAAACTTTGTACCCTTTTGAGGAATAATGCACATACTTGCGAATGTAAGTATTCTACTCTTATTCGGATACGGATAAAGTCTAGCGGATAATAGTAGACGGATAAAGTCTAGTAAGCAAGTCTCAAGGGTATTGTTTTGCTGTGCATCTAGGCCATAAGACACATAAACTACGGATACGCACAAATATTTGCTGAAGGCAGCTGGAAGAAGACCCTAATTGTGAGGTTTTCGACCTACTTGCGGTAATAGGCTTATCACGCCTAGTCATATTTCAAGCCATTGTTTAAGTAGGTTGAAAGGTACATATTTACAAAATCGTGCTGAAGGGAGTATCTATATAAGATTGGAATAAATTGAAGAAGAAAAATCGAAGTTTGGTTCAACGGACGTGAACGTGAATTAGGAAGTTATTGTAAGTTCGCAACGACTTGATTACTACATATTACTGTCTGTCTGTCTGTTATCATTATTTTATTTATCATTCCGTTAATAAAATTGTCACCTACCTCATGCACTCATCATCACGAATACTACCTTATGTCCGACTTAGATACTCAACTTGGCTAACACCGGTAATAGCAATACAACGGTATTAATCGATAAGGTATAGAGACTCCCTAAGCCGCGAGGGGTTAACTCCGGGTGGAATTGGGCCAAGGTCCAATATCTTGGAAGGTTAAATATTTTGAACAGGAAATTCTGAGTCGTCTCCCTTGATATAATTTCGTATTTGACGTCATAGTAAAAATAATTTGATACATGAATGGAATTTATTTGAATATTTTCTGTTTCACTCATCTATGTTGGAATAATTATGTTGCACATCTTAAAAAACGCATTGGTTCTGATTTCTCCAAAATACGCCGTAAGAAGATTGCCGAGGAGTTCATAGTGGGGAAAATCTTAAAATCCGTTATATCTAGACCTAAAAACCACATTACATATAGAATTAATTCATTCCCATACAAATAATGACACTAGTCTAGCCTGCATCTTGCTCATAATATCTATAGCTACCTCTGGCTTAAAAATATTGTTTAGAACAAATAGACAGCCTAGAGCGAAGTTTGGTACACTGCCCATATATGTATGTAGATTGTATCAACAGATTATACGCAAGATTGCAGCACTCCCTCGGGTGTAATGACGCTCAGCAAAATCAGATAAATCGGATAACGAGAACCTTATTAATGGCTTGGTTAACCGACTCACTTATATTAAGTACTCGGAGAGATTGAACGCGCTACGTACAGCTTTATCAACCGTTCATAGGAAAATCTGTGGTGAAAACGGATAACTACTAACTGATGCCCGGTTCCTACATTCGAAAAACGATTCGTTTTGGTTACGGATAGTAGATCTACGACGCGTAACTATAAAGTGTTCCTATAAGAAAAGGTTATAGGGAACTACTTCGACTCGTTAATGGTAAATCGAAAACGATCGGTTTGACGACTGGTTAAATTTAGGTACCGGGATAAGATTGCCAACTTAGAAGGCAGCTGATGTCACTGACTACCGACCATAGACATCTCCTCTCTCCTCCCTCCTCTGCTCTTTTACTCGGTCGACATTAACTGGATCACGCTAAGAAACAATACTACTACTAGTAGGTAGTAGTGGTTGGTACTAAACGAAGTGAAGTGTGTTTGTCTCATATAGATAATAAAGTTCCTACATCATGGTAATCCATTAAATTGGGCCAAGTAAGGATCACTTTTCAAATAAGTGGTATTAAACCTAAATAACGTTGATGAGAAATTCGATCGGTAACTATGTACTTAAATAAAAAGTTTAGAACAGTAAATAGAAAGTTTAGACTCACATATATAAAGCCCTAGCACTTCAAATGACAATATTCTCAGCATATTACACATACAACAACAACCGTAGATTATCAAATCAACAAGGTATAATAAATTAGCAATACCTACTTGTTATAATTCGTTCCCTACGCGTTATTAAGTTTTATTATTTATTCTCTTGTAAATCCCGCAGTAAGGCTTTATTAGGATATTTGTAAGGTAGCTAATATAATTTATGTGTCTGAAAAGTTTACGGCAAATGCCTACATTACCTTTCGAGCTCCCAATAGGTAGAATATATTTGGGTAAAAGGTAATTTTGGCTATTAAAACTTTGTTAAGTATTTACTTCTTACAAAACAAATCAAAGTTGTACTTTTCTTGTTCCACGTTGTTTGATTAATGCTTTAGGCGAAATAGCTTTAATGTCGTATTTTACCTTTGTGCTGAAAAATAAATTAAAAGCTGGTAAAGAGCAATCACTGGCAAGCCGTGGTCAAAGGCACCCATGGTATTTACACCTATCTATTATAATTATACTTACATAAATTATAACTGTAATTAATTGAAGTCTATACTTGGATTTTTTTTTAGAAATACTACCAGTGGGGCAGTTAATAATAGACATTTTAATGATTGTCTCTTCGTTTGCTCCTGTTTTTCCCAGTCGAGTAATAACTTATACTTTTACATAGTTAGGTACACACACACACAATTGCTATTACTAATATATTATTAGTATAAGATTGCTAATGCGACGCTAAGGCTGTTACTACTTGTAAATAAAGCAGGAATTTATGAAGCTGTTGGTAAAAGTCTTGAAATGTTCGCATATAACATCTTGTCAGTTGTCAACCTTCCGTCTTGAACTCTGTTCTGTGGTCTTGAATGTATTCGTTTCGTCTAATCTATACCTATAATAAAATTGTAACCTGTTCATATCTGTACGTTGGATATATTTTAGAGAAAAGTGTATGAAGGGACTTCATAGGGCCAATAGAAACCAAAAATATATTTTTTTGAATTTTTGTTTGTCTGTAGGTTTGTACGCAAAAACGACTGAATGATGACTTGCACTAAGTAGGTAACAAAATATTTATGCTTCTAAAAATATACCAATGTTTTTTATATATCATATCGAAGTCTTGGTAATTTTATAACACTACAAACTTATGCTGAAGAGAAATATGTCGTATTACATAATTTGGGGCTGACCTTTAATAAAATTTGATTTATAGAAACAGAAATGCCTAATGGTGATTGATGGTAACAAACCAATGCCAGGTCAAAGATTAATTCCCTGCAGACGGCGGCGGCGGCCCAGCCCGCAAACGGTACACCTGTCAGGACATGACAGAACAAGACAAATGAACGGCTCTTGTTACGAAATAGTTCGGTAACATTTACACGGATAAAAATACACGGATTCACGTGTAACATAATACTTTATATGATGAACATAAATGCATATATTTATGACATATAAGTAATTAAGTGAGTTTTGTATTAAGTAGAGGAACAGCTTTGATCTTTCGAAGTTTATTTGACGACCCCGAAGGCGTTTGATTTCCGACCAGGGCATAATTATATTTATGTGGCAGATAAATGTTAGTTCTCGAGTCTTGCTTGGGTGTTAGCGATGTGTTGTGCTGTCAATGCCACCCGCACACACACACAACATAGGAAATCCAAGTGCCGGGGTATGAGTGTGTTAGTGTTATTATTTATTTTAGATGACTTATTTGACTAACAAACGGTTTTTGTTGCCTATTACATCTATTACTTATGATTAAATAATCTTATAGTAACAGGACAGCATTTTTTGGCATTATTTGGCAATATAATAAACCAAGAAGAAACATGTTGGTCATATTGGTCTTCCTAGAATAGCTACTACTCTGTATCCCATCGGACAGTGTCGTAAGATGCATCAGAAGCTGGCTACTGATCACCGGCACTTGGATCTTGAAACAAAAGATACTTTCTGAAATCTATAGTCACCTTCGAAATTTACCTACCTAATAAGCTACCAAAAACTACCTAATATTATTGCCTAATTTTATAATCTATCCAAGATTGTATACCCAGATTTTCATACACCCCTTTTCCAGGTCAAGGGAACGAGTTGTAATCTAGAGCATCGCTTAAAATTAAGCAAGCACACTTCAGGATAATGGAAGAGCTAAATTGTTCGGAACACTGAGAGACTTCAAACGGCTGGATTCTCGTAAAGCGCCGGCTTCGCGCAGGAAACGGTGTAATAAAACCAAATATTATACTGCAAAATTAAAACGCTCAGTACCTCTACGACTATAATGTAATAATTATATTCCTTAGCTTTATTATTAAGAGCTAGAGTAGCTTCCTTTTTACTTGCTAGAAAAAGTTTAAAAAGTAAACCTTTAATAAAATCTTTCGTGTATTGTGCTGCTATATACATGTTATTAATTACGTTCGCGTATTCGTTTTGCGTATCCTTTTTTCGTGTACGTTAATTATTAATAAAATGGGAAAGCAAAAAGTATACCGTACCCTGAAATAAAAAGACATGAAAATTCAACGGAAACTAAGAATAAATCAAAGATAAGCAAAGTTTAAAAATATCTGTAGATAATTTAAAATAAAAGTGACACTAGAAGCTTCGACTACTAAAGAAATAAAATTAGGAATGCAATGGTACTTAAGACGTGGATTAAACATTTTGTTCTGCACATGCACCTGATGTAACTAAGTATCATTGCCGAATGTGGCGTTCTGCTCAAGAGCTTGTGTGTTACTTTACAAAAAGATTTTGAAGAAATAGTCATCCCACCAAAAACATGTTATGTAAGATAGATTTTCAAAGCTGAAAAGCTTATAACGTTTTCATTGCTAAAAAGTTAGCAGATGTCATGAAAAGCCAAACCCCTTATTCTAAGTTATAGCCATAAGGTATGCAATATTCCATAGTACCACATGCGTATAGGCACATGTAGAGAAAACCTGTCATGAAATATTCGCGTATCCCTATTATAATGTCATCCATTATACATTAAAACAGAATCACGGCAAAATCTATTCCAATATATCATTTTCCGTTTATCGATGTTGAATAAGAACAGCGAAATTCGTTATTTGTAAACGTTTCTACAGAATTATTAAAAACTAGCGACCCGCGCTCGCTTCGCCTCGGGAAACTTATTCCTTCGGTTTGCCAAGATTTAGTTATATATTTTGGATAATTCACACTATATCTTTATAAATTATAGCCTATGTGTTATTCTGATGTGTAAGCTATATTATTGTAAAGTTTCAGCAAAATCCATTCGGTAGTTTTTGCGTGAAAGAGTAACAAACATTCATATATCCATACAAACTTTCGCATTTATAATATTATTAATAGGATATACCGCAATTACTGCACAAAAATGTAAAAAAGATATAATTGTACAATATAATAACTCAGATTTTTTTGAGAAACAGGACAGCTTTCATAATTATATTTCTTCCTCATTCAGATCCAGTGAACTTTTTTCAAAAGACTAACCATGTATTAATACTGATAACTCATTAATGTAGGTATCTAACGTAGGTAATGTGAACAGAACAATATTATTTGCTTTGTATGAATTACATTTATCACAACATTAACGGCACATCAGGGCCGTTAAATAACCGAAGCGTTATGAACATAGCAGAATGTCCAATTTCACTAACGACACGTAAACCATTCTCATATTTATGCAAGTGTTCCCTAAGTGAAAATATTCCGATATGTAAGACCCGGATATTGAACCGTATTTACATTTCCTTGATAACACGTTTCCTTATTTTTTATATTCTCCACTCTTATTCCAGAATATACATTCTTATTTCATTCCAAAAGATTGTTATAACACATGTTTGTGTTATGAAGTTATATAGCTGGGCCTAGCTATGGTTATATTATGTCAATTTCAATAATTATGTCAAGACAAGTTTTCGTGTCCGGCTATGACTCCGGCATGGACTACACCAAAGCGAAACGGAGGCGGTTACTGGGAGTACTAGATGTGTAAAGGGCTTCGTCCATCCTTGAACCCACTATCCTACTCGTGATGAACGAGGCAATGACGTCATTCATTCTGTTAGAGGTCGCTGGTTCTACACTAACATGTTTCTGATGCGAAATTGGATACATTTAAGTTATCATACATTTATCTCCTCTGATGGCAACGTGTCGGTAACTCAATAAATTGGTTATTATTATTAATCAAAGACTTATTAAAACAAAAACTATTAAAAGAAGTCATTATTGTAATGAATTAATAAGTATACATTTTTATTTATAGTGTTTAAGAGAAAAATATGAAGTCGAATTATTTTCTAATTTCCAGCAAAAAATAGGTCCTTCTAAGCTAAGAAGTCCTAAACGAGCTGTTTATAACAAGGATGTAATTAGAGTAAAATTAAGTTTACTAAAAATATTGTTATGATTGAAACAATTTTATTACAAGGTGTAAAAATTGTACATTCATTTTTATGATTTATTGCGATGAACTCCTAAACTATTAATATTGATTATCAGTGGAAGTTTCAAAAAGATAACGTGAGGTAGAATGAGAGTGAGAATTATGTAGAACGATTCAGGACGTAATTTTTTCTAAACCGTTACATTTAATGGAAATAACGTTGGGAGTGACCGGTGACGTGGCTTGGCTCTACTTGGTGTAGACAACAGTAAGAGGAAACTTTAAAATGTATTCTGGAGTCAAAAGCTATTTATAATTAAAGTTTAACAAAATAGAATTCTTTCTGCGTGATTAACTAGCCAGTAGTCAGCTTAAACAGCCCATGTTTTATCAAAATATTCATAAAACAAGAGAATTATTCATGCAATCAAAATAGGCAGTTTAAACTTCCTTCTCGATAGGCAATGCGTCGATATTACCTTTGGTAAGTATTACAGATATGAGTGACTACTTCAGTACTTCCCGTCCCATTAAATTACCTTGTCTTCTTTTGTCACCTATTGTCTGAAAACTCGTAAGTATATTATAATTCATGAAGGTTGTAGAGCTACGAACTTGAAACCTATCTATATAGATAAATCACGTTTAATTAAGAAAACAAAGCCGAAATTTCACCTAACAATAGAACACAACATTAAATTTAAGATAAAATAAAAAGCGGCCCGCATCAACCCCAATAACGGCGCGTTGTGAAGGGCGGAAACAATTTTGTTTTATTACTTCACGGATCCTGCTCCTTACTTTGTTATAACTACGAGTGCTTTCAAAGCCCGGGTGTTTAAGCCGGCCGATGGAAGGAGGCTTACGAATATAGCTAGGTATTTTAGAGCTGTGACCTATTTGTAGCTGCAGGGTGCTACCCGGGCGGAGCTAGCTCGTTCTATTGACCCACATGTACGCAGCTTCTGACGTCAGCACGAACTCTGACGTCACGCGCCCCTCCGCTCTTTGTTGTTCCATCCATTGTTTACCGAAGATGTTTTTAATAAATGATAATAATTGACAGCGGCCTTGTGCTTGTTTTTACATGTTTTTTTTTCAGCTACATGATTGACCCATAATTATCTGTATGTAAATTAAATAAGCGCTCTCCATTTCAATTTACATAATTATTATGTATTAGGTTACATTATATTCTTGCTTCTAGCTTAGCTTGCCTGCTTGTTATATTCACTACTAGCCCACGGACGACAAAAAGGCTTTAAGTTCATCGATGGTTGCCTGTAGAAAAGTGTAACCAGCCACATATTTCCAATCGGAACACAAATACTGTTAAAACCTGGCGAACGGTGGTACTACCCCGGGCGAACTTTATACAAAACCCATAATATATGCGTTCAACATCTTAGACATAATTGTCACTTACTATTGGGTTGATTAGATTGGGTTGTTGTCAAGCATTTACCAATTATGTATACACTTAAAAAAAGATATGTTCCATATAGCCTCTACCACCTATAAATATACATATGTATACAATCTTTTAGTAAAAATCGCACAAAAAGCCGTTTATGATTTAGTAACCAACTTGGCTGCCTGAAAAACAACGTTTGCGTTTCAAATTCTTTTCGCCATGTGAAATCACGCCGGTACTAAAAAGAAAAGTAAATTAATGTAGGTAAAAACAAAAACCCAATTGAATTCAATGTTTCTCGCTTTAAATTATTTGATGCATCTCTCAGACAGATAGTCTTATTGCCTTTTCTTGTCTGTCCATCGGAAAATCCATTAGACGTCCAAAAAAAACTATTAGCTGTTCGATGCTTCAGGTAAACAGAGATTTGCTTTATGTACAATTTTCTTTTTTCTCGCTTCTAAATACAGACCATTTATAAAGAGGAAAGGGTTTTATTAAAAGCTTTTTATTTTATTAAAACTTTATAGTTATTATCTTGATTAATAGTCAATTGATAGATAAATATCTATCATCTATTATAGTTTCACTCAACAATTTATTCACCATTTGAATTTAAGCTGTATTGCAATGAGTTATTTAAATTTTGCAGGAATATAGTAATATGAGCACACATACTTACATAGACAAACACGCATTGTATATTTGCCCTATTCAGGTACCTAATCAATTTTTTGTTGTCCAATTGCCGAATAGTGATCTAAAAGATTTTACGACTGTCTCCGTTTCTTCCGCATTCTGTCTCTTATCTAAGTTGGTTTAACTTGTATTAAGGATAAGTGCTCGCAAGACAGCGCGTCGCCTCATAAACAGCATTGGATTACTCTTCGGCTTATGTCTGTCGTAGGTATAACTTTTTATAACTTTATTTTGCACGTTTTATAGCATTATCGATGATTTTTCTTTTATTATGTTTATCTTCTTTATTTATTAAGCTGAATTTGCAAAATAGTTTTCTGTCAAGTAGCCTCATAAAGGATCTTTACATTTGTTATTAATATTCGTAGTCAATTTTGAAATAGAGCGGTGATAGCCAAGTGATTTGAACGTTGAAATCTCGAACCTGGATGAGGAGGGCTGGGTTCGAACCCTGAATATCTCCCTCTCTCAGTCCTCTCAGGTGCGCAGGTTTCCTCGCGATGATATCCTTCACCGAAGCAAGTGATAATTATTTTTAAGTCCCACATCATTTTTGAAAATTAGAGAGGTTTGAACCCGGGTCATACGATTCGGGAGTCCAACGTCCAACTATCACTGCTTTACTGATTGCTTTGGCATGAAATACAAATACACATACAAATGTAGCCTTCAAATATTGAGAATGGAATGGAATTGTCCTGTTCGTGAAAAAACGTGAAGGACCTGTAGATTGACTCTGATGCGAATAATTTAGCGAAAGCGGAATGTAGGGTCCCGTAGATATTGCCAATTACCGATCTTTATATATTTTCGAGAGCAATCTCGAGTATCCAATGCGCGACTTAAAAGACTTTCATATACCATTCTTTGTAAGCTATTGCGCTGTTTCTTGGAGAATTCAAAATTATGCCAACATTCAATAGACATTCCCTGGAGCTTCCTCGGCATAACGTTAATTATCTCCAATCCAAATCCATCTGGTAAAGTTTGGTCTCTTTATTAGGTTTATAAGGCGGCATACGATGCAGAGATGTTGTATGATGCATGAGATGATGTTGTATGAGATGTATTTGTGACGTCTACTGCAGAGCGTGTACGTATACGTTACTTTATTTTATTTACAAAAGAAAGGATAATAATTATGTATCTTTGAGATTTAACTAAAAGTAGGACGTGTAGGTAAATCCGAATGTTACGTCGTCAAGTAATTTTCCTAATACAACAGTTACCATCGGTGTGGTAACGAAAACTTTACATAACTGTTCTTTATCGGACAATTGGAAAACAAAGTCACGTGGTATGCGGTTGTTTCCATTTTCTTCTACAATTCTTTTGTTCATTTATCGACTGAGATAACACTACATACAATCCAGCAACACGTATTGAAATCTAAGTCTTTCAGAATATGGCACAGATTTGAATGGCAGCAAGTTAGTATTAGGTATGAACGTTATGTATTGCGTTCAGGCACGATTTTCTTGAAATCTATGAAATGGTATTGATATAAAACCGATCAAGTTCAATGTACTGCTTCGCTAAGGAGCATTCGGAGTAGGTATCGAAAAATGTTATTCAATTTCTTTTTCTCCGGCTCGATATTAGCATAAACCTTGGAATTGAGGTATGAAAATGTATGAGTCTGAATGCCTACCAAAATAATAAACACTGTAAAAATACAGCAGTTATAATATAATACACTATACATAAGTAAAATACTTATGTATAGTGTATTATATTAACCATACATAAGGCGCAGTCTTATAACAATCTCGAATTCAATGGAAGAGATTGTTTCGTTCTGCCTGAGAAACTCGGGGTGGATATTATCTAATCTAGGATCATCCAGAAAGCTTTGGCGTCTTTAATATTTCAGTGAGGTAATCTGCAAAGCTATTGAATCAAAGCTTACGTTATGTTTAAATGACTAAAGAAAAGCTCTCTACACTGCGTCGATGTCTATCTATTCTCGTAAGGACGGCTGATAGAGACTGTCTCTAGCATTTTAATTTAATAATTAATCGCGCCTTTTGTACGACTTTTATTAAGTCAATTATATATGAAATAATAAATCTGTAATTAATCGATCGATCGATCGTTTCTAGAATAAGCGATTCTAGAAACGGCTTAACCATTTTAGATGCGGTTATTGCTGGAGTAGGTATTGTAGTAAGTTTGGGGTAAAATTAAATGTTTACAAATAAATTGATATGCATGTAATTTTTAGGATAAGTATTTTTTTTTCGATTGTGGTTACTGACTGAGAATAGCCCCGAAGCGAAGCAACGTTGGTTAATAGTATCAAATACTTCTTTTAGAACTTTATCGTATCTATTTACTTAAAAGCTCAAGATAATAGTAATGATAAAGCTAGAACATATCTTAAATTACATTACTTCAATCAAAAGTTACTTGAAAGTGAATATTTTACGCTACGAGTATTAAATATAGTGCAATTTTAAAATATTACGTTTCAATTTCAGTCAAAACAATCGCATTCAATAATAAACTTGAGTATACAGCTCTGATCAAGTGTTTAATCAAGTGCTGTTTATGTATTAACGTTACGCTTCTATTTAGTTAACGCCGCGTTTAGATACTCGTCCGAATATTCGATTAACAATTATTGTAATTACGCGCACGAATACCAACGAGAAATCCTTTGATCCGCGCCACAAAAATGACACCGAGCCAAGAACGAGCGAATACCCGCGCAAATTAGCGAATAGCGAAGATCCACGAATAAGACATTTTTATACTTATTTATATGCATTGACTTCTTATTACAATAAGTCAATGCTCGTATGTCTCTCCGGTTATCTTCGGTATAGTACTTTACGAGGTCGTTCTCGGATCAGTGTCGGTATTTTTCGAATCGCGAATTCTCGTCTGAATTTGTACGTGCGTCATCCTACTTTAAAAAATCTATGAAAGAGAAAGAGAGATAATTATAAATAGGCACGAATATGTAACCAGGTATATTCGTGGTTGTAGTCGTGCACGAATATTCGGCCGAGTATCTAAATGAGGAGTAAGATTTCAGTCTAGTCTGTATTGTTTCAATCTGAATGTTTCCATTGCAAATGTTCGATGAACAGACATACTTTGCGAGGCATTCGCTATCGCGTGCAACGTATGGCATTCATACTGTCGGTATTAGTTTTCGCATGGATTTCGGCAGAACGTACGGTAATTTATTGCTTGGCATACAGCATTGTTGAAATGTGTTAGGATAACATTTCTATGTTATCCTAACACATTTACACATCTAAGAATGTTTCTACATTCTTTAGCTTGAATGTTCCGAAATTATCACCGTACTGAAATACAGCTGAAAGTAGTTGTCGTAATTTATGATAGGTCAAGTCAAGTCAAATTTCGTGACTATGAACTATGAATGGCATAGCCCTTTTTTCTCGGTCGACAACGCATCGGTGATGCCTTTGATGTTACTGAAGTCCATGGGCGATAGTGACCACTTACCATCGGGTGGCTCTTCTGATCGTTTGACGGACATTAACAAAGAAAAAATATTAAGCTTACAGGGTTTTACGTTAATACAGTTCTCAGACACCAGTTGGACATAAGGCAATTCATGGTAATTGATGAATGTGTAATATACTCGACAGATTAAAATTTTATCGACCTGACGTTGTTCAAATGACAAAACCCGTATAATAAGTACCTTTATTAGCACCTAAGTAAATTTGGCTACAGAAAATAGAAAATAATTATAGGAAAGGTCCACACTGGTCAATATTCTCCTCGTTCGTTTCTTGCACAAGATACTCACCCCATGAACTAACCACATCCAGTTGCAGGGAGGTATCAGGCAAGGGGACGTCAAAAATATATATTAGTGTGCGATTTCTTAACCTTACCCTTTACATAATTAAGCATTAATTGCGAATTGTGAACGAATCTAAAATAACATCTTTGGTTTAATTACAAAGTAATTATGCAAATATTTACATCTTTATTTAATTTTAAAGTCGTATCGTCCAATCAACACGAACCAGCATTTAGTCTAACTCAGCGAATCGATTAGTACCTTTATCAAAAATCGACCCGTGTGCACACATCCATTTACATTTCATTTCGCTTATGATATCACCGGAACGTATGCGCCGTCAGCGATGGTAAAAAAGTGAAACGTTGAGAAACGTGCCTTTGAATACTCATGTTTGAGTGTAAAGTTTAAAGGCCTTACTTTCTCAATCAGAGAAAATAAACTACATACAAGTAGCGGTTCAACGGACTTAGTATATTTCACCTGGATGAATAAGTTTTAGTTGGTCGTCTCCGTTTTCAACTTATTTCTTATAAGTAACAAATACGCATTTGGCCGCATTGGGGCAGCCTAATACCAATCTTGTATCTCCCAATCTCATACCGGCAAACCAGGTTATCCCAAAGGCAAGAAGATGAAGAGGCGCCCTGCTTGATCTGATCCGCCTGGCGTGAGGCTTTAAATCCAGTACTTTCTTTTTTTATTCGCTCTCCTGTTTTATATAAAACACACTAAAACAAGTTTTGATATATAAATCCAATGTGATGTACCGTGGTTACCGTACCTAACAGCCCAGCGACAATTATAAAAAGAGACCTGGCACCGTATCCTGGTAATCCTGGTATGTGGTTTAAGAGGAACTACGAGCAGAGTTGGTCGGCTTGTAATCAAGGAATACCCTTCACCAAGGAAGGACCCTTACACAACACATTCATAGAAATAATATATATGTACAATTGTACATGCAGATACACACATACTGGTAGAGTATACAAACTACATCATTTTTGCATAGCTATTTGGCAGCTGTTCTGAGCGTTCAATAACTTGAAAGGCAATAAAATTTTACAAGTGCTAGAAATGCTTGCACTCAAAGTGTAGATGAAAGTTGCAAAACTGCGGCTTGTGTAGAAAGTTTACAAGACTAGACATAACGATATAAACAAAGACATTAGAAATATGTAGAAAAATCAGATCTATGTTCTCCATAACATTCCCAAGTCCTCACACTGCGTGAGAAGACCGAAGTCTAGATATGGGACAGTTAGGGATTCAGGTGAGGAAAAAATTTTGTTCCAAATGTGTACCGACCATGGACATAAGTTGGCCCAATGTCCAAATGGTCACCGACCTGTCCACCGTCATGGACATTGGTCTTTTTTTGTGTCCTCCATCTTAACGTTGTCTGGACGGAATCGCTACTACAGCGATAAGACCGCCTATTGTATTCATAATCATTTGCACTGTTCTGCTTAGTGTGCACAATAAAGTAGGTATATTCTATTGTTTAAGTTATACAATTAATATCTCAATCTTTACTTTTACTACATTCAATAACGTTTATTATCTGGAAAATATCATAAATAAGTAGTAAAATGGCTTTTGTATCAACTTGAAAATTACTGAAGAATACTTGTACTGAAATTAGGTACTTTTATTTTGTATACCTGTTTAGAAGAACCCATATACAAAAACCCAACTTTCAAAGTTATTTCGGTCAAAGGCCAAAGGTTTCTCGGTTCGCTTACACAAGCCTCAGAAAGTTACAAATGGTTCCGAGATTGCCGGACAAAGTTTTACCCTCAGTTCTTAATTCCTACGTCAATATCTTTGGGTGTACATAAAACCGGAGCTCTCTCGCCTACAGCTTAATCGTCTTAGCGCTCTAATATTTTCGCTGAAAAGAACGAGTTTAAAACTTGAGGAATTAAACTGAAGATACCATTTTTAAAATACGAATATCCGTTGAGCCTTGAGAAATAAAGAAGTGGACAGTTTTCATTGAAGTATTCATTAAAATTTTAAATACACATTTCTTGAGAGTTTACGTGCTTTGGAGGGAACGTTAACCCCAAACTTTTGGCACCGGTTCTTATATTTAGATATAATTCGTTAAGCCTTATTGGAAGCCTACGGGTGGTATAAATCTGAAGAGTGTTCCTGGGTTCAGGTCTCAGTCGGGGCAGATAAATATGTGGTAGATAAATTCTGTGTACTAATGATGTTATATAGAACTTAAAGGTTTCGTTTAATAAATAAAAATTATATATAATCTACTGTAATATATTATATAAATAATATAATATAATATAATACACACAGTACAGTAGACAGTACAATACAGTAGAGATACCTGTAAATGATCAATGGTACAATAAGATGAAGTCTTCTTTTCAGGTTTTCTAGACCTTGTAATTCATTCCTCAGTTTGTATCAAGCTTGAGCTTGTATTATAAATATCTGTGACCGTCCAGAGGTTCATTCCCATCAAATCAAAGTTATCAATCAAATTAAATTTCATGAGAATTGGGATTCTTGTGCTTTAAAGTGGTCAATTAGCAGGCAACGCCGGTTTTATCAAACCATATGGAAAACCTTCGGACGTCATTAACACTTCCACTACGGATGGCCAGTAAACAACAAGCATTGAAAACCCTAGTGTATAGTACATTCTAGGCCTTTCTTACAAGATTTGTTTCCCAGCTGCTAATTTGTTCATGCTTTGGCGATGAAGCAGGTTCAGGATAGCAAAAACAAGCTAAATACAATCGAAGGTCAAATCAAATATCATGGTTCTCATGCGCTATCACTACAAAAGCTCAGGTTATACTGGTTCATCTGATTCAGTCAAGGTAAACGCCAAAAGTGGTGACCTGTATAAAAGCGGTGGTCACTTCCCTCTGAACATCGACGTAGTTGTCTCGCTCGTAGTCCCAGATGAAAGAGATGGTGTTGTTGTAGCATTGCGCTCTCTTCTGGCCAATGGTGACCACGGTGATGACGCGATAACGATTGAACTGCATGGCTTTCACCTTTCGCATCAGCTCGCCAGCTATGCGCATTGCTAGCGCCGGTGATTCCTGAAGCAGAAATTATAATATCTTAATAATTCTGTACAATGTACGCTTCATTTAACACCAAAAAGAATTGCAGTCTGATATCTTCACTATTTTATCCACTACGCAAAGTTGGACGACATTTTAATAAAACGAAATACGACCGTAGCTCTTTCTGTCAAACGGCTACTTCACATTGATACCATAAACGTTCACATTTCATGTCATATCACATCGTATCAAGCCCATGATAGTGTGCATAGAGTTAGTTATAATATAAGTTTTAATGTATTTCTAATGCATTATTATACTAAAATTTTTAGTTTTTGCTCCAAATAAACATATAAAAGTATATAAGGGGTACAAAGCTTTTGCTTTTGCTTCACGTACTAATATATAGATAAAGTTCGTGACGTCATCAAACCAGTCAAATTATAATGCTTTGAAATATGATAGACTTGTGTTGTGTTCACAACAACCTTCCAAACCTTCCAAACCTTTACACACATAACACAACCTGAAAATGAACATTTTACTGTCATATTTTATTTATTTTAGGGACCACATCATCCCCTAGAAAAAAAAACATACAGTGGCATAACGTTGATAGTATAAAACCAAGTATGCTTCGCTCGGCTAACGCCAACCAAAATCAAGTGAAAAAATCTTTAGTCACAAAAACCATCCACAGAGATTGACGCGCGTTCATTGCGTAAGCAGTGGCCTATTTTGTACTCGTCTCTTTTTATATAAATTAAAGCCTTGACATTTAAACGAGTAAATTAAACGATATGACGTAAGTCGCTCTTCCAATGCTGCCGTTTAACCCCATTATCTATTTTTTATCTTATTTTAAAAAATCCTTTGTCATAAAAAGTCAACAAGAATGGCTTTTAAGTTGAACTGGCTTCAATCTATTAGGAGCAAATAAAGAGTAGGTACGCTTCCAATGTGCTCTAGGCCTTCAGGTGTGGATTTATGGAAGAAATAGTGCCATATTAAGTATTTTTTTATGGGATTAAGTTAATACTTATATGGGACGAAGTTTTTTCAATGACATAGCCAATTTAGTTTAGGCAGCAAACACATCTGTACATTGGATTTATTTTATATGTGTTACTCTTATATTATTGATAGTAGAGGGTTCGGTTTCAAAAGCTTATAACACTTGAGATAATTCACCTAGGTCGATTGGTAGTTCGAGGACCACCATGTGTAAAGTATTTATATACGCCTAGTATAACACGACAAAACATAATATTCAATTTTATGATTACCTGACCATTATACTTGTGTCCTGTGAAACACTCGTCAAGAACTTCATCTGTCGCTTTCTTCACTGAGGGTACGTGAAATCTCTCACGTGGTTCCAGTTGATACGTGTTGAGATAAAGTAAAGGAGGCCTTTTGAATTCAAGGGCAACCTGAAATGATCAGAAACTTTCAAGGGTTATTTATTGGTTTTGATCAATCACTTAAGTGGTCAATAAAAGGTGGTTTGCGTTTCTGAAATCTGTGTGAAATAAATAATGAGTTTCAAAGTGTTAGTGTCTGCCAGTTAAACTGTTGATTTTGGACAATTATTTGATAACAATCATGACAATAGTACCGTTATAGAGGCGTTAAAAGGAAAATTTATGACATCTAGATTAAGACTACCTAGCTTGCAAGTCTACAAGTTAATGAGCACTTAAGGCAATTACTTTAGCATGCCACTAGTGTATATCTGTACAATAGGAGATATTAAAGAAAAAATGTATGGGGGGTATTTATTAGGCCAATAGACGTATGTTTGTACGTGCTTCATGCAAAAACTGCTGAGTGAAATTTAATCTGGTTTACATAATTATATTGCTAGAGTTCTAACTTAAAAACGGACCTAAGTTTCATCTTTACAGGCTGCTTAGAACCTGAGATATTAACAATAATAATATAGGTAATAAATCTTTTCAAACGTAAGGAATAACTTTCCAAAAGCTTGTCAATAATAAATACATTTGATCCTAGCAACTGCAGCTAGTATTAAGGATTGTTAATAAATACGACAACAATAAGTTACCACTTCTTACATTTGAGGACCTTTCAACAGGTCTTATACCAGGAACGCCACTAAAACCAAAGGATTGCTTGCGAATCCTCAACCTGCTCATTGATTTTTGTCCCAGGTTCCCTATAGACTTTGTGGTGGACTGACTTTTACCGCCCAACATTGACACCTTGCTTTTATTATCCAAGTCACCCATCCTTCTATTCTTCTAAACAAATTTATATATTTGAAGTAGTTTTGTTAGTACAATGTGTTGATTGTTGTCGTCGTGATGAATCTGTCAAAGAGATCTGTCATTTATGACAATGATGAATGATGCCGTTTTAAATTTAATTCTAGAATATAGCCCATATTGTATGGCAGAGGCACGGCCTAATCTTTCTTATAAGGTAAAAGCTCCTATTAACGACCCCCAAAAATGTGACTCTATTACCGATCTAATTTTTAAATCACTCATATTAGACATAATATAGGGTTCCAGAAAAGTCATACCTTAAAAATTAGGTACGTATTTTTGTTGGACAACAAATAGAGTAAAGTTTGTGTGTTTAAACAGCCAGTGAAAGAAATAATTTGAAAGTGAGTGGGACGCGCCCGAAGCGGACGCATGTTTCATAGTGTTGCGACTCCGGCCACGTAAGTAGACCTAAATATTACTTAAGGAAAATAACACACTAAAAATGGATTTGTCTTCTTGCTATCATATTACAAATGTAACGTATATATTAGTTTTCTAAACTAACTCTTAATATAATACTTTTTATTGGGTTTTGTGTTATAAAATCATGTTTTAATTTAAGGCGGTAATAGAATCCATATTTCAAAACTTGATTCTAATAACGACCCATGGCGTTGTTTAAATTTTGAGAACATTTAGTATATTAAAATAATATCTATTATATACTACCTCCTTTGATTTAATTTTTTTCTTGTTCAATTCTTAAAATTATTTTACTTCGTTAGATCTATTAACGACAAAGCTAATTCTTAAAGTTTTTGTGTAAAACTCGATTCAACGTTAGACAATATCCCTATTATTATAAGGATATTATACTGTAAATAACCTTTATTATCTGAATTAAAGACTAACTGTCATTAAAAGAAATAATATAGCAATGAGATCGAATTTAACAGTATCCCATAAAGTGGATATTTTATCTGTTTATTATTAATTTTATTGGTCGCTAATAGAATATTGTAACCTTCATACTTGATTCTATTACCGACTCACAGCTGTGACGATATTATTTTTTGGTAATATTACAGTACACAAATACAAAATGTATATTTTTGAACAAATTGGCTGATTTCTTGCATACGTGACGTTTTGATAGATTTTGTCACAGGCCATAATTATTATTAATGTAAAATAATATTTGCTATCCAGTTTCATTCATGGCTTCATGGCTTCATGGCATTGGCTATATTTCATATGTTTTCAAATAAAAATGGCGGGACGGAATGGGGGCCATGTAACTTTTTAAAGCTTCTTTGGAAGAATTAAATTCTACAGGGTGTTAGGGGCTCCACCAGAAACCTCGTAACCACGCTTTCGGACCGTGATTCTAAGTAATACTACATCGAGAAAAAAAAATCAGTGCCCTTTTTTATTCCATATAAAATTAAATATTTTTTTTTTCTTAAATATCGAAATATGACACTAGTCTTGCGGCCCATCCGAACTACAGCGAATGAAAATTACTATTCCCATTCAGTCCTACACGTAGACCTCAAGCACACCTCAAGGTAGCGCTCTAATTTGTCACGGTTCGAATTGTCTTGGTACTTGATTTTAAATCAATCTTATTCTGCGATGAAAATGTTAGAATTATTTAATGTAACTTACATAATTATCTTCGTAGTGAACATTACGATTAATGTTATACCTACAACCTTAAAATGATTAGACGAAAGTTATGGTAGAATTTGATACCTAACGAAACACACTGCCCAGCTCAAATGTACTCTGACAACAAATTAATCTGAATTCTACACTGTCAGAATGTGGCTTGGCAATAACAACACTATTAAAGAATAATTTACCTACCAATACCGAATTATCTAAGTTAACATACCTACATTGAAAAGAGAAAATACCAAATTAAAAAACGTCATTAATAAGGAATTTGTCAATATTTATCTAAAGCATTAGAAATAAATAAAAGTTTCACTTTAAAAATAACACCTACGTAGATGTACTCATGAAAATACAAACTAGGTAATCTAACACTGCATACAATATTAAAATCGTTTGGTCGCGGTATAAATTCAAAAATAAAATCTTCAAAGTCATAAACCCACACAGACACAACGCAGAAACGCACACTAATAGTATCTAATATCTAATTAGTATGTATGTAGGTAATGAAAAAGTAAGCATTTAATTATTTGTTTAAGTATTTGTTTTGTTTGTAAGAAAGACTGTTTTCTGAGACTGATTATATTTTTTATTAATTAAAATAACAAAAAATAAGTGCTCTAAGCGTTGCAATAAATAATTATGTTCCTATTGTAATCATGTTGATCTCATAAGTATCGTTATTATATAATAAATACCTTAAAAACAATTTTTTAATTTATTTAATAGTATAGAAGGAGTGACAACTTCGTAGCGGTCGGTAATAGAAGTAGAAAAATCGTTAATAGAATCTTAACGCATTGTATGGGTCGGTAATAGAATTAACTACTCTTTTGGATTAAATAATTATTTAGTAACTAATGTGTTATTAAATATTGAATTTAAGTACTGAATTGCAAAGAATACTTCGTTGAGATTAATTATAAATTATAACATCTTTCCGAACAATACAGCTTATATCTATTTTTTTAAAGTGAATCCTAAGACAGCTAAAACTGGCGGTAATAGGAGCTTTTACCTTAATTATATAAAAATGAATCGCTGATTTTGTTGGTAAGCGCAAATCTTGAGAACAGTTTAACCGATTTCGCTAATTCTTTTTTTATAATATTCCTTAAAGTACGAGGGTGGTTGTTACGGAGAGAAAAATTAAAAAAATTGCCTGCAAAATTCCTAAAACAACACTTTTCTATATTTCCATACAAATGTGGTGGAGTCCCGAATAGCAGAAAAAGAATTAAAAAAATTAAAAAATCGACTGTTAGGCGGTACGAAGTTCGCCGGGTCAGCTAGTTTTTATAATAATTATTAATACGTGAAGCAAAAACTTTGTACCCCTTTCATTGACATATTACTAACCCCTTTTTAAGAAAATGACGCGGACGGAGGAATATGAAATTTGGCACACTTAAAGTTTATAATAATATAGAGAAGGACGGCAGAATTTTTCTGAATAATGCATACAAAATACATGATATTAATAAATATAACTTATATATAAATATAAGAATATTTTTCAGAGATATAAAAAAGGCTTAAATACACATGAAAACTAAATGAATTTATCCTTAAATCATGCAAACCACACACAAACAGGGGAAAACAGACAATGTGACACAAATTCGAGTAAACCTATACAAGTTTGTTTTGTCACATGTACGGAAGAAAATTCTATAACCCATGTCATTCCCTTTCAGTCGAATCAGAAGCAAAAAGCATTTCTCAGCTATTCTAGAACATTCCAGCGACACGTTGACAAAAGAGGTTTTAGTAAAAAGGTTTAGGTACGCGTAGCCTTTTAGAACGAACGTACGAACGTCGCCCACGTTCTGAATGGAACGATGGGAGCGAATATGTTTGTGAATAGAAATACGGACGTGCTTGTTATCTCAAATCCGTTTCTAAATCGATTTGTCTTCTATGTTGTTATAGTGTTATAAGTTACCCGCCCACGGTTCGTTTAAGGAAACCTATGCCTTAGTCCGCGTACTCGTTATAATTGCTACTCATTTGTCAGGCGTTACAATTAATTAAAGTAATAATAATTATGCAAAAAACACAAATTTCATGTTTACCACATTTTATCATTTTAGGGAAAGATTTAAGTGTTCTTTAAGTTTAAAATTTAATTGCGAGAAATAATGTCAGGAATAAATCTACTTACCGCGGAGTAAGAAAAGAAGACACACATATTTTAGAAATGACCCGTCGTAAAAGTTTGCCTGCAGTCAAGATAAGCCAGGACGCAAGATATAAGTTACAATATTTAGAATGAAAGGGAATGCAATTAGTGTTGTGGGGGTAAGGGTTTCCTTTATTCTTGAATCCAAGACAAAGTACAATGACCTTTTAGAAAATTCTAGGGTTAATTTTTGGAGGATGGTGACAGTTAGCCAGGTTGCCCTACCTTCCTACAAATTAAAGGGACCTGGAGTAATTATCGCACCCTCTGTTCAGCAGGGTGCACTCCAAGCAGATGATTTGTACCATAATATTGATTTTGTAGAAGATGTTTTTTTAATATTTAGTAACAACCCTCATTCAAGTCTTTATTAGTTGCAACGTCTACTTAACGTAGAAGCCAATAACACCAAATTCTAATTTTAGATGCCGCAAAGCGAATCGAGATTGTATTTTTCTGTTATAAAGTGATATAAAGTTATAGACACGAACAACGGCCGTAGAGTTTCCGAGATATCGCTGGTTTGAAAGCTTTTCTACATGTTCCAAATTGCAAATTTTATGATTGCGTCCTCACATGGGCTATATTAACTCATATAATATAATGACTGAATTACTATTTAGGACATAAAATTGCGTTATGAAAAGTCAATACGATAATAGATGGGTTTTTGTTAGCACAGGGCAAATTAGTTATAACCGTATAACTCTAAGCTATAAACAATTAAATAATTTAACAATAGGTAACCCGAATTAACGCAGGTATCGAAAGATTTCATGCCTCCCACAGATCTCTATCATGGCTAAATCACTGCTACCTACTCTAGAGACCTTTTTTATGGAATTAAGGTAGCAAACAAGCATGCAGAACCACCCTTCCGCTGCCGCCCATGACAACTGCGACCAACTTAGAACAAGACTCGAATGGGGAATGGGATAGTTAGTGCGGTTAGGAGACGGTGTTAGAATTAGCTGGTTAGTTTGTTAGTATCTAAGTATGACGACTGGGACAGGGACTGTTAATGAAAGTTAGTTCTGTTAGTATAGTTACTGCGTAATAGTCCAGTTAGCGATTGTTAGTAAGAGTCTCGTTCTGATTCAGTCACAGATGTGTTGCTACCCTTGAGGATTGAGATGGTCGCCCCAAAAAAAAGTGTAGCCGAAGGAAGGATTTTCGTGCCAAATAAGCACAATAGTGCTTAAAAATTATTCTCTACCGGTCGTGTTCTTGCTAGCGGCTTGAGAGCCAGTACCTTTAGTGTTCCGTACAAAAACGGAACCCTATTAATATGCCTCCGATGACTGTGCGTCAGTCTGTCTGTTCATCTGACTATCACAGGGCTCTATCTCTTTAACGAAAATTGGTAGACACCTGAAATTTTTGCTCTTCTTTCCTGCAATGCGTCGATGGTTACTGGGGTGGCTCGTCTGCTTTTCTGTTGGGCATATCACATTAAAAGCTCACTTTAGTATATACTCACACTACACCTTACTAAAACACCTAACTGTACCTAATGTAGTTTAACTCAAATTGACCGACAGGCTCACACCATACGACAGACACACCGTAAGGCTATGAGCTAAACTAAATTGTAATTTGTTTGATTTGGAACATTTTGCGAGCAGTTCGTAGCAAATTCATTATGTTGTGTAAACACATGCAATCCGTTCAAATCACGCGAGTTTAATCTAAAATTAAGTAGTCAACATTGAGGATTCAAGTAATATACGCACCAGCAACTAATTAATTACATTGCAAGAATTTCGTTTCACGTTTGTTTTCAGGATATTGGGCTTCTGCCTTTGAAGCGGTTGGTCCTGGGTTAGATTGCTGGCCGTAACAGACAGGAGAGACATTGATGATATTTTATGAGATATGAACAGTAATAATCTATACTAATATTATAAAGCAGAAGAGTTTGTTTAAGTTTTTGATTTTTTGAACAAGCTGATCTCAGGAATCTTGGAAGACTATTAGGCTATATACCACCACGCTAATACCGATAGGAGCAAAGTATCAATGAAATATTTAATATTTGGAAACGTAACAAACAGGTTTCCCGAAGCAAAGCAAGGGTGGGTTCACTAGTAATATAATTGAAATCTAATACAACACGCGCATCAAAATGAATCTAGCGAAACGAGCCAACCAACTCGTACCGTATTTTTAACCTTATCGACTTAACTGGCGCGATGGCGGGTAAGCGAACAATTCCTTTGAGCGGTTCAAACGAGTGTGGAACAATCATATATATCGAGCGACGACCTTAGTAAAGCATAAATACTTGCATTCGCTGTGTTGCAGTATAAACGAAATTTTATAAAGACAAGAACTTACTGACTAGTTTGAAAAGCTAACTTTTCTGCTGTTCATTGAGACAAACAGTCAGATTTGTCATTAAATCTAAGCCATTTTCATGTTATCAGTTAATGTAATTGAACAGATTAGCCACTTGATCATAATTAAGTTCCTATCAATAGTTTTCCTGTACACTAATAAGACAGATAAAAAACAAGAAGGGTACTTTGTTCGTAAACAATTTTAATAAAGATGACTATTACTTTATGGTCATAGCCCGGCGGCTTGCGTCGATCTCAAGTGATCGAAAAAGTTAAGCAACAGCGGGCGCAGTCGGTAGTTGGATGGGTGACCGCTAATTTCTTGAGCGCTTCCGCGCTTCGGAAGGCACGTAAAGCCGTCGGTCCCGGTTGTTATCATTTGGTAGCAGTCGTTAAGCCATGTCGGATACCTTCGGGCGGCTTAAAATTTCCGACACTTGGGTTGGCCACTAACCCCTCCACCAATCCGCACTGGAGCAGCGTGGTGGAGTATTATCTAGGCCTCCTCAGGTATGAGGAGAGACCCCGTGCTCAGTAGTGGGCCATTAATGGGTTGTAGCCTGCCAGCCATTACTTTTTGGTTCTATGTTCCCTAACATCTACCCTAAACCCCAATCAATGGGTACCTTTTTTGGAATTAAGACAGCAAACGAGCATTCAGCACCACCCTTCCGCTGCCGCCGACAACAACTGAGACTGAACCATAACAAGACTCAAGATCGAGATTACATTGGTCAGTTCAGTTAGCAGATGGTGTTAGACCGTAGTTGGTTAGTTCGGTAACAAGTATGAGGATTGGGGCAGGGTCTGTAAAAATATAATAAACTAGCCTATGCTGGCGGCTTCATCGGCGGCGGCTGTAAAAGTAACAAACATACATTCTTACATACAAACTTTCGCATTTATAATATTATTAGGATTTACCTAGAAATCTAAGTTTCTAGGTAAGGGTAGGTGCAACTCGGAGGTATACGTCAATCCCTCGATGCTATAGGTCACTTATCCGGCTGTTCACCCCGCGAGTGGCACTAAATGGCACAGAGATATGACCGATAGCGACTTTCGAGATTGAAGGTTTCATCAAAGCAAATCCCGTTGCAGTGCACACGCTAAAAGGAATTCCTTGTAACGAGAGAATGTGCAGCATAACTAGTTGATTGACGAGCCGGGTTTTATCACTATTTTATTTATATGGTCACGCGGTATTCTGTATTCATCACAACCCACAACTGTCCCACTGCTGGGCACAGGTCTCCTCTCACATTTCAGTCATTATTCTTTTCATTTATTCCTTCTTTCTTTTCATTGTTCTTTATTTTTCAACAACTTGTGTTACTTTAACCGGACTTAATGCTAAACAGCATTCTCTAACAGTCAACCATGAAAAAGTGCACAGAACTAAGAGGGCAATGTGAGAGGTACATGCCATTGTCCACCACGCTGGCCCATTGCGGATTGGCGGACTACGCCCAATGCCAGATCTCATTTTACAGAAATTTAAACTCATTCAAATTTCCGCCGCGCTGGAAATCGAACCAAACACCTTAGAGCGCCAGTTCGGCATGATAACCATTGCGCCATACAGGTTTGAAGTACCCGTTACATTTATGAAATGATACGTAAACCATTGAAAATTCGAGGTTTGAGCAGGATTCGAACGGGGGCCCTTGTGCGGAGATGAACGTTCAAACCTAAGCGATTGCTGCTTAGTATGTAAGCCGTTGCTTTACACAGAACAATTTGTATGCTAATGCAATAGCATGCAATGCATACTTTACAATACAGAATTTAATGCCAAAGCTTCTGAAATTTGCGTGTCGTCTAAATGCTTCGATTTGGCTCGGGAAATCTGCGGAATCTTGCTTATAAACTATTTGAACCACGCCACGCTTGGTAGTGACGTTTTGTGAAAAGATAATTGGATGTAAATTCAAAATTGGAATATTATATTTGTTTAAAATTCATCATCATTGGAACCTACAACTATCCCACTATTGGGCACCGGTTTTCGCTCATAAGGTGAAAGGTACAGGCCATAGTCCACCACGCTGGCCAAGTGTGGATTAGCGGACTTCACTCATCTTTGATAACATTATGGGCATAATTAAAAAAATAATTAAAGGTGCATGCAGGATTTGAACTCGGGCCGCCCGGTTCGGGGACTCCAAGCCATTCGGCTATCACTGGTACCATTCAGACGGGACATACAAATGATGTCATATAATAAAAACTTACTAAGTATATATTGAGAGACAATAACAGACAGTGGAATGCACAAAAAACTAGAAGATAAAACGAAATAAACATTGCTCCTGCCTTTATAAATACCGGTTAGAACCGCAGCCGAGAGTCAGCGTTCAGGGTAAAGTTTCACAAAGGTTTTATCTCCTCTCATTACAGGGAACATTTCATAACAAAGGACTCAGAAACAGGGTGCAGTGTCGTAAGAGGACCCCGACCTTAGGTCACAGACCGAAAGTGCATTGAGCTGAGCTTGTATTACGTATGTTATGCAAGTATTATGTTCAGCTTTACATTTTGACAGGGGCAACTATTCTATTAGCATTACATTTTTGTGGTTTGTTTTACATAAATAGGTATTCGAAAAAGATATGCGATCGTGGTAATGATATATACTCGTGAAAAATATTTACTCGTTTGTTGGCTACTAACATGAAAAAAAAATCATTTAATCATCAGTGTTGATGCATACGACTACTTTGTGGCTTAATTGTGGTGGTCCCAGGGCAGACATCTATGACGCAGAAATACGCAAATAGCGAAATATCAACTCGTAAAACAAATTACATATTTCTGTCATTTGATGAAGTAAGAAAGTATTTAGTTCACGATGCGAGGATATTTTTCGAGCATCTTTTAAGCGATTGATCAAGTCCTCTAAAAATGGAGAGCAGGCCCTTTCAAATAAGTTTTGCAATTCAACGAGGTAATTTCGGCAGTATACTTAGCATGATGCCCAATTTATGCGTAAGGGTTAGGGTAAAACTGAGGAAGCCTAGATCATTCGTTTTTTGTACAGTATTAAACCTATGTTCAATTCAAGTCACTATTATCACTGATACACTAATGTAGGTACGTATTTTTTATTCTAACACCAACAGTAACAAGTAATTTGATGTGCCATGCTAGCTACTAACATTTATATTGTCAAGAATTTCTTACCCTTCGCGGGGTAAACTGACGCGATTGCGTCATGAATCTGCTGACGTAAAAGCTTCTTCGTTTAATTAAAAATTGATATTCATCATATTTTTCTACAAAGGTAAAAAGGTCAAGGGTAGCTACGAGTATATCTCTGCTCGCTGAAATTCAACGACTGTATTCACATTCACGCGTTCCGAAGCGTTTTCAAGAGCAGTACCTACTTACAGTTCATTAGATTTCATAAACCAAGCGAAATACCTCGGCTACGGCTCAATGCATTCGATATATCAGGAACATATTTTCTGATATGAAAATAGTTTATAACCGAGGCGTTTGGTATCTCTAACTTATGGTTCCGTATCCAAAGTACCCGTAAAAATGGAACCCTATCCTACCCTAATAACGTCTGTCACAGTAATCACAGGTCTCTATATATTAAACAGAAATAAATATAAAGTGGAAAATAAAATAACGCTACACACTCATAGTCCACATAAGGATTCCCTGTGTCGTGCGTGTCATGGACAACACACAAGATCACACAAAACCAGACCGAGAACAGATCGAACCCAGGATCCTTGAAATGGCCATCCGGCACGGTAACGTCGCGTCATATGGATCGCCAAATAGGTAAACATCTGAAGTGTTTTACAGAATAAGTATTTATATAGTCGCTATCACAAGGAATAATAAAAAGTTTGACCCCAAAGTGACCGTTACAAGAAAACCAAAAATGTGTGTTAGTGCAACTCCCACTTGACCAGTTTTAATTTTATGTAAATATCTGACAACCAAGCAGGAGACCACCAGGAACCACCAAATGGCAAGTAGTCACATTAGTCTACCTATACATATAATAAAAATATAATTAATGACTGTCTGTACGTGGAAAATACATGAGAAATAATATTGGAGGCTTTCACTACGAAATCGAACCCTAAAAAATTATTGTTAAAATTTTTTTTTTTTATTGCGATACCGATTTGGGTGCAGTTTACACTATTGTATTGCAACAAAGTTAACTTAAAACTTATGTTTATTAATTCAAATCGGTTCATAAACAAAAAAGTTAAGCCAGAGTATCACGTGTAACAATTTTCGAGTTTGGGTACTAAGTAGACGGACAACTGTGACTGTCCTGGGTCAGTCGCAGTTGTCTTGGGTGGCAGTGGAAGGATGGTACTGCATGCTCGTTTGCTTTAATTCCATAAATAAAGAACTCTAGCTGAATGTTTAGTATGAAGATGTACTGCAACATAACAAGAAAGCTTTCCATCCCAAGGTTCAGGGCCGACGACTCAGAGCGAACGTACGTACGAGAATAACTGGAAGTGCATTCAACTGTAAGTGAATTCAACCTTCGCTCCGAGGGTTGGTGCTTGATTATACCTTGAATAAACGTTCATTAGTAATAAAGTACTAATTGTAGCGACTGGATGTATAAATACAATAGCTGATAAACGCCTTTGTAATTATCGTATCTTGTATGCAAGCGGGAGGTTTAATCTTCAGTCTCTCGCTTTCGCCAAGTTTCATTCCAAAAATAATTTCTAATTAACTTGTCATAACGATGAAATCAATTTAGATAAGTGTCTGTGACACTTGATCTACACGATAGGATACTACAAAGACAACTACGTGGGTAGGTGTAAAGGAAAGGCGATGTATGTTTGTGTCTCATAGAACAGATCATCAGATTATTAACATCGGTAAGCTTATCTCAGCTATGGCAGATGTTGATAATTCTTTCGTTAATCGATTTCTCTTAATTTTGCAAGTAACTCTAAAGATATGACAGTAATCAACATGGTGACAACCAGACACTATATTATGGAACATAAAAATGAAACAAGGTATGCAAAGGTATTGTCCAAATCATCCGTGTTGAGTGTGGTAACCCATAGAAATTTTATAATTATTCAAAATTTGATTATATTAGCATCGAACTAAAGGTAAATTAGATAATAATTGAAGCGAATTGATCATATTGTTATTCAATCTATATCTATGTATAATAATAAATAATAATACTTACTTATAATAAATCTATAACTGGTCGCTGTCTGTACATAGATGATATAGAAGATAAACGGGAAAACTTTTACTGGGTGGCTTTATTAACGTAATAGTGTTTTCTGTGGTTTTGTAAGCGATAATCTCCGATACGGCTTATCCGATTTGGGTGCGGTTTACGCTAACATATTGGGGTAAGCTTCACTTCATATTTAGTTTATTATTTATTTTATTTGAATTGGTTAAGAAATAATAAAGTTATGTCAGTTTAAAGAATCACGCCTAACAATTTCCGAAAGTATGTACTGAGGAACATGTTTCCCGAAGCGAAGTGAGGGCGGGTCCATAGTAATATAAATATTTTCCTGTAAATGTGTATATCATAAATTATTTAAAGTAACATACCTACTAAACTAAATATTATATACAACACCTTAATAATGAAGTATCGACTAACTTATTTCGGCTAAGCCAAGTGTATAACCTATACATCATTTTCCCGTGTAATGGAAAAATTAACAGCTAAGGTTGAGTTGGGAAACTTATCTTTGTAAAGAAATATCCGGTAAATATGGAAATGATTTTCCACAAAGTTTGCCCGCTAAGAAAGACCCGCAAAAAGGCATTAATAAAGCGAGGAAACATTATTAATATTGGAGTATATTTGCGGATTCAATCTTAAAATAATCCGAAGAGAATAGTATAAAGATTTGCTCGTTAAAATCAAACGCTGTTTCGCATTAAGGAGTTTCCACATTTGTCATGATCACTTGCAGTACAAGGTGATGAAACGCAATCAAGCTACGCGTTCTCGATACGCAATATAGCCAATTCAATTTCAAATAATGTGTCTTCATTCGATCTTTAAAGACACAGACAAAGTAAGGCAGTATTCTGCGCACGCACTAAATAAGTAAATTGATATGATACAATTGATACCTACAGCGGTATGATATAGTGTTTGAATCGCGCGAATTGTATAAGCCTGCCGTTCATCAACATTACATCCCATAACTGCCTCAATGTTGGGCTCAACTTTTAGAAGTAAAACTTCTTTAAGGGTGACTATGAGTAACTAAATGGTTTGGACAACGACAATGCAACGGATATGCGTTACGGCGTTAAAGTTTTTATACAACATCCGCATTTCTTCAGAATCAGGTGTGATTATCTTCAGTTAGTAATTTATTACGTAGATTCAACTAATGAATGTCAATTTCCGAAAACCTTTCCAAACCTTTTTTCGAATCAGAGTAGGTACTAACATATGTAGGTTTCTTGAGGCGAGGGCAGTTACTAGATCTTAATACAAGTTATATCTGCCAAACGAAGCGAGTCCAATAACAATTCTCTAAGGATAACAAAACAAAGAACAAATGCCATTGACTTGGCTCCTCGATAAACAATCAATAAATAATTTCCTCCAGACAACAAACACTGAGGAGTTATAATGACAGTAGCAGAATGAGCAACAAATACATTCGCTATGAATATTTCAAGTTCCCTCCAAATCCAGCCTGGCCGCTGAGTTACGGCCCCGTTGGGATAGAATCTACTCTCAACCTGATATATTATTCAATCTTTCCTCAGGTATGAATGTTCATTAGTCCGAAAATAAATTCACCGGCTTCGCTTTCATGTCCAATGACCTTTGTAGAACGTTTCGCACAAGCCTTTAATAATAAGCGCACTTCACTCGCTTAATTAGTAGTGGTTAAGTGGATCTTGCCAATCAAAACATTTATTTTGTAGGATATATTAATTACAACTTAGTATACGTATGTTCTCCTATCCAGAGATGGGCAATATGTAATCATGATTAGAGATTATGAGTACTTTTGGAGGCACGGAAATGATCCCGCCAACAACGGTGTAGATGTCCATGGGCGACCTCGACTGGTTACGTCTACGGCTATTCACATTAAAAAACCTTATTGACATTTTCCCGGCACTGCACTCCTTCAGTAATTAATTTCTTAACGGTAACGATTTAAACCAATTAGCGGTAGGTAATATCGTCTGTCTGTGTGCCAGACTAGACTAAGTAGCTTAAGTAAGTTGTACAGATGAATGATACTAATTGTAATGTAAAATACTAGTGACCCGCCCTCGCTTCGCTTCGGGAAACTTTCGATAATTCACACTATATCTTTATAAATTATAGCCTATATGTTATTCTGATGTATAAGCTATATTATTGTAAAGTTTCAGCAAAATCCATTCGGTAGTTTTTGCGTGAAAGAGTAAAAACAGACATTAATACGTCCATACAAACTTTCGCATTTTTATAATATAAATAGGATAAGTAAGATACTTGTAGACCATTGTATCAACCCTTGTCATTTCCAAGTGACCATACACAAACCAACGGGATTACAATAGACTGTTTCTTCAAGTTAGTGGATAGTTCCAATTACTGAACCATGCCATATTTGCGGAGTACCTCGCGCATAAAATCCGGCACTGTTCACTGAACAGCAACATCAGCGTAGCCGAACACAAAAGCAACTATCCTTGAAATGTAGCAAACAAGGAGAAACATATCTAACAACGGAAAAGTTTCTTTTAGCTAAAACGAGATCAATAAAATCAGATCTCATCTTTTGTTAGCTTGCTGCTGTTAATGAAATAACAGTCTTCTGTATTATTACAGAGAATATAGAGAAGGAATAAGCAGATTAGTTGTTTGAACATTAGTCTTCTAAGAGAGCCCAAGTTATATTCCGGCATCACCTCAGATTTTTTAAAAGTTATGTGAACGCCTGCTTTGTTTTATTGAAATCCACTTAGCATGTGTGACTTTCTTCTTTTCACTAATGGACAAGGGATGCCAAAATTATAGTTAAACCCATAAAATGTGACCAATGAAAATTGGTCAAAATCCGATCTACCACAAGTAATAACACCGAATATAATAACTTTTCTTGATTTAGTTCGTAAATTGCAGCTGTAGCTGAAGTGCGCTCCACTATAATTATGCTATTGTATTGTTGACTTATAAAAAATAAATTGCACAACAATCAGAATTGATGCCCAACAATTGAAAATCCAATGGCGCAATGGTTCCCATGCCGACTGCCGTTGAAGATTCCTATGTTTGATTTCCAACGAGACGGAAATTTTAATGAGTTTAAATTTCTGTTCTTGGTCGCGGTGCGTTATTGTGTTCTTGTCTTTGTGTGCCCTAGTTGGGAGCTATGACAGTGTAGTCATATTTAGGTATGTTATAGTGATAGTAGTAGTCTAGTAGTGTTAATTATTTTATAATTGTGTCCCAGGTTGCCAGGTGAGATACTTTTATTGACCTTAATACATAAATAGATTCCAAGACTGAAAAACCTGGCTCTCATTGCGTAAGTATATAAAAATATACAGATAAAACTTAATCCAAACAGCCATTCAATTATTATAGATAATTGAATGGCTGTTTGAGTCACAGTACCTATTCCGCTAGATAAAGAAACATTCGTTAGTTTACCAACTTCGTAACTATTACGTTAATTACTGTAATCCATTAGTACTGTTACGCTGTTTCGCGAACATTACAATATTCCAATCAATATGGACTTATTTATCTAGGACGGGGCAATAAAAATAGGCACCTACAAGTTGTAGAGAACATTGCTGTTTTAGGTGAATGTCAATCTTCTACATTACACGTAAGGTTGAAAGTCAATTACTATAACAATAGTTAGGGCTCAATGTGTCGATGTTATTGAAAGTCAATGAGTACCTATGTAGGTACCTAACGTGTCAAAAAATCTAGAAACTTCAAAACAAGTATAAATAATACGGTTACACTTTTTAAAGGCGACCATCTCAGTCCTCGAGGGCAGCAACGCATCTGTGAGCGAATTAGAACATGACTATTACTAACAACATCTAACAGGACTGACTACCACTACCAGTCCCAGTCTTCGTACTTACTAACACACTAACCATCTAATGATTTACATAATGATAACTACTCATGCTAGTCCTGATGCTAGAAAAGTAGATACCTACGAGTATTTGCTAAACTAGTTTGTGAGGGGCCACCGGAGATCAAAGATTAGCAATTCGAAATTGTCAGGCAATCGAATAAGCTTGGTATTATGAACCTTCGAGGCTTGTCCTAACAGTCGTATCTATTAATAGTCGTCTATTGAAAAGGTTAAAACATTAATTGAAATTTATGTAATTAGAATTTATATTAAATTCATTATGGCAAACTTTCTAAATAAAGTTTGACCAGAAAATCTTCAGTTAACATTTTAATTGAAAGCTTCGCTGACATTAAACCTATTTTCTAAGTACACTAGATTGACCTACTTTATGTCGATATCCGATGGTCTAATTGAAAAGTACAATCAAAACTTCCAGTCGATTATGCCACAGAAAAATTACCGCAGATCGAGAAAGATTCGCTGCTCCAAAGAGTCCTTAATATCCATCGCTATTCAATTCAGCTGAGTTCTATTAGGAAAGTCCATTACGGCTGTAAGACTCCACGTTTTACGTCGTAGTCTCTTCACATTATGTTTCATGTTATTATTTATGTCGGCTCATATTTTATCCATATTGAATATTTATTATGTTATAATTGAATATGTCTAACATTTAAGATCTTGATGGTGCCTAAATCATTCGACACATTGGTAAATTGTACCATGTAATACGGGACTCCGTGAATATACGGTAAATAAAGTATAAAGTCATTGATTATACAGAGGTGTATAAAGAATTATTATAAAGTTCTTAAAAAATGCCTTGTTGCGACAATAAGTAAAAAGTGCTTGAATTTGATAAGTGAACACTTATTTGAGACTTGATAATAGATAAAGATTTTCTTTCTTTTCTCTTGTTTGTTTCTTGGCCGATATCACCGCGTTGGTGTTACTGATGGCGATGGGTGACAGTGACCACTTTCCATTAGCTAGCCCATCTGTTCGTTTGTCAGTTATTAAGAAAATACTTTACGTCAGAAGGTTACAGTTGAATTTTTAGAGAGCTTATCCCAATACATTGGTGAAAACGCAACGCAAACGCACAGACAAACAGACGAAATGTCTAACTTCTCTAATCATTGTTTTGGGTTCTATTGTGTTAACAAATGCCCCCTAAATAAGTTTCTCTCATATATATTCTATATACAGAGCGATCCATTACATTTTCATTACATACGTACATAAAGGCCCACATTTACAGCACCAAAATATTTGCAATGCAATGTAAAGGGTAATTTACATTAATGCAACTAGTACGTAAAAGTGCGACTGATAGGCAAATAGCAGTGTTTCAATGAACTGGTATTAGGAGCTAGACAAACCACTGTTGTACCTATGGACAAATGATGTTTGTAGACTCCAGTCGTGCGGAACTTAAACAGTGCACGGCAACTTTACGAGATGCACATCGCCAGGTGTATAAGTCTGCTAATTTGTAATAGCTTCAACTGCGTCGTGTTTGAATAGTTTGACATAAGTATTTCGTTTAGGACGCAATTGATGTAAATATAAATTAACAGACATGGGCCCCAGATCGCTTAAAAGAATGTCTTTGCATCTATTTTATATCCCACCCATCGAAAATTCGAGATAGATATAAGTATTCATTCCTGTAGCTAGGAGGGGCTGGAAGAATTATGGCACATTTTGAATATTTAAGAAAAATATCCAGCTTATATTGTGCCAAATTTTCATAATTATTGAATAATATTAACCATATAAAATTTATATGGTACAAATGCGCCACAAAATGCACCGAATCTCTTTTCTCGATGTGTGTTCCGAAAGCGTGGTACAAGGTTACTGTTTGGACCCCTAACATAAGCATAATGTGACTCGCTGGACTTATTCTTCAATTATTCTAGTAAGTCTAAAATCGGGACGACAATATCGAAGCGGTCATTTTGCAGGCTCCACAGTGTGACGTCAATCTTCGGAGCTCAGCGATAAACAAACCGGTACAATGCACCGCTAGTCTGTCGTCCGATGATACATATTTGTTCAGTAAACCCCGTTTTATTGCGTTCTGATTGTACCGAGCTAGCTAGCTAAATCAATATTTGCTTATTCCCTAATTTATGCAGTGTTTTGGCTGTATGGCCTTTAGGAATACTCTTCCTACGTACATAAGTTACTGAATTATTCCTTCACCGAAGAAAGTGATAATCTAATTCTAATATGAGGTGCGTGGAGGATTTGAACCCAGGCCCCCGTGCTCGGCAGTCCAACGTTCAAATCACTCGGTTATAATTACTTACTATTATACTGATGATACGTTTTTTTAATTTATAAAATTTTATAAAAATCCGATTTCGCTGTTGATATTTCCATACTGTATGACATAATTTATCTGGCTTCATACGTAGTTTAACAATAAAATAAAACAAATACACAGTACAAAGACAGAAGCGATAAAGACAGTGTGAGATGTCAGTTTAAATTGGATGGCGGTCTGTCGTCGACCACTCTTACCGACTCCGTAATTAGTTTTGGTGTAGTACATGAATGTACCATACACTCGTGTATCTAACGTACCTAATCCTGTATGTTTAAAATGCTTACAATATACCATGAAATTATTTTAACACTAGTGGACCCGCCCTCGCTTCGCTTCGGGAAACTGTCCCTTAGTACCCAAGTAAAAATTGTTTGCGAAAAACTTTAATATATACATATAAACTTTCCTCTTGAATCATTCTATTTATTAAAAAAAAAACCATTAAAATCCGTTGCGTAGTTTTAAAGATCCAAGCATACATAGGGACAGAGAAAGCGACTTTGTTTTATACTATGTAGTGATAACGCCGTTTCTGTATTTCTAATGTATGAAAATGGCATTGCAATTTTCAATGTAAACATCTTATTGCCTATGACACAATATAAAATAAAATATGTACATCTACTGAAATAATTCATAATGAAGAAACATTATGATGCAAATTGTAACCGTCCCGCTAAACAACAATGACATTAGCCTTTGTATTGTTCTCCTTATAATACCCCATATCTGTGAGAAACATGTACACATTATTACAAATAAACGCGAATGGAATTCCCGTTCCAACGAAGCAAAATTAATTCCCTTCCACCAAATTACTAACTCAGCATCGAAATTCCATCTCATCTTGACGTTTCGCCTAAAATAATATCACTCTGTCACAAATTACTAAATTTAATGTAAGCCACACTTCGGAGGACTCAGTGACCTGAATATTTTACTTGAACATCCGCATTTATCCTTTGAACGTCTCCATTTAATCTTTTCAATCAGTGTGACCCTATTTTTCCTAAATAAAATGTTTCGGTGATATAAATATATATGTATTATGTGTAATGGTACACAACGTACTCGTACCTATGTCTTGGTTTGGTTGGGTTCGCCCCGACTAGTTTGAGACCTGTCTCAGATCCGTCTTTAAGCGGTTAATACAAGATGAATTAGGACGGGAATAAACTGGTTTTTGCCGCATCATCCGCCAATGTGTCTCATAAAAGGTGCGATTCCGCGGGACGTGGCAGACGACAAAAGCAAAATATGACCTTTTAAATTTATGACCAAAGTTATACTTACATATTATGAGACTTTTAATTTTTTTCCATGCAGTACATTTAAAAAATTGCACGTGACAGACTTGCATACAAACGGCCATGCGATTACTATTTAAAAAACTAGTGAAAGTATCTAATATCTTATAAACCAGTACATACATGTTAATTGTCCGCGATAAAATCCGCTTGTAAAACACATTCACATTGCTACTTGAAAAACAACACAATGACAACGTTCGATAGCGGCACAATTAAAGATTTAAATTGCCAACAACTTCCCTATTAATGAATCCTAGCACGCACTGCCCTAGATTGGCCACAAGTAAATCAACGGCAGTACCGAAACCAGTCCAGCATATCACAACGGAGCTGCAACCATAACTGTCAATACCGTAAATTTACGATTTCACCATAACTTTTGTGACATCCGCGACATCAGTTCGATTTATGGCCAACATTAGAGCTGTATCCGATTTCAGATTATTGCGTTTTCGGTTAGAATATCTTACCCAGTGAGCCAGAAACTTTTTTATGTAACATCCTTTGACATCTCCAGCAACGCGTAGGTAATCGATTTTTCGTACGATGCGAATTTTATTGGGTTCGTTTAGCATGTTGTACCAAGTTCAACTATAAAGCGGGTGATAGCCAAGTGGTTTGAACAGTGGAATCCGACGGAACGAACATATAAAAATAGATATAAAAAAAAATAAAACGACACACACACATACACATAGAATGTTTTGTTTTGTGGCATCGGTAAGATCAAAAGTATCGGCAATGCGTTGCAGGCCAAGATAAAAGAGAAGAAAGAATAAAGTGTTATAAATAAATTATTTTTACTATAAATAGTTTGTACGGGTCAACTAGTTCCCTGTATTGACTAACGAGATTACCAGTTTGATGCGGACTAAGAAACTAGTAATATCTTCTTTACTACCGTTATGTATTTAACCTTCGTAATATTTGATCTCCTAGGAAATTTTCCAGACACTGATTCAGACCTGATTTGTAAGTCACAAGTCGTTGACCTCACGCATTCTCCCGAGATTGGGCCCGAAGTTCACAAAATTGTATAGGAAACGGTAATTGGCAATATCTACAGGCCTAGATTCTGATATAGCTAAACTTCTCACATTCAAGATAACTTACTCCCAAGTATTCTTCACATAAGGACATGAGTTTTGTGTAAGGCTTGTCACACGTTAAAACTTTTACTTGGAGCTTGATTTAAAGACTCATAATATGAGGGTGGCTTTAGTAATGCAAATAAAATTTTAGTATTGCCACCTATATCAACGAAATAATGTCAATTATATATTAAAAAAACACAATTCCAACTGTATTATTAATACCCATAGCTTGGAGCAGATAATTTTTATAAGTTCGATTAGCTAAGTAAGCTATCAGATTAATTTAGTGGAAGTGATATAATGAAGCAATTGACCTAGAATAAAATTGCCGTTTTCAAAAATCTCTTTCCTGTAGGAGCGCTCGCTCCAAATAGGACAGGTGAATAAAAACATTGAGGAAGATGTATCAACGTCAGAGCGACCGGCGGTAGAGAACAAAGCCTTTGAAACATTATCTGCCATTCGCCACGGACAAACGGTTTGGGGTTCCTTATTCGAACTTTTATTTTTATACGCTTACGCTGTGTCTATGGTAAAGGAACGGTAGACTAAAAAATAGTGCGTTCACAAAATACCTACATTTTTTTTAATTTGAATATAACATTTATGAATGCACGTTTTACTCTATCCAACGTTATACTATTATACCTAAAAAATCCCCGCGAACAAAGTCGTAAGCACGGCTCGCAAAATGTTTCAGTAAAAAACTGTCTAGTGAGCGGCATGGACTCATTTCTCTGTGACACAAAATCTGCCCTGGCTGGAAATCGAACCCGAGACCGCACTGCAGGCAGTGGTGACCACCAACTTACTGCAAGTTCTTCATAAAGGAGCACCTTTAACATAAAATTTAATCACCCACTTAGACCAACTCATAGTTTAATATAATGATAAGCTCTGGCCCAACTTGAGTGCCAATATTACCCTGAATTAGTCGAACGTGAATTTTGATTGCATAAATTAATAACGAAACCAAAACCCAGGTTCCAGAGTAACATTTCAAGAGACCATCATTGCGAGAATTCTGCTCACACTAGACCGGTTTTACTCATTTGCTATGCAAAACGTCGGATTTATAGGCGCTTAATATTTCTGAACTTTCTTTCTGGAGAACCTGGAGAATATTGGATGAGCTTTAAATTATTAATCTATGGACGTTATGTCTAGGAGCTAGGAAAATGCTATTTTTAATTCGTTATAGTGAAATGAGGCCTACCATGGAACATACACCAATTGCTTCGTTAAAAAAATTCAACTGTTTACTTGTGTAATCCGTGTTTGGCTTTATAATAAATTTTATTATTGTATTCAAATTGTTACATTACCAATATAATTAAATAAATTAGGTAATACAACGTTTTTAAATCACGGTTAAAATAGAATATTCTATTTATTCTCCGTCAATATCTAGAAGGAGGATGGTAGGTAGAAACTAACACCCATAAACCAGTGCCGTCGGGATTAAACTGGATGATACAGTTGCCAGTGGCCTCTGATAGAAGAGACCTGCCATTACAAACAGCAGGGTGAGCCACGAGTGAAGGATTAAACGTTAAAACGTTGAACCAGCACTAGGATTCGCTGTTTGGCGGGTGGCATGGACAACACAAATTACTTACACATCACTAACACCTATGACCCGAGAATAAACATTTATCTGCCACATAAAATGCAGTATCAGCTAAAAATGAAATCAGTAAACCCAGATCATATCGATTTTATTCTATAAAAAAATATTATTTTAATATTTCTCACCGACCAACCGCGATTCAGGAGTTTTATTCAACCGAATACCCAAATCCCTGGGCAGTTGCCGTGGATCCGCTTATTGCGAAATACGAATTTGTTACGTTCGTTGAAATAGAAACGAAATTAAAAAGATGTTTTTTTGCCGACAGGTACGCCGAGCTTTGAAAGCTTAGATTTTTTCGTTGTTTGAATATTAAAAATAAATAAAAATGTTCGGAATAAATGTATGGAAAAAAGTAACTAATGTTTATTATAATTCACAATAACGTGACTTTAATTTTCTAAAGCCAAATAATTGAAAATGTGTTTAAAATTTTGAACTTCCTAGTAACGTGTTTTCGTTTCAATTAAAATTGCTACTTATTTCCATCAGGCATTATACAAGTTTAATGTTTAATTCATTTTATTATTTTAGGGGTCAGTTTTTACTGCTCCACTAGCAACTGCTCGCGAATCAGCTTGCGAGGAAATACCGCAATTCCGTGACAGAAATTAGGCAACATAGAAACTAAAATGATATTCTCTTCATTCCCTAATTCTTGTGAATTTGGAAAATTCAGTCCTAACACACGTCTACAGTATAAAGGAAAAGTGTGCAAAGTTTAAGACATCAGTATCAGCAATCACAGATACTTTGTCGGCCAAGAGAAAGTAAGAAAATGCAGGGTTTCGGTAAGTAATTTCATTTTTAAAACGACAGTTACCTAAGCAAACTCGCGTTTTGCAAGTAAAACTAATTTAGAAGCTCTTGAGAATGAGCCACGGGAGAAAAATGTTTTTCTCGCATAAATTCTTGACCCATCACGCTGTTCGGCTACGTATAGTGCCGCGTTAGTTTTCTCGCAATGTTTTTCAAATCTTTGCAACTTACGTCTTGTATTCACGTAGTCTCTTGAAAATGTCGTAAGACGTGAAAGTGTACGGTAGCAGATAAGTATATACTGCTACCGTTTTTGAAAAAACCGAACTATTACGAGTACATGATCACTCGACTGGTTCTTTGTTTCATCCCTTTGTAACGTCAAACTTTAGAAAATTGCGTCGTATGAAATTTCAAATTAAAGGTCATACGCTCATTACGGTAAGATCAGAAGTTCATCCTTAAGCTCTTATCCTAAAAAAAATATTATATGCCCGGTTGATATATTTAACCAGTCGTTAAACTCGAAACCGATCGTTTCGAGTTACCTGAAACAGTCGTTAAAGTCGCTCCTTTGTAGATAATTCTACTATCCGTAAGCAAAACGAATAAGTAGTTTTCCGAAGATAAAACCGGGCAACATGTGACAATACATCAATGACAACTACATTTACTCGTAGTCAATGACATCATTGCTCGTAGTAATGCTGATGCTAGTTATCCCACAGAACCGAGAGACAAGACTTATCCACATAGCTCGTCTATTCAAATTTATTTGTTACCCATTTACGTAAAAAAAAAGTAAGAATACCGCGTAACATTCCAAAATCACAGACAGACTTCTAATTTAGGTATGTGATTGAATATCATCTGAATGGCTGTCCTTGGTGGCGTTGGAGTTCCGTAATTTATGTAAATTGTCGGCACTCAACGCCCTCGGTGAGGAGTGGTAAATAATTTTCGTAAAACCTCGTAACGTAATGAAATGAACATTTTCGAGGACACAGACGGATCAAATTATTCTGAGGTAAGTATTATTATCTAATATAATCTTATAATCCTATTTTCATCAGAAGTGAACCGTATTTTCGACTGACGGATTAGATAAAATGTGATAAGTTGTAGTTAAGAAAGAAAGTTTGCTTGGTTGAGTCGCTAAATGACTTGCCGTGTTCCAGCTGGGAGTTCGAGAACCAGCAGTTTTATTTGGACAACAACGCATTGGCGATGCCTTGAAGCAACTGACGTCCATGAGCGACGAACGGCGAACATGTTCGCACGGTAGCCTAACTATTTATGAGAATATGTCTTCTATGTTATGAGCATTGTATGTGTTCAAAGCAACTGAAAGTTCTTCAAACCACGGAAACTTTGCAGAGTTTAACTTGGAATTTAATCCATATTCACGTACACCGTCCGTAACGTTAGAACAAGCAAGCTAATCTTTTAATGAGCTTTGTCTTTATGCATCAACGGAACGCCTTCACGATTTCTACAGTAAAAAACAAAGATTGTGTCTGGAAATTAATTTAATACCTACAGATATTATTTACCTCTTTACCATTTCTCTTCATTGTTTACTGTTTTGATTGCAAAAATTTATCTAAAATTGAATAAATGAAATTATTTTTTACTCTTTGTATATATAAAAATATTATCATAAGTGCGAAAGTAAGTCTGTTTGTCTCTCTCTTTTTGTCTCCCTTTCACGCTTAATCCGATGAACCGATTCAAACAAAACTTGTTAGGGAGATATTTTGAGACCCGAGAAAGGACAAAGGATAGTTTTAAGTCCGATACATTTCTTAGGGATAGTTTTAACGGTATTTAGTCGTATCTCCGACTCTCGCGTGAACGAAGCCGCGATCAAAAACTATTATTTAATAAATCAATCTTCACTCCGACAACTAAATCTATCGATACGGCTAATCGCTGACAAGCTTTAAGATACAAGACTGCAGACGTCTGCGATAACTTCAGCTATGCCAAAGCCGCAGAAACTCCTTTGTTCGAAAAGTTAGATGCCGCAACTAAACGATAATCATTCTAATTCCCTTTGAATCTGCACCTAGTTCCAACCTCACCTGAAACACAAGCGTGTGCGACTGTCGAATGAAAATCGTAACGTCATCGTATTCGATATTAATTACACGCCATTAATAAACGATAACATAACATCTACCCTCCTAACTAGGATTTCCTGTGTACGTGGATGGCATGGACGACACAAAAAAAAATACTAACTGGACTACTAATTACAACTTCTAACAGGACTGACAATCACTAACAGCTCCTGTCCGTCCTCATAATCCGTTAAGCACAGTCAGTCAGAGGCACAGTCAGTCAGTTAGTACATATTATGTACTAACTGACTGACTGTGCCTAACACCGTCATTTGTTTAAATTTATTTACGCTATCTCCGCGACTATCACGCTTAACCTATTGAACATAATTTAAACTTGTTCGTTTAATTAGAGTGACTGGTTCTAGTTAACTTACAAGAGTGATCTGCTTTGAGTTAAGAAACTTGAAACGTCTCGACTGTCGGGCCTATTTGAAGGCAATGACTTCTTGCGAGCTATTGTTATTGCTCAGTGAGTGATCCGAAGATGCGTGAGGTATATTCATCAAGAGCTGAATCGCTTACTAAATGTTTTATTCTTTACTGTGGAATTTGGTCTGTCGCATAATCTTCAATCTTATCGTGATAACTTTCAAACTATTCGTCTTATTTAGGTACTTACTTAGGTACTTACTTATTTAAATTACAAAGTTTATCTACATTAGGTAAAGAGTGAAAGTGACAAATGTGTAAATGTGTATTGTAAAAAAGTACCCAATATAATTAGCTCACTTTGGATATAGTGACGTTCATGTTAAAGGTATGCTATCTATCTACAACCGAGTTGACAGAACACTGAATAGTGAGTGGCCGCCGCCGTCCCTAGATAACAGTAACACCAAAAGGCATCATCAAAGTGGGGGACCCGATTATTACTGGCTCTCTGACACTGCGACCAAAACAAAACATTTCGCCGTTTAAAGATTTAAAGATTTAAAGATTTTATTGTATACAAAAAACAAATAACAATAACAAAATTGTACGTAAACAACTGCAATAGTAAAAACTGTGTCGCAGTAGTTTACGCCCATCCCGAAACATTAAAACAGGAGTGTTCTAAGTATACATAATATCATTTTATAATATTAGTTAACTAGTTTCCAACATTGTAACAACTACATTAGGTAAGTACGGTTATTAATTATATTTAAGTTTAGTTATAATTAATTATGAAGTATATTTAAATTTAACTTGTGTGTGCGTGCGTAAGTTTGTGCGTGTGTGTGTGTGTGTGTGTGTGTGTGTGTGTGTGTGTGTGTGTGTGTGTAATTCCTATTATCCAGTGAGAAGTGCTTCCGTCTCATCATATGTGAGGTTATATAAGTAATTAGTTATTTTATCTTTACATTCCCTAGAAGACAGTGGATAAATGTTGATAGTTTTATTGAGTTTATTATAGACTTTAGATGCTAAAAATTCGTAATGTCGACTTGCAAGGGCAGTGCGACAAGGTTTTAGTTCGCAGATGCGTCCGGTCCGACGACTATTGCTACTGTCATTAATAAATGGTAAGGTTTTGTGTTTCCTTAAGATAATCTGGCGCACGAATAACTGTCTGACTGTTAAAACATTAGCAAGTTTATACAGATCTGTAGTCGAAAATAGAATGGGTTTTGATAACATCACTTTTAGCACCGCCCTCTGAGCTCTTTCCAATCGAAGAAAACCAGCTTTGCCAGTACCACCCCAGGCTGTAATGCAATAAGATAATACTGACTGAGCTAAGGAAAAGTAAACTACTTTCATAGTTTGTTGATCAGCAACCGCCCTCAGGATTTTAAAGATATAAATAAGTCTCCTCGTCCGAGCGACAGTTGCTTCAATTTGATGTTTCCAGGTCATAAGACTATCTATGTAAACGCCGAGGTATTTAACACTTTGAGTATGGGTTAGTGTAGGACAAGAACAAGCCAGAGTATCCCCATCGACACTGCAACGATGAGCAATAATGGTAAGTGGTGTCATTGGCAAAACTGAAGCTTTACTGGCAAAGGTGGTAAAAACTGTTTTATTTATGTTGAGTGACAACAAGTGAGCGTCCAGCCATCTCATTACTACTTTCATTGCAGCATTAGCATACTTTCGTACATCTGCCCAGGAGGAAGCTTTAATTAAAAGAGCAGTATCATCCGCATATGTAATAATTTTACAATTTGCTATAGCCAAGTTGCAAAGGTCATTGATATAGACAAGGAACAAGGTAGGTCCAAGCACACTGCCCTGAGGCACACCACATGATATAGGCAGTACTTGACTGGTGTAATTGTCAATTTTCACACGTTGTCTACGGTTGCAGAGATAACTCATGAAGATCTCAAGGACATGACCTCGTACCCCAATGAGTTCTAACTTTTTTAATAAGATGGGAATAGAGACAGTGTCAAATGCTTTAGAGATGTCCAAAAATATACCAATAGTCTTATGTTTAGAATTGATATTATTAACGACAGTATTTGTAAGTTCTAAGACAGCATCTTCTGTAGATTTACCGCTACGAAAACCAAATTGATTGTTAGAAATAATGGAGTAAGAATTCAAATATTTAATTAATCTATTATTTAAAATTTTTTCAAGTACTTTTGATAACGTTGATAATACTGATATCGGCCTGTAGTTGTTGACACTGTCTCTACTTCCAGACTTATAAATTGGATGAACAAGTGCTTCTTTAAATGCAGTAGGAAAGGTCCCCGTAGAAAAACATAGATTAAAAATATAAGTTATTACTGGCACAAGAACCTGTCTGGCACCTTTGAGAAGTGACGAGGAGATATTATCCCAACCTACAGCACAGTTTTTAAGTCCTAAGATTAAACTCTCAACTTCATCATTATCAGTTTCAATTAAAGCCATGGAATTTGATTGTATGTAACTCGGGTAGTTTGAAAAGCCGATATTACTACATTGACTAGAAACTTTTGCTGCAAGTTCTTGCCCAATACTACTAAAATACTCATTGACTATATCTACAGAACGTTCAGGATTAGAAGCTATATTAAGTAAATCAGAGACGGACGCTGACTTGTCTTGCAAATTAGTAATATTTTTGATAACTTTCCATGTAGCCTTGGGGTTATTTTTAGCTTTTTGAAACTCTGCGCGGTCATAGGCTTGTTTAATATTTTTAAGTAAGTTTCTGCAGTAGTTTCTATACCGTGTGTATGTTATTCTAGTTGTATAGTCATTGGGATCTTTTTTATATTGTTTATGCAAACGGTCACGGTGACGTACACAGCGCAAGAGACCGGGAGTCATCCAGGGCTTGATGATTCGCCTTTTACTTGATACATATACCGAGCGCGAGTTACTATTTATGATACTTATTATTGCATTAACCAAAGCATCGGCCGCTACCTCAGCATTTGTCGTCGACATTATTGATGAGAAGTTAAATTTTTTTAAATCATTAATACAGGCAGTTTCATCCGTAATTATTTTAGTGCGAGCAGCCTTGGTGAATTTTATGTTTCGATTACTACAAAAAATTATGGGAGCATGATCGGTTATAAAAGAATCTAGCACCAGAGTAATGGAAGATGAATTGGTTTTCACCAGAACATGGTCCAGGCAGCTATTGTGTCTAGTCGGGTAACTATGAGCGGGCAGCATAGCATGCATGGCGGCCACGTTAAGGTACGCGTCTGCATACTGATCACTGCTCTGTGGAAGTATATTGCGTTGTGTCCAGAGAGAGGGTCTCGACGGTGGTTTCCTAGCCCACCCAAAAACCCTACAACCACGCTTGAGTACTATCGGGCTTAAGCTATGTGGTACAGAGCCCAACAAATTTCAACAGTAAATATTGTTCACCATAGCTTCGTCCTTTGTTCAGCAGTGTATTCCTAGTAGGAGAGGTTGGCTTAGGTTCAAGGATGGATAGAGCCCCTTACGTCCCAAAGTAACGCGAAGACGTATTAAAAATTATTATTATCGACAAATTAGTTTCTTAACTTGGATCGTCTGTAAGACGGGTAAAGTTTTATAATGAAAATATCTCCTTTAAACTAATAAAGCACCAACGCTCTTAGTAATTCATTAGCTTAGAAGTATTCCTTCTGTATTATTTATTACATTAAAGTAGTTACATGACACAGATTTAAGGTTAGTTTGCAGCGACGTTCAACACGACAGTGCTTCGTGAAGGTGATCTCGTGCAATGGGCAATAACAAGTAATTAATGAGTCACTAGCCAACGAGACACTTAGCGACAGAACATTTAGCCGAGCTTTTAGCTGCTAAGTTATTGCATGCTACATTATCTTCTTAGCATCACGTCCTGCTAATTCAGCCATGAAGAAACTTTATGTCACGGTTTGAAGTTGATGGGGCCAGCGACACTTTTAAATGAGACGTCCTGTGTCAGTCGTCGGAGATTTTACTCGTAAAGGACACTACGTGTAATCTTTGGTTAGTTACTGATGCCACAGTGGAAAGTTATTATTCGAACGGTGCCTGTCTGTTAATTTTTGGGATTTAATGGCACATTTTACACTTAAAAGCGAGCAGGTATTTTGCAAGGTGTACTAGAGGGGACCAATTTTGACTAGAGCAAGGAGATTTATCCCCCATAATAGGAAGCGCTCGCACCAGGACTCACATGAGATTCTAGAACGTTCCCAAAGTTCTGTTGCGACGACGCACACACGTCACATGGCAATGTGACGTCGTCGTCGCCACGTTTTTCCTACAATCCCGTATTTAGATACAGTCTAGGTAGCCAAGATTTCTAACAATAAACAAATATTGCAAAAAATGATAGCTCTTATAGAAATCAAAACTCATCGTTTCTTCCACATACTTGCGAGGAAAAGCCGTTAAGTGGAACAATTTGACGTTGAATTGAAGAACGTCAATTAGCCTCCAACAATTTCTTGGACAATTTAACAAGAAACGATCAGTAAGTAGCTAAGCATTTGTTTTACAGACAGCTAGTAGCGATAACAAGTAAAGCTGTCTCACCCGTTGATGAACGCTGGGTGAACCTGTTAAATCTATTCCGAGAGCAGTCATGATAAAACCAAAGAGCGCAATGACCTCCATCAAACTGAACCTGGCCCCATTACATCGCCCTGAAGCCGACAGTGTATCGGTTTAGGTGATAACTGGTCACCATCGTTCATGAACGGCAGTAACACTGAGGCATCACCGATGCGTTTCCAAACAACAAAAAAGAGAGAAGAAAGAAGCGGATATTCCAACTTCCAGCTAGAAAATGACGATTTGATTGACGACTGGCAAGCAGGCAGGCAAGTTTCAGGATAAATGAATATTATCCCTACGCAAAGCCTTCCACCAAGCTGGGGAACCGACTTCTTTCGCCTCTTACGACATCCTGGTGTGCTGGAATGGAATTTGGGTAAGTATTATAGGCCTTCCCAATACAGGTAAAAGGTTTAATCCACTCATATATTCATAAAATCACCAACAAAAGTTCGTTCGTTCATCAGGTTTACTGCAAATTTTACCTCTGTAAACCCTATCTACTCGGAATATCCTAACTACATAAAAACCTAGATGTAATAGGTTCGAGAATCTAGCTAGCCTAGGTAGATGACTAGTAACATCTGCTTTAACCAAATTGGGTCGACTTGCAAACTCGCCAGAAGTCGATACCTCTGCGATAAGGTTCGTCCTAAACTAATAAAGTGGATCGGGAATTATTGCTTCAAAGCAGAACTTGGAGAGAAACTCGGACTGTACCCAAGATGATATTAGATAGTACAACACCTCTACATTTAATATAGGGTCCATAGATAGAAGTAACTAGTACCTACACAAAGTAAGGAACCCTAAATAGACCTTTGTATACACCCAAACTAGTACATAAAACGTTTCACCAACGTTTGTTTAAGGCCATAATCTACTTCATATGGCTAAGTGGTTAAGCAAACTTTACCTACTTCTTTCTCTTTATGAAGAAATCTTTATAAAGAACTCACAGGTTTGCAGTTTTCTAACTCTGATTCCGTACACAATGAAAGGTAATGAATTTGTTCATCACAAAATAATTCGAATAAATGCGTCATAAATTGTATCCAGATCACCTACGTAAGTCACCAATATTAAATGGGTCAAATTGCTTAATATTAAATAAAATTAGCACAATTTTGGTAATTGCCCGAATAGATTCGGCTCCTCAAAAATCCTCAAAATACCACAATCATTTTCTTTGAGAAGGCCCAAGAGAAATTGTAAGTGTCGTTAGATCCATTATTGGTAATCAATTTGCTTGATGGATTTGGATCCATTTGGATGGACAAAAAGTATTTTAGGATCCATCAACGGCTCCTTCTAATGGTAGATCCATCATTACAAAACTTAACGGTTAAACTGCCTTTTTATAGATTTTTTCTACGAGACGGTTACTTACAGAATATTATGTTTTATAAGGTATTCACTGAAAAAAATTAGGCCTCAGCTTTAGGTTTCAGCTCGGCTTTAATAGATTGTTAGTCAATAAGGATAAAGAGCTCTTTATCGCGTTAATTAAGCGCTAACCTGATAGATAACGTACAGACCAAACCAGCGAACCTGAAACTTTGTACACCACTTTGTATAAGGAATCCCTCTAAATATATGTGGATAAGTTTGAATAAAATATATAATTTACCTCTTTAGGGGAAACAAGATACGTAAGATAATGTTGGTAATAAATAATTAAAATTAGCAGTACTGGGGCTGCATAGGATATTGAAAGCAATCGCATACAGGCCAGGGAGTCGATGAGGCGACAGAACCCGTCCCTGCTTGGTGGTAGGGCTGAAACGTCACTGGTTAGCTAGGTCTTGCTTCAGTCGATTGCCAAAGACTTGACAGCCAACCACAAACCAACTGCCAAAAGAGTTCCAACTGCCAGTATTTCTTTATTTCCTCTTCGTTCCGTCCTGGCCAGCAAAGCATCTGTGGTGGTGCGGTCTTAGTGATGTCCATGAGACGCGATGACCACTTACAATTAGGTGGCTCATAAGCTCATTTGTCGGCTATATCCTAACGGCTTAACTAACGCATTGATTTCCGAAGCAAAGCGAAGGCAGTAGTACTAATATACTAGTAATATTATCGATCGTCGTTGAATATTCTAAGAGCCGTTCATAATTTATTACTTCAATAGGGATACATATATCAGCTTCTACAGATTGAAGTCCTAAGGTTTCCTTTCCAAACTAACTTGTATGAGAGAGGGTCGATTAACTATCCGCTGTAGCTCCTTTTATATTTATGACTCAATTATGTAACACACATTACCCCACATATAAATTATTAAAATGGAAAATTAACATCGCTAGGACATAGATAAGACATAGATACAACAAACATGCTTCTAGAAAACAAAAAAATATATTATAATTAATGTATATACTTAGGTATCTTTAAGTTGGGTACGGTACTTACTCCTCAGTCTACACCTAAAGTATCATCATTAAAGTCTTAATTCTCCCTCTGCCCTAAAGTTGACTGGTAGAGAATGAGCCGCCAATAGTTCCAACCTCCACTCTCTTGCTTGAATCAGTTGAAAAACAATTTCTCGTGTTCCGGCTGCAAGCTTAAGGGAAAGTATTTTTTTTTTCATTCTTCTTCCTATTGAAGTGAAAACTTCTATAGCATCGTTGGATTTGAAAGTCGATGAAACGAAAAAGCGACAGTAAAAAGAGTGTCTGTCTCTTATTAACGTTGTTTGTTGTTTTTTTTAACATGGGAGAAAATAAGATAGCAAGCATTATCCGCATGCGTGCTCCTAGGTCGGGGTCCTAGAGCAATACCTTTTACGGCAAACCAAAGCAAAACATAAATATTTGGACTGACAGTATTAGTTTAAAAAAAAACTCACTTTAAATTTCACTTCTACCACGTGTGAATTGCACACATATTAGGTTTTTCTTGATCGACAACTTGTGTGATGCCTTTGGTGTTACTGATGTCCATGGGCGACGTTTACGTTAGTAACGTTAGTAAGTTTGTAAGTTTTACGTTAGTAAGTTCGTCTGTGCGTTTGTCAATTATGAAAGAAACACTAACTACATTTCATGAAAGCTAATTGAAAAACTACATTAGGTACGTTACGTAACGCCAATACGCGATAATGTCAACACGCGTTACACAACTCTAACGATTTGATAAACTTGGCTTGCCAACTGTACACGTGTAATCTAAAAGCGGTTAAAAAGCCGTTTAGTTTGTTCGTTAGTAAAAGGGATTGTTTTAATTTGATAAGTGCCATGTCGATATATACCTAACTTGGTAGTGACTTGCAAAAACCTTTTAACATTTATGTAATTAAATATCATCTTCATTTCTTAAAACTAAGTACCTACATAACTACATTACTATATTTCAATCTCTTATATCTCACTATAAACTATTTTAACTTCCTCTTATGATCCGTTTCCTAGACTTTACATATCAAGATCTTATCTTCATGCGCGTTCCCGCCACAATGTCCCGATTCGACGTATTTACTCTTTTTTCAAGAACGTAGGAGTTTTAGTATCTTATTGGTAGGTATAGGGTCAGAAACTGTCTGCCTATATTTTCATGGTTTAATATGAAATCGCTGATCCTGTAATGTGCAACGTGCAACGGATATCAAAGGAGCGAAATTTAATTACTTACAACGTCACTGCCCATCGCATGCCTTTGCTAAAGTAGTTTCAACACATGATATTTTAGTAAAAAAATAAAGCTGTCCCGGACCTCGTACCGTTCTATAATTAATAAACAAATTTGGTGATATTTAAACAGCAGCGTCACCTACCGGGTCCGGCGCCGCTCCTTTCGTCGTAGCGTGATGTTATATAGCCAACTTATAGTCTTATAGCCTTCTTATACTAAGGCTTCCTCGATAAATGGAATATCTGTTGGATATTCCATTTATCTGTTGAATATTCAACTTATCCAAAAAGAATTTTTCAATTCGAACCAGTAGTTCCTGAGATTAGCCCGTTCACCCAAATAAACAAAAAACCCAAGCTCTTAAGCTTTTGGGTTAAGAGTTTGGGTTAAAGCTGACAGCTTTATAATATCAGTATAGATAATATACAACTGTGAATACGTCACGATCACGATACTATTAGGTATTATGTATTCCTTGTTTCTTTTTTACACACTTCATTATACCACAACTCACACAAATGTGATTTATTAAGTCGCAGCGACATTACAGTCAATGTTAATAATTCTCGGAAAAATCTCACGTAGCAAGATCATTTTTACCGCCTGCAAAAGTTTATCTCTTACAGAGAATAAATATAATATTAAATTATTCTTGGGAGAGATGAAAAGTATTAAGGCTATTATTGGAATAATTCGAGCATAGTAACGTGCTCATCAACGGTTGAATTACCTGTAAATCTTCTCAATGTTATTTTATACTAGTAAACCCGCCCTCGCTTCGCCTGTCTGCAGTACCTACACTCGAAAATTGTAAGACGTGAATCTTACTAACTAACATAACTTATTTATTTATGAACTTATTGAAATACAACAAACACTAAATTTTAAGGGAACCTTACCATATTACATTAGTGACAACCGCACTTAAATCGGTTTAGTCGTTTTGAGATTAGCACGTAAAAGTCACAAACAAAAAGACAAGCAGTCAAAACTATAAGAAATCTAAAAATAATTATTTTGGGTTCTATAGCTATAATAAAAGCCTCCTATACATAGGTATATCTTCCGTAATATACTCGTATAGTAGATACTACGCTGTACTAAACATAGCAAAGAAAATGGATAAGTGCAGTTACCCTATTATATTAATTTAACATTACACCAAATAAGGACAAGAACAATGTAGGCATAAATAAAGCCTATTTTATTACCTTGGTACTGACATACATAAAGGACGGTCTTATCGCTACTCATAGCCCGGAGCGATCTGACATAACTTATTTTCACATGGATGAAACCTTAATTTCTCAGTAGCGTCCATGTTATTTGACACCGGGGCAGGTAAAGCAGGTAAAGCTCCACGAGCTTTAAAGCGTCTGACAAAAGTTTTTGGCCCATGGAAAGTGTCTGACACTTATGGATACTATTTGAGAATAATATACTACAAAACATATATAAAAATCAGTCATGTGAAAATAACTGAAGTTTATTTTTTAGCTGCCTTTCTTACCTGGTACCTGCCCAGGTGTCACGAGGTGAGCTTCCACAAGCACGCCGGGTATCAAAAGAACATGAAACAAGCGAGGGCAGGTCCTCTAGTATGTAAATAACTTCTTGGGTCGCGGGTTCTGTGATTGGCGTTCGTGATTACGTAAGATAAAAACGATGTTATTTCTCAGGCAATCTAGGCTTTTATAGTTATGTAAAATTTAATATATAGCCGCAATTAAATTTTCGTACATTAAATGTACTTTTTCAGCTTCAAAAACACAATACCTTAAAATTGAACAGTTTACTTTTTACTCACGTCTTGTAAGGGCAAGATTTGGCCTTTTGAGTCAATACTTAATCAACTTCCTTGGGTTTTATCCATGGAAAGTTGTTGAGCATATTAAAAAAATATATTAGTGTTTACCAAGTATGTTTACTATCAATAGGGAAGCGAATTCTTATTAAGTTGTTTACGACAATCTTGCCAGCCCTTTGCTCCTTTTTTATCTTCATGTTTTTCACTACGGAACCACATTTAGGAAGACGGATGCATCTGAATCGACCTCCAGATGCATTGAATCCATCACGGATGACTAGCCGCGACTGACCTTCATCTACGAATCAAATATTGATTTCTTTTGTATAAGCCACTCTCGATTTTGTCTAATGAAAGCAAAATTATAGTCTCAATAGTATTTTCAATCAAAAATCTTAGGCACTTACTTACAAGCAATCTTTAAATAAATGATATTCTGTTTGTTGCGTTTTACAAGCAACCCGCCCCGCTTCGCTTCGGGAAACTTATTCCTTCGGTTTGCAAAGATTTAGTTATATATTTTGTATAATTCACACTATATCTTTATAAATTATAGCCTATGTGATATTCTGATGTGTAAGCTATATTATTGTAAAGCAGGGACGGCTTGCTAACAGTTTTAAACGGTAAATTCCCACACAAAGGGTTTGGATAAGTCCTGCACGCATCTCTAATCTTTACAAAACTTGTAGGTACGCTTTCTGAAGCGTTAAATTCTTATTTAACTGTCACTGGCTTTGTTGAACCTTGTTGTTTGTAAGGAAACCTACCCAACTAAAAGTAACCAATGATCTTCTCAAAGATGTGTAAAAACTACCAAACCGTGCTTGAGCACAGCGGTGGTCTATGGCCTGTACCCCTCACATTATAAGGACGCTTGATCCCAGCTATAGCACTGTAATAGTATCATACAGTATTCCATCGTCATATAAACGGTCGGAACGTGAATCATACCTACGCGCCTCGGAGTTTAGCAGACATTAAGTACACAACAGCCACAGAAGCGCCATAGGGACGATTGAACGTATTGGTTTGTAAACTTTGTAATCAGGAAGCGTGCGTCTTACCTGCCCACTTACATTCACTACAACTAGAAAGAGGCGGCCCTAGCGCGCGGGGCAGTAGGCATTTATTTCAAGAACAGGGCCGAGTCACACTACTGTATGATACTATTACCGTGGGTATAGTGTCAATTACGAGTTGCAATGATGATGATTAAATAGCAGCAATACCAAAATAACAAAACAGTTGTCGACAAAAAAAATGTACGTGCTTTTTTGAAACGGAAGATTGCACAAGTTACAGGGCAATATTTTCGTTAACTGTGTGGGCTGTCGACGGAGATTTTCACATATCACGGCCCCATCATTTATCACGAGCCCTTGCCCTCCCACCCGTTATGGGAAAATCAATACCATGCATTTAGTAGCCTTCGGGGTGCAAATCAATGTACAGCAATCGACTCGAGTTTGCCTGTCATTGGATCTACTATTAATATTGCTTAGAAAGGTCAAATATTAGGTACCTACTTGACGAATTTAATTTAAAGAATATTAATTGTAATGTCTACAATAAATATATACATATAGTCAAGACATAACTATATTGTTGTACAAATCCAAAGAAATATTTTTTTTTCTTTCCTTATATCATGCTAGTTTATCGGACATGAATAAATCTACCTGATCACAATAACATGAATGTATACATATCACATCGATGAAATAAACATCAAACCATTGCCAGTATTTTAAATAATATTATTTTTAGAAAGATCTGTGAAACGGCGGTGTTTCATACCGCTGCGCAATTAGACATATCAAATTAATGGATACTGAAATATTGATATTGACTTATTTTCGTGCGGCTGAACAAACATTTCAACTCAAGAGCTCAATGGTGAGAACTGAGCGACGTGTGGAGTGTCTCGTGCGATTGCGACTTGGCAAAATAAAATAGAAAAAATATAAAAGAACACTTTGATATTTAGTGTAATTAATACACCTCACGTAAGATGTAATTATTACTGTAATTATACTGTAATTATTATAAACGTAATTATACTATTTCTTTCAATCATTATATTGAAATCACAAATGAAATATCTTTTACTAGCCTTTCCCCGCGGCTTTGGCTGCCGAATTCCAAAAATCCTTAGTGCTCACTTGCGTCTCTTGAGGGACCTATATACCTACTAACTTTAAAGTGATACGATTAAAGAAATAAAAATAAAAAGTTTCGGTTTATCCCCTTTTTTATCCCCATAATATGGAATTTCCAAAAATCTCTTATTGCTCCCCTACACTCCCCAAGGAACATACATGCCAAATTTCAGCTTGTTGCGTTCAGTAGTTTCGGCTATGCGTTGTCTGTCAGTCGCTCAGTAACGCAAGAGTTTTATATATTAAGATTGGTAAGTTTTTTGTAAGTTTATTGACTTCATCGATTTCAGTGATAAATAATTGGTTTCTAATACGCACATATTTTTTGGAAAAATAGAGGTGCATGGAGGATTGGATGGAAGGTTAACACTGATGTTATTACTTCAATGTAAAAGGCATTTAATAGTCTGCTCCAAGATCAATAAAGTCATACGCGTCATTGCAATGTCTATTTCAAGTTGGTATAAATTGGCTTTACCCACGATCCGACGATAACGACAGCTTTACAGAAACCTGACAAATGTCACTGTAGTAGTAGGCATGTGCGCGTATGAATGTGGTAATTGTGGTATGTGCAATATTGACAACCAGTTGTTTCCCTCTTTATTCGTTCTTGGGCGGCAACGCGTTGTGAATTGTGATGATGCGTCAGTTACAGATGGTTTGTCCGAATGTTTGTAGTCATGACTTATTATTACTATGTACGTCGAGTCCGCGCTAAAAAATGTCCGAGCCAAATGAGCAGCAAAACGCAATAAGAGCTACAATCGACTGCAATCGAAATTAAACCGCGATGTAATGATTTTATTGTTTAAATTGCCTTCTTAACATTTCTATTATTGCGATGGCTGTGACGGGAACATTTTTTTCGCGATTTTAGTACGAGACCCGACGTCCATGGTATTAATAAGTCAATGGTGCTAATAGACAAAGGCAACACAGTATCTACTGTTTCTTCTACTTTGGACAAGCGTATTTTTTTCGATTGGAAATTGAAATTTTATCACTAGGCTTTTGGATTAATTTTTAATTTAGTTTTACTGCCATGGTAACCATAGCTTCAGCGAAGCGTAGGAGGTTTAGTTCTTCTATGTGTACTGTGTCGTGCCCGTTCTGATAAGCCTCGGTAGCGGAGCTGACGAGTAGCATCCAAGCCACCCAGTCTTCTGCCTGTCTCACAGCATCGGTAACCGGGATGCCTATAACCTCCTTTACGGTGTCAGACCAATGATTAGGAGATTGGCCTCTAGGTCTTCTCCCGTCTACTTCAGCTAGTCCATTTAAAGCAGTATTAAGTTTTCATAAGAAAACAATAGCGCATCAAGATCAATTCAGGTCATAAAAGTAAATAATATTCAAGCTTGATAACTTGTAGGTACCTATAATTGGATGAGAGGGAACAACTGGATCGTAATAAAAAGGAAATCACGACATGATGGCGCTTGTTTACGCGACAACTCGGATGCGACCGAGAATGGTTCTCAATGCGCCACGGAACTGAATATGCTTTCCGTATTTAGGGATGTTATTAAGAATCGGCAGTTTTTGAATATCCGAAAAATTTTATTCATAGACAATATGTAACTATTACAAAAAAACAGTAGTAAGTTTATCAACAAGCTGTTCAAAATTATGGACAGTGTGATGAGTTATAGTGGAAATAATCAGAGCCAAGAAAGCAAAGTTATTAAAAACTCAACTTGACTAGCAAAGTATAGTCTAGCAATATACTTGTTAAATAAATTTATTGGCCATAATAGATTTAATTTGGTTGCAATGCTTTGGAAACTTAGCCTTTAGATACCACTAAATAAAGCTATTATTTTTTTTCAATTTCAGGGCCAATTTTATTATTAAAAAAATTACAAAGACATTTATTTATTTAAAAAATGCGCTCAAATCATTAATTACTAACCGTTTCACAGAACCTCCATACAAATTTAACTATAGTTTGTTAATTTAACAAATCTGTTTTTCGTAAAGTAACAAATAAAATGCTTATTTTTAATATAGATTTCGTAATCGGATCCGAAATAAAGAAATACTCGCGACAACACTACTCAGAGCAGAACGGAATATGCATTCGTGTCGTAGCTATTTGTTAAACTACGTGTAAATAATATGTTCTGAAATAGAGAAAGGTAATATTCAAAGAATAGAAATATTGCCTGAACTATCACATCGTTTTAACGTTATATTATGTTATGTGTATGCGTACTAGGTTCTAAACAATTATTGTATTGAGTTCTAAATTTAACAGTTAATTGCTTGACTAAGTAGGGCTATTCAATCAGTGTTTCGCGAACCCCCAGGTGTTCAAAACGTTAGGGCACGCGATCAAATGGCGTCATGGTTAAAGAGTACTACCGCCCGTCACGGTACTTAGTACCATTTCTACCGTATAATAAATGTTTTCACAGCAATTGTGTTCCGGTTGGAAAGGTGTGGAGCCAGCCGGCTACACTTTTTAGAGGCGACCATCTCAGTCCTCAAGGGTAGCAACGCATGACCGAATTAGAATAAGACTCTTACTAACAATTACAAACTGGACTATTACTAACTATAACTAATAGGACTAATTATCACTAACAGTCCCTGTCACAGGCCTCATACCTACCAACAAACTAACCATCTATCGTCTTCTAATCGGACTAACCATCCTATTCCACTACACTATACTATTCCTCTATACTATTCTCTCTAGGTCGGTCACCGTTGTCATGGGCGGCAGCGGAAGGGTGGTGCTGCATGCTCGTTTGCTATCTTAATTCAATAAAAAAATAATTAAAGAGTTACTTATTTAACTAATACTAAAAATAGGTCTGTCATTTATTAATGAGGCCTAAAGATATTCTATAATATTTGAATAATCTTTAAACTTTTCAATTGTTACTTTAAAAAATATAGTTTACATTTGCCAGTAGCAAATTTGTTACAATATTTTACATCATTTCATAATCTCACGAGTATATTACATAGTGATACAAACAAGGAAGATGTTAGTTTAGAAAGTATACTTTACCTTTAAAAATTCCACAGTGAATCATGTTTTTAAGATTAACTTACAAGATAACTAACAGTTATCTCAATCGTTATCTGTAGATACGATATGTACCACAACGTTACTGGAGATAATAAAATCAGAAATGATTTGCATAGAAATAATTTTAACGAGTACTTGTATCTATATCACAAAATTATACAGGATTCCTGGTTATGTTTAAGTCGACCTAGATCCTTGAAAAGCTCATAGTATACATAGTTACTGACTAATTTGAATATGGTATGGTAAGTGGTGCGCCTGATGGTAGGTAAGTGGTCACCTTCGTCACATTACCATCAGTTACCCCTGATGTACTTTGACAGATGTTCAGGGGAGGCGATAAGCATTTACCAACAAACTATGCATGGAGTACCCAATCGTCCAACAAACCGCACAAGGTTTATCTTTTCGTCTTTTTTGAATATTTATTTTAATATGTAGGTAAAATTTTTTTTTCTCCATTCCAACATGTCGTATTACTACTACCAGCAGCTAGGTAGTGAAATATCATAAAAAATCTATAAAAAGTAAAGCCTATTAGGAGCTTGTTACATTGCGATGACGAGCAACAAAACGAGATAGTAAAAACATGGTAAAAGCTGAATAATAAAAAATGAAACACATTGTTAGGGTTTTTTATAAGTCTAATAGGATAAGTCATTTCACATATCATTATCGAGAATTATTCCTCCCAGTCGCGTGTCTCTCTCAAGTGATCAACAAAGGTGCAATGATGCACTAGAATCTTTGTATTTACACGACTAAAGGTACAGTAACGACTAAAGGTAGTAACAGAAACAGATCCCAATAAGTCCTGATTCCAAAAAGGCCTAGTTTTTAAAGTTCACGTTGCGCTTTCATATTCCTTCCACAGGTTCTACATAATTATACCAAACAACCACAAAGTAAAAAGCTGTGACTAACGTGTTGGTAGCTGCAATCGGAAAGTGACGCGACGCGAAACGCTTGCTTGTTTTGTGCTCAGGAAACAGGGAGTATTTTCGTTATTGTATAATGTGTCTTTTATTATTTTGTTGCAATTTATCTAAATGTATGAATTAAAAGATTATAAATATTATTGATATATTCTCAGAAATAACCGTTTCATTTACTCACGTGGTATGTCCTAATGAAGCTTATTAAAATGAGCAGGCCATATTATGCTCGTATTTTCGGCAAGGCATTGTAGTAGTGTGTATTGCAGTGACCACTTACCATCAGATGACTCGCCTGTTCGTTTTTTGGATGCTACCATAAAAAAGTTACAATCTCATTAGCAGTAAATATTGGTGATTTTTATGGATTGTGCTGTAATAAGAGGACATTTTGGAGCTATTTTGAGAGATACATTTCTTTAAACTAATGGACAAAAGTAAGCATCAGTAAGTTAGTCATAAGAAGCACTCAGACATGACAATATTTCAGAGGATGCAGTCAATACAGCGCAACAAAAATCACTAAACGGAGATTGAACCCGTACTCCGCTACTACTCTTGGTGAAACTTCTAAATTAAGCTCAAGTGACATCTTCGTAGGTGATAATGCACTCTAGTTCATTAGGGTGACCGCCGACTGTACGGGATAGTTATATACAAATTATACAAAAATACCATTCATAATACAAAACATACAATAATGATCGTGTAACTTATATTACAGACAAACAATCGTGTTATCGAAAGCATGGTCATAGATATTCTGGAATTAAATTGGTAGCGTTGTAGGTAACTTATTGAGTTGATTTTATTATAAATATGTTATTAAGGTGAAGGGAATAGTTTCACGGCAGTAGTTAGTTACTTAATATATCTGTCGGTGTCTCGACGTGTGTGGTGTGTAGACACGACATGGACAAATGCATTCAGAGGACGTGTTTGTATTATAAACTACTTAACTTATTGAAGACTCACACTATCAGATCAGTGGAGCTATACGTAGTTAAATAGGTACCGGTAAATATAATTTATATTACAAAATTATTGGTATATATCAAAACGAAATAGCCCGGACTTCTAGTTCATTCAACTCTCACGAATACCGTATGTATTTTATTGATTTTGGTTATGTACGTATCATTGGATGGTGATATCGGTATTAGGTACCCAGCATTATACGACATACATTAAACGCTATAATGCGGTCCCTGTTTCCTGTTTGGCCAGCAACCCATCGATGAAGCCTGTTGTATTATTAACCAACTCCAAAAAAGGAGGAGGTTCCCAATTCAACTGTATTTTTTATATTTGTTACCTCAGAACTCTCGACTGGGTAAACTGATTTTAATTATTCTTTTTTAATTGCAATCTAGTGCTTCCCGTGTGGTCCCATTTCAATTTGGTCTAGTTGTGACAATGGCATGAGAAAACCATATTGGTAAGTCTTAAATTTGCATTATCTTTAAAGTCGGTTTTTTTACTTGTTTGATTATTGATATCCATGTGCAACGGTGACCACCTACCATCAGGTGGCTCGTCTGCTCGGTGTCAGCTAATTATTAATAAAAAATAAATATTTAAGTATTTACAAAACATTTTTAACCGAAGTGTTGCTTCGGTTTTGCAAATTTTTACCTAAAATTAAAGAAAAATACCATCTGGTGTTTAAATTTTATTAATAATTTACTAGTTTTCGCTCAAGCCCTCGCCCGGGTGGGAGTCAGAAGACAAGAAATTACCGTTAAAATAATCCCAAGGCAAAAATAGTATTGGGATTAAAACTATCCTATGACCTTTCCAGGGTCTCCAACTATCCCCACACCGATTTAAATCGGTTCAGCGGATTAAGCGTGAAAAGGTATCCGACAGTGTTACTTTCGCATTTAGAATATTATTCGGGATAGTTGTGCATTTTCGGATACTCCATAAAATAATACCATATCTTTTGATGACTTAAATAAAAAAATGCTTTGTAATTTAGGTATAAGCCGGGTCCCGTTCAGTTGACATTAAAACAGCTTTTTATATACATTTGAAACAGCAAAGTGTTGGAGGTACCTTAAATAAAATGAGATCCAACTTTTAAAATCATATGTGATGAATTTAGCAAATGAAAAATGTTTTATGGGATTAGTTGTGAACTTAGTAAAATTAGAATTAGTAATCTATGAAGCAGACAAATCTAATACCTACAAGTTAGTAAAGTTAAAAATTAGTTTATCTATGACTTTTGTTGTTGTAGAAATTTAATCAATTGTTTCAGTATTTTTAATTTATAAAAATTAAGTACTGTAAAAGGAAAATATTGAAGAACAATCTTTGTTTCCCTGATAAAGTGTACGTAATAGTCACAGTCACTCGCATCTAGGTGGATACGCTCAACCATTACAAAGTGCTTCTACCCATCCTTGAACAGCATAACTAACTCACACATTTGTGATGGATACTCAGACTTATACAGACATTAACTAATTATATGCATGTTATAATCTTGCCTTAAACTACTCAGGCATCTGGAGCGCAAGAACGTCCTACGGTTTATTTTGACGTTAGGTCTTAGCGAATTGAGTAGTAATGACCTTTGGAAACTTAACCCTTACCCACTTAACTAACATTAATAATAGCTGTTAAAAGATAAGAAACAACCTAAAAACCATACTCACCTAACACAAAAATCATTATTTAAAATATTATTAGATAATGTTAAAATTAAATCTCAATAACACCGACTACATTTTTATATGTTGAGATCTTATTTTGGAAATTTATTCGTATTATTTAAACTACTGACTTAATGGTTTAAAACAGAGTGTAATCAACCCGTAATAAACAAGTTATTATAAATGCCATAAAATATTCCATTAACCACATGATGACGGTATCCACCCCTTACCTTAGGGGAAACTGGGTACTTCATATACACAAAACTTTGCACTCTATGGCGCATATTGTGTAGGTTTTTGAGGTTGTGATTGCCAATAAACTTCTGTTTATCAGGGTTGTGGTTTAGCGCCCACATTGCGCTTTGAGAAATAATTATGACGTTTACGATCTGACGATCCGTAAGGCGAAGTGGTTACCATGCCCGGAGTACTAATTAAAGGGTTATGTTTTTGATTCCTAATGACGAAGAAGTTTGACTGATCAATAAATAAAATAATAATTAAACACACACTCATATCATACCCGCATTAGGATTCTCTATCACTCATGACCCGGGAACAAACATTATTAAGAATGTTAGTTAGTTAGCGCGTTAGTACGTAATCACAAAAAATACACACGAATTATTTTCATTACGTATAAATCTTTTCACTTTAAATACTCATTTGCTTTTTTAAGACAAAACATTAGCCTCATTACAAAACATTGACCTTTGAAAAGAACGAATACTTTTTATGTTCAATCATCTTAATTCAATGGACAGCTTTAAATAATAACGTAAAATGTAACGCGAATTCAGGAACTATGTCACAACCATTTGACAGAGTATAACGATAGTAATTCAATCTAGAAGATTGTGGTCCGGCAACTGCAATTTCATTAGCGCCTCGACGTCGCTCGGAACTTTAGCCGTAACTTAATTTGTATTTTATTTTTATTCCTCTCATGTTTAACATGGTCATACACGACTGGGACCTTCAGGTGACTCATAAAAAATTAAATACAGATTACTATAAATATGAATATGAAAAGCAATTTTACTCCCAGTGAAGTAAAAAATGTTTGATGGCAGACTAACATAGTCTATTTTTGTTCCGAATGAATTAATTCATACTATTTCATTGTAAGTCCATTGTTGTTATTCTATTCCATTGTAGTTTAGATGTTATACAACATATAAATACCTAGCCACATATAAACGCGTAAGTAGATTAAAATTACGTACAACAAAGATAAGCCGCATCTTTAACAAGATAACAAGATACGTTTGTGCGATAGGGGAGCCATTTGCCCTCGTAGCTACTTCCGTAGCGCATTCTTGACGGCTACGTAACACCTCTACATCGTAGCTAAACACGAAATGTAAATCTATGCGCCTAATCTCACAGTAACGTCCTTAAACTTGTCAAGTATCGCGCTAGAGTGGGCAAGTGCAGGCCAGTCCCCATGACCTACATCCGCCGACCCTCGCTCGGGAAGCTGCTAATTTCCACCATCGCGGGCTGAACCGACGTCACGGAGGGGGCAGGGGCGCCGACGGCCCGCTGGCTGCTCGCTACGATCAGTCCAGCGCCCCACTCCGACCGGTAACCACGCGTCGCGCCGCCGCGGGAAGTATACGCGTATCCACAACCAAAACCTCAGTAAACCGCCTGAAATTAACCGAAAGTGATCTGATCACTCACATATTTTTTTAAGTGCTTCGTGATTTTTTTTACAAACTGTGATAGTCAGGCGGGCCGAGGCTCGGGTGGGGCGCGTCCCGCTGACACAGTGGCTCAGTCGGCCGCCGGACGCCGAGTGGCAAGCATCATCGATTTTCTCCGCACGACTGTACGCGAGGTACGTAACATCACGTGCTCCGTATTTTCATCGCGGCTATTTCCACGCGACGCGTATTTTCGAACGATCTGTTTAGCGTTCAAGGCCGGGACTGTTTGCGTTAAAGTTTACGCTCTGAACGCTTATATGTTGAAGTGCAAATTTCATACAAACACACAATAATATTATCTCGTATCACGAGTCTTTGGAGGAGGAAAACGAATTGTTTTCATGGTTTCACGATCTTCGGTGAGCGCTTAGAATAAGTAATGCGATAACGATTATTTCAAGGTTGTTCAATTGATGCCATAGTACGTCACTCTTACTCTTATGCAAATGTGTTTTGTATGCATTTGCATATTGTCCGTACATTATAGGACGTCCGTTTGTGGTTCGCGAAAAATCATAAACTCGGTGTTAATGTTGTTTGTGTGGGAAATTTAAATATAACAAAAGGTCGCAATGACCAGGTGTGCGTTGATAGTGTGGTCATGACCTACAGATGGTAACAGTCTAAATATTAGTACCGTGGCATGCGACCTGGCATCATTTCAGATCGCGTTTCATTCAGACGGACAAATGTATGTAGTTGTCTATATATTTACAAATAAATATACTCTTTATACAGATGTAGATTACTGCACAACATTATTGATAAACGGTTGAAGTTTATTGTTTAGAGGTTGTAACTGAATCAAATGAAACAGTTAAGCGTATAAAATTTAAAGTTTAAAGTATAAGATTTAGGTTAAAACGAATCCACGTAAGTACTCCTTGAATAAATATTTATAAATAAGTATTTCCATAAATAAATTTTATTTCTTTCGATAAATTTTAATAAAATTATACTGATATTCTATTCTCGTCTTTGTCATCCAGTTTCCGAGAATAATTGCCGTTCATATATCTGCATTAATTATACTGTCAGATTAATATAATAACTTTTGTATTTCTAAGAATGAAATAAGGAAAATATGTTAAATAAATTAATAATATTAATTGCAATCAGCCATTGTCATATCCACTGAACATAAGCCTCTCCTTTTAATCGTTTGTTTTATCGATCTTAGCTAACCGACTACGTGATTAGGGATTTTTAATCAAACCATCCTCAGTACAGATTTACATTACAAAAGGAAAGTGAAACAAGTGTTAATTGTTTTTACAACCAAGTTTAGGACAGTTGTCGATCTAAAAATTATGCATTTAACAAGTATAATACTTATGTATTATATTTATTTACTAGTAATCTTGGCCTCGCTTTGCTTCTGGAAAACTGTCTCTTAGTAGGTATCAAACCAAACTCAAAAATTGTTAGACGTGATCGTTTAAACTGACATAACTTTTATATTCATAAACTGATTGAAGTGAAACAGTAAATTTTAAGTAAAGCTTATTACACATTACACATTAGTGAAAACCACACGTAAATCAGTTAAGCCGATTTGATCACCGCGCATATAGGCACAAACAAACAGACTAAAATTCTAACAATCATTGTTTTGAGTTCTATTGCGTTGATAAAGACCCCCAATATTAGATAAAAATTTGCTCATATCTTCCATGTACAGACAGCGATCAGTTTCATTTTTATTATATGTTTAGATTTTTATGTTAATATACAAGTTACGACTGTGACAGTCGTTGGCCTGTAGCCATTGGCTATCTAAAACGTAAAGCCTTCAAACAGCAACGCGATGTCTTAAAAAACTTTTGTCTTCAAAACTCAAACGTCTCTACAAACTTAACAAGATTCAGATAAAAAGTTTCCATTTACAGAATGTTTCAGTTATATAAAGGCATAGTATTTGTGGCGCAATAAAGCAGTTATTGGATTCTTATCGCATAAACCCATTCGTTGTGAGCGTGATCAGCACTATAGAAAATTTTGTTTGCGGTAAAATTGTAAATTTTGTTTGTGTAAACTTGTGAATTTACTTTGTAGTAAAGTTGTAAATTTTACATGGGTATAAGTTATTGCGAGATTTTTACCTACTTTTTTCAGTGATTCAATTAATGACAATCGAAATTATGAACTGTGATTTATAAATGAAAATCGATTTTACACAATCATGTTACACACTGTACCTATACAATAACAATAAATCCGCATAGGTATTACTAATTTAGAACGCTGCAGAAAGATATACCAAACAATAAGGATTACATTAACCGCTATTTTAAGCAATTAACACTTACTTTGTAGGTACATCATGCCTTAATCATTACTTAAAAAAAATTATGAATGTGCGTTAAAAATAATATTGCGCGTAATCAATTCCTCTTAAGGTACAAATACAATTATTAAGATACAATTTGATTTTGTAACCATTACCCGTCTGTTGCATGTGAGGTAGGTACTTACATACGTTAGACTTACTCGTATAATAAATGAAGTGCGAAGAATCATCAGTCATCTCAGCTATAATTCTTCAACAAAAAATATAGCAACTAGGTAGGTACTGTTTTTATATCAACATAAATATTTATTTTTATTGCGAATCCTAAAAATCGATACTAATATATTTAACCTGAAGTTATTTTGTTCGTTTGAACGAGCTAATCCCTGGTAAGGCCAGTCAGATTTGAAAATATAATTTCGTATATGATGACACCATTCATGAGGAAGGCTACTTTTTGTTAGCCTCAAATATTAATTTTCCCGAAGCGCAGCGAGAGAGGGTTACTAGTATCTATAATAAAATAAAAATCGTCACAACAAATATTAGATAACTGAGTCTGTAATTCAGTGAGTAGTTGTAACAGTTGGATGGATGGATGGATAGATTTGTAACTGCCCTCGTTTCGCTTCGGAAAACCTAAGCCGATCCCGTGGCCTAGATGGTAGAGACCCTGCCTACGTAGTGAGGGGCCTTAGGTTCGATTCCTGGCGAGAGTAGATATTTATTGTACCAATAAATGTTTGTTCTAGGGTCATGGGTGTTAGTCTTACTTGTGTTGTCCATGCCAATTGCTACTATGAATGTGTTAATACAATAGAAAATGGGTGGACATTTAACGGAATTTTCTTTACAATTTAGGCACATAGTCACGATTGGACTACATACGACTGCACGCGATACTAGAACTAATTAAATATGCCTTATGTGCATATAGCAAAAAACTAAATGATTTAAATAAAACGTTTAATAACAAAAAGCAAAGCCCCAGTGTATAATTTAACGTGTGATTGACATTTGCGTGCAAAATAACATTTTGTTTGCAGATTTTATTATTTATTCATTAAAACACTTTACGCTTTTAAAAGTGAAATCACGCAAAACATTATGTGGTATAGCCCGCAAATAATATTTCTCAGTGTAAGCTACTTTAATTAATAAAATTTGTGCTAAAGTAATCATACTTGCTCTCCATTAAATATCAAAATAAAATAAACAAAAAAAAACTTATTATAACAGTCGATTACTACTTTACAGCGCTCGAATAATGATCGCTCGAATAAAGCTCGAATAATGAATTATAACTTCAAATTTTGAAAAAGCTTTACGTACTGGTTTTAAAATTTTTATTAGGTAATCTAAATTATAATGTAACCGATGTAATTGATGCATGACGTGTTATATGATAATTATGATAGACTATTTAAATTGATGATACGCTGAATAAAACTCCTTACTTGTTATTACTAGGCCCTACTTGTATTGTTAGGACTAGTCACCTACCCTAGTCCCTACTCACAACCTACAAGACACAACGAATACGATACACTAAAACAAATTAAATGTGGCACTCGGAGACTGCCGCGGTAAAGCTATTGCATAGCATTTTTTATCAACTTATGCAATTATAATTATTAGAAGTGATATAGTTATATCAGAACAGCGCCATCTAGTTTGTAGAAAACATACGTACCATACCTTAGTATTAAGGTACTAGATGGCGCTGATTGGGGGTGTTAGGTTTTTTTCGTTGCGGAATTTCTGGATTCGGTCCCCACGCTCAAGGCCCGCGATAAAAGCTATGCAATAGCTTAAAAAACTTGTAGCGCAACCAATTTTTCATCAAACCTTAGATGTTTAATACATATAATTGGAGCAGTATCTGAAAAATCAAAACAGTGACCTAATAATGGCAACCATGGCTTGTTTAGTGAATAGAATTTCAATAAAACAGCCACTTGGCAGGCTGAATGTTGAGCACACTTTACTTGGCACGCGCGGCCACTGCATTAACTAATGCATCACTTGGCCTTCAACTTTCAATTAACCGTTATCTTTATTATTCCAATATATTATAGGTATATTACATATTGTTGTTTAAACGTTGACTTATACACGAAGGAACTCAATTCGAATGTCGTACATCGTAGCTTTTCAAAGATGTAAACGTAAAATCAATTACTTCTGTGAAGGAAATTTAAGTACGCGAGATTAATGCACAATGTTTCCGAAGTAAAATTATTTAGCGAATTCATACTTGGCCAACGCAGTGAACTTGGCTTTAAACTCTCGATATGAGACGATATCCGAGACTAGCAATGCGACAATTTATGGGTCGCAATAATTATCGCGAGTAATGATAGCTTGAAATCGAAATTAATACTAACATAATGTCCGTTCCAATATCCATAATTCCCACTAACTAAAAAGTTATCACTTTACCTACTAATTTTACCAAAGACACGAATATAATATTGTAAACTGCCTTTGTGTATAATAGATAGAAAATAGGTAAGGGTCTAGTTATGGGTGAGATCTTCAAAAGATATTCAGTACTAGTGGACCCGCCCTCGCTTCGCTTCGGGAAATAAGTCCCTTAGTACGCAGATTCTGACATTAATAGACGTGATTCTCTTAACTGACATAACTTTTATTCCTATACATTATAATATAATATAACTATAATATAATAATATAACCTTATTTCTCAACCGATTGAAATAAAACAAACATTAAATGTAAAGTGTTATACTTACCATAATATATTATGGAAAACAGCGGAGATTAGCGCGTACAAATCCACAGACAAGCTCTCAAACAGACAAAATTTCAAAAAATCTTTGATTTAGGTTATATTGCGTTAATAAAGACCCCCATTAAAAGTTTTTCTCATATAGGTACTTATCTTCTATATACAGACAGAAACCAGTTCATCATCATCATCATCATCACAACCCATAACTGTCCCACTACTGGGTACGGGTCTCCTCTCACAGTGTGAGGAGTATAGGCCATAGTCCACCACGCTGGCCAAGTGTTGATTGGTGGACTTCACGCACCTTGACTTGAGAACAGATTTATTATTAGTAAAGAATAGATAGGGGGGAATGATTCTTATAACTTTAAATGCCTACCCACTAAAACAGCAGCCATCCCCGTAGACCCCGTAGACCCCGTAGCCCAGTTGGTAGTGACCCTGACTGCAAAGCGAGGAGTCCCGGTTTCGATTCCCGGCCGAGGCAGATATTTATGTGACATATAAAATTAAATGTTTGTTCTCGGGTCGTGGGTGTTAGTGATGTCTAATTGGTGTTGCCCCTGCCACCCACGACCCAGGGAATCCTAGTGCGCCCCCGCACTTGTATTGAGTTTGTTAGCGTTTGTTTTATTTATCCAGCGTAATCAGACGCCAAGATTGTAACGGAGACTATTTTGTAATTAAATAATTCAGCTCTCAGTTACTAGTACTTAGGACAGAGATCGTTGTTTATTGATGTATCGTCCACCATTCCGAAGGTTGGAGGTTCGATTCCCAGTAGAAACAAGTCTCTGATGGTCTTGAAGTAGTGGTGTGTTTCTTGCGTTTCCTGTCTGCCAATAACTGTAACCACACCCTGGCATGGTGTTCCCTCTCCTCTCATATCTGATTGCGCTATTCGCTTCTATCTGCAGCAAGCAAGTTAATCTATCTATATTTATATAAAATTCTCGTGTCACAATGTTAGTTACCATCCTTCGAAACTCCGACTCAACCGATTCTTATGAAATTTTGTGTGCTTATCGAGTAGGTATGAGAATCGAGCAACATCTGTTTTTCATACCTCTAAATGTTAAGGGTTATCCACCCTAAATTTTTTTTTTTTTCATTTTTTGGACAAATTTTTATGATTATTTTTTTATGGTGTGGCATAAAAAAATACACATGATCCCAAATTTTCACTCTCCTACTCCCAACCATAAAATTTAAATCGCGCTTTTTGTCTACATCTACATTTAGGGCGGAACAACGTTCGCGGGTTCAGCTAGTAATATATAAATAATACATAACTTATCTACTAGACAACATTTCATGTTTTATATGAATACTACTACTAATATTACGATACTACGATATTACGAATGCGAAAGTGTAAAAACCCTTTTACAGCTTTTTATTTTGCTTCTATATTCATACCAAGATTTCCCCGTTTCGCGTTCTTTTACAAATATGTAAACGACACGCCACTACAACATCGCACACGCTCGCAACACCCGTATATAGTTTAAAACTTTTAATTAATACCTCCGTGTACCGTCGTATCTTTTAGGTTTATAATGAGCAATAAAGATAAAGAAACAAAATTCTATTTGATATCCGAGTACCTATACCTTAAATTTTAATTTCCTTTCCTAATGAAGTATAATAAAATTTGAGTTATAGTAATAATCCAAACGCATTTCCATTTGTATTTCGTACTATTAGAACCCATTGAAACTCGGACATCGTCATGGACTTACTTCACTGGATGTAAAACGATTGTAATATGATTGTATTGGATTGATTGTAATTATGATGTATTACTATTTAAAAATATCCCCCAGAATAGTTTTTCTCAAATTTCTATAAGTACAGTTATTGGTCAGACATATCTAATTATCTATTAAAAGAAAATATTTATTTTTGGCATTCCAAATATTCTTTATTTTCAAATAAGTACGTAACAAACGCGTGTGTAGAATCGTAGTGAACACTACATCTCATAGAAATGTATTTACTTAGGCACATCCCTACTTAAAGCTGATCAAATGATATTAGTACCTGCCATACTCTTGAACTAGAAGAAAGCAAAACTAATTGGTTCACGACACTATAAACAGGTGTGCTGCCCCATTTCAGCCGTACCTCGCTATCTTTTAAACTTTAAATAGTATTTGCAATGTGTTTTGAATGAATAATTAATCCTCATGAACAGAAATGTAAATTAGTCATTTACGCAAGTGACTGTAATTAATTTATAGTGCGTCATTTTCTCTTTCACGTAAATATCACAAGACACGCTCTTGGAGTATAACTGAATAATTTTATACAATTTTGACAATGCATTAACACCCTAAGTTATCACAAGCGTTATATAAACTTGATGCAGGATCTTGAAAATTGTAATTTTTTCTTTACAAAACAACACACTTTTTGATCGATTTCCAACCTTAGTTCCTTAAAAATAAAGTTCAACAATATAATTATAGTGCTACATATTCACCAATTGACACTCGCGCACATAATTCACATAATCGCTACCGACAGTTTTGGCGATGATAGTGACCGCGACGATACCGCCTTGACATCGATACGTGGATCATTAACATCTCACGCTAACCTCCGGCCATTGAGTTTTGGACGCGATTGTACTAGACGTATTGTTTCGATGTTTGATTTACTATTTCGTCACACTATGTTCGATACCATAAAAGGCCGGTAGGTGTACACTCGCAGAGAAGGAAAAGTACTTAATACACAATTAAAACCGTACCTTTATTATTACCACCACAATGATTATACCTAATCGTAAGATATTATTAGCATGATTGATGTATTTATATGCATCAATTATAGGTACATCAGTATCATGATACAATTGATACGGAAAAATAAACTTTAACGAGTCGTTATGTTCCAATTAATGGTTGTATTGTAACTTCTAGTTGACTCTAGTGTGGAAGGTACATATTAGGTATATATCTATAAATTGTATAAACCAACATTTCTATTTCTGCCTGTCTTGGAGCTCAGTAGCTTGTGACGACTAGTAAATTACTAATAAAACCTCTATTTTGGCTTCAATCTATTAATGGCCCCCCCTATAACAGGACACGGATCTGTACTCTTATTAGAAGAGGCCTCACAAAATTAAGGAATCACAAATACGCAGAGGTAGACTCCACCAAGCTGCTCTAGTGCGGATTGGTAAAAGGTAATATTACATTGCTTTACATAACAGTAATTATAATTATCTTTTACCAACAAAAAAACTGCTAGTACATTGTTTTTGTTTCAAGATTATATTACAGATAAGTTATACGCAGTAGGTAATAATCTATTCAGTTACTTTACGCTGTAGTCACGTTCCCATTTTATATTTTATGGCATAAATTACAGACAGTCAGCTATACATTATTAATGGTTACGTGCAGCAAAAACAAACCGATGTATGATAGACTAGGATTCAATGTTAGTTTTACACGGGGTATTGGTTTTGAATCCTGCACGCAGCTTTAATGTGACAAACTAATTGATTGTTGTCATAATAGATTTCTGTTAGGAGAGGAGGAGAGAGGAGTGAGGAGAATTGGATAATTATAATGTTAAAAAAGCGCGTGAAGTCTACCAATTCATACTTGGCCAGCATAGCGTTACCAATCCATAGTTTAACATTTACTTTAAAAGCAGAGATCTAAGCCCAGTAGTGGGACAGATGGGCTATGACGGTATCTGTTTTCGCTCAGCGTAATCCTGATAGTGCCCACTCGTACATACTGTTATCGTTCTTTACCACGTTTTCCTTTGCCTGTCCCGTTACTACCAACTTAGAAACGAACGAACTATTTTAAGGCACGCATATTTCCCTAGAGCCCGTAAAAACAAGTTTTCATTTCTTCGTTAGCAGCACGTCAATGTGAAACGAAAGTCAATATACAATAATATAAATACCATTCATCTATTCACATAATAAAGTCTTTGTAACTTTCCGTATTAAATTTAGAAAACTGATGTAATAACGTTAGGTACAATCTATATGACTTTTACGGCTTTTAATGGGTTTGATAAAACTTTGAACCTTTTCAACACTTAAATACCCGTAGCATTTTTCCTTTTCCTCTTATAATAAGAGTATTTACATGTCTATTGGAGTCAAGCTATCAATCGCATTCATTCGCTGAGCACATTTAACCTAGTTCCGGACAGAGCGTAGCGCACCGCTTACGGCCTTTCATTGTATTTTCCTAGTCTTTTTACCGTATAAATGGAATTACCTAGTATAAAACGAATGTTACCATGATTACTTTTGTTTTTTATCTTGTTTCTTCTTGATTCTTTCTTGTCGTCTTCCCTGCTTGATTATAATAGGTATAATTATCAAGTCCATAATATTATTTCCAGGATTGTCATCATTCGCTGAAGCCAAGCTGCATACTATCGCTAAAGTCCAACGGTTAGTCGTGTTCCGTCTCGAGAGCCAGTATTTTCTTTCTTCTTCTTTCTTTCCAAGCCGGGAAAATATCGGTGATGCCTTTGGTAATACTAATTATGTCTTTTCATGAAAATACACATTTCCTAATCAATTTCTCCGCCAAGATAATGATAAATTAGACTTAAACTCCATTTCAAAATCATTTATCTCGTGTAGATACGCTTATGTTTGTTAATATTTAGCTAAAACCTTTTTGGATAGGGACTTTTTTATAAAAACGTTTTGAAAAACCATACCTACGCTAAATAACTAAATAATTGCACAGATAACTCGAGTAGAACCGGCTGTGGCACTGTATATTTCCAACTTAAACATTCCGCCAAAACTAAAACATTCTTCCAACAATTAAAGTTGCGAGCAGAATTTCAGGACCCCACATGATAGGCACAGTAGTTCAAACTAGGACATACTAGTTTAAACTAGTATATCAATCTTCACAAACAAACAAAACTAACCGTATGTTGTAAATAATAAAGCTTAATTCCATGGACGTCTACCTATTATTACCTAAGTATATCAAATTACGTAATCTTGCAAATAAAATGCTTATTTTATTGTTAACGCAATAAGTTTTTTCTAACATATAAAAAAAATCGTAGTATACAATTATACACAAGAAAAATATTATTGATATGATTATTATTATTACTAGCAACGCTCGCGGATACGCTTGTATGGATTTGAAAATTTCCGCATTTTCGTCACGGAAATAGGCCAATTTAAAAGTAGAATCCTCTTATTCCCTATCTCAGACTTCCGAGAGTAATGAAAATAAAAAACAAAAACGATCTAATGGCCTACTTTCATGCCAAGATTGAAGTCAGTTATAATTATAATTACGAAAATGACGCATCTTAAAAACGAAAACGTAACCAATGTATGCAAAATAAGGATTTTGCCTGGACGCTGGTTTTTATTATAGACTGTCTAAACAAGCTAGCCAATAATCATATAATATAATCTTATAACGTAATCATAACGGCCTATTCTTATTCGTATCCATTGACTTAGTAATATAACTCAATGTTCGTAGGTATCAATCTACATAAATTGTTTGGGCCCATTTGATTCCATTTTTATACCACTGTTGTAAATGCAAATCAATTTAAATGTTTTATTTATATAATTGTATTGGTATTATAAGGGTTACAAAGGCCTTAATGATTATTGGTATCCTCTACCAAACAAATCAAGGCTACAGAAATGTGAGGTAGTGACGTGAATAGATTAAATTATTATTGATTAAAACGCATTATGCATTATAGCAATACAACGAATTATTCATATTGAAAGTATTTTTTATAAATAAGGGTTTCCATGTTTTGTTTAAAACCACTAACGATATTCCGCTTGTCGAAGACATGTTAGCTGAAAATTTATCGTTAGAACGAACGAACTTTGTTTAAAATTTTATAATTATCTACTACAAGGCGTCATTGAATTTATTAAACAGTCACCAACGGGTGATCAAGACGGTGCCAATGATATTAATTATTGTGGAATGGTGATAAGTAGGTAAAAAGTTCTTCGAGAACTATGAACATACATACTCCTTTTGGCTTCATCGAAGTCTTGCAAATAATCGTGTGTATATTCGAACATTCGTAACAAAATGCTCGTATTACAGAGGCAGCCCTATATTGAGTTATGTCATCGCGTCTGTACATTTTTTAAATTGTTACGTTACGTTACCGATCGTAGTTCATCTATAAAGTATATGCATCACTATGTGTGCCAACTGTCAATAAAGCATTTAAAGCAAATCATTTATAATTTATCGTCATTCATTCCTTTTTTAGCTTTTGTAAATCATTAAATAATATTAATTACTACTTGAATCACTATCTTCTTGTTACCGAATCTTTATGTTACCGACCAAGCATACCTACATATAATTCAGTTGTTGTGTAGATTACCTAGTCATTATAGGGAACTCATAGAATATTCCGCCTAGATAATGTATTCATAACTTTGCCGGTTATCATTTGGTATTACGTGGTTATACGGTACAGAATGCCTAAGGAAAGTATGCAATAAATCATATTTCACACTTTGCCTAAACATTTTTGTCATTCTATTGAATGTAGGTAGGTATTTTACAGAATACCGAATTTACACGTTGCTAACTCTTACAAGTATCGTAGTAAAAAATCTTCAGTATCGTAAAAAAGCATTTACGTATTATTTCTATATTCATCTACATTCAGTATTCATATAGTACTATTCCCGTTTTCATTTATTCATTTATAATTCTATGATGTCATGACCATTCATCAAATGAAATCTCATTTTGCCAATAAAAATCTAGGGATAAAGCGCACAAGTGTGTAGGTACCCTTTCATTACGTAACCCGTTTGATAAAAGGGCCTTTTCGCATCCATCGGCGGCAGCTATCAATCAACATTCGTTCTGTTTGGACGCGTCTGACCCAGTTCCGAGACCCACTTAGCCGCCCTCACGCAGCGCTTTGGAGGTTTTATCCTCGCAGTTTTTATAAAAATTTTCCTCTTAATCGCATCTCGCAGACAAAATTGGTTGGAAACGAGCGCACGCTAGCGTTTCGCTTCGAAGTTTTTCAAGTTTTCTTTTTAATTTAGAGAATTGCGTTTTAGTACTCTGAGGGTACTTTGACGACTTCGGGAGGGTAGTGCGATATTACGAATAAAATAATAAGCGTTTGCACACTCACTTTAAAAACTTTTTTATTTACGAATGCGAACGACACATTTTATATTGTTTGTTTAGGTAACAGTCAAACAGTCCAGTGATATTATTTTAATCATCAGATGATAATAATTGATGATGGTCGTGAGGTCAATGGCATCGAGGATATCAGAACCCGTTCAGGAGACTCGGAAGAAGTAACTTATCAGGCAAAAATTTATCTTATTGTCAGTCCCGTCGACATTAAATTGATTATCTATCCACAAATCATCCGTTGTTCATGTAGCTGTTCCACACTGAGGTGACGTTAGTCTCTAAAACTCGAAGACAGTACCAGTATCATGTAACATTTGTTTACAAAATGTAGACGAGTTCTTTACCCATTTCTTGTCTTTTATGATACAAATATTTATTTAGCCGTGGAAGAATAATAATTGGCTTTTTTACTTGGTTTCCAACCCATTAATGGCCCAATACTGATCACGGGTCTCTCGGAAGAGTCGTAAGAATTGAGGAGGCCTGCAGTGTACTTCACCACGCTGCTCTAGTGCCGATTAGTGGAGGACTTAATAATTATTATATAAAAAGATCAGGATATGAGTTACGTATATCTCCGTGCATGTACCAGGGCTGACACATTATTTAACTCAAACCATTGCGTCCTTCATCGATTATTTATTTGTACTTAAAATTCTGAGAAGTCCGTAACAGAAGAAACAAAATCTAGAAGGGTGACAAAAATAAATGATTTCAACTGTAATCAAAGTACACTGTTATATTCAAGATTATGTAACTAGCTAAAATAACTGTGCTTGTACAAAGTAAACACCATCGAACCGAGATGGGGCGATAAACACGCAATGGGACTATTTACTGAATGGATTATGCGAAGAACCACCAAAACCGAAGCCGACGGAATCGGATAATGTTTAGGTACAATTCCTCCTTCATTTTCTTCATTAATTATGTATAAATGAACCATGAATTAACTTCCTTGTGTTTCTAAATTAAGCATTAGATCACAAAACGTTGACTTTAAATTCAAACTGCAAATGCTGGATTGATTTAAACAAGTTTTTATTTTTTTATACAAATATTTTAGAAGCTTGGAAACTGATAACCACCCTAATTTTGCTACAGGAAAACCACGACTTAGAAGGCACACTTAAAAATAATATTTTACAATGATTTTCTACACAAACTAAATGATTTGGTGTCGTGGGACACCAGGTAGGAACGAAGTTCCTTCGGCTACTGTCGCGCCTGCGCACGTCTCATTTAACGCTTTTATTCCACGCATTTTTTCTTACGGTTTTACTATCACATATTTTTCAGTTCGGTCGCCGCAGCAAAACCTATCCCCTCCAAGCCTGCCGTAAGGAACTTCGTTCCAAAATGTAAAGACTGGATACGTGTAAAGAGAACCACTTAAACCAAATTATTTATTAACGTGGACGTAGCACCAAAAAGTAATCTGTCAGCAGTCAAACAAAAAGCGTAAGAGCCAAAATAATTTCACTGACTCTATCTCTGTCATTGCTACCGAAAAAATTAAGTATAAAAAGCAATCATCACTTCTTCTTAGTTGTGTTACGACGTTGAACCACGTTGAACCGTAAGATGCGATCCGAGCCTTAATTTTAATTTAGAAGCAAAATCATTTCTCATCTCGAGAGATATTATGATTCTATTCATTTCCATCTGATCTCGAAAGCTTCAGCTTTGTAATTAATACGGATAGCAAATGAGCCGTCTCTGACGTCATGTTACTGAACGGAATAACTTACCGACACTGTTTAAATAAACACTCCTCTGTATAGTTTGGATATTTATTTTGTATCAATAACACGGGCATTATCAATGCGTTGTCGACCAAAATGGCATCGGGCTTCCGCATTATTACTGCCTCTTCGACATTTTTCCGAAACACGGATAAAATATTTAATTTTCACGGTATATTCTAGGAGTATTACGCGTTTGGTGTTATTGATGTCTATGGGTGACGATGATAATTTTGTCGGTTATTACATAAATAAAGACCCGTAACCGAACTACTGGGAATACACCAAGGATTTTTGTTTTAAAAAATGAAGTGTCGGCCGATTCGCGGTTTATTTTAATAGATAAGGAAATGGCTATTTTATATTTTTATTATACAATATAGGTATATAACACGCTGACAGTATCTACATAGATATATAGATATTTATTTATGAAAAGTAATTAATAAAACCTTTTAAAATTGACTAATATACCGCCCTTCATATTTAATTTTGGTCTAATGGCTGGTAGAGAATGCTCGCCATTTGAACTATAATATTTTTTATTGTGGTCAATATAGTTTACATAAAAAAATATTTATATGACTGCTAGAGCTGTCTGATGAACTCAGCATTGACTGAGTGCATCACACGGCGAAGGTCACCCCAGGTCACACAAAGACCATTGTCAACTGAATGTGACCTCTGCAATAAACGCCATAGCCCCATGATAAAATCGCTGTTATGTTTCGTTAAAACTATAAAAACCTAAGTCAGAATCCGCTCTATTAGCAAATAGCTTTCGCCTAGACTACGTGATGGCCTATTAGGTATATATCTTTGTATACACAGATGTTGAAGCAACTAGCGTGCAAACAGTGCTGTTTCGTTTGATGTAAATTTAGTTAAAGGTTGAAGTCAACTTATTGCTAACTATTTATTTATTTATTACTTCATTATTAACCTAGCAACCTTGAACAGCACCGCTGCTGGTCTAAAGTTAGTTGTACAAGCCTGTCGAGCCACCACGCTGGCCAAGTGAGGATTGTCGGACTTCGCACTTTGAGAACATTACTCTCTGTTACTGAAAGTTCTCTGATACTGCCACATAAACCCCTCAAATTGTGAGGGGAGACCCGTGCAGTGGGACAGTTGTGGGTTGCGATGATGAAAAATAAATAAATAAAAAATGATAATGACGATGATGATCACAGAACCAGTTATAAGGGAATCCCCAGCTATATTATTTTTCGGCAACATGTCAGTGATGCCTTTTCGTGTTCCTGAAATCTATCGACGGCGGTGACCAGTTGCCATCAGATGACCGCTACTGAACGTTAATTGGCTATTCATCAAAACTGTCTATTATTTTGGTTATTTTGAATTATCCTATGGGTATCTAGTAACTAATAGTTAAGAACATAAATCAATATGATTAAAATTCAAACATCGAATCCGATCTATATCCGAGCCACGTAAATAATGGTCCAATAAAATACATGCGAATGCCAAAAAGAAAATGGCCAGTGACCATGAAAGCCAGCGAGGGTTGAACTCCTGGCGCGGAGCCAGGGATGTATTAACCGCTTATTTGGAGGGGTGCAGTTTTAACGTTGTTACCTTTAACCTTAACCTCGGCCGCGTGTAACTTAACTTTACGTAACTAACCGACCTATTTAAGGTAATTTTCATATTTTATTAGATAGTTAATGTGAGACATCCGTAATTGTTTTGTTTAATCGGCGTCTACAACTCCGTAGCCTGTTTATAGTGAGCTGCCAGCGTAGCGAGGGGTCCCGGGTTCAATTTCCGGCTGGGGCAGATATTTATGTGTACAGATAAATGTTTGTTCTCGGGTCATGGATGTATTTGTGTCGTCCATGTCACCCGCAACACAGGGAATCCTAGGTCCGGCACGAGTGTTGTAGTGTTTATTTTTTTATTGTTAGTTTACTTTAAATCTTAGTATACTCCTTTGGATAATACCAGCCAAAATACTTTATAGCTCGTTGGATGATAATAACATATTTAAAATGGTTAGGTATAATGTTTATCACTTTAAATTATCTTTAGGTAAGCAACAATTACAAATATCATATACGCATTCGGCCAGAGTTGTCTATGCCTTTAACTTCTCTGAATGTTCAACAAACTCAAGCCCATTAATGAGACTCAAGCCGTGGGATTCAGGGATTCCTCGCAAAATTCTATCTAAATTTTTAGGGCAAGAGCATAATAAATCTTAACAACAATCATTTATTCACAGGCCACATGTTTTATTACTACCTACATATAATAAAATTAGGATCTAACGTACATCCCACTTTTTACATCTTAATATAGGTAATCAAATATTTTAATAAACAAATCACCAAAACAGGAAAGCAGTATCTAATAATACAGATTCAATTTGTACTAATTGCGGAGACCGTTTCTTGCGTCTTTATCTTAATAAAATTGTTATGTAAACCGTACCTGTAGCATTGGCCTTCTTTCTATTAATAGTCACATATTATGACAAACAAACAGATACTATTGTTTGATGGTGTTATGGATGACTTTGTCTGTACCCCGAGGAAAGGAGGTTAGACGAAATAATTATAAGGCTAGCGCTAAAATTTAATAAATGTTACCCAAAGCATGCTACTATATATTTGTGAAAATCACATCTAAATTAATAATAATTAATAGCCGTTTCTGTAATTAGCCGGAACAAACGCACAAAGTAACAGACAAAAATTCTAAAGTAAATCTCAAACATCTTACATGTACTGACTCAACACAACAACAGATTTTATATCGGACATATATAATAATATAAATTTCAGCTAGTAATTAACATTTCCTGACATACATACACTGAGAATTGTGAGACAAAAAATTCTAGAAAAAAGTCCCCATTGATCTAGAACTTTTTCTGTCTACGTCTCATGTAGACAAATTCAAACAAAACCTAGTATTTAATACCCATGATACGAAAACATGTTTGGACGTCTTATCTATTCATCATACGAGATAAGAGTGACGTATCCAGGCCGCCGGCTGTCCTTATGCCAAAAGCATGAGTCTGTTATTTTCCCAATTCCACTGGCATGCGTTCAATATAACTGACGAATGCACCTTCGCTTCTGCTCACATAAATCATCACTCACCAACAATTTGATTGCTAATGGTCGATTATCTCAGGGCATTAATGGTTTGCTTTATTAGGTGTATATTGATAATATCTTATATTGGGATCGATTAGAATAACTATGTAACCTCAAGCTTAAGTGTCGCATCTACTTAGATTACGCTATTTCTGAGATTAACGAAAATAAACGCAATGACAAATAGAGAAAAATGCAACAACGGTTATCAAGCAACATTAATCCTTAATAACGGTGTTCCAAAGTTTATTTTAGTCACGCGTTATTGTTCTGTAAATAAGGAATTTAAGAAGAAAGTTGAAGTGAAATTGAGAAGACCATAGCAATCGTAATAATTTAATTTTCCATGTCCATAGCTGTCCATCATGACATAGATTGGGTGAACCCAATCGTAATCTCATTACCTAGCAATCTCTTTAAATAGCTGTCAGGACTGGTAAAAGATTAAAAGAAGAATAAAAGTAAAATAAGAACCAGTTCGCAATATTTAAAAGTAAAATTAATAATCTACAATCTATAAATCTACATTATTGTAAAAGATTCGTAACAAACAAATTTTTTTGACTTTACAATTTTTTGGAGAAACCTCTCCTGTTTTAGGTACTTACAGTTTTTACTTTATCTTTTACATTAACCAGATTACTTTTTGAGGATTCAAGTTTTAATTGTAAACTTTATTTTCTTAAATAAAGTGTATTTTTAATTAAGAAAAGACTCGACTTTATGTAAACAAAACTTGTCAAACATTTGAATAATCTCGAATTCGTAAAAGTTTTATGAAATCCGCTTAAATAACAAAACTTGTTAAGAACTTCTAATAGAGTAGGCCACGTACGCAGAATGTAATTTATGACATTAGCAGCTGTGATGTTATCTTCTATACATAGTAGTATATACATAATAATAAGACTTTAACAGTGATTGATGTGTTTGTGAAGATATTTAAGCGAAGCCGATATTGGGGGCATTCTTAACGCAATAGATCTCATTTTTTTTTTTAATGTTTAGCCTATATGTAGACAATAATGCTACGTTTGTGCATTTTTTGCATATCTTAGAAACGGCTTGGCAGATATCGATGCGGTTTTCACAAAAAAGTATTTTCATGAGTTTAACACACAGGATCTGGTATTGTAAGTACGCATTTAATGTCTGGTTACTGGAATATTGAATTTTAACATCCGTCATGTCTTTAGTGCGATAAAATAACATACTCATTAAAATCCGCCCACGCGTTTGGTCTCTAATGCGCCACAAAGGAATAATCATACAAACATAGATACTAAACATATTATAAATAAATAAATAAAATAATTAACGCTACATACTCATAGCCCCACTCTAGGATTCCCTGTGTCGTGGGTGCCATGTACAACACACAAGACTAGAACACACACACCCAGACCAAGAGCGGAAAAAATTCATCATTCAAATTTCCGCTTCGCGGGAATCGAACCCAGGACCCTCGGAACAGCGATCCGGCGTCTTAACCATTGCGCCATCCGGGTCGTCAAATTATCATCCTTAACTTCGCGCAGTCGGGTAAAAACCATATCAACACTAATCTACTTTGTATGATATGAGATGATACAGATCGTAAAATACTAACCGTGTCATATCTGCCCATACGAACATCTGAAATCTATAATTTGAGAACGGCACAGGAACGTTCGGTGCGTACCATTTGGCCAGTCAGTCAGCCGGAGCGGAGCATTGTTAATTCTAGTCAGATCAAACCAGTCGCGAACAAGGATATTGAATGATGAGGAGGCCGCGACCTCGGAATGCATCCGACCCATTCCCGCTTTCCACCAACAACTCGTGTGAACCTGTTGGTGCGCTTCCTATTTCATTAGCTGGTCTATCTACAAGCTACGCATGTTAACTGGGGTGGCCAGATTGCTGGGAATTTGAGGAATGTCTTTATTTTTTTATACTTATTTCACAAAATATACAGCACTTAAAGGGATAAAGTAAAAAAAAAAACTTAAAGCCAATTACGCATTTACAATTTTTAAACGATATACTTATAGGTGACCCGAATTTTATGGTGATCGGTGGTCCCGGAATTTGGTGTCTGCACATTCCCGGTTATTATACTGTCCCGGATTTCTAGCAACTACTTCTTTTTAGTTTTTATTTGTGTTGACTATGGTCATAAAGTGGTTAGAAAGATGGCGAATCCGAGATTGTTCCGAAATTTTGTATCTTGCCTGTATCCGGTTATTAGACTACTGGCTCAGATTTCTAACACCAACTTGTTATTACTTAAAATTCGTGTTGATTTTCTAACAGTTTACCTTATAAATGGCGGTAAATGAAAAAAAAATGACGTTCATAAGTTTATTTAAAAATAACTTCATGAAATAAATGAGTTGAGTTTGAGTTTATCCAATATAAGCCATATTAAGGCGTTCAGGAGATGCAAGGTTTATAATAAGTAGAATAAAAATACACAGTATGTAGGCAGGTAGGTAACTTTTGTAGCAAGAGTATGTATTTGAAAATAACTTTATTTTTTATTTAACCGAGAAGAGATAATATAAAGTCATCCAGTTTAAATTTCTCTTCTCGGTTTGGCTATTCTTGTCTTGTATTTTATCTATGTAACCCACGACACAGAGAATCCGTATTTATGGCTGTAGCGTTATTTATTTATTTTGCTTAAAGTCCCAGAGCGTAACCTGAACTTCGAATCAAAGTTCAGTGACGTCATTCAATAACGACAAACACAGTTGCCAACACTACTCTCTGCCCACGCTAGACTCTACTGGATACTGTATTTTTCGATGACAACGATAACAATACATTATGTCGATAAGATTGTAGTGATAAATCTGATAACTGAAAATTGACAGATTTATGGCACCTATCACGTGAGTTGGCTCCTTTATTACAAGCTGTTATTTAACTTGCAAAGTTTATTTAATGTACGGGTGAAATCTTGCAAGTTAAATTATAATTACTTCCTTTTATTTACTTTACGGAATCTTTAACGGATTATTAATTTTTTTTAACTATTCATTAGTTCTACATTTTGGTAATAAAACATTACATTAAGGAGGGAGGATTTCATACTGGAGCTTAAGGCAGATTTAGGTGCTCGTAGACACTGAGGAACCACAGACAATGGTGATAGGTCCTCCTGTTGGAGTTTGCTGGTCGCTTTACCACGCAATTTGACTTCCAAATATCATGTCCGATGCTAGCAATTATAAATCCCTGGGTAACTCTTAGCTGGTAGTAGGTGTTGTACTAGGATCTTGAACACATTTTCTCTCGAAGCGAGTTGATACCTCTACCTACCTCACGTTACTTCAACGACTATTTTGGCGAGGATACTCGAAGAGTTTAGTGGAAGCATAAGTAGCCGTTAGAAAGCTAAGTGGCCCTCACAGATACTCCTTACATTCGAGCACCTGACACAGTCCAAGCTCCATTCGTAACAGTATGATCTAAATAAAATTTGTGTGCAACTCTACACGTTCAACGTTACAGGGTAAATACAAGAACCGTCAAATAAAAGGCTCTTTTCTTTTGCTGCATAATGAAAGGAGAAAGAAAATTCTTTGTCAGTTTTTCTCTTTACTTTTCACTGAAAATTTTTCACGACGAAATTGGAACTGCAACCAAGCTTTATTTTAAACGCATGTTGCTTTGTTTGTTGCGTTGCGAGGCGGCGTGGAATATTGTGTTGCAAATTGAACTTTGTTTTGTTTCGCAATAAGTTATTGAACGACTTTGATAAAGGCAATAAATTCGTGGTAAAATAAAGGAATACCATTATATATTTTTTATTTGTTAAGTATTAAATATAATTATAGAAACAGACAATGTAGTGTTATCGCCAAATATAAGATATATTTGTCATAATTAAAATCGACCATCAGAAATATATAAAAACAAGTTCTTTAAACATGTATTGTATAAACTTTGAGGGTATAAAGTAGGCATATGTCAATGACCTAATTGATTTAACTTTCACAGGCAATATTTAATCTACCAAATATTGGATAATATTAAGTAGGTACTAATAAATACAAATAAGTAAGGTTATTTTTAACAGTCAACGCCCGTATCGATCTAATAATGACCTTACGTCGCAAAAAAGAATTAATTTGAAATCGGTAGATTTATCCGGTGATGTATGCAGCCAACGTCCTAAGGAAAGGACACACGTCTCACGTTATTTCGTAACACGTGACGTGAAAATAAAGAGTGAGAAAATGTTATTGCACTGTCGTTATTAATTGAAAGTCTATTGATTGTCTCTTAATTAGGAGAATGTAATAAAATGTTTTAAATCACCGTATAACTAAAATGTTATAAAATAAAATGTATCATAACCGTGGAGACCGTGATCAAGAATATAATCAACAACTGTAATTAGGTTTTAATTGCGACATTTCTCATTAATTCCCTATGCATTCTACTTATAATATAAAATATTTAAATATTCATTGAAAATGTCCTAATTAATATAAAACTTGTATTTTATACGAAAGAGTAAATTTTAGAGATTATAAAATATTGTATCTAGTTTTTTAGAACAACCATTACTCCTATTTATAAGAATTTATCTTTTATTCCACGGGAACTGATTCATTTCCCGAAATTAAAACTAGCGTATAGCTTCATCTAGTTTAAGAAACTGTGTGCTTAACTCTGTCTAAATCCTTTCAGTCGTTTTTGTGTCATTAAGTTCATTCAAACTTTCACATTTATAATATTACTAAGACAAGATAGAAATTCAAATGAATAAAATTGTACTTTAAATTTCCGGAATAAATAAGCAACGGTAAATTACATCAAAACATTGCGTAGGTACCTAATTTTAATTTTTTTGCTGACACAAGGACAGATACAATGAGTTTGGGTTCTTTGTATACATTAAATACACCACTATAATGTCTCAATGTATGGCTTTCCCAACAAACTGTTTATATCTCATTTAAACCTAAGCGAGTTGTACATGCATATAACTGAATAGCGGTAGTTATGAACTCAAATTTTGTTTAAACAAGATGTATGACAGTACTATAGTAACGAACTCAAACCTCACTTCATTTTAAACAAATCTCTATGCAGAAAGCACCACACGGGTGTGAATACTGCAATCACAATGTTACATATGTACGTGCCATGTATAATGTATCAGCGAGTGCTTTACGAATAAACAAATAGATTCACTAAGGTTAGCTTAAAGATGATTGCGAATAATCTCTTACGAACGAGTCTTACTTACAATTACGTACTAACTGGACTATTAATAAGAACAAGTAATTTTCTGCCCTATCTACTAACGATCTTTTTTTTATTAATTATAAGTTAATGCTTGACTACAATCCCACCTGATGGTAAGTGGAGATGTGGTCTTGGGTGGCAGAGCGCACTTACTTAGTAGCAGCTTATTCACTCTTGATTTGAAGGAACCCACATTATAATCGCATGGAAACACCGACGCTGGCATTTTATTCCAGTCCTTTGCGGTACACATAAGTTGAAATTTTAAATTCAAATATTATTTGAATTAAAAATTTCTAATATAGTTAATAAGTAATGGAATGACGGCTACTAATTTGTAATTACTAATGGCGATTGTTCGTCGCCATTTTGGAATGAATTATAAATATCTCCAGCGATTAATCGCCAATATTAGTTTGTCGGATTTAAGAAGATTAGGTAGTAGACAATGTTAAGCCAATTAAGGAATTTGATTTTAAAATCCTTTGATTCACTTCCATCCATCCATATCGTTAGGGATACCAAATACGGTGAATCAACGGAAACCTCTTACTAATAGTGCTCATCTATTTGTCACATCATAGTTTTTTCCTAGATAGTGAGTATGAAGAACTGAACCTATATTTATAAACTTATAAATATTCCTTCATATACCTAAATATAAATAACATAATTATTATACGGAACCTTATACTATGCGAGGTCGATTCAGAGTTGAGATGTATATATTATAAACAAACCTCGAGGCTATTATTCTCCAGAGCTCTAATGAATGGGACCGTGACATTATCTTCACAAACGTGTGAATATTTATATTCTGTAGTATTGTCGTTACATTATATATTTTTACTGACCCCACTGCGCAGTTGGTAGTGACCCTGCCTGCGAAGCCCGCGTTCGATTCCCTGCCGAGGCAGACATTTATGTGACAGAAAAATGTTTGTTCTTTGGTCATGGGTGTTAGTGATGTGTTATCTGTGTTGTCCATGCCACCCGCGACACACTTAGCGAGAATAAACACACTGACAAACTTAACAGACAAAAATTCTGAAAATCATCGTTACGCAATCTATTGCGGTTACGCAATATATTCCGTATAAAAAATTTCTCAAATTTCTTCCACGTTCAGACAGCGATCAGTTCATCACTACATAGTATAAAACAAAGTCGCTTTCTCTGTCCCTATGTATGCTTGGATCTTTAAAACTACGCAACGGGTTTTGATGCGGTTTTTTTAAATAGATATAATGATTCAAGAGGAAATTTTATATGTATAATATATTATAGTTTTGAAAATCGGAAAAAATCAGGTTTCCGATGCGAAGCGAGGTCGGGTTTACTAGTTTTATATATGATTTAACAAAAATCCGTACTTTCGGTAGTTTCGGACAACCAATTCATCGAATATTATGAAAACCTCCGAAATAAATACGTATCCTGCTTTATCCCCAATTGATAACAAAATCTGCATGTATTACCAATTTTTTATTTCTTTACATTTGGTCCCGCAACAGCTAATATTGGTATACAAGAATAATAATTTATAATACAAAACCCTACCGATTTGCGCTTGAGAGGATCTTATAATTAATTTTATTAAACTCGGGGCTACGCAGCTACGATTACACTCCCCACCGCTCCGATGAATGGGACCGTGACATTGGCATCGCAAGCGTAGCAACCTTGCAGTTTTTGCGCTCACAAACAAATCAATGATGAATACTCTTCATACATTTACTTGTTTTTACGATAAACTCGATAAAAGATCGCACTTCCTAAAAAGCGTTAGCTTCTAATTCAGTGACCTTTCCTAAAGGTTACATTAATTTTGTCGGTCAACGGTTATTATTATTAGCATAGGGTATAAAATTACGTAATTTTACGGAGCGATCAGCGGGGTCGTTCGACCTTGTGATGTCACGTTATCGTGTCCGTTGGTTGCGTGACGCGTCGCTGGCGTAGTGACATTATTAGGATACTAGTGATGTGCGCGGGGTCTCTTGCGTTAAATTAAAGTTCAATGCTTTTTGTTATTGGTAAATTAAATGTATTTGAGGGTTTATATATTAAGACTAGAAAATAAATCAAGATCTTTCTTTCCGCAGAGTGGGAATTGAACTTTCGCTCGGCAGACAAGATCACAACGCATCACCGACTGGGCTACAGGGTTCTCAGGAGAATTGAAGGTAAGAACTAATTGTTTTTTTTTACATAAGTTAAGTGAATGCTTGACAACAATCAACAAACAATCAATCAACGTATCAACTCTTTGTCAAGTTCCAATTCGATGTTAAGTTTAAAACTAAATGTAATAAGCGTGTCGCCGTGACAACAAACTATACATAATATAAACCATTGACTTATTATTACTATGGACATCTAGTCTCATACTAAAATCGCGATAAAAATGTCCCAGTCAGTTATGTCATGTCATGTCATGCAGTTAACAAGGTAATTTAAACACTAAAATCATTGTGTCACGGTTTAATTTCGATTGCAGTCGTGAACGCCAGCCATTGCAAGAATAGAAATGTTAACAAGGTAATTTAAGCACTAAAATCATTACATCACGGTTTAATTTTGATTGCAGTCGTGAACGCGGAATTGTTTCTCTCCTTGCGTTTTGTTACTCATTTGGCTCGGACATTTTTCAGCGCGGACCCGACGTCCATAGTAATAATAAGTCAATGATATAAACTCATAAGCTTGAAAGCAAATCGTAATTTCTTATAATTATCCAACAGTCAATAAAATAAAATTCAAAATACAATTTTATTTTTTCACATATTATTCAAGAATAAACTGGCGAAAAGATCCCTACTCGAATACAAAATACAGATACATTTACGCCAGTCTTCACGATACATTTTCTGTATTATCATTTGAAAGATAGAACAACAAGTTAAACATGTAAACAAAGTAAAAATTAACAAAACTTTTAAACGGAACAAACAAACTGACTGGCGTACTCGAATATAATAGAGGTATAAAAATGCTTTTGTCTCCGCGTTTCAACAACAACGTTTCAAAAACGTTGACGTGACCTCGCGAATGTCACGGTGATATCGTCCCGTGTTTGACGATCCGAAGCGTTTCAAACAAAACCAGCCGTCCGTGTTTTTTGCAGATTATAAATCTAATAACAGAAAAATATCGTGTGAAAAAAGGCGCTCCATTCTTATTATAAATGAATATTAGATATTACGATTCGGTGATATTGTGTAATTAATTTGTTATTATAATAAAGCATTCAAGAATGAGAAGTGTAATTAATCAATGAAAATATTTTTATTGCGTTCCGTGAATATTTCGAGAATTCATTTCATTTTGTAAATGAAATTTTATTGAATTGTCTTAATTACTTGTCACTTGAAAACAATTTAATACCTATCTGTTAATAGGTGTGGTGGGTTGTATAGAGTCCCAAAAGTCCCATGATGACAACTCTGAGTACTGCTACAACAAACAAAAAATAAATTTGTAACTAAGTATTATAATTGATCACTCTATGTAATAAATAACATTTTTTTTGCAAATTACGGTTTTTATCCTTTCGAACGACAAAAATATTACATAAATAACATGTAAGTAAATAATTCTAGACAACCCTGAACGTGTAGGTAGTGTTCGCATGAACGAACTGATCCATTTACACAAAGATCTTTACTTACGTACTTCAATACATTGTAAAACAGCCAGGCAATTTGTATTCTTCCACACGAGTTTCCATTCCATAGGTTAGAATTAGAATTCCTTTGAAACTTTTTAACAATGGTCGCCTTTGACTGATAAAAATTATTGCAGATGAAAAGTAGTTTAATACTCTCTCCTAAATAATGTACGCTTTATATTATATTCATAAATTTATTAATATACTATTATAACTAAAATTGTACATCATACAGTTCTACAAAAAAACACTAACGTAACATTTAAATATGCTACAAAACTCACAGGTGCTTCAGCATGTCAATTACCTACGTAGGAAATATTATGTAGAGTTCTTTGAATAAAAACCCAAAAATAAATGTACACCGTTTACAGTTTCCAGTTATAGTATTTCATGATATTCCAATTTAATTACGAACGTCAGTAATAACGAATAGATGCGACGTTGAAATACTATTGGCTATGGCTACAACCCATTAATGGCCCACTACTGAGCACGGGTCTCTCCTCGTACCTGAGGAGGCCTAGACCATACTCCACCACGCTGCTCCAGTGCGGATTGGTGGAGGGGTTAGTGGCCAACCCAAGTGTCGGAAATTTTAAGCCGCCCGAAGGTATCCGACATGGCTTAACGACTGCTACCAAATGATAACAACCGGGACCGACGGCTTTACGTGCCCTCCGAAGCACGGAAGCGCTCAACAAATTTTGCCACTAGCGGTCACCCATCCAACTACCGACCGCGCCCGCTGTTGCTTAACTTTGTCGATCGCTTGAGATCGACGCAAGCCGCCGGGCTATGAGCGCTTCATAAAAATATATAGAAATACTAGAATTCATAGAAATACTATTATAATTGATAAATTATTAAATTAAATAATAAATAAACGCTCATATACCCCATTTTCTGTGTCGCGATTGACATTAAAGACATTCAATAAATGATTCTTTGGCCGTATTGGGGCGGCGTAGATTACTGACCCCAACCCAGACACGTCAGAAGAAGAAGAAGTCAGCTTGCCACCATTTAAGTCTGCTCGTTTGATACGATTATCATAAACTAACATAAAAAGGTATTAAATTTATAACTGTTTACAAATCAATCATTTGTTACTTATCTCGCTCTACAGATAGAGAAATGCCCTCTATTCGCAAGTACATATCGAATCGTCTCATCCATCAGGCCTATCGAAAAACACATAACAAGGAAATGAGGAAAAATATTGCTGGTGTCGTGGAAGGATCCCACATCAATCAACTTTTTATCCCGGCTATCCGCGGGGATCTATATGAAATAAATGGCAAGCATTAATCATTATAGATGGACGCGGTTTGCCCTAGTTTCTTGATAATGTCGCTTTATACTTCTAGATCCCTGTTCGAACTGTATCCCTCGCTCTGAGTACTACCCTAAATTAATTAAGAAACGCACGATCATTTTTGTCATGCCCATATAAAAATTCTCCCAACTAACAGCCGTTATGGCCCTTTTCAACCTTGCCAGCTAAGAAGATACTGACGACCCGTATATTAACGTGCCGGACTGCCGCTAAAAAGCTCCTGGGTTCTATTCCCAGCGAGATGGAAACTAAAATGATGAGTTTTAAGTTATGTTCTCAGTCTGGCCGTGCATGTTCTTGTCCTTGTGTGTTATCAATGACATCCACGACGTACGAAATCCTATTGCTACTGCTATATCCCATCCATAGCAGAAGCTACATATAACTTTTATATAACCTTTTTTGACTCGTTTAACCATTGACTTATTATAGTAATAATAAGTCAATGCATTTACCTAAAGTTACAGGTTGAAATCCGCAAGCATTGCTTCACCCGTTATCCTTTTTCCCTCAAACGGACACCTCTTTATATTTCACCCTTTCCGTACCGACACTGACACGGTGACAAAGAGAATGTTAGAAGAGAGTTTTATTAAATATTCACAACATTTTATATAAAAGGGGAAAGATAAAAGCGTTTTATTCTCAATGGTGAGCGCGAGAGGATGTCAATCTTATTACTAGCAGGTGTTAGAGGGTTTCACTGGTTCTTACTGCTTATAGACGTGACTGAATTAATTCAATTTAAACCAAACGTCACCGATGATGTGGGTATACGTTATGAGGTATTCGAGAGACGATCGGCTTTTATTACCAGCCTTCTGTTGGGCACTGGTCTGAGTTATTGGCGCTCTAGTACACATTGATGGAGGGGTTTTTGGCCAGTTAGGTGTTAAGTCCCGAAGGCTTTGTGGACAGAGTAACAATCGAGGCTGTCGGTTTTACGTGCCCTCCAAAACACGAACGTGCTCACAATTAAGCCTTATCCCATCAGCGGTCCACTAAAAGGTACGGTACTGTCCTTGTGAAATTGACGACACCTAAGCGTATTTTAACGCAATGCTCTATTGATCAATGCAAAAGTTAGTGACCAACGATTAAACCAAGGATCTGGTGCCGCCCCAAGGTTAACGAAAATACTTAATAATGATTGCTATGTATGTAACTATTCGAACCAGAACTAAAAGAAAAATAATCAAATTCTCAAAATTTAATATTCAATAACGTATACAGTTCTTACATTTTATAAGAAAGCCCGATCAGTTAGTATCTTATTAATGAAATGTTATTACTGCGAAATGTTCTACTGGAATTAGTACATTTCGCAGTAATGACAATTCGGGGCTTACGAGGCTTACCGTTCCATATAAGCACTTCATAGTAGACAGGGTTAATTTCATAGCAGTTTTACAATCACGTCACAACGACAAACTTCTACGGTACTTTAATCCTTACGTCACATGACAGAAGCGTTAATTCCCCATCCCCTAGCCCACCCCTCGACCGAGACCCGGCCTCTCCTAATACGAAAACTTTGACGTCAGCGGCCCACATTAAAGCCCTTGTCTACAAAACCACTTTTCAGTTCGACACGTGTTACCGGTTTATTTATTGAAAATACTCGTACAACGAACAATGTTCGTTTTGGGTTTAATTGATATAGTTATCCCGCGATATGAGGGGGATTTATGGTTCGATTTTCGGCTGGAACAGACGTTTATGATATAGATAAACGTTTGTTTTTGGGATGTGTGGGATAAGATGCGTTGAGGGTTTTAGTTGAGGCTTCATGCTGCTGGTACTATAATTAATTATTGTGTTAGTTAATCTGTGCGTTTGCGCTCGCTAATAGTTAAAGTTATGTCAGTTTAAAGAATCACGTCTAACAATTTTCAAGTGAAGCTCCTAAGGGACAGGTTTCCCGAAGCAAAGCGAGGGAGGGTCTGCTAGTCGTATATAAATTTCATTAGACATTATTAAACATAGTATTGTACTATCTACTAGTATTGTACTACTAGTATTGTAGTATTGTACATTATTAAACATAACCTTGTACTGACATAAGTAAATACGTAGGCATATAGTAGTGTTCGTCTTCCAACTTTTCACGAAAAGTAAACATATTGTGTGATTCGTTTATGACGTTATTGTTAATAGACAGTACTAGGAGTACGAGAGTAACAACATAGTCACGAACATACAACATAAGTTCTACGTCATTACAGCCCATATCTGTTAATGCTCAAAGAATCTGCTCTCATAAGGACAAGATTTCTCTCATATTGAGAACATTATTGGCAATAACAGATAATATTATTAGTGGCAATTCATTCCTAATCTACTTCGCAACTCATAACTGCCCTCGAGTCTCTGCTAGGGTGGCGTCTCCTGTCACAATGTGGAAGCTGAACAGGCTACCACACTGGCCCAGTGCGGATTGATAGACTTCACACACCTTTCAGAACATTATGGAGAACTCTCAGGTGTGCAGGTTTCCTCACGATGTTGTCCTTTCAACGATGTAAGTTATAATACTCGTGCATTTAATCAAAAGTTAAACGAAATAAAACTACTTTATTATTAAAAGTAATACGCCAGTTTTCTTTTCCAACGATTTGGTGATGATGGCTTTGCTAACATGGACATTCATGGGCAGAGTACCCTGGTACCATACGGTAACTATTTACGTGCTTGGTTATCAACAACGTACTTATATTTTGTAATAAAATACATTCATACATCATTAAAAGATCATACATGAACATAATTGACGACCATCATAATATTTATACACCAACTGTACATGACGTGGTCACAGTTATATGAAAATGGACCTAATAGGGAAACACCTTGACATGATAATGCATGGTGATGGACCTTGGCATGTTATTGTCTATCAAATTATGTTGTCCTTGTAGCTTTCAGTCCACAAAATGATATCGATGATTGAACATGCGTGGTGGGTAGCTGTCTTTAACTATATTAAAGATATTGTGCTGCGTAAGATTTTATATTTGACTATCTTAACCTTGTCTTAAAATATCTAGTCATATTTGTAATAAAGTTATTACAAAAATGAGCAGAAAAGCTACCTTCCAAGGACATCGGTAACACCACATGCGTCACAGACATTTAAGTATTATTATTTATTAACATGTTTTATTTTAATTTTAATTTGATTGTAGTTTAAGTAACTAGGTAGGTAGATAGGTAATTTAATAAAAATACTAAAAGCAATGCATGCATATTATTGACGCACTGTATACATTTGTAATGTGTTTGTGATATTTCGTTTTACCAATGCTAATGGCAATGACCTGGAAAAAAGATAAGTTTAATCCTAGACTCACGAATAATTCCTTGAACGAGACGTAATGTGGCTATTCGTAACATTACGCAATCGGGCGTTGGTTTCCACTCGATCGAACATTATTTATATAGTAAAACATATTTTAAAAGATTGCCTTTTAGTCCTAAAGTGCTCTTAGATTATTTCTACGTTTCCACAAACACGTTATTAGCTGTCATTTCTTTTTAAGTACGCTTTCTTTTATCGTTTGCCTGGCAATTAGGCCTAATACAGGCTTTGTGGAAAACTGAAGAAATATAATATTCTTCGGTAATTTGCTTTGATAAACCTGCGTCTGTAAGTACTCGAAAAGTTGCTAGTTTGCTACTCAGGCGTTATATAAATTTTTCGTTTGCCTCATTTTATCGTTGTAGGGGTAATTTTTGGTTTTTCTATTATTAGAAATATTTATTTATAACCATAGTTGCTCAAATGCTGTTAACACTTTAATTGCTAACCTTTTCACAGAATCTCCATACTAAATCCTTTCTGTTGTCTCGAAGGAACAAATCTGTTTCCGAGATAAAAAGTATCTTAAGGACAGACGCGTGATATAAGCTAGCTACATTTTAAGTGTTATCTATCTATATATATCCAGTGGTTTTATGCTTGATACTCGGACAGGCAGACAGACAAAGCAATGTTTAAAAAAACTGTTTTAATCTCTTTATCAAATGGTAAGTAAATTAATACTTCTTCGTCAATGATACAAAAAATAAATTGAAGGTACAAATTTTTCTCTCTTTAAACTGTCTGCCTCAACCGGGAATTAAACGGGGGTCCCGTTTGGCAAGATGACCTAGATAGACTGTCGATCGAAAATACATTGGGGAACTTCGGCGCTCTATGGTTACTAATTATCTCATTGACACTTTTAATAATAGAACGCTTAATACTCACCGAGCCTTATGTACTTAGGTTCATCAATCAGTGTCCCATGGTAAAGCTAACCTCTCCGAACTTTCTCACAACCCAATCTATCACGCAACTCGACATGACATAATAATAATTGATGGATCCCGATATCATGCGACTTGTCATAGTATGCGAGTTTTACCAAAATAACCATTTTATAAGACAGTATCTTTGATTGAACTTGATTTATCACTTAGTAGACTGAAGCGCTCATAGCCCGGCGGCTTGCATCGTTCTTACGTGAACGACAAAGTTAAGCAACAGCAGGCGCGGTCGGTAGTTGGATGGGTGACCGCTAGTGGCAAATTTCTTGGGCGCTTCCGTTCCTCGGAGGCCACGTAAAGCCGTCGGACCCGGTTGTTGTCATTTGGTAGCAGTCGTTAAGCCATATCGGAGGCTTTCGGGCGGCTTAATAACTTTCGACACTTGGGTTGGTCACTAACCCTTCCACGAATCCGCACTGGAGCAGTGTGGTGGAGCAAGTCTCTTCATCTTTGGCAAATTTACATAGCGGTATGTTTTACTAATGTAATCCTAACGTTGGCAAGTCATGTGTTTCTATGAAAATGTGCTTTTCATATAATGTGTGGGTAGATCCCGGAAAATTTAGGATCCCTGTCCAATAACCCCCTTATTTGAATGGTAAATAAAACGCAAACACTTTTAATGAACACCAAGTTGTATACGTGAATATTATAAGCACATGTAATCATAATTACACTCGTGTTTCAAAGACAATTAGCCACGTAAACGAGTCTGTAATTACCGTCATAATACTTTAAAAGTGTATAATTAAGAAAATAAACTGCTTAGAAACAGAGTGATATTGTAACAAACGAACAGACGAAATGGCGGTAAGTAGTCACCGTCTTCCTTTACATTAGAAACCACCGATGCGCTGTCGGCAAAGAAGACAGAGAGGAAAAAAAGACAAAAAGAAAGAAAAGAAGAAAAGAAAGAAAGAAACTCTCTCAACGCCGGAACACGACGAGTCATTTGACGGCTGATTTAATCAGGAGGATGGTAGCTCGCCAGCCGGGTTCTGAACTCTATCACCAGCTAAAGTAACTTAGGGATTAAACTGGGACGACCTGAGGGACCGAGATTATTTACAGTGATAAAATTTATTGAAGAGCCATTTTTTTTACATTGACCCAAGAATCGATTCACGGTATGTACGAGTAACTATGCCCTTTTTGGAAAATAATTTGATTCGTTAACAACACCAAAGTTTCTTTAGAACAAATTATCAAATTTTTTGCAAAAATACCAGAAAGCAAACATGAATTTCCAAACCGTTGCAATCGAATATGATAATTAGGTACATGTTCGAAAACAGAGGAAAATGATGCCAACAAACTGGTTCAGATACGGGCTGAGTGCACACATCGTTTGCAACACAGATATACAGGGTTGCCGCGTTCGGATACTGTACGTTACATAATTTTTGATAAATTTTGTTAAAATTATACAAAGCGATATCTAGATTGAAGTTTATTCGAGTTGAGTCAAGCCTGAAACTGGTGCTTCAAATATGAAACCACGGAAAAGATTGATGATACGGACATTAAAAAAGTATATATTTTAAGTTTACGAATCATATTTCGTAGATTTTCACTGACATTTTTGTCCTTGGTCCGTTGAAGTTACTATTGCTACATCCAGCTGTATCGGTCCTTTATTGAACTACTAATTTAATCTTTACATATTCTGTATCGTGTGTAAATACACCATAACTTAAATTACATTTTTTTCGAAGTTAGTTGTGCCCTTTTTCCTTTGAAAAAAAATTCAGTTGTGGCCATTTTCCTTATGACGGCAGATTAGATCTACATTTAAAGGACCATAACAGATCATTTAGTCATTCCCCCCTCCTTATCAACATTAATCTATGTTTTTACTTTAGCTAAGACTACTCTTCAAAAAATATTAATTAATAACTTTACATTGCAATTATTAATAACTTTTAATAACCAAAATTACCTTTACAAAAATTACGATTACCAAAATTCAATGCTCTAAATTTAATGATTGCATTCTTTAGTATTTACATAAGCGTTAACATTTACAGATTAAACAGGTTAGGAAGTACAAAAAAATATTTGGTGTGTCAACATTTTTTACATTGACCACTTAACACCGTTGATGCTTATCATAAAAAGCAACATGTATCAATTAGTCCAAATTCTCTTTCCCATATTCCCGTGGCACTATCTCGCGACACCGCAGATAACCCACATCGCTATCACCGAAACGTGTGAGCGTAACTAACCATTTGCATAGCCGATAACATACTCGTACCCAAACACCCGCATTCGCTGCAAATGACAGGTTTTTTAGATATTGAAAAAATAACATATTTTCTAAATGCTTCCGTTTAAATGTCATATCCATTAAAATACAGAAACTTTTAAAATTCAAATGTTATTCACAATTCATTTATATTGTACTACAAAAAATCTATTTTACACTTATACCAAAAGTGTACCAAAATTGTCGGTTTTTGTACAGCTGAGTGTAATAATATGAGCGGCGACAATGTCGATGCCCTATAAACTGGCTGGGGTGCCGTTCGACCCGCATACCGGAAGATATTTGGGCATTATGGCCTTCTCAATTGCACCCAGTTACACCTCAGATAGAAATAAACTGGGAGCCGAATGAACGAATTTAATCGTCTGATCCCTTCGAGTCGGATACTTTGTTGAATGTACGAGTATAATAGGTGTGGTAATAGCTATATTCTTACCTTATTCTCTTTGAACCCCGGCGATTTTGTCTGATAATAATAAAAACGTTTACCTTACGCTTAGACGTTATTTCTGTTAACATCATTATGGCTCTATTTGTATTTCAGTTCGTTTCTTTCTTTCTTTTCATCACAAAGTTACGTCTTAAATTCATCGTGTATTTTTCGTTCTACATTAGTTCAATATAATACGAACTTAAGATGTTGGTCATCCAACAAACTTTCAACACAGGTTGGTTCAAACAGGGTGTTTAAGTTGAAGGCACGTGTGTTATGTATGTTACCACTGGTACAGACAATAACAGAAACAGTTTATTTACAATAACTTTACTCAGAGGAGTTAGCCAAAATTGCCACAATGTTATATACTTTAATGTTCATGAACGCAAAAGGAAACAAAAATATGCCAAGACAGAAAATGTTCAGAGATGAAATACAGATACTGTGGATACAAGAGGATATAAATAACATAGTAGGGATGTCTCAAGGGTCCCCACAACTTCAGCCTATATAATCTCATATATTACTGCCTACGTCGTGCGTAAAACAGTTTACGTAATACTTGCTAATCGATGACGTAATAGAACCACAGCCTAACGAAGCCTATTTGACCAATGTAGATATTTGAAATCCCACACGCTCTTTATTATTGTATGCGTATTATAAACTAGTAAACGCCCTAACTTCGCTTCGGGTAACCTATGTTTTAGTCCCCGCACCCTAAATTACAGACGAGATTGTTTTTATACATGCTTTCAATTTATGAAACGATTGAAATAAAACAAACACCAGGTTCATTCTACTTGAAACTTACCTACTACGTTACATTAGTGAAAAACGTAAATAAATCCGTTTAGCCTTAATTGTCATTGTTAAAAGAGACTTGATCCCAACTGTGGGACAGTTACGAGTTGTGATAATAAGGATCCTCTCCTTGGATGGCGAGCGAAGTAAAACGTTGAAACTTTGTAAAATGTAAGAGTCTAAAGAGATAGCAATTATTGATTAATTGACATTACTCATGATATAGCCCAGATAGTGCCGAAATTTTTCCAATAACGAATAGAATAGAAAGAATCACACAAGAATGGGCCAAATATAAAAGCACTATGGTACTTAGCAACTGATTGTCACCTACAATTTCACACATGTAACCTCGTTTACAGTTGGCGTTACAATCAAGAAGGCTTGAATATTCATGAACATGCCGCAACATACCTACAATATTCAGAAATTCATTAAACGAGTCAGTCTTTATAAAGCAAAACGGTATACGCTGAATTATGAAGGGTCTAATAAATATGTAATTAGACGGGAGATTTATTTTTTAATTTGATGGGACTTGTTTACGGCTTTAATTTATGTTTTAAGGACGTTGAACCCAGACTATTACAGCCAATTAGTGGGTATAATGATAAAGACTATATTATTGAACCTAGTGAACCTTGAAGTACATAGTATATAAATAAATCCTGTATAAAATTAAATTATATTTTACGAGTAACCGTCCTCGCTTCGCTTCGAGTACTCTGTGCCTTAGGAGGTATGAAAAAATGTTTACTGGGGGGTAGGAAAAAATTTTTATGACTCCTTTAGATACTCGGCCAAATATTCGGTTCGTTCTTGCCTCTACTCTCTACTTGTACATGGTTTCATGAACACGAGTTGAGGGGGTAGTTGTCTATCGCAAGACTTGTGACAGACATGGACGTGGACTAGAGCTATGTGTACTGGTGCGCCAGTAAGCAGCTGTGGGTTGTCCCAGTTCTGTGTAGGAATACCACATGAATCCTCGGACACAAAACGGCATTTAAATTGACATAACTTTTGTACATGTGAATAAGGTTGTCCCAAGAAGTACTTTTACTTTATTTCTGTTAGTTTAGGCTCTTTTAGAATACATTTGTAACGTTACACTTCAGTGAACACTATCTGGTATTTCCATTACCATTACTTACTTGCGGGTACCGTCAGGCAAAAAACCAAAAGAATATCATTTATAATAAATACCATTTTATGTTTATAAGATACGTTATTCAAAGTTCAGCCCAAAATTATAACGACAAATCGTAGCCCATTTTCATAGCCCGCATAAGCTTTCAATATATTTCACACTTGAACGGCTAAGGGAACTTTAGGTATAGTTTATATTCATTGTATGTTGATAACTTCAATATACCTAATATATACTAAGTACTTAAGACCTACCTATAATATAATTTGACGATGTTATTTACCTTTGTTAAATTGTTGTTGACTTGTTTTAATATTATCAGTTTTATTTTTTTCTTTCGTCTTTTTTATTTCATGGCCGTCAACGCACCGGTTAAGCCTTTGGTGTTACTGTTGTCTATGGATAAAAGTGAACACTTACGATCAGGTAACTCGTCCGCTCGTTTGTCGGCTATTGACATAGAAACGTTGTCTAACCAATGACCTAGAGCCTTTAACCCTCACTGGGACATCCCGGGTAATGTTGCCTAACCAATGATCTATGGCCTGTACCCCTCACTACGACATCCCGGGAAAAGTTGCCTAACCAATGAATAATCGCGTGTACCCCTCACTACGAAATCCCGAGAAAAGTTGTCTAACCAATCACCTATGGCGTGTACCCCACTCTACGACATCCCGGGAAAAGTTGCCTAACCAATGACCTATGGCGTATTACTGCTAAATCCCGAGCCCAACAGTAGGATAGTTGCGGGTATTGCGATGATGTATTACAGAATCGAACTCGTTAGTTAGCATTGCATTGCAGATACCGTCATATACTAAGGTACTAAGGTCTAGGTACTAAGGTCTTAACACGTATGTATACCTAGACATACCTTCATATATGGGTTTTATGTTATCCTAAAACTAATACGTTGAATGATAGCACTAAACTACTATCTCGGCGAAGGTGGTAAAGATTATTAAGCTATAACAATACATCAGGCCATTAGGTGCTGAAGATAGCGTAACGTAGACGAATGGAAGCTATTCGTTTAGACGCGGACGACGCGGCACAAGCCATAAGTTGTAGCGAGTTGGTAAAACAATAAGACGCGAAAATAAGTCGACACATACATAATAAATAAACGCGAACACAATCATAGCCCCGCATTAGGATTCCCTGTGTCGAGGGTGGCATGGACAACACAAATAACGGCATCACTAACACCCGTGATCCATGAACAAACATTTATCTGTCATTTATTGTGGCCCTCGCTTCGCAAGCAGGGCCACTACCTACTAGTTTACGTGGTCTTGAAATAAAACATTTCATGCAGGCTTCCTCAAGATGTTTCTCTTCACCAAAACAAGTGCACTTCTAATTTTTTGAAAATTAGAAGTGCACGCAGAGTTAGAACCCAGGCCCCGGTTCGGGAGTTCAGCATTCAAACCACTCGGCTATCAATTTCTTTGCATTTCATTTATTTACTTGTACGTTATTATTAAAAATCATTGGCTTAACACCAGCATTTTATGAGAAAATAAAATAAAAATATACTCATACAACATATTATTTACATATTTATTACCTTCATTATAAAATATTGTAAATAAAATAATCTTACCAAATTATACACCTAAGGTTGTACGAGTAAGTGATAAAATTTCAAGCTCCTTGTGCTTCAAAGGTTATTATAGCACACTGTGACCTAAACCCGCATTTATGCCACGGTTTTCCGTGCGTAAAGTAGTCGATTATAGCACGGGTTATGATGCTAACTTCATACCGTGCACAAATTGACACTTACACTGTTGACAATTACAAATTGGTAGGGGAAAAATATCAAAAGAGAAGTGGGTAGGTAGAAATACTAAGTAAGTCAAAACGAAACGGTATTAATAATTATTATCAAAGTCATAGTTGTACATTTATCATAACTTTCGCTAAAATGAATACTCGTAGTTCGGATAGTGAGTTTAGTGAAGATGGCATTGATGAAATTGTTCCAGACGCTATAAAAGACATAGCAAAATCGGTGACCCTAAATTTGTTGCCCAGTAAATCAAAAAGGCTATATACACCAGCGTACAATGCATTTAAGAAATGGCGCAGAGGAAACAAATCAAATTCTTTTTGTGAAGATGTCCTCTTGGCATACTTTGCGCATTTGTCACAAAAGTACGCCCCACCAAGTTTATGGGCAACATTTTCGATGCTAAAATGTACTATAAAGCACGTACGATAACATCGACATTGGTCGCTACGATAAATTGATAGCGTAAATGATTCCTAGCTAGATCGACGAGCTTTGCTCGGTATTTTTTTTTTATAAATTGTGTTTTTTGGAAATTATATTTAAGTACGAATAATAATATTAAGACGACACAAATAATATAAATAAACAATTGATTTTCATTTAACAACGCCATCTATTCTGCTGTTGTGTCGTTAAAGCAATTAGTATTAGTATAGTAGTATTATTATTCGCCAATAGATGTCAGGAAGAGTCATATTTTTCAGTTTAAATTGGGACTACAAAAACACGAATACGAACTACAATACAATACAAGAATTGCTCGTTTAAAGGTATTAGATTAGATAAGAGGATAGGATTCCTATAATAATAAATAGGTACTTTAAACAATTTACATTTATTTGATACAATAAATACTTTTGAATGACGTTTGACATGTCGGTAAAGCAGACAAATTAAAATACTTTTGAATGACGTTTGACATGTCGGTAAAGCAGACAAACTAATAATACTTTTGAATGAAGTTTGACATGTCGGTAAAGCAGACAAACTAATAATACTTTTGAATGACGTTTGACATGTCGGTAAAGCAGGCAGGCAGCAGCTTCGTAAACATTTCCTTTCTTTTATTTCCCTGTAAATAATTATATGTTTGAGTATAGGCGGGTTTATGTCACTCGTGCTATAAAATAGTATACGACACTCGTGCGTTAAGTAGCTATATTATTTGTACAGTGTTTAGCGCACTCGCTCCGCTCGTGCGCTAACTTCACACCGTGCAATAATAAGCTACTTTACGCACACGTATCGTAATGTACTATTTATCATTATATAGTCAGATGTCGTATATTTTTTACTATTAGGCGGCTTAACCGTCTTTTGCAACTAGCTAGCAATGGTGACCAAAAATAATACTTAGTAGAGTTTTTGAGATCACATATTTGACAATGTAAAATACGTTTTCTACTAATAATAAATAGTTAAACAGTCACTAAGATATCCGCTTCTACTTCCGCTATTCGCTTTCGCCTGTATTTCCTAACATGCTTCTAACTTTTGTACTTATCTATTTCAGACTTTATTCTATTTCAGTTTCTGTCAAATATAACACGGAGCAATTTATCCTTATTTTATACAGCTTCAAATATAGCAATAGCCCAGGAGTTTGTAGCCCCGAGTCCTAATCTTTTATGCACCATTTTTTTTTTAATTGTAGTTAAGTAGCTATATTACAAATGAAGTATCCCTTATAGAGAATAAAATTATAGCGCTGACGACCCGGATGGCATAATGGTTAACAATCGCCGGATCGCCGTTCCGAGGGTCCTGGGTTCGATTCCCAGCGAGGCGGAAATTTCAATGATGAGTTTAAATTCCTGTTGTTTGGTCTGGGTGTGTGTGTTCTTGTCTTGTGTGTTGTTCATGGCACCCACGGCACAGGGAATCCTAGTGTGGGGCTAAGAGTGTATAGCGTTATTTTTCTTATGAAGAAACATTGTAACCTGAGAGTTCTTTATGACGTTCTTAACCCAGACTCGAATCCCCGACCCCTCTCAATGTAAGCAGAGAATTTAGTAGGTACAACTTCACTTCTCCGTCAAGGTCTGCTTATAATGGTTTCCTGGCAATAATAACAATAACGTTTACACGCCACCACCCCGAACAACGATTTCCTCTATCATTGATGGTATGGATAATAATTTATGACATAACATACAGCTGAAACGCGAAAACAGTTGGAAAATACTTTGACAGACGGATCTCATTCAGCTGGCGACAAGTTACAAAACTTGTCTAAAGTAAGTCGTTTAAAGGTTTCAAAACTTTGTAGACATTGTTTTAAATAATGTTAACGAGATATACCTAAGTATAAAACTTGAACCCAATTAGGTAATCACAATAGTTTTTTTTTCCTGATAAGACGTCTTTAGTGATAATCTAAAGATTATGACGAATCGAGTCAAGTAAAAATCATTAAAGTTGGCTTAATCAACAGTTTGGTGTCTGGAGCGCCGCAAAGGAACAAACATACATAGGCTTAAAACACATTACCGTTCTTTGCGTCGCACAGTCAGGTAAAAAGATCTACTAATTACGATCATAAACTTTAAAGAATTCAAATTAACAATAAAGTGCCTTAAAATAAATCACTAGATAATTACCCGATACAACGGACCAAGGTTAACGCTAATTTAGTTTCTTGTACATACTCGTATACTTAGTTAAACTCTGAAATAAATCGCTTTTACACAAGGTTATCGCGCCGGCAAATCGCCTAGAGGTGAGAATCTAAAGCTATGCAATTACCGCAATATAAATGGATTGTTACGTTACGTTTGCTCTGCCAAAGGATTAGAAGTCATTAATCAACGCGGCCTAATATTATCTAGATCTCACGTCTATTATAACAAAGGGTCGGATTATGGTAGTCTAAATATCTGAGCTTAAATTAATGTGCTGGACAAATAAAATTAAATGTATGAATAATATGTATAAGTATTAACATCGGCTATCGCTATTAGCTTAAGTTTACAAATTAATTTAGTTAATCGTAGCTAATAACAAAATCATTCATAAACAACCTGTCATTATAAATCCAGACGTCAAAAATTAAACGCAGCGAAAGTATAAAATAACGTCACTTAATTACAGACAGAAGTCAAATTCGCCCCAACTATTTAAGTCAGCCGGGAAGCGTTGACACGGAATTTTGCGCTCTATTTCCGTTGATGTAAGTGGTTATATTGAATACACTAGGTCGGGGGTTGTCGGGCAGTGGGGCGCCGGATCGATACTGGGTTACTGATATAAATAGGACAGAGAACTTTAAGGCCGTACCCGAACGCTCGGTTTCATTCTCGCGAATCGATTCAGAACCGAGACGGATGCTGGAACCTGGCTCAAGAAGAATGAGTTGACTTTTAAGCGTAAAGGAGGTTACGTTACTACGGCTAGTGTAAGCATAAATTTAGCATACCGGGATAGAAAAGTCCTGTCACAGTTTTATCGAAATTAGGATAGCTTACTGAGTTTCAGTAGTTCTGTTGTACAACACCCTTACCTACATAATTGTATAATTGTTTAATTAAACAAACGTATCGAATAAAATACAACTGAAATATAAATACATAACAATTTAAAAGCACTATGCTGATTACTAAATAAGGTATTAATACGGTTTATTAAGCGCTAAAATAATAACAAAAGTTATAATACTTTGTCCAAATTGTATAACAAAACTTTGTGTCCAATGAATGCCTATTGCCCGTGCAACACAATTTGTAATAACCAATTTAAAGTTTAATTTCGATATAACAGAACATAATGAGTTTGGAAATAAACAGCCTATAATAGAAAACCTTCAAGTAAATTTTCCAGGTGAGTGTACCCATCGCTATATCATGAACAATCCCTCGTCACGGAAGAAGGTCTTATTAGAAATGGCAGAGCGTTGAGTGGTGCAAGTCAATTTTAATATTAAATTGTGTTTTAAAGTTACAATACAAACTTCAGTGCGAAATAATTTTAATTCGATTGGTAATTGACAATTATTTTCCATTCAAAAAAACTAAGATGAAATACTATGTGCTGAAATTATCTCCCTTCAAGCAGCTCTGATTTCCTACGTTGTTGTTCAACATCCTCGTTTATATATGCTATTGACCACTGAGAATAGAAAATTTCTTGTATGGAACTAGAATGTAATAGCATTGAGGTTATAATGGAGACCAAGCTTTCATGTATTATAAATAGAAGGCCGATCTCCCTTACAATTACGGTTTCGCCAATAAGACCACGGCCTTTTCCACTAAATTAAAAGAACACTTAATAGGGAAATGTTACTTCAAACTAGGAGAATATCTTAAAGATGTAATTGACTACTTAATTAACAAAACATAATGAAATAGATCGATTCGCTCCCTCTCGTTAACTACACCCAAATAATGTTCATAGCTCTAAAATAATTATATAAAAGCTAGGTAACATCATGATTGCAGTAAATTGTTGAGTATCGAGTAATTCACGCTACGTTCTCCGCAAACATACCCGCTACACGTGTTGCTCATGACTTGTACCAAACCCGAAGCCTCGCAGTGTGCCTAAACATGTGAGGTGAGGTATGAAGGCCAACGCAATTAATTTTCCGTGATTAATCATGACACTCACTTTTAGCGTCATAAGTTTCGGATTAAGAACGTAAACGTTTACGTAATTTGGTGATAAATAAACTGTTATTTGTTTAAATAAAGAAAAAAATGTATTTATTGCTATAATTAATAAAGATATAAACTACGAAATAATAAAAAACAAGTTATTTATAGACCATCAACACAATCTTTATAACTGCCGTACTGCTGACCTACTTTATAATCTTATAGACTTCAATTTTCTCTTATACTAAGAAGTTTTGGGCTACAATCCACGCTGGCCAACCGCAGATTGACAGCTTCTACACAAATTCGTGAACCGTACTGGTAGAATATTTTACAAACTACCCCTCTCCTAAAGTCAACCATGGAAATTATAACCATGTTTCACTCTCAGCGTCGGAAGCTCAGCATAAATCGATTTCTTCGCCTTTATTTTTGGTAGCAACCGAAACTAATATTAATAGACGACTGTAACATTCACTATCAGGTGGTCGTCTGCTCTTTTGTCTACTAGTGTCATAAAAAACCTTATGATCTGATGCGAATGATAAATGTAAGGAAAATTCAAACATGGAAGCTCCAAACCATCATTGCTTACGGAAATATCTCTTCTTACCATGAAGTCCCAATTAAAATTAACTACCTACTTCACTTCAAAACGACATTCTCGACATTCGACGATTCTCAAGCCAGACAATTGTGTAAGTTGCAAGTAGGTAGAGCGACTCGCTTCTCGTTAGGGTACTTTGAGAACTGGCTATCGAACAAACTTATCAAGAAGTTTCCTCAAAGGGTTTTCCATAGGGTTGCTGCATTCGACATTTTCATGTCACTAGGAATTGATGACAAGTTATGACTCCCCCAGTTGGAACAAAGTTCCATTGTTAAATAGGTATTATAGAACTCGAAACCATAGATTCATTGTAAACTCCTGATATATAAAATTTAATAATACTGAGTTTTTTAATGAATTTGTTACAGCGAAGACCTCTCATATCATGTTACATACACGCTACTTAGAATCTGCTTTTGTCATTTGGATTTATCCATTTTTTTAATAATTAATATTGTAGCTGTAACGAGTGGGCGAAAAGGTTTTTAATCTTCATTATAACCTTTACATCACTGAAGCCCCACCCTATTGCGAGAGCACTTAATGCAACGGGTTCCATACGCCACATCGAATTCCATTACATCGAAGTTCATGACATCGAACACGTTACATCGATAGTTTATTATATCGAACTATCATCACATCGAATGTTTATTACATCGATTGGTCATGACATCGAAAGCTTTTAAAATCGAATGTTTATTGAATCGAATTTATAACATCGAAGCCTTATCACATCGATAGGTCGTGACATCGACAGCTTTAGAACATATAGAACAGACATATTTTTTTTGATATATTAAATGAAAGAAAAAAATCATTTTTACACTAACGTTTAATGTTATTCATACATACATACATGTACATACATACATACATACATACATGTACATACATACATACATACATACATGTACATACATTAATCCATACATACATACGGGTTCCATACGCCACATCGAATTCCATTACATCGAAGTTCATGACATCGAACACGTTACATCGATAGTTTATTATATCGAACTATCATCACAACTAATGTTTATTACATCGATTGGTCATGACATCGAAAGCTTTTAAAATCGAAAGCTCATTGAATCGAATTTATAACATCGAAGCCTTATCACATCGATAGGTCGTGACATCGACAGCTTTAAAACATATAGAACAGACATTTTTTTTGATATATTAAATGAAAGAAAAAAAATCATTTTTACACTAACGTTTAATGTTATTCATACATACATGTATGTATGTATATGTATGTATGTACATGTATGTATGTATGTACTTTATTTTATATAACTAAAAAAAATGTCCGTTCTATATTTTTTAAAGCTGTTGATGTCACGACCTATCGATGTGATAAGGCTTCGATGTTATAAATTCGATTCAATGAGCTTTTGATTTTAAAAGCTTTCGATGTCATGACCAATCGATGTAATAAACATTCGATGTGATGATAGTTCGATATAATAAACTATCGATGTAACGTGTTCGATGTCATGAACTTCGATGTAATGGAATTCGATGTGGCGTATGGAACCCCATACATACATATACATACATACATGTATGTATGAATAACATTAAACGTTAGTGTAAAAATGATTTTTTTCTTTCATTTATTGTATCAAAAAAAAATATGTCTGTTCTATATGTTCTAAAGCTGTCGATGTCACGACCTATCGATGTGATAAGGCTTCGATGTTATAAATTCGATTCAATGAACATTCGATTTTAAAAGCTTTCGATGTCATGACCAATCGATGTAATAAACATTCGATGTGATGATAGTTCGATACAATAAACTATCGATGTAACGTGTTCGATGTCATGAACTTCGATGTAATGGAATTCGATGTGGCGTATGGAACCCTAATGCAACAAAGCATCAACCATTCCGACCAACCCTAGCTACTTTCATTTATTTCACTAAGACGCTCGCGATTTACGTCTTATCTAAATCCTTTTCCACAGATAGTGTTATACAAAGAAAAAGGTTGTGCTATTTGACGACAGGGTCCCTTTGTGCCCTTCAACGACGCGTAAAATAAATATAGGATCCTGTTTGGGATATTGTTGATTTGAGACAAGTACAGATTGACTTGATTCCTTACAAGTCTGCATTGGAAAGGGTACGAATGAATAATTGAATAAGAGAGTAATGACAATACACATGAATGAACTAACTAATACTACAATAGGTACAAGAATTCAATGAACATACGAGTACATTATGTGTCCGTAGGCCTACTTGTATCATTCGTACGTTATAATTTATACTACTGAGGTAACGTTGGGGCGTGGTTGGGAGTTGGATGGAAATCTACTAGCAATATCTCTAAGACCCTTCCATGCTTCAGAGAGCACGTTAAGCCATTAATCCCTATCCCCATTTTTATCGTTCGACAGCTGTCGCAAAGCCACGTTGAAGACTTTCGGAGGGCTTAAGAATTTTCTTATCAAGCCCTGGTGTTGGCTAGTATCAGCAATCCACGTACTAAATACGTGTGATGTTGATTACTCTAGGTCTCTTCAATACCTTTCAACGACGCTGTGGTTGGTAGTGACCTTGCCGGCGAAGCGAGGAGCCCCGGATTCGATTTCCGGCCGGGACAGACATTTACATTTACACACACAGACATCCGGGGTGAAAATTTTAATGGAGTTTAAATTTCTGTTCTAGGTCTGGGTGTGTGTGTTCTTGCCTTGTGTGTTGCCCATGGCATTGTCCACCCACTACACAGGGAATCTTAGTGTGGAGCTATGAGTTCGTGGCGTTTAAAAATAAATTAAATCAAATTCAGAATACAATAGTTACCATTAATACCTACTACATTCGGAAAACAATGCAATATAAGCTCAAGTCCGAGGAAAAATACTTTTAACTGAAATGAAAATATACTACATTTTGCGAAGTAGTTCGAAAACAATATACTTTTCTCCCGTCTTCGGATAGTTGCCTGACTGAACTACACAAGTGTGCTTCGGTTACAGACAGCTGACCATTAAATTTCCTAAGTCGAAATAGAGCTTGTTCTCTAAAACTTGACTGTACATAGAAGATATTTTGAAAAATATTACTGGGACTATTGGTGCTGTTGCACCAACCCCTTAAAAAAAACTTTCTATAGATCTGTTGATCTATAGAAAGTTTTTTTAAAATATTTGTCTGTTTGTGAAGCGCAAGCATTACTAGTAAATAAATACCACTAAGACTTTTTTGTCTTATAAATTTTGTGTCTTATAAATCCAACAAATGTAATAAACATACCTAATTAGATAGTAAAAATTAAATTATCACATATACGAGTATTACTATGTAATTAGTGGTATACACTCTAGGTTGTTTCTTTTAATCTGTCCTCTGCCCAAAGGTTGTCTGGAAGAGATCGCTGTCTAGCGATAAGACCGCCTTTTGTACTGCGCCTAATGTAAGATGTAAATGATTTTCTATGTGTGAAATAAAGAACATTCTATCCATCTATGTATTACTGGTTAAACAAACGGTGATATAGCAGTGACCTTGCCTGCCAAGTACCTTGTCCTGACATTCAATTACCCAGCCAGGATTCGTACCTGGAACCTTAACACCGATTTAAATGACCTACATTATCTAATAGCTCATGATCATTGATATAAACGGGCTAGAAGCTCAACACTGCATTAGACTAAACAATGCCAACCGCACGCTCACTCATATCCATAATTAACCACGTGAATTGCACGTAAGACATTATGCTTTAGGATTTTCAACCATCAGCGAACAACTATAAGCTACTAGTACGGTTTAGGAAAAACGACGAAATTATACTGGGGAACGTATTTCCCGAATAAAAACTATCTTATGCCCTTTCTAGGGTCTCAAACGACCTTCGTACGAAATTTTATCTAAATCGGTTTGGCGGATTAAACGTGAACGGTAGCAGACAGACATACACAGTTACATTTACGATATTCATATGGATTCATTCGATAGGAGAGTAAAGACGGTCAGTAAAACTTTAATGATTTCACAGTATAATAATGAATAATAAACGCTCACACACTTATTTGGTATGACACACACACACACGTTTTACCTCTCCTGACACAAAAAAGTTTCTAATTGTGGAAGGGATATCAGCAATTACTACTGTTCTGATTGATTCAAATTTCCTATCTTGTAAAAATCTCATTGAAATGGTCTTAATAAATAGATTTTAGAGGATTTTGTAAATCTTTGGTTTCAATTTTGTTTTCAGGACTTGTGTTTTAACTTGCCACAAAACAATGAAATTATAAAGCAGATGTTCATACTAATTTAGCGAGGAGCGATATAGTTTATCGTATCTCGCCTGTTGTAGCCCTCTCAATGGTTTGCTGTCTGGCGAGCAGCATGAATAGACTGATAAAAAACTCACGGAGTGTCTGACGACAGCACGTGACTAGATCACGCAATACAACACGAGTGTCCCGACACTGAAATGTGAAGCGATTAGATATGTACTTTAAATTGTGTGGTTGTATAGTGGAGAACACCGTGCTTAACATTTGTGCTTAAACTGTGTAAGCTCTTTAGTGGTAATTACTGGTATGTATCTTCAATCTGCGGGCTTGAGATTTTTTTTTTCTTTCTTTCTTATCTCTTTTTCTTGGTCGCCAGCTCATCAATGATGACTTTAGTGTTAAAATTGTTTCTTATCTTTTTTTTTAATAAAATTGAATAGAAATGAAAGAAATGATTATAATTGTCTAATCATTTCTTTATAAGGTTAAAATTTTATGGTGAAAAAATCTGGTCTGCTCGAAGGGATTTCATAAGAGATAAAGTACTATTGTTACTCGATGTTAATTCTCCATCATGTGTGCATAACCTATTATATAGATAAATATGGTGTCTATATCTTCGTAGCTCTACATTGTAGCTCGCCCACGCAGGCCAGGCAATAGCAGTTCCGAGTTAATTTTGTACAGAAACAATATTAGCCGACAAATTGTTTCTACGTGCGATGTGACGGGGCAACGACCTCATATCAAAACAACCATGAAACAACTATGCTATGGATACGCCAATTATTTATCATTGAGTCTGCTAATTCTTTGACGACCCCATAGCCTAGTTGGTAGTGGCTCTGCATGCGAAGCGATGAGTCCCGGCTTCGACTCACGGCCGAGGCAGATATGTGACAGATAAATGTTTGTACTCGGGTCATGTGTGTTAGTGATGTGTTATTTGTGTTATTCATGCCACTCGCAACACGGGAATCCTAGTGCGGTGGTATATATGTTTATTTATTTGATTCTTTATCTGTGTGTTTGTTGTATTGCAATAATTTACGTAATTTAAATGGTTTCCCAAATAAAATAAAGAATCCCGTCTATACCAATACTTATTTTATAAACACTTGGAATAAGTTACCTGAAGTGAAGTGAGGGCGGTAGACTTATTGTTCTAAATATTTGTAAGGAATGAGTTTCCCGAAGCGAAGAGTTGAGATTAATTTAAGACAATAACCAGTTTACTTTTGAAATAACAGTTTACAAATAACCCGGGGCCCAAATCTGCTCATTTGTAAATGCCTCAATTAAGGATCAATTTGAACGAATCAGAATACCTCAGTACTTATTATTACATCTGGTATACCTACCGGTAAACGCAATTGAAGCATTTATAAATTAGCTGACTTGGGGCCCAGTTACCATTCTCTCACATAAATGTAGTTTCAACCTGTTAATGAGCACGAGACCCTCATACCAAAGGAGGCATAGAACTCTCAACCACACGCCGCTCTAGTTCAGATTGGTGGAGGGGTTAGTGGCCAATCCAAGTGTCTGAAGTTTAATAGTTTAATAGAAATACGTCAAATAACATATACCTAATTAATATGTGCTCATAATGAAATGCACATCATTAAATATGCCGTTTGCATAAAAATCTGAATGAATAAATGAAGTACGCGGCAAAGTTTACATACAAGGAAAAATATTATTTTACTAGTGAAAACCATGGAAAACCAACCAATTGTTTTTTTCTTGTCTGCTTAAAAAATGTATTTATTATGCACCAAGTTAAAAAAAGTCCTCTCACTGTATGTAACATTATGTTAATAATTTCAATTGTACGAATTAACAATACTATAATCCTCTACAGATTCTTAAATATTATTTTTAAAGATCTTTTAGTAGGTAGGTAGGTACCTAGGTACCTACATAAGCGGATTAAATGAGAACAATGATATTTTACTTACAAAAAGATAGCAACAGAAACAATATTCCATAGCGAGAAAATTGTTCCGTGCATAATTTTATAGAGCTGGATCTAAAAATAAACAAAACCCGGCTTGGCTGCGTTCTCGCCGAACAATTCTTGGTTATTTTCACACTTCCCAGAACATTAAGCCATTGTTTGCTCTTAAACCTACGGGACTACTCTTGATTTAAACCAGCCATTAGTACCAAGGCTTAACTTTGTTTTGGTATCATTTACTTTTATATTTATTTTAAAATAAGTAGTACCTACACTTTAGGACAAATAGTTCTACACCATGAAAGTAGTTACATTTTTTATTTCAGTTTATTTTACGGTACTTGTGAGATGTCAACGTGTCTTCGAATAGCTTTCCTTGCTTGTAATGGTCTCTGAACGGTGACGTCATTGGCTGGCTCACCCATTTGATTTAATCTGGACATGGTGATGAAGTTCTTTGCATGCCTCGAGCCCAGAGCCTTTGGACACTTATTAAACTATTATATATATTACATATCGTTTCGTACCTGTACATTTTGAAGTGAATACTTCTATATCATCGTTGTTATTTGGAATTCGATGAAACGGAAATGACGCGATGGGAGTAAATGAGATAGGAAGCATCGGCAAAATGGCGGCTTACGTAAGCAAAAGCAAAACATTAATTAACTGACAGTATCCGATTTTGTTGAAGGATCACTTCTAGTATGTGTGAATTGCACACATTTTGTTTTTTTATTTGCTTGGTGGATGTGCCGAAGCCCTACTAGTCCTACTACTTTTCCATATTCAGTAGCGAGAATTAATCGATTCGAAAGAAATTTAAATACATATTAGATTTTCAAATCGCCGATCGGCCGATCTGCCGATTCCGAGAATCGTTTCGATCGATTCTAATGCATCAATTGGACACGATTACGACCGCAACTAAATCGAGTACGGTCATCTGTCGCAGCAATGCGATTGTTTACGGAAGTAATTTTTGTAACTGACGCAGTACTCTGTGAATGTCATTGTAAACAAACGTCCAATGTCATAATCGGTATGCGTGACTATTTCATTGGGAAAAACGTGAATACTTATATTTATTTAACAATTATATTTCCAACGCCAGGGTCTCCTTTCAAAATGATTTGGGTACGAATTTAATGATTTCATTTCAGACACAAAATGTTACTTACTTAGTTGTGCTGGTTTTATCAACATTATATTGCAGTGCTATTTAAAAACATTATTTTCTTCTAACAAGAATTAATTATATTACGAATTATATTATTTCTGTGAGCGTTTTAAACCAAAACACATTACGCAATATCTAAGATATCGAACAACATGGTATATGTAAAGTTAGTCTAACCAAAATCAGCTGTTTGGAATTCCAAAGTAATGTAAGTAGTGTAACTGTAGTAATCTCATGAAAACGCTATCGAAAATTCATATCTGTAACGCTGTTCTGGTACCAATTGGAACTTTAAAGTTTCCTATCTTGGTCTATTTCTACACAGCCATCCTATATCCGTGCGTGATAAGATAAAGTCGTGTGATAAGAGATTTTGTAACTTCGTCTTAAGAGATGTTTCTTTTGTCCACAGTATTAACCATGCATATTGAAGTGCAAGTCGCCCTCAACTTCGTCATATCGTATCTGTACAACAAGCTTCCTCGACGACGCGTGAATATCTTCGGGGAAGAACTGGAGAAGGCTCTCAAAGACAAATTCAGGGGTCATTGGTACCCCGACCGGCCGTGCAGAGGCTCCGCGTTCCGTTGTCTGAAGACTGGTGGACCGCTCGACCCAGTGCTGGAACGGGCGGCGCGGGAATCGGGCGTACCAGTTCGGGATGTTCTCGAACACCTTCCGAGGGATCTCGCCGTTTGGGTCGATCCAGGTAATTTTTAATCAATTTAAATTTAAATAAATAACGCTACACACTCACACTAGGATTCCCTGTGTCGTGGGTGCCATGGACAACACACAAGACAATAACACACACACTCAGACCAAGAACAGAAATATAAATTCATCATTCAAAATTTCCGCCTCGCTGGGAATCGAACCCAGGGCCGTCGGAAGGGCGATCCGGCGTGTTAACCATTGCGCCATCCGGGTCGTCAAATCAATAAAATCAATTTTTTAAATAAATCTTTCAGAATGATTCATATTATAATAGTCAAGCTTCATTGAGCTTGGTTGGAATTTGGTGGCCAATAAATTAGCGGAAAATTTCGTGAGCGCTGCCGTGCTTCAGAGAGCACGTAATACTGCATCTGTATGATTAGTAAAATTGGTTCACTTTGTCTATTTCAGGACATAATACATTATGCAAACAATTAATCGATCTTGCAAAGTCATTAAAAGTTTTACTAAAAGTTTTACGGTCTTATCTAACAAGTAAAGAAACCTTAGATGAGTGGTTCAAAAGAGATAACTAAATACATTAGCTATCATATACCGCTATTATACAACAAAGAGTCATCATTGTCGTCATTAGGTATTGATCAGAAAATCACGAGTCACGAAAACCTGTCATTTTGAAGAAAGCTCCCAGAAATCCATCTACTCACTGTCATATTAATAGCATAATAATGTTGGGTTGGTTTCTCGAAGAATATTGTTGTAAATTATTAATAGAATTGTTTGTATATTGGGAAATAATGGGCTTCATTCAACCTTGAGTCCATATATGTAACACACGGTGCGTGTCCGTTAAGCATTTCATGTTATAGATTTTTTTAAGTTAAGCTCGACTATAATCCCATCTGTGGGTAAGTGACGACGTAACCTGAGGTTACGCTACCTTGGGATCCTCGTATGCTCATTTGTCGCCTATTTAGTAAAAAATTTGAACAAACTACCTCTTTTCTTTTCCAGGCGAAGTTTCCTACCGCATTGGTGAGAAGGGAGCGGTGAAGGTGCTCTTCAGCAGTGATGAACGAGCTGCTGATGAACGGACTGACAGAGAGGTACAACGTTTTGTTAGTAGAATTAACATGGTAATAATTTGGGTCAAATCTGCCAATTCCTCGGTAAGACCAGCACAGCGTTAGGTATGACCATGGTAACCAGGTAGGGGGTCCCTGGACCTCGGATGAAGTACCTACGGTAGTTGTACCCTTAAAAAATCTGTCCAGTAAATCCGATTTGCCCACCTCCCCTGAACCAGAAGTGTTCAATCTGTGTGTTCAATCATCATCAAATTATGGGTATCACTGCACAATTAGGTATCTGTTATATTCGAGAAATATCTACTGAGTTCGCGCAACCGCATATTTAGTAAGGTACCTATTGTTTCTGCTGTAGGAAAACTGCACAAAGGCTAAAATAAATTATTTATTACCTTCTGACAATTTAATCAACGCAACTTTGTTTGATTGCAGGTGACCCGAGCCTTTAACCCTGAAGCGCAGTGCTTCCGGCCGGTGGAGCCCGCGGCGGCGCCGTCACCGCCCACCCCCGCCGCCTTCTCCCCGGCACCGCCCTTCCGAGCGCAGCCGCTCACGTTCACCACAGCCACCTTCGCGCAGACCAAGTTCGGCAGCACCAAGCTGAAAACGAGCAGCAAGCGCGCCAACCGCATGTCGCCCACCGAGTTCAGCAACTACATCAAGCAGCGTGCTGTGCAGCAGCAGTTAGCTGCGCGCGCGCTGTCGCCCGCCGCAGACCCCGCCGCCTACTTCGTGGCCCGCCGCGACGCCGCGCCCCCCGCGCCCGCTTACCCCCCGGCACAGGCGCACGCGCATCTCCTACTCGCCAACTGAAACGAGCTCGCGCGCTAACCGCCCCGCGCGACCCGCTCATAGAGTCTTTACTTTTATACGAGAGAGACGCGCGCCGCGATTTATTTTTTTATTTTCCGCGGGGGCGTCCCGCGCCGCCCGTCGCTTGTGATATCCGTACGATTTTCCATAACTTTTTGTATTCTCGTTCGTTACGTCGATGTGTAAATTTATCGATAGGAGCAATAATCGGCCGCGCGACTCGCCGGCGATTTATTTTCGTAATATTTAAAGCCGAGTCGGGTTTTTGATGTCTTCGTTCGATATCGATGTAATATTGGTAGGGTGTAAGGGAGCGAAGGGCCGACTGGCCTCGTGCGCTTACGACGACGTACCTTCTTGAGCGAGCGAGTCTGTATACATACGTCCTCCATTCTAAGAAATACTGATATTTAAATATGTATACATAATATATATTCGTACGCGAATCGTCTAATTTTTCATATGGATACGAAGGCCAATAGAGAAATTACGTATTTTTAATATTGAAATTGATAATTCATACTCTCTAAGTGTATAGCGTACTGTATCTATTGTACTCATAAATATATAGCTATCTATGTAATATGTAAACTTTTGCATATCCGGTCGGACGGTGCGGGCCCGGCCGTAGGCGTCGGAGATCTCACATAGCGTAATCATCATTCGTACGATTGTACCCTAATTATAATATAATATACATAATATAATAGTTTTAGCTACGTTTCAATCTAACAGTATTTTTTTAAGAAGATATTAGTCCTCGTGTACATTGCCGGTCGACCGTACCGCGGGGGCCGGCCTTAGTCTGTACGGTATACTTATTATAATATTGTTATAAAAGACATGAATATGGATAAATGATAGAAAAAAATATTTCTCGATTCGTTAAGTAACGGGTGCATGCAAATTCATGGAAATACTACGTGTTATTTATCTTTTTTATATTTCACTCGGCAATCGAGCGCAGTGTTTCAAACGAGGTCGGACGTAGCGATAGGAAGCTTGGCTGTAGCGGTATGCGGGTAGCGGCTTGTCATTGGGCACGGGACGCGTGACAGGCACGGATGCGACGGGACGCGGTCACGGGACGCCCGCGCCCGCGTCCCGCGCTCGCCGTGTGCGACGCGTCATGTCTACGTGACATGATTTGCGGACCACTAGCGAGCACTGTCCGAGGCTGATGGTACAACCTAGCGTCCCGTTAGATTGTACCATTGCGGCTGGTAGACGCCGTGCGGGCCTCGGAATGCACCCTCCTCCAACTACCCCCAACGCGCCGTCCCCTACCAGTGCACCCCTCATTGCACAACAATGACAAGTTGCGTACGGAAATGTGCAACTATTTTTTTACTATTTTTATATTTTGATTTAGATTAAGTCTAGTTGTATGATTTCAATACACCTTTAATATGTACTTTATTAATACCCTATTCTTGTTAAATTACGTAATGTATCTAATATTAATAATGATCCCGGTTGAAACACTGATCAGAACGCTACAGTATTTTGTAGATAAAATCTATAATGTAAGTTTAATATAATACAACTTAGCGTAATGAGATTTTTTATTAATAAAGATACTTTTTATTTTTCTTTCTTTTGTAAGATATATTCGACGGAAGTGTTAAAGATAATATAATACATATTTGCATATAGTAAAGCGGCTCTCCATGTCCGCAATATAATTAGTCAATAATAATTTTTCATATTGTTGTACGACTTTTTAAGTTTATATTAAAATGTTTTGTGCAATCTATCACTGTGTTTCAATTTTAAGAATTTTGCTATACCTACCTTACAGTCTTCCTGTATGACTTAAAAACGACTGCACAGGTTCGAGTGAGGCTTTTGCTAAAGGATAGTATTACGAATTTTCGAAAAGGTTCAGGTACTTATTTGTGATAACGACATCTACACTTTACCTCTCGCTGAGAAACCGAATGTTATGGCTTTAAGCAGTGTGTCAAATATCAAATCAGCTCAACAATATTCAAGCATTATTAAAATTAACGTGGTTAATATGAACATCAATTAGGTATAGTCTAAAAAAAGGAATTGATATTGACCTTCCAGAGACAAATGGCGCCATTGATTTAGGGTCTCCCACTCTCCCCTAATCTATCGACGCGGAATCGGCTTAAGCCGAGTGCGTATCACCACACTATTCACATATAGCCGATCAGCGCAGATCGGCAGTCGCGACGGGTGTAAACCTACGTTCGACCGTCACGACCGGATGAGCTAGTGAACATAAACCCAGCGACGCAAGCGCCACCATTGAGCTGACGCCGGCGCTGTTCGGCCCCCGCCGGAGGCGTAAGCAAGCCGACAGTGCCGTTCGGTTGCGATCAGCAAATTGGCAAATCGCCGTTTTCTCGACCCGGCCCAAGCAGATTCCGCGTCGATAGACTTGGATAAACCCTTATCCATTACACGCCAGTGTGCACTATAACTGGTCGCTTTTGTAAATTGTCAAATAAATAAATACCGATAAGTAAATAAAAATCAGTTTATATAATTAAGTCACTTTATTTATCAAACCACATAAGATGACAGAAACGAACCCCATCTATGGACAATTTGGTTTAGCTTCTAATTCCCACCATTTATACAAAATGTTTCAACTACTATTATAGGATAGAAACTTGACCAACGATTTGCCAATTATTTCTAACGCAACTAATAAAACGCGAATTATGTTTACTTGGAAGTTAAATAAAATTTCATGTGATAGAAAATCTGTGTGTGTATTATATCTACTCTGCAAACTACGTAGTATAGGGTATATAATTATAATATAGAAAACTTTAGGTCACTATAGTAAGGGGTTTATCCGTACACATCAGAAACATCCGAAACATTACAATCAGTCACTGATGTGTGTGGGCATACCCTAAGTTTATGTTCGGTAAAAATGTTACATAATACAAATTCGTATTTCTAGATTACATTGGTTTAAACTATACGCAATGAAGTACCGGCAAGCGGGCATTGAAACGTGTATAATAAAATTCACTCAGTTATAGTTTTTATACATGTACGATAGGTATAAATAAAATAAAAGTACAACTAATACATTAGTTACATTCCCATGAAAACTCACGATTTTTTACTTACATATAAATCTGCATAAAGCCAATTATAATTTAAACAAAGCATGCTGGATGGCCATTTTTCATATTTATTGTATAGCTTTGTAAAGACAGCGTAATTATGATTTATTTCACTAATTTAAAAGATTTCATACATTTAAATCTTTTAAATTAATCTGAATCTTAATCTGAAACCATGTCAATATTTTTCACATGCGTCGGTCTGTGTTAGGTACTAGGGTATATGGAACAGTCTTAAAATTTGACAGCGTTCGGATTATTCACCAGTGAACCCGCCGTCGCTTCGCTTCTAGAAACTTACTTTGTATGTTGATAAATAATAAATAATACTGTTGTTGATATCTCAGTTTTTAAGTTAGTCCACCAGTAATACAACAATAAAAACCGCATCAAATTTAATTCAGTAGTTTCTGAATGATGCGCGTGAAAACAAAGACAGGCAGACAAAAATCTAAAAATAATAATTTTGGCTTCTATTGGCCCCATACATTTTTTACCTAAACATCTACGGACAGACAGACCAGTCACAGTTTTATAGTATAGATTGTACATACATTTATCAAACTTCAACAAGAAACCAATTACGATCTATAGTAAGGTAAGTGTACTGTACATATACATTTTGATAACCTTACGATACATGATGAATACTTAATGGTCAAAATGTATTTGAGTCATAAAGTCAAAACTAATTGACATACATAACTATTGCATACGAAATTGCATTATAAAACTTACAAATCGTTCGTTGGTCAACATGTAACATATTTTTGTTATTAAAGTTAACAATTGAATTCTCTATAATTATCCGTTAACCAAAGTACAAATCATGCATATATGTTAATGATAAAAAAATCCGATAGTATGATAGGATGGCTTATTACGATTTACCAACAAATATTTTCTAGTCACAAAAATATAAGGCAGACTCTTGATATTATTTACAATAGAAAAAAATCATGTGCATACAATATGCAATATTGCCATTAATTTATTTATATTAGAAGATATTTTTTAAGTCTGAATTATAATTATCATATAAAAGACTTATCATTCTCCCTTTAATTATACATTCGAACATTATAATTATTTATTTTAGATTATACTGATAACTTAATAACAAAACTCAATTAATATTAAATTGTTTCACAATGTAATTACTGATATTGAATTATATTAATAGCATTAAATGCATGCACATAATTTACGATAAATTGATAAGGGGATTTTGTAAAGGCCTTCAATAATTTCATTGCGTTAGAATTTTTGGCACTATTATTACAAGACAAAGGCAACGGGTGATGTTTAAAAATAATAGGTAAAATAAAACTACCAAAGTGCAGAAAGGTATTATCACCATAGATGAGGAAATGCCATTAGTGGTTAACTTAGTTTGTATAAAATATACATTTGCAATTACTACAAAATAATCAGTACATTTTAATGAAACTTAAAACAAACCTTCCGTTTTCAATTCAAACATTAAATTGCTAATTAGAATTCATAGACGAAAAATATTTACATACTGCGCTAAAGTTTAACTAAACACTAATTAAAACTAATAACTCCATAAAGATCACAATGACCTTACGAAAATACAGAATTTTTAAGACGCATACAAGTCATACTTACACATAAGATTTAAGTTTGTATTAACCAATATTGACTAATATATAAATTTTGGCCCATGATTCTAGTATTTAAAAATATAAATTTAGACATTATTTCACGTTATCAGTAAAATAAAAACCCACGAGTTTCGACAACATAATTGTTCCGGTGGAAATTAATAACGAACCATCACAAACATGAACTTGTAACAGTCCTTAATCACAATGGACAACATAATACAATAAATAATAGATTAAATGAGCATACTTATGATTAAAAAGCTAAAATTGAAAATAAAAATAAACTTAATGTAACACTGCTAAACAGAACAGCCACGAAACATTACAGGAATGACAACCTAAATACAGTCCAGGCAATTGGAAGAGAGTTGTGTGTAACAGGATGATTGGAAGTCACTAATGGTTTATATTTACAATTTTGAATTACACGTCATTAGTTATCAAGAGAAGGCCGCATTCATTGAAACGTAAGAAAGACGAGTTACATCATTCGTCCCTCGCCTTAGGCAGTGGTAATCGAACATAAATGGGATATGGCAAAGATCAGTGAGCCATTTCAATATGACGCTGCAAACTCTTCTTATTCATATAAGAACGGTCGCACATGGCACAAGGGAAGCATACTTTGTCATTGTCCGAATGTCTCGCCCTGGTGTGCGACGAAAGATCCAGAGCTCGGGCAAAGTATACTTTGCAAATGTTGCAGAAGAACTTTGTCGGTGTGGCGTGCATCGCGCGATGGGCGATCAAGTCACGGGGTGTGGCCACGCCGTCGCCACACTGGCTACAAGTGAATTCACCTGGCTGCTGGACATTCCCCACTCCATCATCATCCGAATCACCAGTTTCCTCACCTTCCCCGTCCCCATCGCCGTGTTGTACCGTGCGATGAGCATTCAACTCGTTTGCAGTTTCGAACGGCATTTCACAGACATCGCACACATGAGCATCGTCATCCATTTGACAAGTTCCCGTAGAACTACCTTCACCACCGTCGTAGTGTTTCTTCATATGAACAATCAACGTCGACTTCCGTGTGAAACTTTTGTCGCAAACCGGACAGAAGACAGAGTTAGGTTGGTGAACCTCGTCCATGTGTCGTTGGTATGCCGCCCGCTTCGTGAATTCCTTGTCACATAAGTTACAATACCTATCGTCTATTCCCGAGGAGGAGTTATTTTGCTGATCCATTTCTACAGAATCGTCCGATCGCAATTTCTTGTTTGGATTAACCACTGTCACTTCCACTTCCGGCGGTAATCTTCGTTTTGCAACTATGCTCACCGGGGTTGTATGTTGAACTTTGGCCAGTTGAACAGCATCGACTACTTCATGTTTACTAACTTTGCTTGTTACTTTGTGTTGCGGCATCCAAAGACCGGAATTATTGGCAGCGGCTTTACCGTCGGGGGAACGTAAATGCCAACCACGGTGGCTTTTAAGCGCTGCGATTGATGTGTAACTCTTGTGACAAATCTCGCAGTCAAAAGTTTGCGGCTGGGATTGCATCTGATTGAGACATTGGTGATTCTGCAATGCGAGAAGTCCTACGAACTGTTTTCCGCACGTGTCACACGGGTATCGTGCCTGATACTCAGCACTAGGATCCATTGAATCCTGATCTTGTTCATAATCAGCTTCCATTTCTTGTCCTATTTCTTGTTTGCTAGGTCCCTGACTAGCATTATAACCCAGCAATTCTTGTGCATGAGCAGCCCGCAAATGCTCATAGAGCTCGACAGTGGAACTAAGCGGTTTACCGCAAATCTTGCACATCTGCACGGTAGATTTATGGACATTTTTCCTATGACGATAGTAGGACTTCTTGTCAGAGAAACTTATTTTACATATGGTACAACTCGACCGACCTGACGATTCATTCGGTGTTCCCTGAGAGTCAGAAGGACCGATAGCACTGGCGTTAATAATTCCATGCTTGGCGCGTTTGTGCTTCCATAAACTTGTTCTTAGAGGGAATCGTTTGTAGCACAACTCACAAGAATATGGCATAGGATCTTGTGCCGGAGGCTGAGGTTGTTGCGGTGCATTATTAGTCATATTTGTAAAATTGAAACTGTTGAACTGCGGCGTTGACAACATAGAGCCATTCTCATCCATATTGTAATCATCTTCTTCTGTGGATGCTGCCATAGTGTTCTCTTCGCTGTCGTTTCTATCGTTTATCAAATCAGCATGCAGAACTTTCTTATGTTTCCATATATTTTTCTTATGCATAAAACCTTTGCCACAAATATCACAAGAATAAGGTGCGTTAGGAACATTACAATTTGGCTTGAATGATAGGAAGCTGGGCTGTACCATAGAAAAGTGCCGTATCGGCTTCCCAATTATTTGCGGAGGGAATCCTTTCGGGTTTGAATCTCCAGGCTTCCTGTTAGTAGTCGGTACTTTAGAATGAATACGCATATGATTAGAGTATGCCTGACGGCTTTTAAATGATCTGATGCAGATGTCGCAGAAGAATTCAGCATCCAGGGAGTTATATCCTCCTGTTCCAGGGTGAACCTGTTGGACATGTTCAGAGAGCTTTTGAGGAGTACTGTAAGAATTAGAACAAATGTTACAAGGATAAAATTTCACACGCAAATGTGTATTTTTATGTTCGGCAAGCTCAGATGGTCGCAAAAATTTCTTTTCACATTGGTCACAGTGATGAGCAACTTGATTGTGTTCTGCCACTTGATGATCAGTCCAAGCGTCCACAGTCTCAAAAATGGCATTGCATTCTGTACAGGAATAATGATATTCTTCTGCTTCTTCCTTGACAAGGGACATGTCAGGCTCTGTTGAAATCTGTACCCCCAGAGACCTATCAGAGTGTTGCATGTAAATATGCTTGTTAAGATCAGCAGCCTGTTCGAATTTGGAATCGCAATGCTGGCAGTAATGAGGAGTTTCCTCATTATGAATAATCTTCAAGTGTTTGACCAAATTAGGGTAACTGCTGTTCTTCTTGCCGCAAATGGGACAATCGGTAGGTCGACCATCAACACATTTGCTATGGCTATCAGACAAATCAAAGTTGCCAGCATGTACGGCTAAGGCATGATCGTTAAAGTCTTGCATATTGACAAACTTTTCTGAGCATAAGTCACACGAAATGTACACAGTGCATTCGCCATTTCGGATGTGTTTTTTCCACAACTTTGTATCTTTGAATCTCGATCCGCAGTGGACACAAGCTAAATGCACTTTGGATTGATTATCTTCATGAACATCCAAAACATGTTTCATTATAAATTGCTTCAACTGGAATTTGGCAGGACACAGTTTACAGGAGTAAGACCTGGCATTAAAAATGTCTTTGTATTGAACTTTAGGATCTTTTGGTTCATCTTCCAATACAAGATCATCTGTGATACCATTTTCATTGTATATTATTTTCCATAAATCAGTGCACGTATTAGATCTCATGTGACTGAGCAAAGCTCCAATATGACTGAACGTTATTACGCAATTATAACAAGTATGTTTTGGTACTTTATGGCCGTTCTTTTGTAAATGTTGAATGACTGCTTTTCTACGCGGATGTTCCCTTTTACAACAAAGGCATTTTTTGGTATTAATCTGTTCAATGATGTCACGATACTTGACAATGAAATCTCTCTGCAATTTTGTAACATACACCTTATTTGGGTCTAGCTCTTTGATATTGTCATCGCCATCTACTGTATCGTTAGCATCTGCTGATTCAAAATCTTCCTCCTCTTCATTTAACTCACTGTTATAAGAATTATTTTGCATGTCTTCATTAATCTCTACAACAGGCGCCAGACTCACCGGCGGTAGTTCATCATCATCATCTTCATAGTTTTCATCTTGAGGGGTTTGGTCATCGTTTTCTCTTTCCTCATCTTCTTTTGTTTGTTCATCCTCTTTATTTATGTCGTTATTTTCTATTTCGCCTTCAGCTTTAATATCATTTCCTTCCTGTTGCTGTTTCTCATTATCGCTATGAGATGTTGCGTTTTCTCGATCATTAACGTTATCTCCATTATTTTCTGCGTCATTTTCTGGGTCATCTTCACACTCATTTTCTTGCTGGCGAGCGATTTCAATTTCATTGTCAGTATCCATATCGACAGTGTCATAGTTTTGACCATGATTGTTTGACTTAAATTGATGTGGATCTATGTCCTCGTCGTTTTGGTTTACAAAACCATCCGGCTCGGACAAAATAGCCTCTACTTGGAACGATGCTATTTCTGGTTCTGATATTAAAGTTTCAGGGCTTTCTGGACCGGAATTAATTATTTCTGGCTCCGAGATCAGTACTTCCGGCTTAGATGTAAGGAGTGTTTTCAATATTTGAGGTTCCTTCTTTTTAATTTGTAAATCTTTTAACGCTTTAATACGCAATGGATATGGCAGATTATTTTGAGGTGGTTTTATGGTCTTGATGGGTATCGGTTTTGCTGGAGTGATCGTTTTTTGTGGGAGAGCTTTGGTTGGAATGTTCTTCGGGAGAAGTTGCATTTTATGACTAATAGGGTTAGGCATCAGCCGCGCTTTGGGATTAAAAGGATTAGGCCTAAGTTTTGGTTGTAGGTGCGATGCAGTTTTTTTATGGGTGGTTTTATTTGTGTATCTATCGAAACCGTGCGAAGTGAGTTCGTGACGTCTTGCATTATGAGAGTATCGGTACGATCGACCGCAAACGAGGCAGTCTTTGGATGCGAGTTGTTGGATACCTTGACGTGCATGTAATGTTTCACCTGTGGGGCGCATGACCGTGATGGAAACTTCTGGCATGTTGGGGACGTTCACGATTGGTGGATACGTTTGGGACTCATTCATCTCTTCATCGTCTTCCTCATCCTCCTCATCTTTCTCGCTGTCTGCGCCCTGAAGGTAAAAACATGATTTTATAATACTACTTAACAATGCCTCCTTTTGAGAAAAAATGCAGTAGTGATTTCTTCTTAATATTATACATGATAACTGTCATTTTATTAAAAAAAAATAAGTACCCATCTTGTCTTCCAAATGCGTTACTAAAATTGCTATATTACCTGAAAATAGGTCCATTCATTTTACACTTAAAATGTACGTATTTATAAAACCTATAAACAAGTTTTAAACAAGTTTCTATAAGAAGTTTCAAAGCACTATTATTGGAGGTATTTATTAACGCAATATGACCCATAAAAATGTTTATTTGACTTTTTTTTTATTGGCCTTACGACAATGGTTACATTTAGTGATTACTTTATTCAATAATTATACAAACAGAAAATGACAATTTCAAAAATCCTAATAAAACATAATATATTTCAGGTGTGAGCACTAAGGCATGTTTTTACCGAAGCGAAACGAAGGCAGTTACTAGTATAATATAAGCATGAACAATAATTTAAGACACCTGCATTAATTTTTTAATAACATGGTTGTGTACACAATAAAATAAAATCATAGGATATAAAAATATGACACTTCATAAGTATTTTCTGTTTTATTAATTCATCTCTTTTTATATATTCCCATAGAGATATGTTAAATACATACATCATTCAAAAATTACTAATTATTATAAATAATAATCTGTATTTTAAAAACCTAACAATAATTAAAATTGCACAAGTTATGAATTCTCAATTCATAGTTTAATATATTTTTTATGTCATACTAAATAACATTTACAATAAATTGTTTTGACATACGCAATTGTTATTTTAGTTACATTTTTTGGCATAAAGAAATAAAACATTTAAGAAAAAAAAATGCTTGTTATTAAAATTTGAATTAAATAAAATCTAATATATCTATAATATATTAAAATCTATCACACACATAAAATTTAATGAAGACAAAACATAAATCTACTATTTGAAACCCGTTACACAAAACATGGTTAAAGAGTAGGAATAGTGATTTGACAGTTATACTTTAATAATTGTTTTCTTAGCTGCTTCTAAATTACTTTCAGCACTTATTTTTCCAACATTGCACAATTTTCGATCTTATGCATCTTCTTCATGAATGCAATATAGATTTGTAACTTCATATATTCTCTAGTTTAACTCTTTTTCACCAAAAAAAAAACACTTTGAAGATGAAGGATTCTAGTGCATCTGTACACATGTTGAACATATGCAAACCGTGTGCTCTCTACAGATAGGCGTGTCACATTTAAAGCAGAACTGCTTTGTTCGTCTGTCACGTTTAGTAGTTCTCACACATAACTTGCATCTCTTTCTGTTCCTATAAGTGAAAACCGATGGTGAAGGTTTTTTCTTCTGGATGAATTCTGATAAAAGCAACGGAACGTCATCCCTGTCCAACAGACTTAATGCCAATTGTTTAATGAAAGCATAGCGCTGTACCATTTTCTCTGTGTTAAACGAACTCCATATAACTTGGGCGTTCACCGTAGCTATGTTCAAGAGAGTGAAAAATAATGACATGGTCCAATCATTTGTATTCTGTGCTGTGGTATAATAATGCATTAGAACATCTAAAACTTCCACCGCAGAGTGGTGTTTTTTATATAATGACACTGCTGTAGTATGATTGGAATGACCTCTTTTGTAAAACCTAGGTTCGCTTGTCAAAACATTCACACACTTTAATTCTGCATTAACGTACGATGTCAATGACACGTCATTGTTCAGAAATCCACTCATGAATGGCTGATTTATTCTATATTTGGAGAGGAACAGTGGTGGAATTATGTTATCGTTTGGATTAAGAGCTGCTATGCAAAACAGCTGATATTCATCTTTCAAAATTTCAATAAGTTTTAGAGAAGTGTACCAGCTATCCACAAGAATGGATCTGCCAGTTCCTGCTAAGTGTTGAACCAACTTTTTGACAATCTCATCTGGTCCAAAACAACCGTCTGTAATAACATCTAAATTGGTTACATAGAAGTTAGATGAATCGACAGCCAAAACCATTTTAATTCCAGTCTTGAACGATTTTTTGTCTATCTTGAATCGAAAAGGACACGGCCCGTTCACTGGGACAATTATTTCGTCAATAACAGTAACACTCTGAACTTCAAATGCTTGTCTACAGTTCAAAGCAAATATTTCAAACACTTTACGAATTCGCTTCATTGTATCAAGTTGTATGATACTGTCGCAATCATTATTGTCAAAACTCAAATTCTGAAGTAGGAATCTAAATCGTTCAAGTTTCATGGCTCTCTGGACACACAACGTCCCCAGATTGTTATTCCATAGGTCACTAAATTTTTGATGAGTTGGCCTCATAATTCCATGTAAATATAGTATGCCTATAAATGTTTTAATTTCATTTACATTAGTGCGAGATGATTCTCTCTGAGCCACACTAATTCTTTTATTGGTAGAGGTCACAATTAGCTCCAATAAATCATCTGTGAAAAATAACTGCCATGCATTTTTTGGATGGGGATAGTGCCTAAATGTATTAGCATTACGTTTCCTTAGTTCTCCAACTTCCTTCACTTTTGCATAATTCACCGATGATGATAATTTGGGATATTTCGATAAGAATTGTGTGTTCCTAAGCAAAAAACCATTTTTACAGTTAATGTATTTATCATCAATTTCATCATTTAATTCTGCATCTGAATCCGAATCGTGATCTGATTGGTGCACCGTATCACTCTCTTCTGTGGACTGTAGTGAGTCAATAGCTTCATCATCTTGAACCAATTGCATAATTGTATGCACCCGATGCCAATCCATGCGGGGATCTACATACGTCTGTGAATAAAATTAACTCAATTGAACTATTCTCACACCCACTCTTCAATTGTTTTTATGAAACTTATGTAATATTATATGTTATATACAACATGATACAGAAAATACAAGAAAAGTGTCATATTCAATATCTCTAAGTATGAAAGAGACTTTGAAATAGCAGTAGTGTTTTAAAGATAAGGCATTTGGGCACTTAATCTTTTACCTTATCACTCCTCGGTGTGAGCCCCAATGATGCCAAGATTGGTGGCCCTTCTGGTTGTAATTTACTTGTTGTAACACCATTCTGGAATTTAAAAACCGATTTTTTAAAATAAATCAACCTTTAAAATACACACATTTTGTGTCAACTCATGATGTAAAAAAGGAATATAAATATATATGTACATAACTATTGAAATAGATAAATTAAATAAGAATAAATGTAATAAAATTGCAGTAAGTATATACACATAAATCCACAGCAATTCAATGTAGTGATGACTTGGCAATGCCAGTACTGTTCAATGTCCTTGACACCAAAGGCAAATTGACTGAGTGTGTACAACCAACTAGTACTGGTGCAGATTATGGCCAGTTAATAACAAGTACTATTATCAGAAGACTGCTTATCAGTAGGTATATATGAGTCACACATACCTCACTATCAGGATAGGAGCCATCAATTACCACTCCATCATCATAGGCCCCATCTGACAATGGCTCATTTTTAACTTTAATCTGAAAAAGCATAGCAGACATGTAAACAACACATCAACTGACAGTTTCCAAACTCAAATTATCATACAGAAATGTGAAGTCACCTCTTCTAGTAGGCTGCCATCTTTATTACTCAGAGACTGTAGCTTGTTTTGTGTCCTTTCACAAACTTCCTTAAATATATGCCAGTTATTGACATTGTCCACGCATTTCCTGCAGACATTAGTTGGTAGGTCGTCATTCTCTGTTATCTGAAAAAAATAATCATACGCAATCATATTACGAAGGCCGAAAGACGCGCGCATTTCATCAGAACGAACGAGGCGAAACCGCGCCTCGCCACCTCATACTTGCGACGCGAGGAGAAACTAAGTAGGTAGGCGTAGGTATATCCGAGCGGCGGCGAACGGCTACTCCTCGACCGAATAAGTAGAAGCGAGTCGAGTGGCAACCAGCGAGCCCCTCGAGGGTTACCGCTCGATATAGGCACGCACACAGACGCGCACTCACGCCGACAACGACGCTCTACCCGTCCGAGGGACGAGCTGCACCGTCCTGGTCTTGTCCGATAAATCAATACGCCCGATGGCTAACGCCGAGACTATCTCGCGATCCGCAGACCCCCTCCCGACCAGACCCCCGGGAATAATGCCAAACCCGACCCTCATCATGCGCGCCATTCCTCGCCGGCTGCACGGAATGCGACGCGACGCGGCCACGAGTCGACCGATAGCTGTAGAACGTTACAAAATGGTGGACGATCTTACGACATCTCCACCCAACAGCGCTGCCTATCATTACACGAACCGGGGCGGATGACGAGTTCTCACGTACACCCGAGGGTCTACTTTCACTCAAAACTCCATTCTCTTGACTTTTAAATGCATTACATACCTGTACAGAAACGCAGTCCCTTATTTTTGATGCGAGGACAGGAGGTTCCGAGTCATCCGAACTGGTGGTAGGAAATATCGGCAGTAATTCGCCTCGAGATGACAAGCACAGTCTACAAACACGATCATAATTCACACTCATTGTAAATAAACAAATTTCAACACTATTATCACTTTAAACAGCATTTAAAACGCGGACGCCATGTCACCACGACCACTTCAACACAAAGCACTGCACATCGTTCTGACTTGAACACGAAAGCGGCTGATGATGAGCATGAGAAGTCGATGTTCGGTCGGGATAGCTGGGTCGAGTCGCCGACCACCTGTCGTTCTGCGCATGTGCGCGTAAAATGGCGGCAGGCTGGCCAACATAACAAGCAAATAAATGATGAATTGCAGAGCTCCTAAACCTTTCACGTTTTATAATTTGACAACTTCAAAGTTGATAAAAGAAAGATGATACGGATCTCAGTTTAGTTTGTTAGTTTTATACTTTTGTTACATGTCATTTCTCATTATTCACATAATTCTAGGGTACTATCAAAAATTATTATTATTGTTGAAGTTATAGGTAGAAACTTTTGTCGCGTTTATGAGATTTTACAAAAGGAATAGAGTTTCTGTTTAGCGTTTGCATGAAGTAGGTAACTCGCGTCGATGTAACACATTAATAGACGCACACGCTACTATATAACACTTACGCCATTTTTGACGTGATAGCGTCTAACTAATTGTTAGGCGCCCACGGAAATGTTACCCGTTCCGATGACGTCAGGAAGTCCAGGGAAGGTTTAAAAGGTGAGTAAATAAGAATAACTGCTTTTAATATAGTAAAAAAAATTGGTTGTCTGTAAAGTCGGTTTACTGACGATAGTTGAACGTGACAACGTCTTAAGAAAATACTGATGGAATGGTAGCATTTTTCAAAAGAAAATTTTAATTTCATTTGTTTAATAGATTTGTCAATGTCAATTATAGCATAACCTACAATCGCTGCACTAGCGGACCGATGCTATTCATTTTAATGATGAAAGCACGAATACCTATTCGACAATATATCACTGAATATATAATTAATATCGAAAGAATCATTACCTTTATCGCTGTAATTATCGTTGCTATAAACAATTGACACCACATTCACTTTTCACTGCACTTGATACTCGATCAAAACATATAAATGTACTATAGTATAGCAGCTGTCCACGCAGACGCATCGCTCACTCAAGTAGGAGAGAGACGGATGTCGGACGCTGCCGAACGCAAAGGCCGATTGCTACGCCGTTACGGTAACGACGCATGAGTCATGTTTTTCATGCGTGCCACCGGCTCTATCGAATTATAAGACGTTGTCACGTCAAAAAACAATTTCGCTTTCGCTTAGAAACTATTTCTTTGGTTTTGAATGTCAAACATTTGATGTTCGTCCAGTCGTTTAAATTCAATTAAATGTAGAAGTCGCTCAGAAATCAAATAAAATTTATTTTCTGCAATTATCATTCAGTTTTTCTATTTATTAATTCTGAGGCGGTACACATTTTGCTGGGTCAGGTAGTTAACAAAAAAATTGAAATTGAGATTGAAATTGAAATTTAAGTTTAAAATGGCACAGGCATTGATGTAAAAAACCAATACAGAGCATTTTTTTTCTTTTCGTACATATTTCAATCATACATTATTTAGAAACTGTACCTTATATTTATGATATATTTTCCAAATATGTACGTTTCCAAATATGTACGGCATTAATAATATTTTTTATAATATTGCTTTCTCTGTATTTTGTTCTGTATCCACAACCAATCATATTATATTATTATGACATTGTAAATCAATGAAACGTATAATAAACTGTTTTGGTTTTCTGACATTGATTGTCTGTCTCTTTCTAGAACTAGTCCACTGATGGCGGTAAATTTAAACTTCGATAAACTTTGCAGCTGAAAGAATAACGCGGCAAATTCAAATTAACTTCAAATAATGGCGAATTGCGTTTGCGTTCAAAATATCTTTACTTGAGCAAGTATACAATAAATATTTTATTCACACCAGACTTGTTCAAATCGTTTATTTTGCCGAGCATGAGAAGCAATTGAAAACCATTATTATTATTTTACTACTTACTATTTACTGCCAACTTAATAGAATTCAAGATGGTATTGTCTAATAGGGTGGGGATAATTGAATGAAAACATGAATGAATTGATTTCTTGATGTATTTTGAATAATTAAGTCATGGAGTAAGTTGCATAATTATAAACTTTGTGTTTTAGTTTGAATATTGTAGTCGCCAATATTACATAATATAAGGTTTATTTTTCCCTAGCATTTTCATTCTCTAACTTTGAAATAAAGCGAGAGCTGCAGCTTAAGTCGTATTGGTTTCAGGGGCAGCTTTACCTATAGTGCAGGGGTTGCGGTGCACCCGGGCGCCGGATGTTAGGGCCGAGCCTGATTGGATTCTAAGTAATGTAATTACGAAAAGGTAACTATTTCGTCAAGAACACTGTTAGTTCGCTGAAAACTATAGGTAATTTTAAGTATTGGTACATCCGCCGAATCACTGTCATACCTAATTTTTTTTAATATTCCTGAAAGAAACACATCATCATCATCACAACCCCAACTGTCCCACTGCTGGGCAAGGGTCTCTTCTCACAGTGTGAGGGATGTACCTAGGTTATAGTCCACCAGGCTGGCCAAGTGTGGATTGGTAGACTTCACACAGCTTTGAGAACATTATGGAGAACTCTCAGTTATGCAGGTTTTCTCACGATGTTTTCGTTCACCGAAGAAAGTGGTAATTCAATTAGCTATATACGCACATAATTTTTGAAAATTAGAGGTGCGTGCGGGCTTAGAAGTTAGAACCAAGACGGTTCGGGAGTCAACGTTCAACCACACGGCTATCACTGCTTGTTATTAAAACATTTTCGTTTCCTGTTTGAAGTCGATTTAATTTTTTTACTTTTATTTTTATTTTTCTGTAGGACCTACATGTACTTACAAACAAAAATTAACGGCCGCTTGTTTTGGTAATTAAAAACAAGACAAGTCAAAGTTGTCTAAAGTATGCTGACCTACTCGTAATCTACCTTCTTACCCTATGTTTGCACTTACATGTGTGCCATTGAAAAATAATTCCTATAATAATAAGTAAATGATATTATTTTCGTTCCCAGTTACTTCATTACAGGATCGGGTCGGGTAATTTAAAATAGAAGAAAAAAAGTCAAATATTCATCACATTTTATTTATATTATTTCGCACAAGCAACGTTCAGTGGTACACAACATTTTCTTAAACAAAGTTACTTATCATCAGTTTTTACAAACAGTAAGTATCTACTAGATTAATATACCATAACTTGCTTAACTTCAGTAATAGTTAATGACATACAATAGATAATATGCGTGTAATCGTGCGCCCAATGGCAGCCGCTTGAATACAGCTAATATGTATATAATTATATACATATTTACTTTTTAAATTATGGTTTTGTACTAAACTTATAGTTTTTCATTGAGAAATTTGTAAGTACATATGTGTTTAAATAATAGTAACAATCAAGGACATAAAATATTTACATGCATACACCCTATTCTGTTTAATTTAATTAAAACGGAACGCCCCATACCTACAATACTAATAAGAGAAAAAAAATGTGCTATTTTTTCTTTATTATACTACAAAACACCGAGAAGAACCGGAATAAAACCAACTTGTATAATTACAACTAATACAATTATATTTTTATCGAAACATGGTGGGTGGCGTGAAGTGAAGTTTTCTTGGTTCATAAAGTAGCTACTTTTTACTTATCTAAAACAATTTTAATTTTTAAAATAAAAATATAAGTAAACCTCTCTATAATAACATTAGAAGGGGGCGTTCCGCAATTCTCGATGTGCGCATTAATTTGATTAGTGCCACAATTCTAATAATGATTTTAATTTATAACTCTCCTCCTAGGGTGATTTAATTAATGTTATGTACGTGAAAATATCACAGAAATCACATTTTTGCGCGAAGTAAAATTTTTTTTGCGATATAATATAATATAAATAAATAAATGATATATATAAATGAGCTTGATAATATAAATAAATATTATTTGATTAATTCCTAACATATAAATAAATAATTATATGACATAAAGAGGACTTAATATTATTATTTTATCGACAAAATTACATTCCAGATACTATTTTATGTCATTACTGTTGCAGATCACTTCACTGTTTAGATAAAACATATTAGTAAAATATAAATTTGTTTTTCTGGCTTTTAAGCAAGGGACTTCCTTGATTACAGATAATTAAGGAAATAATAACCTATTTAGTGCTTTAGTACATTCAGATTATTCCGAATGAATTATATAAAGCAAAAACAAAAAAATCCATTCTAGATATAATTATTGTAGTGGGTTATTTATTATTATTACTAATAAGCTATTTACGAAGTTTATCATAGAATGATTATTATACTGAACTTTGATTATAATTATACTAAGATTACTTAGAGCAGAAAGGATTTGGTCATAAAAATTATATGCAATAACTTTAGTGATATATTATTAGTACATTACGATACGTGTGCGTAAAGTAGCTCATTATTGCACGGTGTGAAGTTAGCGCACGAGCGGAGCGAGTGCGCTAAACACTGTACAAATAATATAGCTACTTAACGCACGAGTATCGTATACTATTTTATAGCACGAGTGACATAAACCCGCCTATACTCAAACATATAATTATTTACAGGGAAATAAAAGAAAGGAAATGGTTACGAAGCTGTTGATGTTCATATGATCACTGACTTTAGACGTTTGAGTTTTGACATTAATTTGTCTGCTTTACCGACATGTCAAACGTCATTCAAAAGTATTATTAATTTGTCTGCTTTACCGAAATGTCAAACGTCATTCAAAAGTATTGTTTAAAATGTATTAAAAGAATATATTATAAAACTATATAATTAATTATCTGAAACATTTTTGCATTGATTCCAGAGCATCAATAATTAAATTATAGGCATACATTTACTGAAATTATATTATGAAACATTTGTAATTAAGGATGACTAAAATGCGGGTTTAGGTTACCTAGCAACCTAAAGGTGTGTTCCGATATACACTAAATTACACTGCGAGTCCACTGTCCACATGTCCAGTGTTCTTACTGGTGAGAAATTCGTTCCGTTATGGATTTACAATATACTGACGCAGTATCCTTGGTAAATATTATGACGTCATAAACGTTGCCATTTTTGTACTCGTAGGTAAGCACTGGTGTTTTCGAGGTAAGATGCTTTCAGTGCTTTGATCACATGATTAAAAGCGTCCAGAAAATTAAAAAAATGCTATTGATGATTATTATTAAATATTGTTTTACCAAGCGGCCGTTTTATTATGCGATTAATTCAATTAACAAATTATTATACTGGACTGCGTTCCGTTTTAAACGTAACCAGTATAGTTAACTATAAAGGAACGGCTTCGTAGTATACTAAATTGACGTCACACCTTACAGTGCTCGCAGTGTATATCGGAACACACCCTTAAATATTCATACCCTCCATTGAGTTATTTATTACTAGTACCCTCCATAAATATTTGTTATAAATTTGTCTGCTGCCAGATTCTAAGTGTCAATAGTGTAAGTGTCATCTTGTGCACGGTGTGAAGTTAGCATCATAACCCGTGCTATAATCGACTACTTTACGCACGGAAAAGCGTGGCATAAATGCGGGTTTAGGTCACAGTGTGCTATAAAATAATGTATGAATCTTGCATTATAATAAACTTGAAAGCATAAATTTACATAAATAATTACCGACGCATTTTCCTTATTAAATAGCTATAAGTATTATTTTAGGGCGAACATCAGAATGGTTAGTTTGTAGTATGTACGTCAAACGTAGGTATAAAGTTGATTCTCGTGGTCCATCCATTCTGATGTTCATAATATATTAAATTAAACACTGGGATAAAGATAGGCCAAAATAAAGTTATAGGTTATGTTATTAAATTTATCAGTTAACAATAATAGAATTTGTATAAAAATTATAAAGTCCATTATATGTTGGTCCGCAATTTTCTACCACGCTGCATTATAGTTGGGTATGTGTAAAATTGATTGAGGAAAGGTGAGAAAGTATAAATAAGGATATATAAGTACCACGGAATCCATTAAAATTCACTTAAGATTTTGTGGACGCAATATAGATAGATCGACATATTTTGATATTTTTAAAGCGGTGCGACATATTGAAATGAGCGCGTTTCTACCAAGGTTTCATTATGTAAGCCAAAAATGGCAAAAAATATGTATCTTACATATTGCTCACAATAATTAGCTTCTTTTTACATGCAATGTTAAATTGTAATGATATACACACAGATAATAATTATAACCATAGATAAAAATTAAAAACTTTATTTAAGTTTTTTCAAGTCCTATACCATCATAATTTGTGTTCCCTTAAATAAAATGACAAACATTTTTTAACTACTTATAATGCTTATATTTCATCATATTCAGTAAGTATGTAGGTTGTTATAACTTCAGTATGTTGTATCACTACAACCACTGTCACAAGCTGACATTTTAAGGAAATGTCATCTCATCACACAACACATCACCATTAGGCAACTATTTTGTAATTATTTTGAATTATTCGAATTATTTTTATGTTTTATTTTCATTATACAAAAAACAAATTTATGACAAATTAATAAACGGTTTACAACGTCTGCATTTTAGAATAACGATAATTCGTAAAATAAATATTACGGAGTGCGCTTTATGCTATCAACTCTTGCATATTGCAGGTACAGTCACGAGCAATAATATATGTATACATAGTCACGTTTTCCAAAATATCTTAACTTGTACCGATCTAGAAAGAAGTGAACAACAAGTGACAAACCAGTTTATTTTACCAGAACCAGAGTAATGAACATCTCCACTGATTTAATAGTGGTATGTATTGATTAGTGAACGGCGATAACAAGCATATTTTAAAACCCATTCACTTCGTTAGCCATTAATCATTTTGCATAATATTGAATCCGATAGAACGGTCATTTACGAGCAAGGGGGACACGAAGACCTGTGTTCCTGCGAGGGTTGCGCGCGCACGGCCAGTCGTGACGGGTCGACGGGGTTAGCTTTGGCTACGAGCGAGCGCGCCACGTGAGCGAACGCGGCCTCCACATTCAGCCCGGTTTTCGCCGACGTCTCCATAAACGCCACTTGATACTCCCGGGCCAAGCGCTGCCCCTCCTCCCGCCTCACCGCCCGCTCGAGAGCGCTGTCCGACTTGTTTCCTAGAAGCGAGCACAGAAAACTATACTTACTCCAAGCGAGTGATCATAGGAACACTATTTGCGGTACTACCCCTATATATAAGTTACTCTATGGTACTGCCTGAGTGCCTGGCGGAGCGAGTTATTATATTGAGCTAGTGCGTCGTACTTGTCGGTCTTAGTGATGGGACGGTAAATTATTGTGAGTGAATGATGTTTGGTACACAGCCGTCGCGCGTCATGTCGCACCGAGTAATTTAGCTATGATTACAAAATAATTACTAATAATACTGATAATACATAAACACTACGTTTAGATGACTACTTACCATTAAAGTGAAGTACCTACAAGTAAATCACTTGGATCCGGATAATTTCTAAACATTATTGAAATGTAATTTGTACGTACCTAATTTATTGCCGGCTTTTTTAATAACAATGAAAAGATATAAGCACAATTCATATATTTTTTAATTGCTTGAGTCTATACTAAAAAAGTCGATAAATAACTAATTTAGTTAAAGCAAACATTTTTAACTGTGACATAAATATCCACCCCGGTCGGGATTGGGACACTTCATTTCACAGGCCGGGTTAAGTACTAAGTAAACAACAGAAAGAGCAGATTGAATTGATTCACTGACAAAGTAGATGTGTTTTTTGTTCTTGGTGTTTTTGGTGGAGTCGTGGCCGCTAAGAGTTTCTTCACACTTACCTACCATGACCATTCCACAAGCCATGACAGCTACTACAGCGAGCTACGTGGACGGACGCCAATATGTATAAAAACGACACGGTATGTCTAAGTATACGCCAGCTTTGGTTTGGTACCTACGATGGCCATCACTGACATTTAAATTTTACTGCCATACTGTTAAGCTATATTTGTATTCGTCGCATAAAAATCACTTGCCGTTCCCCGCCGCTAGTGGGCGCAGGCCCTAAAAAATGCCTTGAAGCCAATTACCAATTACCTAGGAGCATGATGACCACGTCGTCCTGAGCATATTCGCGGATTTCCCCGAGCCAAGCGCGGATGTTGTCGAAACTTGTTTTGTTCGTCACGTCGTACAGTAGGAGAAGAGCTGAAATAGAATGGTACGTTTTTAATGTTATATTATTATTGTTGTTTTAAAAAAACATCATATAATACCAGTATTTTTCAACCTGGGCAGAAAATTCTACCAATTTTTTTAAATGTGGGTGGTATGGTAGGTAGTACTAGGTAACCGACCACACAGCCACGTGGTCGGTGTACTAGGTAGTAGGTAGGTGGTACCCTGGATAGGACATTATACGTAATACGTTCCCTGGGGATCGTTTGAACGGTATTTTGTCATTTCCCACACCCACACGGGCGAGGCCGCTGGCAAACATTCGCTTTCCAAATAAGTAGGTATTTGAAAGTCCGAAATAAGCATTGTGGTTTGACGTTTTTCAAATAAATAGGTATTTTTATAGATAGACGTTCATAGAACTAATTGCTGTATTGAAATTGAAATCATGAACACATTAAATTTCTAAACGTAATTAGTAATTTAGAGCATAAAATATGAATGAAATAATTGAAGGCTTCATGATATTTAATATTCTAATGATACTCTTTGAATAAGTAAACGATATAAATTTAATCATGCCTATAATTGAGTAAAATTTACAATAGGTAGGTCCCTACTTATTTCCATTTTCGTATATCAATAAAACATTTGCTTATTATACCTAGGTTTCATATGTTAACATTGGCTTATTATATTAAGTCAATTTACTCATAAATGTTAATTATTATACATTTGCGTATTTCCTGCATTTGTTTTCCGGTTCTTATCATCAATACCTAAGGACGCTGATGGTTAATAATTTTATTTCTGCAGGCAAGAAGTCCGCAATTCCAGTTATACAAGGATCACGTGCTGGGAGCTTAAAAGTTAAAAGCCATTATTTTTTAACCGACTTCAAAAAAGGAGGAGGTTCTATGTTCCATTGTATATTTTTTTTATGTATGTACACCGATTTTTCCGTCAATTGTGGACCAATTTCGATTTTCCTTTATTTGAATTAACGTACTTCCGAGGTGGTTCCGCTGACACCAAGTCAGGATCTGATGACGGAATCGCAGCGTAATCGAGGGAAATCCTCAATTTTTTTTACTTGTCGATTTTGAAGTCGTTTTTTTGTTTTGCAGAAATTATTCACAGATATTCCTAGATTCCTACACACTATAGATAAGTATATCTCAGACATTCCTAGATTCCTACATACTATAATATTCCTACACTACAACTTCGCCAAAGTTTTATCGCTGCCACACCTAAATTATTAAAAATCTTTGCTCCAAAACTTGCAAAATCAACAAAATGGCAAGAGTAACAAAACTCGCGGCGCAACCTCGGAGGGATCCAGCCAGATGGACATTCGCCAGCCCGGCATCCACAGGCATCGTGAATTCGTGACGTCACCACGCCAGTTGCTCGGTCGGTTTGAGTCCCCCACATGTGATCCGGTTTTGGTTGAGGAAGGAAACGGGTCGAGGCCGCCCCGAGCGGCGACCGGCTCGCAGCTCGTATCGTGCCATTGATTGAACACGATCGATGCTGACGATGTTTAGACAAATTCGTTCAGATACAATAAAATTGACGGGTTAATTGTTTTCTTTCGATTGAATTTCTTTCGTTCTTATCAAAGGGCAATGAACTTTGTGTTTACTTTTTCCACGGTGATAAAGTATTTTCGAAAACTGCGCATAGATGGCGCTAGGTGTGTGATTTATTTTAAATTCCTTTTATTATTCGGTTTAGTACACCACGAGTTCAATTGAAAGGTTTAACAAAAATGTTTTAGTAATCTAAACAACCTGGAAAATCTATTTCTAAAAGATTCGAATGAATTGAAGAAAAATATCCAACAATGTAGGTACTTAAACGAAGTGCTAATAGATGGAGACACCGGCATAAACTTAAACTTTGTTGAAACTTTCAACAATAACGAAACGTGATACAATTTTTTTGTATATGACAACGTTGTGGAACGTAGCTTTGGCAATTATATTACGACATAAATAAACAATACTTACCGTGTGCATCTCTATAGTAAGCATGTGTGACGCTACGAAAGCGCTCTTGACCTGCCGTGTCCCAAATCTGAAGCTTCACCTTGATGTTGTCAACTGTAACTACCTTATTCTGCAAATAGATGGCGTTAGTAGTATTGAATCTATTGTTAGTAACAGGAACAAAGTTAATTCGGTAAGAACATACGAAAATACTAGTTGGAAGATTTTAAATGTCGTAAGGGAACGAAGTCTTAATCGTTAGGGAAATAACATAATTAACTAAGTAACCTACCATATACCTACCTAAGTAGATGATAATATTATTCTTTTTATTAGATCTAATAAAATAATAGGGGCTTTAGAATATCATACCAGGTCCATTTCCCTTGAGAAAAAGTATCTTACCTAAGGCTTTATTTAAACTAGTTATACCTTGTATTTTTTAGATTAGGTACCAATAATAAATTGATTTGATAATACAGTGAAAACTGGAAAAGTGGGACCTGGATAAGTGAGAAACCTCCATTATTGAGAATTTCAATAAGGTCCCGGCACTATGTCATCGAATTACCTCTGTTAATGGAACTTTTCAAACTTTCAAACTTCGATTTTTATATCGATAGATAGATAGACATTTCGATCCCAATAAACCAGGTTTCACTGTATTTCACCGTAAGTAGCTTAGGTAGATACCGTAGATAGCGCTAACTGATACTGCACGTTACCTAATATAAACATCTAAATTAGTTACAATGCATTAGATTCCAAGATTCCTTTTCCCTACTTAAAAGGAAGTAATTAATCAATGGCCTTTGATTATATTGAAATATAAACATAAAATCTAAAAACCTGTTGTGCTAGATAAAGTAATTTTATTCAAGAAATCCAATTACGTTTATCTCTACAATCTCAATATCCATTGACGTCAGTCAGACAGAGGGCGCAATAAATCAACGTGCAAAAAGTGCACGTATAACCACAAAAACTCGCACCGCTGGTAATATAAATCACTCATTCACTCAAGGATTCAATCACAACAGACGTGCGAGGGGCGGTACGGAGAAAAGGCGCCAAACTTCGACACCAATAGCGGAACGGCGAGCGGGCACCGTGCGCCCGTGACTGGTCCGTTTGAACTTGGAACCCCTGACGACCATTAGCTAATTGTGCCGTTTTGCTTTTTTTTATTTTTATTACATTCTGCCCGCCACGGGCGGCCAGGTAATATTAGGTGGGTGAGTTTTACTTTTCTAAGAATTTTATTTTTCGATAGTTTTTATTTTATTTGAAGTTCTTTTACAGTTTTACTTTGCTGTGATCTCAAAAGGAATTTATTTACATATTTTATATTTATAAGTTCTAAAAGCATTTTAACGTGACTCATTAAATAGAATCACTTAACTTTAAAGTATCAAAGAGCTCTCTCAGAGACGTTTATTTAGGTATCTTTAGATAACGTCGTTGATTGCTGTAACTACGTTAATCAATTTTGATTTTAATTAGAGCATCTAATAACAAAATGAGACGTTTCAAAGGGACAAGTTAGGGAAGTACCCGGAAGTCGATCCCGACGGTGGAGATGTAGTTCCCGGCAAGGAAGGTGCCGTCCCGGAAGCGGACGAGCATACAAGTCTTGCCGACGCCGCTGTCTCCGAGTAGCATGATCTGGAAATTGGAAAATAATAGAAGCTTGTGCATGGAGTTTTCCTTGATAAACTTGGCATAATTGACGCTTCCTAAAGTTATCCATGTAAGTTTACATCAGCAATCCGGAGAAGCGTTCAGGGTTGACGCCTTATTCCCCTCAGTATCAAAGCTCAAAAGTGTTGGGCCAAGATAAATTATTTTAAGGGTGTCAGATGTTACGTATGAAGTAAATAGTCGTCGTAGCAAGTCGGTATGCCTTTAATATAATGTTATAGGTAACCACTAATTACCACAGGCCATCAGCACCACATATCATCAGGTCATCCGTAAAAAAATAAAACGCATACAAAACTTACCTTCCCAAACACGTCATATTTATCCTCCTGCTTTCCTTGCTGTTCCCACTGGTCCGTGGGCGACGGCGGCTCGCTGTGCGGCATCACGGCCATGTCATCACTCCTGTCGTCGTCGTCTCGGGCGTCGGGCATGTTTCGAGCCCACGTCGGGCGCACCCGACCGACCACCACCCGCTTCTCCATTTGACGGTTCTCTGCGTTCGGGTTCCACATTCTCCAGTTGTTTACGTCTTCATTTAATCGATGCACTTCTTGTTATATTTATCGCTTTTTTTACACTGATATTTTACTTCAAGTCATGAGAGTTAAAATCACTAATTCACTGATAGTTAAACGTAAACTTGTCTCTTGGCGTATTTAACGAAATAATGTAGAGAGTTGAAATACCTACACTTTAGATTATTAATTAAATATTAATAATTCTTAGGGGTCGTTCACACTTCATGGTTGGCGTTAATTTCAAAATACGGCCAAAAATTCGACAGTAAAGTCCCTATGAGTTGAATCTCAGTTGAGTTAGTGCACAGACCCCAAAAAGTTAAATGAATTAAATAATTCTTATCCTAATTGTTGTCAGATTTGTGAAGTTAAATAAACCCATAGGTAAGGCTGATTTGTACCAACGTTAAAAATTCAATTTATGCTCTTTTCAGATAGGTACTAATTTGCAGATAGGGCACAAGTATTAGGTAGCTCGACATCTCGAATTCTTATGATAGAATTATAAAAAAACTAATTTCTATCAATGTCGTTGACATTATGAGTGTCATGGCGGCTCTTAAGGCACAATGGCTACCATGCCGGACCATCGTTCGAAGAATTATCATGTTCGATTCCCAGCAAGACATAGCAGGCTTAGCAGGTGATAGTCTTGATTATTCAAGACCATCACCAACTATGCCATTACTATTTTGTAGAAAAATTCAAATAATGAAGTAGCCCTCCTGGAGAAAGGTTTATTTCAGCTCGTAATATAAGGCTTAGTTACCTATCTCTTATCCGCCTACCCTTAATCCTGACGTACCTTTTATTTGAACCCCTGAATCACTAAGCCTGTTATTTAGATACCCTGACAGCATTAATAAGAGGAATCTTAAGAAGCCTTTTACCTTTTAGACCCCGATTTGAAACGCTACTTAGCGATGTTACTTTACTTTATGGAGTTATAATAAGTCGATAACATCAAATAACTTCGCTAGGTTTCTTATTAGTTAAAATAACTACGGGACGGGTCACTTCTAAAACTCGTTCGCGTTGGGAACTTTATGCTTTAGGAGGTATCTACTCCCACTCTGCACAATTGCTATAAAAAAAAAGGTTTTATGAAATAATTCATTAAAACCAGAAAAAGAGTTCTGCTTTTAATGAATTATTTCATGAAACTTTTTTTTATTTGTGAACTTATCGAAATTTACGTTTTATAAACACTAAATGTTACGCCTAGCTTACTTGGAATCATACATCCATCAAGCCGTTTTTGAGAATATTAGGACCAAACGCACATCCGCACATGCAAAATGACAAACAGTTGTTCTAAAAATCGTTGCTATGGATTAATTTTTCATTTCTTGTTGTTATTCCCATTATTCGATATGCCTTATCATAAAGCTTTCAATCCTAAATGAATAAATTACAAAGGAGGAAAACTTTTCTCTGTAAGGAATTATTTAATCACGTTGTTGATCGAATTGGATAGGTATAATATTAATCTTCAAGAAAAATCTTTGACAGTCGTAAGCTCGAAAGCTGCCAGTGAACGAAGATTTAATACGTTTTGGATAAATTAATGGAGCAAAACAAAACAAGTTAAAGAAATGTAAATGATAAACCAAGGAAGGAATATTGCCTAGGATTCAGTAGACAAGTTCCATAATATATGTAAGATTTTCTCCAGAAATTGGGATATAAATGTACCTACCTAGAGGTGGAGGACAGTAAATTTCTCCCTCGGCGCGGATACATGTATCTTAAACCAGTTTTTTAAGCGACAAATTACCGTTAAAATTATCCCAAGGGAACTTGTTCCCGAGATTAAAAATATCCTACTTATGTTCTTTCCAGGTTTATTTTACATAAGATAAGTTATTGCTTGACAACAAACCTACCTGACGGTAAGTGGCGATGAAGTCTAAGATGTTGGACGCACTAACTTATTAAAGGAGTGCGCACATTACACCAACTCGACGTCAACTCCACTCCGACTCCACTCCGTTTCAACTCCGACGTTCCGTTCCGCGATCAACGCTTCATCGACGTCAACTCGACTCCGTCTCCACTCCGTTTCAACTCCGACGTTCCGTTCTAGGTACATTACGTCATTGTGTCGGTCGACGCGTGGACTACTCGTCTACGGTGAGTCGTCAACGCAACGTCGACGCGTTGGTCTCGAAACGGAACGGTTATGGGTGTAGGGCGAGCAGTACAGGGCTTTTAAGTATAAGTTCGAAATTCAACCTTACCTTCAAAGATATAAAGCTCATAATTGAATATTAGCTTTATCAAGGTTTTAGTTGCGTTTGCGTCGGTCGGTCGTGGAGTCGTTGTAATGTGCGCACTCCTTATATGTTCTCAAACTGTCTCCATAGCAAATATTTATGAAAAGGTAGTTGAAAGAGATACAGAGTTGCTTTCGCACGAGTAGAGGTTTTGAAGACCTTCTCAGAGATGGTACAATATTACCTATGGATTGTGACGAAGCTCCATCAAACATTTTGTTTATTAAAGAGACAACGGCACGCTTAGAAGCAGAACTATCCCCCGCCTATGCCGATTAAAGAGGCATGTACGGTATCGTTGCTTATAATCCGTATTGAGCGGATTAAATTTACACAAAGCGTTCAATTCTATGCAGCTTGATATCAATGGAATACAGATTATAGTAGGTAAGTATGTTTGTACCTACATACCGACATGAATGAATGAACCTATAAACGGAAAATGGCAGTATGAATTTGGATTTTTAGTTTGTTTAGGAAAACCGTCTTTAAATTAAATATACCAGTAGCGGGTCATAAAACAGATCGAAACAAAGAAGTGTTCTTCGTCCTTACCTAAATAATTAGGTGCTTACTGTATACCTATGTATACCTAGTCAATTTCGAAGTGAGTAGTTGGAGTCGCGGCATGTATTGAATCCACGCCGATTATTAGCAGAAACCAGCGTAACTTATCGACTGATTATGAATAAATTGATTAATTATTGAAATTGTATTATTGCACACACGAGTATACAGTTATTTACTGCAATAGATTTAATAAAAAAAAACTGTGTATTTTGGATAATGTTTACTAAAATAGATATACCTAACATAAATTCGCTACCATTTAATAACAGTTCAAAGAACCAAAGATAAAGAACCTAAGATGAATTGAAATGGTATTTCAAAGGAAATAAAGATACTGAGTGCTTATGAACTTTAATATTTAGTTTAATATATTTAAATTTTAATTTGATTTCTAATTGATGTTTATTTAATGTTGATTTAATTTAAATTTAATTGTACCCAATTTAATCTGATTTTAACTTATTTTATTTCAAAATTGTATTTTAATTTGTTTTAGTAATATAGTCACTAGTGCTATGTAGGTATACAAACACTATTACGGGACTAAAGTGCTTTGAAATTAAGTAATTATTCATTCATTCATCATTCATCGCAAACCATAACCACAGCCATAACTGTCACTGGTTGCTTGCTGATTTCACTGATGTATTGTAGGTACTGAATACTGAGCTTAAGGTAACGTTTCGTTGTAAGACTTGTAGGTTATGGTAGGTTCGTAAATAAATACACTATGACAATTTAATTTCAAGAATGTCGGCTAAACAATTTTTCGAATACGTTTACATAAGCAAAGCTGGGAAGGCTTAAAGTAATTTGATGGAACATTTACTGATATATAAAAAATCTCTATACCTACCCTTTCAAATAGGAAAACTCATTAAAATCTAATAAAGATTGAAACAATTATGACTAAAGCACTTCAGTGCCAGTTCAAGCATTACTCCACGAAGAGCTTGAAGCTCTGCGCCAAGTAAAATTAAAGTCGTTAATTTAAAATTAATATTTAAAATCTTAATGAATAAGGTAATTAATCCTTATCTATAAAAATGTTTGTGAGTAAGGTAATACCCAGTAGGAAACAGATAAATGACAAAGTTTTTTCATTACCTGTTGCTAGTTTAGTACGACTGCCAATCTTGATCGCGGTTCAATTAAACTCGGACCGATTACGATCTAAAGTGACGTCAATGGTACAATACATTATATCTTAACAGGACATACAAACGTACTTGAATACTTCTTTATAGTGTACAAAGTTAATTTGTTATTAAATGAGTTTTGAATAATGCTTAATCCGTGAAAACTCAAACTCAAATCATTTATGTCATGTAGGTATTTATAATACACTTACGAACGTCACTTTTTTGCATTTACCGTGGTTCAGAATCTGAATCTGAACTTCAGATTATTTTAGTCCAATGCTCATTGAACAGCAGAAACATAAGTAGTGATAGACGAGTTGTTTAAACGATGGATTCCCGAACATGTTGGCCTGGGTTCGAATTCTGCGCCCACCTCCAATTTTCAACATACACAGCATACGGTATTTCGTTACGTGACGATTTCTACTAAATCGCACTACCGGAACTTCGTTCCAAAAATCATGGGAGTATTAGAAATTAATACTTTCATTTACAAATACGTACTATTCACACGTAACCGGTGCTTCCAGACATTTTGTCGTAGGGAAGTCGTGTATTGGTCGCACGTGTGCACGGACACTTGGGCTCTGTAGCGGAGGTAGCATGGACATTCACAAATGAGACATTACAAACACTGTATACATCACATTTTGTGTTCCGGCCGGAAATCGAACTCGAGACCCTCTGCTCGGCTGACAGGATTATTTAAAGGGCTATATGGGCGTCTCCTGTTTCTCTAACTGGCAGTTAATGACAAAATCCCGTACTCAACTGTTCCGTATTTGTAGTAGTAGTAGTGTAGTAGACCTTAACAGACAACGGTGAAGGTACCATCCCATTATGAGGATTTAATGATGCTTTAATAATTAAATTTTTGGATGCGCCCTATTTTTTAATTCAATAAGGAAAATTAATTAAGCGGTCCCTATTTTCCAAATACCACCTTATTTTTAGTGAGTTAAAGATGTTTTTATTCCAGTGTCTTCCAGTTTTATTCCTATCTAACATCGTGCGTAAAATGTGTTAAAGATACTTCAAAGATAATCGGGGTTTGTTTCCCGTTTGAGAGTCACCAGTTATGTAATTAGATTTTTTGCCTGATTTCTTTGCGTTCTTTTTGGAGTCAAAATTGTTGCCTTGAGATAGGATCAGGAAAATATTTCGCTATAATGTTCATTACTTTGACGACACGTTTGTTGCAATGGTTACAATATCCAACGTGAGTTTGATTTCTAGCATAAATTTGAATAATAAGTTTAAATAGTATCCGTTCTCCGTCTGTGTGAGCGTGTCCTTGTCTTGTGTGTTGTCCATATCACCCTCGACACAGGGAATCCTAGTGTGGAAAAAGATGCGTGGATTTTTACACCACTATACACCATACGGGCAAAAAATACTTGAAGTTTATACATTTCACTTAACTTACATACTTTCATTTAACTTCAGTAAAGGAATGTTAATTACAATGTAAAGTTCAGTAAAGGAATGTATAAGTTTTCGTAGTAGGTAAATAACATAGGTACCATAGCAGTGATAGCCAAGTGATTTGAAAGTTGAACTCCCGAACAGGAGGTCTAGGATCGATTCCTGATACCTCTAATTTTCAAAAAAATTGAACAATTAAAAAAAATTATGACTCATTGCACATCACTAGACAATAAAGAACAGCACTTTGATTTATTAATTTATACGAAACTTAAGCGGACAGACGTCAAAAACGTCAAAGGGGGTAGGTATCATATCGTATTAAACTTCAAACGTTAGGTCAGAAAACGAATAATATTATAAAAAGTAGACAGGCTATCAGAGAACACAGAAACAAGGGCTATCATTATCACTAGCGCGCCGAAAATGAGGCAGTCCAATTACTCTTTTAAATATCTTTCTGTCTAATAAGTAGGTACTCGTATCCGTTCCGTAATTAATTATCGTTCGCACCCCTAGTGTCATCGGAGCAGATCAAAAATAAGACACGAGTTGTATGAACACAACGGATCTATAGTTATTAGAACTTTGCAGAAAACTCCGTAAAACCTGTAATTATTTCAACATCCACACTACGAGTATTTAAATGCCAGTAAAATTCTGATAAACGGTATCGCAAGTAAAAAATTCGCAAACAAGTTACTCGAAAAATTCCTCGAAAGCTCTCCTATTATTTGGACTCGTCCTTGAAATCTATCTGAGGCAGTAACGAAGGCAATCAAGTTTCGGCTCGCAATACGATTACCGTGTTTCGCAAAGGATATCTTAGACAACTGTTCTACCTACGGTCAGTAAGAGATCCCACTTCCATATGGCGCTGATTTGTTTAATATTGTTCAAAATTATTGAAGTGTAATACCTCATAGCCGTATAAAAGCCTCATCTAACCTAACCCGCTGGGTTTCCGTTGACTCTAATCTCGAAATAAGCAACAGCGGGCGCGGTCGGTTGTTCGATGGGCGACCGCTAGTGGTAAAATTTGAAGGCTTCTGTGCTTTGTTATCATTGCATAGTAGTCGTTAAACGATGTTTGAGGTCTTCGGACGGCAAAAAAACTTCCAACACTTGGGTTGGTCACTAATTCCTCTATCAATCCGCACTGCAGCAGCGTGGTGGATGCTCGTAGCCACCTCAGTTATGATTAGAGACCCGTGCCTTGAAGTGACTTAGGGTTTTACGCCTAAAGGTTGACCCCTTTTAATATTTATATGCCTCCGCTGTCTATCTCTTCAACAAAAATAGGTAGATAGCCGAAATTTAATTAGAATGTTTATCAGTTATCAGAACAGTAGCACAATCACGATATAATTAAATTAAATTAAAAGTTACATTCTAAAGGGGTCTCCATCCCCCTTTACAAATAATAGGATTTTTCTACATGCCATATTGTTATTGACCAAATAAATTACAGTTAAAATCGCTCGGAAGTACGGAACTTTACGGGAGCGAGTCCGACTCGCATTTAACCGGTTTTGAAGTTCCACATAAGTACTAAACGTATCTACAAACTTATGTGAAACTTCATACGCCACGTTTTTACAAAGGAGAATTTACGGAGGTAAAGTGTCAACGTACATTTCCTAAACTGTTATTTGATGACGGTCAATAGAGATAAGGGTTATTTACTCTCGAGGTTCAAATAGTGAGAGAATGGACCCCGAAATTGAATAGATATAGATGATTTCATTTTTGACAGCATTTGGAGAATTGACAACGAAATAAATTGATCGGAATATAATGTAACACTAGTAAACCCGCCCTCGCTTCGCTTCGGGAAGCGATGTCATTAGGAAATTGTTAGGCGTGGTTCTTTAAAATGACATACCTAACTGTTTTATTTATCAACCGATTGAAGTAAAATAAACACTAACACTTTTTAAAGGCCATCTCAGTTCTCAAGGGAAGAATCAACGTTACTGTGGCCGAATTAAAACAAGACACTTTCTAACGATTAGGTACTAACTGGACTATCATTAAAAAAAACTAACAGGACAAAATATCACTCACAATCCCTATCCCAGTTTCAGAAAGCACAGTGCTGATCGGAATATGGCGGATCGGAATACATGAATGGAGCCAATTAAATGAGGCATTCATCCAAACAAATCTCTAAAGACTGGTAAAGTTGAACAGATGTTTTACGGAATCGTAATTGGCACACGACACCTGACTCTTTTATTTGACTATCTACTATTTATAGCTACGTTGTAAATCGGACCTACGTTGACACTGACTTTTACTCAATAAAATCGTATTTCGTAACAACTAATCGTAATCTTTCATGAAATTAAGGTAACAAACGAGCATGCAGCACCACCCTTTCGATGCCGTATATTTCAACTGTGACGTCACAGAACAAGTGGGTCTTGTCAGGGTCGGGACTCGGATCCAAGAGTTCAGTTAGCATACGGTGTTAGAATGTTAGATAGTCTGTCAGTAGTATGTGATAAAGAAATAAAGAAAACACAGATGTATTCTGCCACACTAACTAATTAATAAAATGCTAATGGTTATTGACTGACAGACGTCATACAACCCATAATTAAATAAGCATAATTATAAACTATTTTAATAAAATTATAAGTTATTATGAAGGTATGCGGGATTTTATTAACTGTGTGTGTGTGACTGTGTGTGTGTGTGACTGTGTGTGTGTGTGTGTTCTTGTTTGCGTATTTGTGTTTGTGCATGAAAGATTGTGACTGTGAGGTAGCTCTATATTTTGTTGTATATTTTTTCGTCATAGAACTTACGGCCTTGCCATTTAGAATATGATAACAAAACCAAGTCCTGGGCGCTAGCTAGTATGAACTTAACTGATTTCATATCATAAGAGTATCTACAATCTAACACCAACTTCGTCCGTAAATACTTAATAATAATTGTAAGCTGTCATCGACGAAAAAAGATGAAATTATATTTTGATGGACAAAGTTTTCTCATTAAGGGTATTCTAAATTGCAAATACGGCAATCGCTCAAGACGAAAACAAAACTTTATCATCAACTTGATATTTTAACATAAAGTATGCTTGTAACATAATCTGTAAGATAATCTGTGTTAAAAGTTTTCAGGGCGAACATCAACAATTTTATCCCGTATAAAATCATATTAGGTTAGTAAACCCGCCCTCCCTTCGCTTCGGGAAATAATGCCTCAGTACCAACATTCGAATAAATCGACGGCTCTCGTATACTGAGTCAACTGTACTTTTAAAAACTTTACAGGATGGCGAATATAAGGGAGAGAAGTTGCATTGCATAATATAATCAAGAAAAAATAACTAACTAAACTGAAATAACACAGGTAAATAAATTCAAATGTATTTGACAGTATTAGAGTAGTGTACAGTTGACTCACTATACCTACTTAGGAGCCGTCGAAATGTTCCACGTGATTCTTTTAACCAACATTACTTTTTTATTATGTAAACACACAGACAAACAGACAAAAATTCTAACAATCTGCTTTGGTTTCTTTTGCGTTGATAAAGGTCCCAATAATTGTTTTTCTCCTAAATTTTTAATGTACATTTTTTTGTAAGTATACCTAGATCTAGGTTAGATTATTCGTTAAATCTACGCGAAAATAGAAAGTTACGGTACAATTTTTAATAGTAAGCTCGTTTTCGCAATTCCGTCTGATGTTAAGTGAAAATTAAATGCAGGGGGAAATGCACTAATTTAGTAAAAGTCTCACTAACATAACAATTGTGACCAGGACCTTCACACTGGCAGTAGCAAGGACGAATCACTTCACAAATAGAAACTCGGTCAGCATCTTTCCATACATTTATTAGCTGTTACTGATTAATTTTACAATGTAAACTCGGGCAGAACTTCCCCATATATGTAATTATTACAATAAATAATGAGCCAGGACCGTCATGGCTCGCAATATTTATAATCCTACCTTCAACCCGACTTACGATATAATCGGAAGTCAAGTAACACTTTTATAATATTAAACAATACTTCTACTTATTGGTATAATTCGTATTATTACATATCGGTAGTTATTGTGATTTATGATCATTATCATAAGGATTTTGGAGTATCTTGGTGCGCCACCCGGAAGTAGAAGTTCTCCACAATGCAGTATCTCAGATTTGGGTTAATACTTAATTATCCACTAAGGCGTACTTTCCAATGCTTTCAAAACCAATTTGGAGTATAATCAGCCCATTGATTGTCGAATATTGGATCTTCACAGATTAACTCCGGCGTATTATTTCATTACAGCGATCGGATCTCGTTAAATACAAAAGTTATTACCATCCACTGAGTGATAACTTAATGTAATGGAAATGATTTCTGTAATCACAGTATCTGTTCCGTAGTCGGATTATCCACAGCTGTATTACATTCGTGAGAAGTAGAAGAAATATTTTTAACTTCCCGCTAAGAAACTTGAAAATAATTAAAAATATCTCAAAAATCATCAATACCAATAGTTTTCCGGTTGAGAAGCTCCCAAAAAAAATTATGAGTGTATCGTCGAGTGCTTCGAGAGAAGAGCTCTCAAATTGCGGGTAGTAATAGAAATATCCAGGGTCCACCGGATTCCAGAATTCTTTTACTAGATTATGCTGTGAGTAGTTTGTTTTGTTGAATTAAGGTAGCAAACGAGCATGCAGCACCACCCTGCCGCCCGTGACAACTGTGACCGACACAGAACAAGACTCAAAGTCCGTAGAGTAACAGGAAGTAGATCTAGTTCAAGCTTTTACCGAACATACATACATACATACTCGTACATAATAGGTACAAACATTGCAAGTAAAATAAGAGCCTGTAATACATGAAAATGTCTCGAAATTAATGCCGACTGATTGTATGAAAAATCGTACTTTCATAACGCCAGTCCATACAGAAAGTCAAAAAAAGGTTTTTGTCAAAAGTCAAAAGTGTTTTTTGTTGGTTCTCAGTAGGTTTAATAAAAGTACCTACAATTTTGATTTAAAAGTGATATAACAAGGAAAATTTCCATTATGTCTAGCAATACTGCAAGCGGAAGATTGTTAGTTGTTTGCCTTTAAACAATGCGAACAGATATTGAAAGCAGCAATACCCTCTCAAAGTAATACTCTACGAGTAGGCACTCAGGAAAGTTATCGGATATTTTCTAATAACTATGTTTAAGGAAACTACGTCATGTTTTGATATTTCTTGTTTCCATTGATTGGTCTGGATCTATAGCAATTATTTTTATGTAAGTAGTAACAAAGGGAAAACGAGCATATTTAATCTAATGCTGATAGGTGACATTTTGCAACACCAGCACAAATGTGACAGTATACACATGGCATTTGTGCTTTATACATATGAGAGTAGAAACTGAAGTATAACAGCATGATAAAGAAGAACTTAAAATAAAAAATAATTCTTGTTGGAACGAAGTTCCTTATGGGGCGTTGCGGAGGGGTAGCTGCCTAGCCTAGGGGTAAGCTGCCTAGCCGGCAAAAATGTCCCGTAACGTAAGAGTTTTATGTATCGTATGTAGGTTGTCAAAATAAAAATCCAAGATGGCGGCTGCGCGAAATTTTTAATATTGTTGTACGCCATAATAATATCATAATCTATTATTTTGTTACTACATAGCACAGTACAGCGCTGCTTTACAATTCATTATATTAGTTCAGATGAGAGTACCTAGTTTTTATTTATATGACTATTTTCAAAAACACCTAACTGACGCTCGTATTTCTGTTTGAAATGTCTGGTAACTCGAACCTTGGGTATTTCCGCGAGCAAACTCGCTTCCCGAAACTTCTCAAACTCCGCCAAGTTCACAACCAGACGCGCTGTAAGCTACGTCATTAACGACATCGGCAATGCCTTTGTTAATTAGCTGAAGTAAATTACGTATTTTTGATAATTACATAAATTTTACTACTTAACCACGCTATACGATACGAGGAACCCTTTTACCGACATCTTTTTACCGAAAAGCTATTGTTAAACTAAGTAGGAAGGGGCTATCCATAAATTATGTCACACAATAAGGGGTGGACAGGTCAGCAAAGTGTAACATCGCGTGACAGGGAACATAAGCTTCGTGACGTTAAATCTATAAATGTCAAATGTTAAAACTCTAAACTTTTGAACTCCATCCGAAAACGTAAACTTATTATCAATTACTCCTCTAAAATTGCCAAATATGTGACGACACATCAGGATACCCTTTCACATTATTGCGTGATCCCCCGATCACTCAAATGTAAAAAAGTGTGACAAAGATGGAGAGTCTAAAAGAGAAGACCGCCAAGTTTTATTATCGAATTACGTTATAACTATTATTATATACTTATTATGTATACTTAAAAACTAAGAAAATATATAATAAGGAGTATTAATTTTTTAAGTTATTTGACGTTATAAATAAATACTTTTGAAAGTAAATACCTTCAAATTACTTAAAAAATTACTACCACTAAATTCAAGAAAGAAGTGAATTTCTTATTTGAAATTAATTGAATATTTGAATGAAACACGCCGCTTTTAATAAAATAATGTAGCGTCTTAAAGAGTGTAATTTTCGTTCTTAATTTTTAAACAATTTTCTTTTTTTTAGTACTTTTTTATTGGCAAGAAGAGATGTGAGCGAAATAAATCATAGGGCCGCACAAAAAAATTACAGAGCCGCATGTTTTCTACCTCTAATCTAGATATTAATATTTTCCTAATGATGATGAAATTTTAGAACATAAAAATAGACCAGGGTGAAGTAATTGAAAAATCGATTATTATTGTCATCCCATTCATTTTTACAATGTCAAAATACGCCAAGCGGAAATTGTTGAAAGCCCCTGAAGTCTCTGTACCTTTTCGAAAGAAGCATAAATTTTTAATTTTAGTCAATACGTCCGTGGATTTAAGTAGAGCTGCTTGATGGTGTTAATTAAAAAATGTTAAGTTCTTCAGGTAATAAAAAATAAAAGATATTTTTTTCCAAAAACAAAATAAACCATAGTTAAAGTAACTAATTCAAGTATTTAAATCCTACATCGCTTAAAAGTCGCTGTTAAAGTCGTGTAGTGAGTTTTCCTAGATTATAATTTTGTGTTATTTACCGAGCTATAAAAAATTCTTTGATGTTTTCGATGTCATACCAGTACCCCTAAATATGCCTGCGGCCAGAGCCTTTGAGCCTTGAGCCTCGACTCAATGTAATCATTAGCGATGAGCCTTTCATTGGCTCGTAACGTAATTTATGCCTTCGTATTACTATACATAAAACTCATGCCGTCAAATTTTTGTCACATTTTGCGTTCGGAAATTTTGTAGGAATTTGACGCTTCATTATTTTATAACGCGAAAATTGTCAAATTATATTTTGTTTTTAGAATATTATCTCAGACACTGCTTTCAATATTATATTACAAAAAAATGTTCATAAAATGAAAACTACTGGGCTAAACTCTATCAAATTTTTGTGGGACCAAATGGGAGGTATTCTGCATCAAATTAAAAAAGAATCACGTAAATCGGGCTATAAATCTGTGCGTAATCGCTGTACATACATAAAAAAAAATACAAATCGAATTGTGAACCTCCTCCTTTTAGGAGTCGGTTAAAATACTTACATTTTACAGTGTAGTTTATTTTAAAAATTCATATGTGACTTTGTGGGAACTCCTAAAGAACTATACATATAAAACGCTAACATAACCCCGCACAAGGATTTCCTTACTCACGGGTGACACAGACTAGTTGGACAACACATAAAATAAAAAATATTTAAAAATCAATCTTGCTTTACAATAACAGTGTTTGAGTTGCTTTACCTATTTGATGTAATACATATTTAACGAAATTTAAAATAATACCTACTAAAAAACTAATGAATTTTGCTACAACAAGTTTGACGAAAAATACGAACTTTGAAAATCTCCGGTTCTATGGCAACCCTATTATCATAGTTGTATACACACTCTCAACAGTAATTCAAGCTCGGCCTTCGGTTATTAACATTGGCCTTTACGCCTACGTCCTTTAGGTATATTTTTAGCCCCTCAATAATTCACTTACCTTGGCAGTAATAAAGTTGTTGTAACCTAGAGTGATATTGTTAATCTCCGCAGAAAATAGTATTAATTTTAATATAGCACTGTTGCTTCGCTGAGGGACACCTACGATATCAAATCCGAACCGAATCAAATTTTTATAATTGTTTTAGATACTTAAGTGTAGTGAAGTTAGAAAATTATTGAAAAATAAATTGTTGGGGTAATTTATTAACGTAACAACGAATAATATTTGGTTGTCTCTTGGTCTGTGCGTTTTTCCCAGCCAATAATTAAGCGATTTGATTGCGGTTTTAACGGATGTATTTGTAATATGCTATTACGGTACTCACATTTAGTGTATGTTTTATTTCAATAGGTCCACAAAGAAAGAAAATAAATCGGATGTACCGATCTGACTTGAACTTCTAGTAGACACTTAGCGCTATTAGGCTTCATACGTGCGTTTCAAGAACTATTTAGCCCTTGGTGAATTCAAAAAATCTAAGCACGCAAGCGCCATGCTAACCGCTCTCAACACTTCCCGAAAACCAGATAGAAATTTGGGAACAACCCTCCCCTTCCGCATTCTCCTTACGATTGACCTCTCTAGATATTTCCGTCCTATATAACTCGTTGTCAAACAACAGTAGATAACTGAACTGAGTTAACAAAGGCCTTCCAAGTAAACGTCTCTCAAACCTTGAGTCAGAGGTTTGTTTACGTTGCGGAAATGTTTATTTCCCTTTGGCTTTTCGACTCGTACTTATAAATTTCAAACTGTCCGGTAGAGGTAATTATAGTAGACTGACCTACTGACGTATTAGGACTGCCTTGAATGATGGCTAATCCCATGCCCCCAGACCGGGGTGTCAGAGACGGCCGAATTACCACCTCTATTTGTGGTAGGGCTGAACCCGGTTAGCTTACCATCCTCTACTTTGGGACAGTCACCTAACGACTTGTCCTTTTCGCTTCCTTCTTTATTATTGCCTTTGGTGTCGTCGATCGGCGACGGTGACCACTTGCCATCAAGAGGCTCGTCTGTCTTTTTGAAAGACTTTCAAACTCTCCTTGTTTGTAAGTATGTCAAAATTGAACGCGAGATTTTTCTGGAAATCATACAATCTAACCCACAAACTATTCCGCAGTTCCTATTAGTAACTTAATTAGGTACCTATATCCAAAAGGTTCGTTAACGGGACCTTGTACGTACTTAATGTGTACAATTGAATGCCTTATTTATCACTAACCTGTACGTACTCGTAACTATACGAACCCTTACGTAGTTACAGCCTTGATCAAATAGATTAATTTGTGTGCTGTTGGTTGTTATGTTGCGGGTGACATTTATGTGGGTGTATAACAGACGACACACTCATTAATTTTCTTAAAGGTACATTACTTGTTCACTGATCGCGTTACACCGTTTTCACACATGATCATTTATGTATTTCAAATATTAGTCAAGATGGTAGTGACCCTACCTGAAAAGCAAGGGGGTTCGATTCCCGGCCGGGGAAGACGTATGTGACGATGAATGTTTATTCGCGGACCCCGGATGTTTTGTGATGTGTTGACCATGCCATCATGCCATGCAATTTTTTATGTATGCCTTTAATAATATTAAAATAATCTAAAATAAGTAAATGGCAATGGTGTGTAGGCACTGTTAAAACTCATTACCATGCTAGCTCGCGACTAAATTGACGTTCAGTAACATTATGCAAATAATGTGGACTCAATATAATATAGGATCAATGGAAATTAATCGGCCCTTGATGTACGTGATTAAGTTAGCTGGTCCATCAGGTTGTACCTATTCGATTTTAAATGCGTGTGCCATAGCCATAATATGATATGTGTATGTATAAAAGCGTCTTTTTGGTATCGAAACTATTAATAATTTCTTTCATTTAATATGAGTGTTTTATAGCAGAAAGTAAATACCCCTGGACAAAGTACCTAAGTGTCAACCCTATGGAGATTGTATGTTGGTTGATGATTCAATACCTACCCATTGTTTAGTACACAATGAGGACCCTTTCACGTCCGATGAGACCGAAGCCAATCATATGGAAACATGTATTATACCCGTAACACTACAGAATGACGTAGGTACGATAATTTGGGGCGAACGTAATCAAGGTTTTCTACTCTTTTACGTTCATTAATTGTATATATCCTTTACTTCGTATGTTACATAACATATAAATCAGTTATTGAAAATCCAATGTATTAAGAATGCATTTAATCGATGCGGTCGTTCAATGGAAATTTAAAAAACAGAGCCTTTAATTTATTGTTACATTTTAGGCAAAACCAATTCACTCCTCTTTTATATTCATTTTCACGAGAGTAGAATACCGTCGTAGAAAAAAAAAGAACGTTGATTTCGAATTTTAGTTCACAATTTTTATTGAATTAAGAGAACCATAAAAGCTGAAAAGTGTAGCCAAAGTCCGTAATTCATAATTACAACAAGAGCAAAACAGTCGCTGTATACAGTTTAACATGAAAAACGAAGTGTACAATTTCCGGAACGGATTTCGTATAGGATATTGCAACCTCGGTACCTGTGGTAGCATCATCGATAGCATTCGCAAAAAGGCATGTCGCAACCACTAAATACGTTTGTTTTATTTTTTATGCACATACATGAAGAAGTAATGAATTAAGTGATGGAGGTACTTATTTATTTTCATGATTTTTTGTTTTTAATAGGTATGACAAATCACACTATTAATAAATATTATGATTCTCGTGATTACATCTATATTATGTTCCTTAAGTTAAGTTACTACTTCATTAAAATCTTATTTTTTGTGATCCATCCAAACTCGTCAATATTTTTGCTTGGCTAAACGCTATTGCGTTACTTTAATAACATAATATGTATTATTTTTTCAAAAGACCTAAGTATATCATGGTAGGTATATTTTTTAATCACTAAATTGCTAACAGAGTTTACCGTCCACATGAAAACATTAAATGTTAGGTATTATCTGCATGAGATGTATTACATATTAACATCACGATTTAAAAAAGATTATTCCATCCACTTCTACTAAAACGAACTTTTTATTTAAACAAAAATTTAATACTTAATGAAGGCTGGCTAAACTTTTTATGCATAAAGGAGTTTGCAATTTGTTGAAAGTAGAGTTAAAGGTCAGGTCAAGGAGCCAGGGTTGTCTGCAAGATAATCTGAAAACTTTTTACGACATTTCTTGAGATTTGGGACTTCATTATGCATATAAATTTACGCCAATTAAGTGCCCGTTTTTACTATATACGTACTCATCAGACAACACTTTATAAAAAACTTTATTTTAATTTACATCCTACAAAATAAAAGTTTTTTCCTGGACTGCAGAATTCGAACACGGGCCCCTCTTTTCAAGATACGAACGTTCAGACTACTTGGCTGACACTGCTGGTTATTATATTCAATGACATCATTGTATATAGGTAAGTATGTACATTTCCATATCAATAAAAATTACTTTGCCTCCGATTTGCCGGGATTATCCTACAAGCGTTCCAGTAACTATATTACAGCTTCGATCGAAGCGGTAATGAATCCGGTTAGAAGATTAAAGGGCCGGCTGAGTACCTACCGTCAGTGTGTGCACGCTGAGCAATTTTGTATAGGTATATTTGGCACGAAAATTTGGTTTCGTTTCTTTTGATCACGGGTGTAATAGTGTCAACTTTCTTGGCAATATTCTTTGCTCGAGAAATTCGTATCGTTGCTCATAAAAATACTTATTCTTAAAATTAGATTTAGTTCTAACTAAACGCCTTAGTTACTATTTTCGAAAAGTCGTAGTTATGAAATACAAGCGGACCCGACAGACGTTGTCCTGTCTTTATTATATAATTACTAGCTGACCCCGCGAACGTTGTTCCGCCATATAATTATATTTTTCATACAAATACAAAAACAAAAAACAAAATACAAAAAGCGCGATTTAAATTTGAATTTGGGGTGGGGTATAAATAAAAGTGAAAAAAGAACAAAAGACAAATGAACAATCATTTTTATACATTTATACCTAATATTAAATTAAGTATGGATGTATGTTGATACATATAAGATACCTATACATTTATGAACATAATGTAACTATGATTTATCAATTTTATAATTATTACTTTGTTACTATTAATGTACCTACATACACGCATTCTCGTTTATTAGTTACTGTGTTCAATCTGTTGTAAATGTCAATAAAAAGAGCTAATAGTTACGAGCATATTTTTTTCTCTTTCGCTAACACATCACAAGTATTACCGCCCGCCACGTGGCGTTAAAGCAGAGGGTTACATGGTGCCATGATTAAAGACCGATGTTCACCGATGTTCACCGATGTTCACCGATGTTCACCGATGTTCACCGATGAGTAATGAGTGCACACGAGTCGGCCCAGCGAACCCCGCTCGCCGCTATTTTGAGTGAGATAAGGGTTAAGTGCGGACATACAAAGGCCAATAAATGAGGATGTTAATTGTTTTTTCGATCAACTGAAGTGAGGGTTTTGCAGTTTGTTCTCTTATTCTTTTTTATACATTATTTATTTATCACAAGTGGAATAGTGCAGATAGTTTTTAATAGCTAGGTATGTATGTATAATTGTATATCAACAACATCTACAGAGAAGTGCGATGGCACATCTTACGGATAACCATTTAAAATTAATGGGTAGGTTTAAAAAATTTCCCGTGTAAACCTTTTTTCGAGAGTGGGCACTAATACATTGTTTTCCGAAGCGAAGCGAGGGCGGGTATACTAGTTATATAATTCTCCAAACACTCAATAAACGAAACTCGCTATCACATTTCAGTTATTTATTTGTACACGTTTTCATAACCAAACGTACGACCAAATTACTTTTTCCTTGTTTGTCGTATTTTGTTACATAGATTGCTATGCTATTTGATGTTTCCTTTATCGCTGAATAACTTATTAAAACTCCTTTCTCGTATATCCTTATACCTATTTCATGTGTGCTTTATCTTGGCTTAATTGCAAGCAGAGTGAGGAGTCTCGGGTTTGATTCCCAGTCGGGGTAAACTACGTGGCAGATAAAGGTATGTTCTAGTTCTAGAACTAGACCGTCTAGGGTCGTCATGCCACCCGCGATGTAGGAACTCAACTGATTTGATTTGGCTTCAAACAATTAATGACCCATTTACCGAGGAAGGGTCTCTCCTCCATTGGTGGAGGGCTTATGGGCATCCTTGTATCGGAAGGTTTATGCCACCCGAAGGCTTAACGACTGCTAATGCTATCTAACGATAACACCCGGACCGACAGCTTTACGTGCCCTCCGAAGAACGGAGAGGCACAAGAATACCGCGCCCGCTGTTGCTTAGGTACTATGAGCGCTATAAGCTTAGAGAAGATTTAAGAGTATCATAATGTTTGGCACATTTGATACTCTTAAATCTTCTACCTACCTTAACATACTATCAGCTTATATGAGTACATGTATAGGAAACCATTGACTTGTTATTCATAAGTCGATGTAGGAAACACTAATGGTTGCGATGGTTGCTCGGTCTACATGTTTGTGTGATTTCGTTTATAACTTTATCATGTCCAAGTTGTAACGAAGCAACGTCCACGGATAAATTACTCTAAGTCTAAGCTGTTAATTAACGGATTAAGTAAAGCGAACTTCATTAAAGTTGTTATTCATTATATTGAATGTCGATTTTTTGTAAGCTCGGATGTACTACTAAGTGTTCGTCGAGGAGATAATCCGAGTGTTCTTTTTATTCAGTTGTTGTTTGTTAATAAGTTAGTGTGCGTCCAACATCTTAGACTTTATCGCCGCTTGCCATCCGGTGGGATTGTTGTCAAGCATTAACTTATCTTATATCATAAGGGCTCATACTATAAGTGGAAAATATCCCAATTATTCAGAAGGTTCGAGTGCAGAGCGGGTCTCTAGTTATTATAATTACCCAACGACGGCGACGGCGAGAGAACTTAATAGAGAACTGTCAGGTGTGTAAACCTCATATTTCACCAATTAATTTATAATACGCACATCATTTTTGAACATCGCTTCAACATAGTCTTAGGCAGTTGTCCCACCGCCGGAGACTAGCGAGTAGTGCTAGTAACTGAAAACGAGTTGACGAGTGGCGAGTGTATGGTTCGTCGTCTCTGGGCTATCAGCGATAGAGTGCGACGGGCGATTACGCGCCCTACTCGCTGGGGGCGATACTATGTATATTCGGCGAGTGTTCGCCAAGCGAGTGTCGCTGAGCCAGTATTATGTTTGACAGTCAGCAACCAACTATTAACATATGCAACTCTTCTGTTTACACGAAATGTATATCTTATTGTACGTTTCTTGAACGAGAAAATAGCCGAGTTACTTGCTTACTCGCCGGCGGTGGGACTACTGCCATACTACCGTATCTGCCGTATATTTCGTAGAGGAATCGAGATCAAAGAAGCGCGTGGGCGGATACTTTATAACGTTCGTGATGTAGGTGATAGTAATTAACCTGCGGTTAGTATTGGGTCGGTTGACTATGTCGAGAGTTTCGCCCGACGACGAGGCGTTGGCAAACAAGATCGTACCCTGTCGACGGTTGATGTTTCTACTTCAGAGAATTTCGCTAAACATGTCTTTTGTAACATTTCCTTAGCTATACCCTATAAAACTGTACCTAGTCTATGTCTGAATGGGATATATTAAGGAAAAAAGGGGTCTGTATATTTTTTTTCGTTTGTATTCGCTTATCTGTTTTCTCTTGTTGGTTGAACCTTGAAGGTTATATTTACAGGTTGTTTATAATAACTTAGCCAGTTTCCAAATCCAAAATAAATATGTCAATCGAAAGAATTATTCTAATCTACACTTTGGTAAGATGGCAAGGACCTACTTACCTACATACATTATCTTGGATGATATTGTTGAATTGAATTGAGGAATAGGTTTCCCGAAGGGAATCGACCACTGGGAATAAACGGAGTTAACTTGTATGTAATCAAATTAATACATGATACCTTAAACAAGTTGTCAAGTTTCACAAACATTGGGAGAGTCATATTACCAAACTCACAATGGATTTACCCGTCCCGTAGGGTTCGCTTGCAATCTCCATCTCGACTAATTGAGAGGACAAAAGCCAATAGTAGAATAAACTGAACTTCATTGACATTTTTCATTCCTTAACAACTCACCTTTTGATTGGAATGTACTTTGACAATAATGGCAGTAACTACGAAGGTTATTAGGACTTCGATTGAAACCTAATAGATCGATCGATGAACGATCACGAAACGATCAAACCTAATCCATGAAACGATTTTTATGTAGGTACAATATTCAAAAACTTTTATCCATACTAATATTATAAATGCGAAAGTTATTTTGTCTAAATCTGTCTGTCTGCTACCTTTTAACGCTTAATCTGCTGAACCTATATAAATGAAATTTGGTATTGAGATAGTTAAGGACCCCATTAGGGACACAGAATAACTATTATCCCGATACGGTTTTCGGGATAACTTTAACACTATATTGACGTTTTCCGACATCCATGTAGGCGAAGCCGCGAGCCGAAACTATTTATTTATTTATTATATAATTTATGTACATACACGTATAAAACACATAGGTACAAGAAATCCGAAAAAAGTAATTGTGTCCAAAGGTACTGCTTATTTCTCAAAGAAATCTCTTCCAACAGACCTAGTTAAAAATATATTAATGATTACTTTCGTGTTTCGATAATAAAGTAATAAGCAACGGACAAACTATACTCCGGTGTACTGCCATCCTTCCTACATTCCTCAACTATGAGAAAACGCCTGAGTGGATACGATTCCTGTTATGCCGTCTGAGTCTCTAGCCTTTGACATGCTACACGATCCAATTTGAAGAGGAAGTATGCGACGCTATGTCAATAGATACCAAATAATACCTACTAGGTTCGTGTACGATGCAACTACCAGTGTTATAAAGTTAGGGATTGATGTAATTTCTCGCAAGTATACATACATAGTTTAAATATACATAATTAATTATATTGATTTGTGTACGTTGGACTCCCGAACAGGAAGCTGGGTGCGAATCCTGCACTAACTTGAATAATTTTCAAAAATTAAGTGCGTATTAGAAATTAAATATTCGCTTTGGTGAAGGAGGAAGCCTGCACACCTGACGGTTCTCCACAATTTTCTCAAAGTTATGTGAAATCTGCGTTAGACTGCAGTTACGTTTTAATGTCATTTCATGTCAATTGTAATGTTTGCATCGGTGTTCCAAAAGTGCTTTTATTTGCTATTATTATTAAAGTTATATTATTAAGGAGTCCTTCAAAAGCGGGTCCATCGTCTAACCATGTAACGTCCTGTTGTTGCTAATGTCTACAAGCGACGGTGATCACTTTCCATCAGGTAACCTGTCAAATCATATGTTTAGTCAGGTCATAAAAAGCATATTTTTTAGTTATTGAAGTGAATTAGCTGAGTGAAATTTATTTATCTGTTTATTAACATAGGTCTCTCAGTGGTAACAACACTTTTGCATACAAATTAAGCTTCGAATTTATCCTACTGACTAAGCGCTTAACCTTTTGAGGAAAACGCTGTGTTTGCCTTAACTGCACTAATTAAGTAATTTTAACAAGTACGTAATATAAATTTTAGCTCAGTTTGCATGATTTGACCCTACATGCTTACAAACATTGCAAGTTAAATAAAAGCTTGTAATTAAAATTATAAAGTAATCCGCATCGTAGTATTTCAGTCCTTTGTTAAATACATGTACTCGTATATCTGTATTTCTTTTAAATCTTTCCGCCAACATTACTTATCCTTTTGGACGGTGTGGAGTGGCTATTGTGGTAGCACCATCCTCGTCTTACTCAAGGATTATATCCCGGTACTAACAGGAAACTCCACTTATCACGGACAAAGCAAAAAATATACCATGACTTTTACCAAAACCAAATACTTTGAGGGAGAATTCGAAATTTAAAAAGGTTTTGGATATAATTAAATTGGTAATCTGATATATTTTTAACGCTACACGCTTACAGCCTCACACTAGGATTCCCTGTGACGTGGTTGGTATGGACAACACACAGACACAAGAAGACCAAAGAACAGAAATTTAAAATTCCGCTGGAAAAGGAAATCGAACCCCGGACCCTTCGAACGGCGGTCACCCATGGTAACAATTGCGCCATACGGGTCATCATCAAATATTGTTTAACAACTATGACAATTGCTACGTAACTTCCCGTACCCTTAAATCTAATCCAATATTTACGAGCCCAAGATCCTCTTATACCGTATAATGTCAAGTCAAATGTGGTTTGTGTCATGACGAGTTTAATTAAAGGGTTATCGAAAATCGATGGACGCCGTTTACTCAGGCTCGATCGTACGACTACTAATATTTTCTCAAGTTTATAGTGATTGTATTGATGAAAGCGAGGGTAGATCTGAACATTAAGGAAACTTTGCTGTAGGTACAGGATAATGGTTGAGAGATACTTAGTAAATTGCTCACTGTCCGGTGGCTAATAGGCATAGCAGGACCTAAGTCTTTCTATCTATGATTCCTATTTAGTAACCTATCTACTGTGAAAACTGAGGTACCTACCGATGGTTTTAGGAGATCTCCGATGGGGAGGCCTGATGGCTGCCCTAGAGTAAGAATCGGACATACTTTAAACTTGTCCGTTACATTCTAGATTTCCCTACCAAAAAAGGCCTTAGGAGCCTAGTTTGAAAGCTAGATTTCCATCACCTGGGGTTTGGGTTAGAATTATACATGGACCAATTTTTCAAAGTTATGTTCAACATAAATGTTATTATTTGTTTCTGTGTAGAAGAAGGTCGTGAGAAAACCTCCATTGGTTTCTCAAAGGTGTGTGAAACCTGCCAATCACATTTGGCCAGCGCAGCGTGGTGGACCATTACCTGTACTCTACTGTACTGTGAGAGGAGACCCTTGTGCAGCAGTGGAACCGTTACAGTTTGCAATGATGGCAGGTGTTAACGGTTCAATCATTTATATAATGGTTAGGTTAAAATCTCTCTGTAGCACACGGTAAACTTTGCCAGGTAATTGTTTATGTACTGTTATTGGTCGCTTGAGCGGATAGCAGTCCTTGACACGACACGAACCAAACGCGAACTAACCAATCCCGAGAGTTGTTAGCGAATTAATTTCCCAACAAATTGTTTCTCTAACAATCTGCTTTGTTCCAACTTCGATGATAACTACAATCACTTTGATATTGTGATACTTGGATTTCAGTTTATCAATATCATGTTACTAAGCTTGGTCCTAATCCATACTCGAGTCTTAACCAACGTTTGCTTTCAGTGGTTCACTTTGCTGAGCAACTTAGCAGACGGTCTTTAAATGCCTGATTTTCTATACTGTATCTCACACCCACACATTAGGATTCCCAGTATCGCGGTTGGCATGGCCAACACAAATAAGACATGCAGCAGCATTGACGAACAATTAGATACAAAATTCCCATACGATCATCGTTTTGGCAGACTGGAGCCGTGAGGAGCATCCAGTGGTCCCAACAAATGTATTCCTACATACACAATATCTTATAGACGAAAGTAAATATTTTATATTTCGATATTATTATAATGCCTTCAAACTTAGATCCGCGTTTGGTTACGGGTCCAACCGTAGGATTTAGAATGTGCTCCGCCACGTTGTTCCTATACCTACCAATTCAGAAACAGATTAACGGCTCAACCAAGTTTCGTAAGTATTATTCCGCAAAACTCTAACATGACTTAACCAGTACAATCTCTCTGTAACAACCGGGACCGAAAGCTTAAAGTACCAGCAGGATCTTCACTGCGATGAGAGCTGGCTCCGTAAGGACATAGCGGAATACAGACTAGGACATTCACCAATAAAGAATTTAGCCAGAAAGGGCCGAGCGAGCAAGAAAAGTTTGCTCAAATCTGACAGATGAAAATGGTCAAAAATCTGCATTGGAAGGTTTCCTAATTCAACTTCGTTCTGCTTAGCTATTTCCAGCTGATTACCCTTCTGCATTGAAAGCCCGGTTTGAAGTACGAAAATGCTCAAGAAAATTTTGCTACAAGCGGTCACATTGGTTCAACTCGATTTCTTCGAATTGTCACAAGCTAAAGAATTTCGAATGATTCACGCCATAGTTCCTACAACAAGTTAATTAAAATACTTTGCGAATATCGTTATAAAAACACCACCTTTCAATACATCATCTCCACTGTTTCCAATAATTGGCATAAAGTTGTGAAACTATAATAAATCTCGATTAAAATTTAAATTGGTTTCCTGTTCAGGGCAAATAATTTTATGCATCAAGTTTTAATAACTGGCCCTGAAAAATGATACGAATAAATGTTGTTTACCTCGTATTCATGCTGTGTATCCGAAGATTTGTGTCGAAGATGTGGGAAAAATGTAATACTGTATTTATTTAGTCCAACCAGCAAGTGATTTTGAGTGATTGAGTGCTTTTATACAAGAACTCTTATAGTCGGGTTTGTGTACTAAGTATTGTAGTCTGAGATATCTTCTGGATGAATCCGCTAAAATATTTAAATAGATACAGAAGTAGACAATAAATATAAACTGAAATAAAAATATCATCTTTAGTTCCGAGGACGAAATCACTTTAATATAACACCAACACAAGCATTTGTATGCCCAGGGTTGCGCTTGTTACTTCCAGTGTCGTCCAAAAAGAGGAACTAAGTGCCATTGCCTCTTCAATTTTTAATTAGCGAGCAATACCAACAGAATCGGTTGGCTTAGACCACAGAATGACTGATTGTCATTCAATATTCTTGAACATATTACAAAACTTGACATTAATCTAACTATATTGTCATAAAATTGTATAATGATTTCAGATAAGCACAGAACATCGTAACAATAACATTATTAAATCAAATCTTCTAAGAAAAGAAAAAAATATTAAGAGGAAAAAAGTATTTACTTCATAAATAAAGTATTATTCCACGATCGAATGCCCTCAGTAGTGGGATCATCTAACTGATGACTTCTTAACAGCTTTCGAGGATGTTCGCAATCATTTTCCACTCGAGTCTCGCTTTGATATGAGAAAATGCTGAGGAACCGTTTCGATGAAAATATCACGTTTCAAGGAGTACAATAGACGTATTGTCGGATTGAAGCGGATCAGGAGGGCTTAATTTTACGCGGTATTTTATAATTTTATACATTTTACGACTTCTAGGGTGTGAATAAGTGCAATTGTGAACTTACAATATTTATAGGTACCTACCTATACCTAAATATTGTATCAATTTTAAATTTTAATAGCACACGGTAAAAAAGAACAAAGAAAGAAAAAAAGATTTATTCAAGATACATAACCCCTCCATACATATAAAAACATAAAAAATTACAAACAAATATTGGTGTTTAATAAGATCGATATTAGTAAGGTTACCCGTACGGCGTAATAGTTACTACGGGTGACTGCCGTTTGAAGGCTCCCAGCGATTCCCAGCGAGGCGAAAATTTGAATGATGATTCTATTGTCGGTCTTGGTGTGTGTGTTCTTGTCTTGCGTGTCGACCATAGCACCCACGACACAGGGAGTCATAGTGTGGGGCTATGGCTTTGAGTGTGTAGCGTTATTTATGAACACAGTACAATAATAATATATGGGTAATGTAATAAGATTAATGGATAACATTTAATTTGTATAAATAGCAGGAAACATAATCTACTCGTAGGTACAAAATTTATATCCCAGGTTTAATAAAAATGATTATATTTATCAAATACCTAAATTTAAACGGAATTTAGTTAGTAACTATACTAACTACCTAACTAACTAGGGTGTACCTGACAGATTTTCCTGTACAGAAACTTATCAGATAAACTTGAGCTAAGTAGTGGACATACAAGCACAGTTGTGCAATACACGCGCTTAAGCCTGTCAGGCACATACACACTGGCTCTTTCTTAATTGTTGAAGCCTTTACCTCAATAAGATTAGAAGTGTAAAATATTCAGCTGGATAATTCTCCAGGATTCCATTTTAAGATGCGAGAGCTTTGCAATAAACCCCGGTATTTCAGGAATAAATACAAAATATATTTTGCTATCTGAATATTAAAATTGTCGTCCATTCCAGTCCGAACTGCTTCGGCGGGCCCGTTCCCCGTTTTAATTAATAAAAATGTAATTAATAAATTCTAAACGGCATTTTAAAATAGTAATCTTGGTTTAAGTTTATTTATGTACCTATTCACTTTATTATTTATGTATCAAAATATGTGTGCTTTAAACAATATAACAAAAAAAAATACAACTTATATGGCGGCCTTATCGCTACATAGCGATTTCTTTCAGGAAACTCAAGGTGTCTGAAAAGTATTATCCTATCTAATCTATCTAATACCTTTAAACGAGTAATTCTTGTATAATATATAATTGGAATCTCGGAATCGGCTCCAACGATTTTCATGAAATTTAGTATATAGGGGGTTTCGGGGGCGATAAATTGATCTAGCTAGGAATCATTTTTAGAAAATGTCATTTTATTCGTGTTTTTGTAGTCCCAATTTAAACTGAAAAATATGACTCTTCCTGACGAATCTATTGGCGAATAATAATACTTTTTTGTGAGCAACTAATTGCTTTAACGACCCAACAGCAGATGGCGTTGTTAAGTAACACGAAGTCAAAAAACACAATTTATAAAAAAAAAATAACGAGCAAAGCTCGGTCATCCAGATATTTAATATTATAAATGCGATAGTTTGTACGGATGTATGAATGTTTGTTACTCTTTCATGCAAAAACTACCGAATGGATTTTGCTGAAACTTTACAATAATATAACTTACACATCAGAATAACACATAGGCTGTAAATTATAAAGATATAGTGTCATTATCTAAAATATATAACTAAATCTTTGCAAACCGAAGGAATAAGTTTCCGAAGCGAAGCGAGGGCGGGTCGCTAGTAATATAATACATGGACAAGTAGAAGGGGTAGAGTTATACACACCACTAATAATAGCTATGAACGACTATGTGCTAAAAAAGAAAAAGTTACTTATATAATGTTTGTAGTTATACGTTCACTAATGCCAATTTAAAGAATTATGAGGGAGGTTTTCTGAAGCGAAGCGAGAGTTACTAGTTACTAAAGATAACGAAGAAAACAATTGGCTGGTAAAACAACGACTGTGTACACCCCGGATATTTAACCGGGAAGCGGGCTTTCCGGGACGCTCAGGAAAGTTCCCGGGGAAGAATAATATTACAGCTACGTAAAAAGGGGTAAACGTTTGTATTTATATTTTCTTTTAAAAGCAAATATTTTTTTTACGGCTGTAAATTTTTATATTACTTCCAATCCTCTGCTCTAGTAACTTTCTCGTATTACGGAATAGGGGGAAAAATGTGGAAAACATCAATTATATGTAATTTATAACTCTAGCGTTTATAGCACTGTGGAGCGCTTGTCATAGTGTTGTTAAGAAAAAGAACTTACTACTTAAACCATTTACTTTGCCATGCTCATATAACCATAGGCAGCCCTGCAAAGCGGAGGGTCCCGGGTTCGATTTTCATCAATAACATTATCAGCAATCTTATTTCCAAACTCACCAACACGGCACAAGTCAGACACGAAGCCGAATGTAAAAATAAATAAACGAAACACGAAACCAAAAAGTTCCATACGCTGAATTATGCAAATGGTGATGAATCGAAACTAGGCTAACTACAGTCAGTACCTACGTTAAATTCGCAGAACCAATTAAAACTTGAGCTCAATACAAATACAAGCTAAAATTTCGTGTGGTTCATGCGATCACTATACACTATATACATACAGAACTTAATACTTACGTACAAAATTATAAGTAGGTACCTGCCTACTGTGAAGGAGGAATTTTATATGTGAGTAAAATACGGGAAATGGTGAGTTGAGTTGAGATGAGAAAAGGAGATAAGTGGAGAGGAGATGAGATGAGCGAGACGAGATATTGAAAAAGTTTTACAAAATGTTACTAGCCTGCGAGCTGATATTAATAAAAAAAATTGAGAAATGTATTAGATGTTGTCTAGATACAACATTATTTATAAATTGGCATTTGAGTAACTATTTCTTTAATCTCCCGCACTACGTTAATAGATGGATATCAAAAGAAAAACTAATAAACTGTAAGTTTTTAAATACGTTATTAATTTATGATAATATAATCTGTTACCTAGACTATGAGTACTTAGAAACATATTACGTATAATTGTACTTAATTGGAATTTATTGGAACAAGTGTCTGCGCGCTCAAATGAAACGCGGGTTGAGTTCTAAGAAGCACGCCTCGCTTCACTATAATTATTACGATGTTGGTTGACTACAAGCTTTTCAGTGAATTTATCGATCCAAATCTCTGAATAAATTATTTAAGTAAAGGTAAAGTAAAGCGCTGAATGCCCAGCGGCTTTACTTTTTACTCTAAGCCCAGCGGCCTGTGTCGATGTCCTTGATCGACTGAGTAAAGCAACAGCGAGCGCGGGCGGTAATTTTTTAAAGGTGGGACACAACCAAACTTTAGGAAATGCTCATTAGATGCAAAAACTTTTTCTGTGGCTTAACGACTGTTACCAAATGCTAACGACCGGGACCAACGGCTTTACGTGTCCTCCGATGCACGAAAGCGCCCAAGAAGTTTTTCCACTAGCGGTCACCCATCCAACCGACTGCGACTACCGACTGCGCCCGCTGTTGCTTAACTTTTGCGATCGCCGCAAGCGGACTATGAGCGCGAGAAGAGGGCTTAAGTTGATGGAAATTATTGAGTAAGCAGCGGTTGAGGTGGGTTAATCCCTAGCCGGAATTTCATTTCATTCAATTCAACAAAGGGCTTGGTTGGTTGTTCAACGGCAAGAGGATCATCAAACATTAAACAAGAACCATAAATACCGGTAGGGAGGAGGGACGTAAACAAGACACATTTTTATTACAGTTTAAAGAGACTCGACCCTGAATTCAGTGGTCCTGTATTGTAAGTTTGTAACCGTTGCGCCGTACAGTAAACAAACGTTTACACAATCATACCCCAGCACTAGGATTCCCTGTGTCGCGGGTGACATAGACAACACGAATTACACATCACTAACACAGTAACACCCATTAAGACACTCGAGCAAAGACATTTATCTGGCACATAAACAGATTCCCCGGCCGGAAATCGAACCCAGGACCCCTCATTTCGCAGGCAGGGTCACAACTAGGCTACGGGGTCGTTAAAGATAATGAATTAAACATTTTTTTTCTATTTTCAGTTATTTTTTCGCGGACTGGTTTTTAATGTCTTATAGTAAAGTGAATTTTCAATCGATTTAACGATAACTGTTTGAAATAGGTACTTATTAAATGAAGATAAGCATACTTCTGCACATCACAGCCTAACAAATACCCATGAAACATTGTAAATTAAAGTAGGTACACCGAACATAAAGCTTTACGTCTGCGAATGGCACTTAGGGTTGCACAGGTTTCATAGTTTCCCCAGATTTATCTTGAAAGTAAAGAAATTTAATAACACTGAGCCGTAAGTTGGATATTAAACGTAATCACGTGAATAACTCCAGAATAAATACAGTTGATAAAGTACAAAAATACGTTGGGATGAATAGAAGTAGAAGATATAAATGAAACATGTTTTCAAAAAACGAAATAGGAACGAATTATAAAAGTTAGAAGCCATTTATTGTCGGAGTTTAGAAAAATAAGTTCCTAGATAACAAATTATACAAAGTAGTAAGTAAAACTGTCGGACGATGGCAAAACTGAATTTAAAATGTTAAGCTACTCTCGGTATGCAAAGGTGACAACCCTAAAGGAAACTCGCTAAGTCCAGAATTTATAATTGCATGGCAGTTTGTAATCTAGATCGCAAAGAGCGAAATTTCCTGCTGGGATGTTCAAACACCTAGATTGAAATTATGCTTTCGCCCTGGCTATTGTGGATGGAGTTTTCAACGAGGAAGGTTTGACGAAGGAACGAAGGAACTTTAATGGCTCATTGAATATTGAAAGAAGGAACAAGTCAACAGGCTGTTTCACGTCCTCATTAATCAATTGTATTAATCTAATATGTATTGTCCAACGGCTGCTTTGGAATCTTCAAGTTTAGTTAATTAAATTCACATATTTACATACTATCAAAGTGTGCTTTTTGGTTACCCATAATATTATTTTGCATAACGAACTTGTTGCCCGGATTAAATGACCCTGTATGGCAGGTAAGATTCAAATCTCGATTGAAGCAGACTCATGCCTATTCTCTGATCTAATAACTGTTGTCTTGTATATCCATAGCATATCCGATACGAGAAATCTTAGTTCGGGAATATGAGTGCGCTAGGGTTAATTTTCTATGTTTGTTGGCAGTTGGTACCTATCATTCAATGCAGTCCCAGATTTATCTATTTTAATTGTTTAGGCCACGAAAGGTAGAAAGAATATTCAGTCACTCGAATAAGCCGGAAAGCCTCTCAGTCCCAAACAAAGCTTATAGAAAAAGAAAACTCGCTGACACTGACTGATTTCAATTGAACCCGCGTGTGACGGAATATTGGATTGGAGGCAAAATGGACGATGATTTTTCATGATTCACGTGTACGAGGTCAGAAGTTGATAACAATATTTGCAAACAATTGTTATGTAAATAGCGTACAAGCGAGCAGTCGATTTACCTAATAACCACCGTCGCCCATGGACTTCACTAGGTATCACCAAAGACTTCAATGATTGTGTTTTCAACCGTGAATGAGAAGGAAGGAGAGAAAGTCAACACTTTAGAACAGCGTTTTTCAGTCCAGGGACCCCTAGAAAATCAAACACAATTTCAATGAACCCCTGATTAAAACACTTGAAGACATTTCCGACAATTTCTTTTAGTAGGTACTGCAAAAAATACCTACTTTTTTGTAAAAATTTAAAATACTGTAAGTACCTATTCTTGTGAAGGTTGGTGCTGCTTTTTTGCAACTAAAGATTAAATGTTAGTAAGTACTTAGTAGTTGTAATTTCCAATCGGCTGACCTCTATACACATATTCGCGGAAGTCGAGGACCCCAGGGGTCCTCGGACCACAGGTTTTAGGCTTTAGATCGCTTTTCATAGAGAAAAGCGGTTAGAATTTCTGTACCGAAACTAACCAATATTTTCATCATTAATATATGCCTATTTCTTCAACAACAGCTTCGCAACTTTTTTCAACTCCATTTCGATCAAAAGCTCTGATACGATTTGGCGTTTTATTACAAAAGTTTTTAAGTGAGACATATATTGCAGAGTTTCGATAAATAATAATTTTCTTATTAAAAGAAAGCAACAAATATCTCATGTGTTATGCAAATGATTTTCTATTTCAGTCTAGTCTTTTTATGAATGTAAATAAAACACATATTTTTATAGACCTAAACCCTAAAGTTTCCAGTCATTTTATCTCCCAACGAAAAAGTTCATTATATTTTACTTAAAAAGAAATATGACCTCAACCAATGAGAGTATAATTGTATATCTCTGACCTCAAATATGTATATTTTTTGACTGCGCAATTCGTCAAAATGGACCTATTGTGTGATAATGTTAATGACAAAGGTCGAATGATATTTGGTCCGAGTGATTGTGACACATTATATTCGATATTTTCTTGTTAACAGCACTATGCCGGATTAAAATTGGAACTCCATTGTACGGTGAACAGTAGTTCACTCGATCAGAATCATGTGGGCGGGTAAGCCAGTGAAATAAAGCAAAATCGATGTATGGTCGCACTACAGCGTACGAGCGAAGAAAAGTTGTAATTGGTTATAGTTGAGCTCCATTTAATCGATTCCGCTCACTCTTTTGTTAACTCTATAAGATTCTTGGAAATGGATACCGTAAATAGGTGTTAGGGATAGTTATAGCTAATAGCTAATAGCTAATAGCGATAGTTATAGAATAGCGTAAAAAAACGTTAAGGTACAAATAGCTTTTAAATTTGGGACTCCGCTCAACAGGCAACAACACTACTGACATAGCTACGTCTAGAAATATAATGATTTGCATCATCAGGCCTTTTACTAACCTCTGTAAGCAAAATATTTATTTTGATAATGAATCACATTTACTAAGCATATTCATTGAGAAGAATACAAAAACTAAGAGAAACATAGATTAAAGAATTAGATTTTAGCTTTGATCATGACAAAAATTGACTATGATGTATACAATATACCTGCTTCTGTTCTTCATGCGAGTAACTCCCGGAACACAGAAATTAATTAATAACCAATGTTGACAAAAAATTGGAGCAAATGGACAAAAATAATGCGGCAAATTTACCAATACGGCGAAACACAAAGAGGCGATAAACTCCTTTCGGATTTTCGAAATCTATACATCTATACAAATAATAAAATTGGAGTGTCTGTTTGTAATATTAAAATAACCGCTTTTTACTAAATGCATAAAGATACACGGTACGTACAACAAAATAACATACCTATTTTACAATTTTTGTCTGTCTGTTTGAGCTAATCTCTGGAACGGCTGGACCGATTTTGACGGGACTTTCACTGGCAGATAGTTGATGTAATAAGGAGTAAGTTAGACTAATTTTATTTAAAAAAAATTTAAATTAAATTCCACGCGGACGAATTCGCGGGCACATCTAGTATTTAAATAAGAAGGACTCTAAAGCTATCCATAGGCATAACGACATCGCCGAGACAGCGGATCGGAGGTAATCGATTATTGTTCCACTCGTTGGTCACCCACGGTCGAACAAGCGACTTCAGTGGGATGTTTGTAACTAGGTATCGAGTATTTCCCGCGCTGCCGCTTTCACAGAGGACGCGCTTCAGCGAGCAAAATCAATTGCTTTAATGAATATTTTTGCCTGTAAACATGGTATGAACAATTTAAAATTTGAATTAAAATATTTTCATTTGTGAATATTGATTATACTACAGTGGACGAGAAACAGATATCGAAATATACCAAAATCGCATCTATTTCAAACTGGTAACCGGCCTTGCTTCCCCTCGGGAAACCTATGCTGTAGTACGCACACTTGAAAACATGTTTACACGGAGATCTTTATTTACATGACTTTGGTGATTTCTAAACTGCTTGAAAGAAAACAAATACTAAATGTTACAGCTTTACGCGTACAAATTGGTTAAAGCGCTGAGATTATGAGAAATAAAAATAAATTTTATTTTTTATCCCCTGCATTATTTTGTCCAAAGTCAGTGGCCATTACTAAAATCTGTTTAATATCAAGCTTCAGTAAGTGGTTAACTTTTCATTAAATTTAATTAACGGTTGTGCTGTAGTTGACGAGACAAGTAATTATTTGGAAGCGTTGAATCAGTACCGGATATTGCCGACGATTATATAAGTACAACACGAAGAGCCCGTACTATTTACTATTATTATAAATCCGAAAGTTTTATAGAAAACGAATTTGACTTCGTCAAAAATTCAAACGAACTGTCTGCGAAAAGTGACTTGATTGAATTTTGCTGATATTACGTCGGTAGGTATAATTAATGAACAGGTTTGTTATTGTTTTTACTTGGTATGTTATTTTTATACGTTCTACGAATGTTTAATAACACACTGGTAATTATCACAATTGAGACAGCTACCTAGGTACGACGGTATCAGCAATGACATTTTGTCGCGTCGCGTCCGTGGCGTATTTGAATCGGCTGGAAAAGGTTACAGAAAGCTTTATGTTTGGTTTCCCGAAGCAAAGCGAGGGCGGGTTTACTGGTTCAGAATAAAAGGGTTATCTACAGTTAACTTTCGTCTACGCTGGTCAAGACTAAAAATCTAAGGAAAGTCGCAGTACAGAATTTGTCAAAGAAATCATCCTAAAAAATTATTTCCCAATATTTCTCTTACCCGATCCAGTAAGTCAGAGATACCACAATTTCTTTATATTTACTTTCGTCGGTAGATATTTTAAATTCCCTTTTATTTACAAGTATTTCATTATTATCTTGCATACCGTGTTGTAATGAATTTTATTGGAGACATGATGAAATGCACAAAAATGCGAGGAGCATTCATTGGGGTTTCTTATGAGTATGAATATTTTATTTATGCGCGCAGCATCTGACAAAGCGCTCATTTTATTAAGGGCCTCGTTGGATCTATGAAACGAGGAAACTTGGTGGGATTCTTCGCTTAGTTGATTGTTGTCAAGTATGAACTTATATTATGTAAAAAAAGTTACGAAGGTAATTTTACGGATTTGCAGGTGGCTCCATCCATCCTTGAATCCAAGTAGCCTCCTCTGATCATGGTGCATCGTGACGAACAAAGGACGAGGCTATGACGCTAAGTCCCTTTTGTAGCAGGTTGCTGGACCATGTACGCTCCAGTTTTATCCCGATGGTACTTGTAGGTCGCAGGGTATTTTACCGTCCTTGCTAGCTACTGATTCAAGTAAAATCCATCTTAAAAATTGGTTGTCTGTAAAGTCGGTTTAAGGACGATAATTTAATAACGTCATATGGGGAGGGAGATGCGTTGCAAGCCGAACGTTTAGGCCGATCGTGCCTGTCTATCGCTTGTTCCGCGCTGACGCTGGCACGCACAGGCTCAGGCGGAACGGGACACTTTTTCGTGCGCGCTGCCTATCTTCATCAATTTATAAGACGTTATCACGTCAATATTTTAAACGTGTTTTGTTCACTGTCTGATAAATCTGAAAAAACACTTGTATGATTGTAACAATTTTCTTCGGAACTATAAGTAGTTCCGACAAAAAACCAAATGAACAGGTATTCGGAGCGAAAACCTTAAATGATAGGTAAAATACTTATGTCATAAATTTCGCAGGGAAATGTTGTTCCGTCAGAAGTACTAATTTAAAGGCACTTTTCACAATGCGGACGTATCTCACTCAAGTCTAGGGTTACGAAGCAATTTTTTGAAAAGTCTGGACCATAAACTTTTACAACAAATTGTTTTTGCAATTTTTGTCAGTCGCACTCGCAAGTTACACTTTCCTTATATAAGATATCACCCCTACGTCCGCCACAGATAAATCTAAAACTTCTTTCAAGAGATTAGCTTACCGTTGAAAGAACCCTCGTCCAATTTTCAGTAGCTAGAGGTTTAGGAAACTTTAACTACACTTAGAACCCTTTGTAGAGAATTGTTTTGTTATATTTTTCTCCCAATAAATAAATCCTTTAATAATAATATGTTGTAAGTTACCCTAAGAGTACCTATTTAAATTGTTTAAGTAATTAAATAAACAAACGTTAACACACTCACACCCCGCCCTAGGATCCTATGTCACTAATTAATTATAATAATACTATTATTAGACCCTGTATAATTCATTTTCGTTTACTTAATAATTTAATATCGTACTTGTAGAATAGATAATGTGCCTCGCAAATTTCATTAGGTACCTACAATATTGAGTGATTCTACGAAATCCTATTTTATTTTCTGCATTAATCTGAGACCAATGCCATTTAATATTATAAAAAAATCCTAATTGGCACATAATGTCATTATTACAGTGATAATTTAATTAACATACGACATAACAACAAGATTTTTTAACAATCTACGTATGTAGGTAAATCCTATTATTTGGAAATTTAACAAACAAAATTAACTAATTCAATATACTTATAACCCCTTAAATAACCAAACATATTGGATCACCACATATTTTGCACAAATCCGAAGTATTTTTTATTACCTTTTTTTAAATTATTTTTTATTTTACTCAAAATAAAACGCACTAAAACTTGTTATCGATACCGATAAGCAAGGGGTCGTAAGTTAGTCGGTGGTAAGTATCGCGGTCGGGACGTCCCGTGTCCCGCGGGAAGGAGAGCCAGACTGACGGGACGGGCCCGTCTCGACTCGAGCTTCCCGTTCCCGCCATCCGCCCCATCCCGCGTCGCCATGGCAACCGATACACACGCATTAATAAGAGGTTTTGTATCAAGTGCATTTATATAAAATCGTTAGATAGGTATTAATTTTATAGAGACGCCAAGACGACACCGCGTGCTACTGACACCGCATTGAACACATCGGTTGCAATGAAGTATCCGCGGTAACAACGCATCGGTGATGCTATTACTAGAGCCTTTGCCCGCGGCTTCGCACGCGTGTAATTTGGTCTGTAAAAAGTATCCTCTAATATCGATACACATATATGTGTACAAAGACACATATATGTATTTACAGATACACATATATGTATACAAAGACACATATATGTATTTACAGATACACATATATGTGTACAAAGACACATATATGTATTTACAGATACACATATATGTGTACAAAGTTTCATGAGTAGTTTTCGCGTGAAAGCGTAACAAACAAACTTACATTCACATTTATAATAATAAAGTTAATAGAGGAGTGCACAATGCAATTTTTTTAAATAATGCATAAAAAATACATTAAGTTGATAAAAATAATAGTACACACACTAATGTTAAGTAGTTATTCTATGCACACTAACATGCCTTTGACAGGACATGACGTTTGAAATGTGTACGTTTATTGTACGTGAAGTGTCAATGTAAAGTTACCGTTTGACAGAATGAACTACGGTCGAATTTCGAGCGCAGACGGGTAACTAGTACTTATAAATATTTTGTTTTAACGTAAATCGAACTCGGACCTTCTGCCCAACAAGATCAGCTGAGCTACAGGGCATACATTGATCTGAAAATCAAATTCCTGACTTTCAATTTAATCCCCAGTGGCTTAAACCGCTACGCGTAATTAATTTCTATTCGACACTGCGATCAATGTTGAAGTCCATTCACTAAACTGAGGGTACATGCACAGTTAGGTTTCTATACCTACCCAGCTACAGTAGCTACCCTGTTTCTAGAATATTAATTGCGCTTTACCACCAAGTTTACATCACCATTTACCATCAGGTGGGAGTATCGTCAAACATTGAATTATTTATGTTAAGAGACGGACAAACTGTAATCATGATTACAGATTACAATTTCATCTGGTGCGCGTTGCCCCAAATGTAATCATGCATGATTGTGGACTGCGACTTCATCTGAAGGCGGAGAAATGCCCCGCCGAGAACGCTCTACCTTTTCTCCGAAGGCGCTCGCGGGGTCATTTCCGGCAAAGTCAAATCTTTAGTGTTAGGTACCGATGACCTTGGGCATAGTTGACCATTCACCATCACATGGCTCGTCGGTTCGTCTGCTCGTGTACGGTAATTTACGTAAAACACATTATTTTAATGCTTGTTTCACTAATAGCATACGGAGAGAGTCCTCAACTTCAGTTCATATTAATTTCAACTTTTCAAAGCGCTGAATTAATACAAGGGGCTCATAACTTTTGCCTAACGCAGTTTTATAATCAAGTCGCTTTTACCAACTTTGTTACGTGTTTGCAGGGTGTTGGAACAAGCTTTTTATAGATACGCTTCAACGAGCGCAATATAATATGTGGGCGATGGAAGTAAAAAAACATATTACCTAATCTAAAACTATAAACGTCATCTATGTATTTAACGTTATCATTTTTGCGGCCGACTTGTAAATCCGCCTATTGTTATAATATCCGTATGTTATGTTGAATTAATAATATTTTTTAAAGTTTTTTCTGTCATTTATCCAGTAAATGAACTAAGCAAAACCGGTTTATTCGGTACAGAGGCCTTCCATTTTCCAACCACCTTATAATAATTGTATACGTATCATCTATCTAGTATACGTTTTGCTATAGTATACAAGTGCAATTACGATTGAATAAACTAGATAAACCGCGTAGAAACTAACAATTTTAACACAAAGTAGTCGTCTCTTACACAGTGCCAACTGGACGCGGTCACTGGCCACTAATTGGTGCGGAGAGCGCCGCAAAACTATAAACGAATGCTTAAACCTTGAATTGGTCACGGTAACGTTACAAACGAAGCTTTGGACACCCACACGTTACCTAATTGTTGTTTTAAATTAGTTACTGTGGATACATTAATTACAATGTAAGGCTGAAGTTAAAGTTGTATGACTAAAAAAGAGATGAGGTATACAACTATAATATTTATTTATAGAAATAAAAAATCCGGCGCAAGGACTCCACACGCGTAGAACGTGATAATCAAGGTTTGCAAGCACATCTGTGGCCGAATTAGGACGAGACTCTTACTTACAATTACTTACTGGATTATTACTAACATCAATTAACAGAACTAACTATCAATAACAGTCATTGCCCCAACACCTAGTAACGATTTGAAAAACTAACATTTTTAATAACATCCTCTGCTTACTGGTCTTATCATCCTTGTCATGGGCATTAGAGGAAGGATGCTGTATGCTCGTGTGCAATCTTACATCCAAAAAGCGGGCATCTACGAGTATGGGAAATCATCTTGGATTTTATCTTGGACTTACGAGTACCTTTTACACTCCAAAAGCACTGTACCCTAAACAAATCCGCTTGCTGTTCTTATACAGTAACTGTACTTGTCTTGTTTACAGTTACAAAGAGAACTGCATGCATGAAACTGGATTTGTTAAACATCATCTCCTTTTTGAACATGTTTTATTTTCTTTATGAAATTGTCTTGCAGAAAAACTTTCTTTGTTTCGTTAGGTATACTATGAAATATGTAGAGATTTAAAGGCGCATGATAGTAGATTTTCCTGTAAACCCTACAGTTTACAGGAAAATCTCATCTATATGAGGAATAAGAACCAATAATCCGTACTTTTCCGATCCGGATTACGTTCGTAATCCATATCCGTGCATATAGATTTTTAGGCTTGTTTCTGCGGTGATAAGGTTTGGAAAATTATTTGTCAATTGACAACTTATTCGTGAGAGAACTATAGATTTTTTGAGGTATACGCGTACGTTCGAACCTTAGACATAAATAAAAACATGGATATTTTACGTCCTAATTCTCTGCACTACTTATACAACCCGCAGGGGTCTCAAAGAACACGAGAGGCTACTTAGCTCTCCGTTTAAGAAACACAGTTTACTGAAATACAATAAAGTTGTGGGTTCAAGAGTTTTCTCGGTCTCGGCTACTTGGTGAGAATTGTTACTTGTACGCCAAGCTGCTTTCGTACTGTTATTGCTTTCTTTTCTTATACTAATAAAGGAGGAATTCGCATATGTATACTTGTATGTTTTTATACATATAATGGGTTTCTCGAAAACCGCTTCACGATTTTACTGAAAATTGCAAGCGGAGGTATTTTTTCTAATCAAAGATTTATTATAAATTTATTTGTAGGAAATATTACTATATTGATATTACCTAGTATTAGTTACTATACATGTATTACCTAGTATTTAGGTACCTACGTAAATACTAGGTAATCCCTATCCTAAATAGTTAGAATATGACAATAGGACATAATCATTTCGTGTGAAAAGTGAGGTAGTGAAATTTGCATTACTTCTCGTAATTTTTAGTTAGCTATCTCCTTCTGTCTCCGCTCCACACGTATACGTATACGATCCGCAATTAACTATGACGTACCCACATTATAATATTGGCATCGGAGCGAACCAAAAAGTGCAACTGGCGTTGTATGAACGTATCCTTGTCTGTTCTGTGAACGTATCGCATCTATTGTTATTAACTATAGTCTTTGCCATAAACCTACGAAAATTATTCAGGGCTCAGTGAATCCAGACGTATATTTCTTTACCCGTTGTGATAAAATTACATTTTCATAGCTTCACGATTCACAGATGTTCAAGGGCACTAAACTTTTATTAAGCTGTCTACGAGTACACTAAAACGGTTAAATTTCGAAGGTTATTTGCAACTCCCTTTATTTAACTGAACACTGTTTACAATGTGTCCAATGTTGTAAAACTAAATCGTTATTTCTGTCTGTTTTAAAACAGACAGAAATATATATTTGGTTAGGTACATTTTAATAATTAAATATACTTTAGATATTGTTTGTGAAAGGAATTATTGTCTTATGTGTAACCTCGCTTCGCTTTGATGAAACTAAGGAGGACTTTTTACCCCCATGAAGCTTCGGAATTGTTCCGCGAGCCATCAAACAATATTAGCGCTCGGGTGAAAGCTGGCAACGTATGAATTCGCGGCGAGGCACGGCCGGGGGGTGCATTCGGCTTTCAGCAGCAATGAAACAAAAATTGTGCAGCTTTGCAAACAGTACCTAGGTATACACACATTTTGCTCTTACTTTTACTTTGGTTCTTACTTATTTTATTTTGAATCCTTTGCTCAGTGCAACTTAACGTCTTATTGACTAATAACTTGGGTAAATAATATAACAATATAACTCGTGGTTTCAAATAATTTGATATGTTTAATTTGCAGAAAACAATTAGTAAAAGGTTAAGAATCATTGAACTAGGAGTACCTCGTGCCACGTCTTGTGGTTCAGTACAATGCACCAAGAACAATTTAGCTCGGACTGATGAAATAACTACATCAGCTTTTTTCAACCAAAGTATATAATTGCGTTCAACCTTTTACTTTTAGAGTAAAATAAACAACCGGTATGTAACAGTCCACAAAAATTCGTAAAAAAAACGTGAGGGAAAGTTTTTTTACCGCGCATCAATTAATTAAGTGTCAGACACACAGACCGTTTTAATAACTTTTATGGCAGCATCCAAAACACGATATTTTAATATGTAGGTACCTACATGCAGCTGTAACTCTCGAACTGACAATGAAGGTTGGTTTTGTTATAAAACCGACAATATTTAACATGATTCGATTTCCGTAAAAATATTTTATATTATGTAAAGGTTATACAGTCAGTATATGTACTGTTTTAACTAAAGTTTGCTTTAAATTTATCTGTCTTTTTCGATTTAAATGTCACATTCCTTGATAAAAGAGTTTTATTATTCATATCATCAGGAGACCATTATATTATTCAAAGAATATTGTATTATAAAGTATTTTGTGAACATCTGTGTCTCTCTTACAATTTAACTCTGTCAATCCTAAACCATGGCTTCATTTAAAGGATCAAAGTTATAGTTTCATATGTGACTGACTAGCCAACAGACTAAATAGATTTATCTAAGAATAAAAAGTTGTATAGCAGTTAGACCGTAAATATAGGTACATATTTTATATGACCGTAGTTAGTTTCATATTAGCTTTCCTTAAAAAATCTTAAGGCTTTATTAAACCAGGAGTAAACGTAAAAAATACTGTTTACTTAATGGTCTGGCGTCAACCCATCATGGCCCACTACCGTCCACCACGCTCCTCCAGTGCGGATTGGTGGAGGGGTTAGTGGCCAACCAAAGTGTCGGAATTTTTTATGCCGCCCGTAGGCATCCGACATCGCTTAAGACTGCTACCAAAGGGTAAAAACCAAGACCGACTGCTTTAGGTAGCCTCCGAAGCACGAAAGCGCCCTCGAAATTTTTCCACTAGCGGTCACCCAACTAACTACCGACCGCACCCACTGTTACTTACTCGTAACTTTGATCGTCGCAAGCCGCCGCGCTATGAGCGCTTCGTTTACTTAATCTTAATATATATAAATCTCCTGTCACGATGTTTGTCCGCGATGGATTCCTAAACTACTTAACCGATTTTAAATTAAATTGGCACACCGTGAGCAGTCTGGTCTAACTTGAGAGATAGGATAGTTTTTATATATTTTAATTGCAAATTAAATGTTTAGTAAACAAAAATAGTGTTCATTTTATGTTTAGTTTAATGAATTCCTCATAGATGGCGCTGTTGGTTGATTCGTCAATAAAAGCATTCGTTTGACAACTAGGTTGCGAAGACACCCGGTAGATGGCGTTGTATTTCGATTTCTAGATCACAAATTCTATTTCACTTGATATTTGTTTATGTTCACTATTGGGCATGTTAAAACTAATTAATTTAATTTGATTGTATCAAAATAATGAGTAAAAAATAATTTAATCTATTAAAATCACTGAGCCACAGCAACGCGTGGTTGGGACAGCTAGTATTGATATAAAATAGGTATAACTTTATATAATTTAGGTATGTACACAATAACATAATATATCCTAACTGCATGTAGAAAGACTTCGTTCACTTACGACAACTCAGAGAACCGTGAGAAAATACTTCTTTGACTCGTTTCCGAGAAAATTCATTATAGCGATTGCAAAATGGGAACTCACCGTGAATCCGATACCGACGGTTGCCGAGAAATTTCCCGCCTGGAATTTTCCCGTCTCGAACTGCACCAGTAGTGAAGTTTTCCCGACTCCGCTGTCACCCAGTAAAATCGTCTAAGGACAAAATATTTTGATCATTAATAGAAAATAAACTTTTTTGCCCGTAGGTATGCTAATTTACAAATGCTTCTTTAAAAATGTTGTTTGTATTTGGTTAAAAAATATTGTCAACATAATAAAAAACAGTTTTTTTTTGTAAAAAAATGTATTTCATTGAACTAATACTAACACACCTTAAAATCGATCAGGTCAATGAACGCTCATGAGAGTAAAGAATCCTCCAGGGAAATAGTTGAGTCAAGGCAGATCTTTTTTAAATAAAAAGGGTTCAATAACCAAAGAACACGAAAGAAGTTGTAACACACTTTTCACGTAACCACTGCTGGTTCACGTGTCGCTGCGTGCTGCATGTTACGGTACGTGTAAATGGACCCTAACCTGAGATAAAGCAAGCCACTCAATGATTTCAGAAGCACGACTAATGAAACGGCTTCCCTAAGAAGCTCACAAAGAATACGGCTACCTTTTGCTAATTGCTAACCTTTATTAACACATTTCTTTTTGATATTTACCTCGACATTGTATTCGTAAGGTTTTTTCCTCTCATTGTTCTCGAAAGCCTTGAGAACATCTCTGTAATATCTGTTTTATAACAACAAACAAACGCACCATACAAAAAGCACTGTAACCTTTTAATTAGGATTTTTCTTTTATAACGACCTTTCCAGAGATGAAAGTCCATAGATCGTGTCATTTATTAATTGGTGTACCAAGTCGCTTTGTAAAAAATAACGGGTAATTAATTAGAAAGAAATAAATAAATGTAATTCCATTAAAGTCATATTCGCATAAACGTGTTTATTCTGGAAATTTCATATTTAATCAAACATTTATCTGTCACATAAACATTTGTCCCGGCCGGGAATCGAACCCCAAGAATATTCACAGGCAGGGTCACTACCGACTACGCTACGCGGTCGTCGACCTAATCTGAGGAAATCACGTTACCTTATGTATAGGCACATCTTCTTCAACGAGTCCTCTCGCCGGCGACTCCTCCGGCTTGTAGTCTCTGTAGCCGGTGGGAGAGGGCGCCGAGTGCTGCGCGGGCGCTCGCAGCGTGTCCTCCTCAAACACGTCATCACTCATGCTGTCATCAGTGCCCATGTGCTGAAAAACAATTATAAATAAGTAAATTACGCCACACACTCAAAGCCTCACACTGAGAATATCTGTGTTGTGGGTGCCATGGACAACGCTCAAGACAAGAACACACATAACACGCATCTATAGCGCGCATCCATAGCGCGCAACCATAGCACGCATCCGTAGCACACATCCATAGCGCGCATCCATAGCGCGCATCCATAGCAGCGCGCATCCATAGCGCGCATCCATAGCAGCGCGCATCCATAGCGCGCATCCATAGCACGTATCCATAGCACGCATCCATAGCGCGCATCCATAGCGCGTATCCATAGCACGCCATTCGTATAAAAACATAGCTTAGTGAAACCCGTTCTTACCAGTGCTATGCTATGAGGGCCAATTAATGTGATTGGTGGATATCTTGGGGATGCCAATCTTGAGGACTGCTTTTTTATAATTTGTCCGTCTGTCTATGTCTGTCCTGTGTATGTTATGACACAGAAAATGGATCTATATTTGATTGGAGATAACATACTAATAAGGTATGTCCTAAACATAAAGCGCTAGATAAAATGGATAACAATGTTCCCACACCGGATATTGCTTGTAGCAATCTTTACTTTACTTATTTAGGTTTTGTCAGTAAAATATAGTTAAAAAATAATAAGTTAATGTTAAAAAACAAGCTTTAATAGTAAATCGAAATAATAAATAATTCTTAATAAAAGCGCGGGGCGCTTAGTGCTATATCTTTCGTAATATTTTTTTAACTATAGTACGAAAGATTATGTCACAAACCGCCCCAAGGTGACATAATCAAGTAATAAATTTTAGGTATAAAATATTATAATTATATCGAGTCTCTTGCATTGTGTCGCCATTCCTGGCTCTGCTGGAAAAGATTTATTTATGAAATAAGTGGGACCTATGTACAATATTACTTATATTGTTGCTTTTGCAGTGTCTTAAAATAAAATAAAGAAATAATTAAAATATTATGACAAAATCAATTACATCATTGATGCTCCATGCCAGTAAATGATAGTGTTTTTGTGAATCATCACGTTGTTACTAAGAAGCATATTGCTTATACATATTATGTATGTAGCTATTAGTGATAATATGTCAGTTTACACAGTAATTAGTCTACATAGACAGTTATGCCTTTGATGCTTACACGGTCGGCCGGCGATGGGCAGCAACGCAAGCGGAGTGACTGTCGTGGCTGGATTATCGATTAATCAACGTACCTACCTCGTAAACTATGTTATTATTGGGTTCCATATGTTTCTACTATACCTACTCATGTTGTCCTGGTATGTTTGAGGAGATATTAAGGTGCAAAAACCATGTTTTCATATCTCTATCTATCTATACATAAAATAAATCTGTAACTGATCGCTGTATGTATGTTGTACATGGAAGATATACGACAAAACTATTAGAGAGCCTTTATTAGCGCATAAATAGCAGTAGAAACTAAATTTATAAAATTTCAAATTAAGAAACCATAAAATTTTAATTTATAGAATTTTCGTCTGTTTCTTATATTCCCACTGCTGGGCTCGGGTCACACAATGTGAAGGGCACAGGCCATAGTCCACTACACTAGCCAAGTAGTGATTGGCTAACTTCACACAATTTTGAGAACATTATGGACAACTTAGAGAACTCTCAGGAGCGCATGTTTCGTCGATATTTCCTTCTTCGAAGCAAGTGTCAATTAATATGGTATTATATAATATATTTAATATGATATTATAAAGTGTCAATAAATAAGTGGAGCCGGCTACACTTTTTAGAGGCGACCATCTCAATCCTCAAGGGTAGCAACACATCTGTGACCGAATTATAACGAGACTCTTACTAACATTTACTAACTGGACTATTACTAACAATAACTAACAGGACTAACATTCACTAACAGTCCCTGTCCTGATACTTACAAACTAACCAACTAATGTTCTAACACCGTCACCTAACCGGACTAAAGGAGTGCGCACAGTACAACGACGCCACGACCGACAGACGCCAACGCGACTAAAACCTTGACAAAGCTAACATTCAACTATGAGCCTTATATCTTTGAAGGTAAGGTTGAATTTCGAACTTATACTTAAAAGCCCTGTACGGCCCCTCCCCGCCCTACACCCATAGCCGTTCCGTTTCGAGACCAACGCGTCGACGTTGCGTTGACGACTCACCGTAGACGAGTAGTCCACGCGTCGACCGACACAATGACGTAATGTAAGTACCTAGAACGGAACGTCGGAGTTGAAACGGAGTGGAGACGGAGTCGAGTTGACGTCGATGAAGCGTTGATCGCGGAACAGAACGTCGGAGTTGAAACGGAGTGGAGTCGGAGTGGAGTTGACGTCGAGTTGGTGTAATGTGCGCACTCCTTAACTATCCCAGTCCCCATATATGAGTCTTGTTCTAAGTCGGTCACAGTTGTCATGGGCGGCAGCGGAAGGTGGTGCTGCATGCTCGTTTGCTGCCTTATATCAATAAAAAAAATATATATCAATATATATAAAACTCCTCCGTTACTGAATGACTGACAGACAACGCGCAGCCGAAACTAAATATAATATAATAAAGATGTACTATTTAATAGCCACCTATAATACGTCTTGATTACAGCGATATACCGTACCGAAGAACCTGATAGGTCGGGCATTTTAAAATCCTAATTTCCGTGCTCTGCAAGACAAATTAATGATAGTATAATATGATCCCGCAGCCAATTTCCTTCCAATATCACTCTGAATACAAAGCACTAATGTACCGCGTAACAAAACCTTGATGCATCCGAGATGGCTTACCTTGAGCAGTGCCCGTATCTTAGCTTTTAAAACAGGTACGCTAGCGAAGTCCGGGTTACAATAGGTATCCTACCTGTATATGTTTATAAATTATTTACCTATATTATATTAATTTGTACCGTAATATTTTATTGTGGTCAATTAAGTTTAAATAAATAAATTATACCAACGAGCTATAAAGTATAGTGGACAATACAAACAAACAAACAGCCATACATACATACAAGACATACAAACAGCGAAACAGCCATTCGAAAATGGTATCAAATCACCCAAGTGACTTAAACCGCTAAAAGTTTACAATTGGTTCTTATTTTATAACGCATTACACAAGGCCAGCCGTTATGGGCTTATTTCAATGTCAGTAGAAAACAAAAAACGGAACGACGTATGGGCTGACGTTGCCTACTAGGCCGCAGCCTAGTATTCATCAAGCTATTTTTGATCGGTAGTTACACTTCTAGGTATTATTTTTCGCTGTATTATACCCATACAAAAATAGATGATTTATTAACGTAGCGTAATATAACCCCTGTTTACTACGAGTAAACTTCCCTTCAAAAACCAAACCCTTCAAAAACCAACCGTGAAATATTTCACGACAGCAGCAGTATTGAAGAACCAATTTGCCCTCCTTCATTCTTGGTCAGCATTTATACCGCATGATAAAAAATTAAACAATTTGCGAAATTAATTTTGAAATTTAAAGAAACGACTAATAAAATAATTATTTACCTTCGAGCTACGACTACGTATCTACTTAATTATTATTATTTATCCCTTTGAAGGTAAATAGACATCAATATTAAAATATTTCTCCTTTGAAGATGATTCCCTATGTTCACAGGGCATTGCCGACACGATTTGTGCCGGACAAATCGTAACGAATAAATTGTCGCACAATTTGTGCACCGACAGAACCATTCACACGACGTTTTTTCCATAAAAAAACGTACAAAACTAAACACGTTTATCGAATATTCACCGAACATGTCGAGCAAATCGAATAGCAACAGAACAAGCGTTCATTGACGGAGCATCCAGCACGTATGGAAATTGACCGTTCATTTTGCACGAATGATAAATAAAATTGGTCGTGTGAACATCCCATTATTTGTACCTAAGATTAAAATCGGATACGACAAAAAGGCTGTTGTTAAGCAAAGTTGTAATTTAATCGCATTTTCTTACATCGGACAAATAATAATTTAAAAGTTATTGTGCGCACGGTGTGCGTTTATTTGAATTCTCAATGTTTGAATGGTTAAATTCATATTCTATTCACTTATTTTGATAAAGACTAAAATTAAGTGTATAAATAATGACATACAATATTGTATAAAAATAAATATAGCGCTCGCTATCTACGAAGCACCGCGCAAAGATTTCAACGCCGAACACGCATGTCACCGTGTCACGATCATAAATTTTTACTCTCACCGTGGCTTTAGCCACGTGAATATATAGCCAAGCCAATAGTGAATATTCTTTAGAAGATTCACTTGGCGCGGTGAATCTTCTTTAGAAGATTCACTTCAGTATTAGGCCTCCGATGGTCGGACGACTCGACACGAACGGTCAAAACCGTGTCGTGTAATGCCGTGTGAACATACCTACTGTAGCGCCGTAACGTTTTCGCACGTTTAAATTTCTTGAAGGGCGACGCCAATAATGAGCCGTCTGGAGCAAATTTTATATTAAAAATCTGTAACATTGTTCAGTTTAGCTGCTCCAGTACTTTTCCTTTTATAAAAGATCCAGCTTTTATATTGTTTGGTACACTATTTTATATTAGGTACATTAGAAAATAATATAAAAATGTTCGTAATATTTATGTGTGTGCAGTCTACCAATCAGCAGTTGGCCAGCGTGGTAGACTATGGCCTGTACCCCTCACATTGTGGGAAGACCCGTACCCGAACAGTTCATCATCGCAACCCATAACTGTCCCACTGCTGGGTACGGGTCTTCTCAGTGTGAGGGGTACAGGCTATAGTCATCATGAACACTTATGTATATGTATGTATGTACCTGAGAACAGACATTTATCGGGAACGAATTTCAACCCCGGCCGCAAATAAAACCTGGGTCCCTCGGTCGCCAGGCTACGAAGTCATTGTTTGTACCATGTATTTTTGAGGGCATTGGATAAATTGAAGAAAACAAGACTAATTTTAAGTGTGTCCGTTAGTGATACGAAATTGCGTGTAATCATGTTCGGGATGGAAAGTTACATTAATCGCGAATGTTCGAGAAAATCAAGACACCTGCCAACACTAGGCCTTACTTATAATTCACAGAAGTCTTCATACGAAAATTCTGACAGAAAAGGAAAATTTCCTGATTTCATTACAGTGTAGAGTATAACTCGCGTTATTTGACAGCGGGACTAATACTTAGATACTTACGCACATAATTATGTATATAAAACAAAGATTCTTTCTTTCTTTTCGTATTTTTCAACGTAACGTTGATGTCCTTGGCATTACTTATGTTCAAAGGCTGTTACCACCTACCTACCATCAGGTGCATCGTCGTTTAACGGGTATTTATGTAAAATATTATGGTTCAGTAAATTTTTACTGCTTTTACTGTATGTATTTGAACTAATTTTAGAAAGATTTCTGTCATTTTCTCAACTTTATTTTTATTATGATGATCATTGATATAAAATTTTGACTTGATGTTTTATATTATTATTTTAATAAACATACAAACTAATTATTTTTTGCTATTATGGGAATTAATTTTATAATCAACCATAATATCGTGCTGCAAAATGCTGAACAGTTAAAATAAGAGTAGGTACCTAATTACTTCAAAACATTGTAAAAACACGTAAAAACCTATGTTACGGACAATTCAACTAAAATCCTAAATTAATTAAACGAGAAGGGAAATAGTATGAAGTCTAAACGAATGTCTGGGCGACAGACAAATTGATATATTATGCATGCGTGATAACAATTGCGGCCCACATATGAGCCTTAATAGCGTACAGTGCGAGGAATGAGAATGGCAAGCACTGGTATAATTTTATTCGACGACCCGGCTAAGCCATGTCGCCTTCCAAGTGTCGAGCAGTTGCAGGGTTCGGAACCCAGTTTAGCATGAGCATGTCATAATTATCGCAATATAGAAGGTTTTTGAAGGTGCGATTTAGGTATCGAGATTTAGCTTACTGTCACTAAGTAAAGTATATAGAACTCCACAATCCATTACTAGGCCGACAATTTTATCTACTACAGTGATATTGACCATTCACAGTGAAAGACACCCGCCATCTGCCTTTTCTACATCCAACCAGTTGTGACTGGTAGATAATGCCATCAGGCATTAAGTTTTTGCCCTTGTATATCCTAGTTTAAGGTGTTACAAAAAATTGTATGAGTTTATAAGCTGCAACGATGTACAGTTTGAGTCTCGGTATTGTGCGATCAATATAATATTTTCATGGTTATATAATATTTTAAAGGTACCCATAATAATTATGTCTGAATGTTCGGGACTTGTTACTGAAAGAAAATCCTATACTTACTTGTCGTGTTATATTTCGAAACTAATGATAAACTCTTGTACAGTTTCAACTGTCTTGTAAATCTTTTGTAAGTGAAATATAATTTTGTTTCGACTACAAAACTTTCACAAAGCATATTTTAGTTACAAAAGATTTACAACATCGTATATGTTTTTATGAACAAGGCCTTTAGTTTAAATGCTTCGTGTCACCGAGAGACCATCTGGGTAGTCTGTAACAATTTGTAACAAACGACTTAATCTGGGTAATCAGTAACAATCATTACCGAACTACATACGTTGAAATTAGGTAGGGTTGTCCTAAATACTACTGTTAGTAGTACAAATGCCGATATGGGTCCTAAAACCATGTTTTAAATATGCGGACGGTAGTTGTTGCCACACGCGGAGCGATAGCGCGGCCCGAATAGTAAATAGATTGCTAGGGTTGATACATAAAAGTTTCTAAGTAATAAATATTAAATAAAAGTGCTCATAGTCCGGCGGATTGCGTCGAGCCTAAGTGATGAACAGTGGGTTTAGTCGGTAGTGTGGTAGGTCGGTATTTTCGCAAACGCTTCCGTGCTTCGGAGGGCACGTAAAGCCGTTGGTCCCAATTGTTATCATTAGGTAGTAATAGTCAAGCCACGTCGGAGGCCTTGGGGCGGCACAAAAATTTCCTACACTTGGGTCGGCTACGAACCCCGCCAGCAATCGGATAGTCATGGGTTGCGTTAATTATGAAGATACTTAATAACAATAATAAGAATTCGTGTCGTTACGAAAAGAAAAATAAGCACAATGAGTTCGCCTGGTCCTATCTCCAGAAGAACTCGGAAACAGCTATACCTAAATCTTTTGTTACCACCGTGACTGTCCTGTTTAACTTTATCCAAAAATGACTGAGGATTGTATTCTTTACTAAAACACTAGACAAACTCAAACTTATATATTTGAATACCGTCCAATAAACTTTGTGATACAATTTAATAGAGTAACAAACATTTTAGTTACAATAAATTTAGTTTGCAACTGTTTGAGTTTGACAACCCTGGACATTCTAATGAATCTCAAAATATTATAGTCATTTTGAACCTCCCACAATGTCTGTTTTTGTCATTTATATGTATGTATAATTATGCATAATATAGTAAATAATATCATTTAATCGCTGAATTTAGAAACTTAGTAGTTGAGGACACAGATAATATAAACGAATCTACATAATTATAAATCATCTATATCTACTTATACTAATAATAAATCTGTAACTGGTCGCTGTATATACTTACATAGTAGATACGTAAAACTTTTCTGGTGATCTTTATTAACGCAATAGAACCGAAAACAATGATTTTTGGATTTTTGTCCGTTCGTCAGCTTATCTGTTTGTCTGTGGTTTTGTACGCGCTAATCTTTGAAACGGCTTATTCAATTTTGGTGCGGTTTGTACGATACGGTTACTAATATATTGTGGTAAGCTAACTAAATGTTAAGTGACATTTAGTGTGTGTTTTATTTCAATCAATTAAGGAATATAAAAGTTATGTCAGTTTAAAGACGCCTAAACATTTCCGAATGTGCATACTACGAGTAATACTAACTACGGACATGTTTCCCGTAGCGAAGCGAGGGCGGGTCCGCTAGTTATTAATATAGTAACAGACCAAAATAAAGCCTGTGTCCCAACAAGGCCTATTTCTTAAATTTACCTCATTGCGTTACAAAGTTTATAAGTACATGTCCGTGTCTTCGGTAATATCTACATACAAACACAGTAATGCACTCGTGATGCTAACGCATTGTTAACGAGTTAAAAACCTCGCGGAGCGGTGGCGTAAAGGGCTCCCCCGTTTTTATAAAATATGTTATGTTATGACTAGTTATGAGTAATTAATTACAAAGTAAGTTAACTAGCGCAGAGCTGGCTATATATTATCAGGCGACCTTGTCATCGATACGACTTTATTCGTCTACGTAAAATATTCCTTCACCCGAAAGCTGGGCTTTTGTAAATCGCGTGAACATCCAACAGATAAATGTCGTATAAATTTTGAGACTTAATTGTCTTAATGATAACCTACTCACTAACTTATCCAGATACGGATAGATCGATTGTTGAAAACGGATTCTTGAAAACATTAATCTAATTCTACACAAAAGGTTTTGTCGAGATGCTTTATATTATTTACATGCCGTGAAACTTCTCGTACCTATGTACCATACCATCTGCTGGGTTGAATTAATCAACTGTCACACGGTTCGTTGTGTTCCGACTGGGATCGTGAGAAATACTTTTTTTTCGTTGGTTTCCTCTCACACTGAGCGAAGTACAGCCCATAATCCATCACGCTAGCTCAGAGCAAGAGCAGAGTAAGTTTGGCAGGCAAGTATTCACACTATCAGACTTTTAGAACTTAGAAGATCGTGGTGAACTCCTAATACGTACCTACTTAATTTTTGAAAATAAGGTGCGTGATCGATTCTAACCTAAGCCATCATGTAGCTACGGAAGACCAACGATGAAATAACTAAGCTATCATACCTTCGTGAATACGGTAACAAAAACTAGGTACCTATCTGTTGAAAATTCAACGTGAAGAGACCTTTAAGGAATTTACGTCTCCATAAAAGTCAAAATGCCTCGCTGCCATCTTTGCCATACATTAAAACGCTTTTGAGTCTGAAATTAAATTAGGTACCCGGGTCTATCAAAGTCGCTTTAAAAAGTATCCGGAGTAATATTCCGAGATGAATTTTTGACGTGATAACGTCTTATAAATTGATATGCGCGCACAAAAATGTTACCCGTTCCGATGACGTCAGAGTGTGATGTCAGAGCGTGACGTAAGAGCGTGCCGTCAGAGCTAGCTTATTAGTTGCATTAGTGCTGCAACTGTTTAATACAAAACAAATGATAATATATGTTGAATACGCGACAACGTGTTTTGTGTTTTTTTCTACTTATTTTCTTATGACCTTATCACGTAAAATTATGGTCGGTAGGTAAACCGACTTTACAGATAGCCATTATTTGTTTTTTCGTAGTGTTACTATCAGCAATTTGACATAATTATGCTTTTACGCTTGCTATCCACAGAGAGTGGTTCATGTTATTGAGTACTTAAACTTATTATTTATTTTAATTAGTGTTACTAAAAACAATTGCTTGTTGTAATGTACACTCATTGTAGGTATATTTTTGTATCACGTAGGTACTCACGATATTTATAATTTATTTTGTACGCCGAGATATTTCCACCCAGTTGCATGGATCGTGGTCACGGCTGAACGTGGTCAGTACCCGTATCATCTATACTAATAGTATAGATTTATTAATACTTATTATAGATTCTATACTTATATACTATTAATAAATCTGTAACTGGTCGCTGTCTGTCCATAGAAGATATTTACTATATCTATGAGTAAAACTTTTACTGGGGGTCAATAACGCAATAGAACCCTAATTTTAGGAAGAAGAAGTAAGAAGAAAGCATAATTTAACTCCAATTTCCTCAAGGCAGAGCCTTACAGAGTATTACATATTTTTTTACTTCAACGCATTCATGGCCCACTACTGAGCACGGGTCTCTCAACATGACAGAGATGATGATAAAAACCGGGCCGACAGTTTTACGTACCCTCCGTAACACGGGTGCGGAATGAGGATTAAGATTTATTTAAAGTAGCGGTCACCATTAACACGTTCGCTGCGGCGATCGTTATTTTCTATGAAAAAAAACACGACGTATACGTGATCCGCAGTGAACGTGTTAACTCGATCGACCACTTCGGATCGACGCAAGCCGCCGGGCTATGCGCGCTTCTAAAAAATATTACAAAAAACGGAATTATAAGGCCACACTGCTTTTGCATTCGACTTCAGTCCAAACAACGCACTCTGTAAAGCCTCTGAAACTTCGAACTATATGGACGAGCGCCACCTGTTGAAGCTTTTCCGAACTATACTATCATTGGGCGAGGGAGGATTTGCCAAGTCGTCTCTCTCATAAAACCATTCTTTATAACGAGTTTCGCCGTTAGAGGAGAGATGTCAGCAGTCAATTTATAGGTGCTAATAACATATTTTTATGTTGTAATAACCGTCTTAGCTTCACTTCGGGAAATCTATACTTTCCCTACCTACCGATCCATACTCGAAAAATGTTTAGATAAGCTTCTTAAAATTACCATATATATCTTTTTTGTTTGTCAACCGATTGTGGTAAGATAAACACAAAAATATTTCTCAGTTTTACTACCATACATTACCTAGAGATTGACAAGGCCTTCTTAGAGAGTGAGTAACGGGAACAAACATAGAGTTCTATGTTCTTTTTTAATAGTAATTAAAAGGCTCGTCTGATCATTTGTCGATCATTTACATAAAAAATACAAACTTTAACTTATTAGTACGAGTAAATCATATTATCGTATCATGCTACGTGCTATATGTATATCTATACATACCTGCTAAGTATATGAATAATATGTATGTTAGACCACCCAAATGGAAAATATTTTTGAGCGCACGTAAAGCCGTCAATCCAGCTTGTTATTATTAGATAGCAATCGGTAAGTAAAACAACGAAAACTTCCGACACTTTTGCCGACTGATCCTTCACCAATCCGCACTGGAGCAGCGTGGATAAGTATGCTCCAGGCCTATTATGAGGAGAGACTCGTCCCTGTAGTGAGCCATTAATGGATTGAAACCAAAACCATAATTTATCGAAGCCACCCTTAAAAGCGAGCCTCGATAAAAGCTTACAACCGGAAGCTTCCATTAGCGAACAAAAAGCTCGCCAAGTGATTTTGTACATAGGTTAAAGCTTTTTGACAAAACCATAACATCACCCTACATGCCGTGTGCCGATTGTGAATACTAAATATAGGTATAATTTGACACTCAAACTCATAATCATCTATAAATTATAGCAAATTACAATTTATATTTACATCAAATTAAAATTTGTCTATATTTTGCTTCTACTAACGTTCCAGAAAGGAACTTTTAATTGGACATGCAAGAAGCGACGTAAGAAGGTCCCCAGCATGTCTTTACAATACCTTTACTAACTATAAAATCACTTTACGTGAATGCCTGTCTAGCTACCCAGTACCCACCCTCTTGGTTACGTCAGCAACCAAACGAAGAGTTTTATTCTGGGGGCTTGAGAGCTAGCAGGTAGGTCACACAGCACTATCTTTCTTCTCTCTTTTTTGACTGACGACGCATCAGTGACTGCGAACTCATAAGATTTCCCCTACTAATCGTCTAACGCGCCTATATAGAAGTTTTCACTTCAAATGACCGATCTACTTAAGGACCTACAAATAGGTGAGTCATTAATTAAAGGTCGTTTCATGCGGTAACGGACCTAGAGAATTATCTTCAATTCAACAAGTAAATTGTCGGTGAAATAAGTCGGTCGGTGTAAACAATTGGCGGATTTGGGTCACCGCCGACATTCAACTGGTGTCGACCTTCCCGTCAACCCTCAGTATTTGTCTTTATTGATTGCCTTGCTGGTTCTGTTTCCGATAATTAATTGTTTACCCTTTGAGCTTTGATATAGGTTACATTTTTGAATGTATTTTAGCTTTTATACCTATAAGTATATGAGAATGTGTGTAGATATATTATGTTGTATATCTAATGATCAGTATAGCGCAATGGTTACAATACGGAGCTACCGTTCCAAGGGTCCTGGATTCGATTCCCAGCGAGGCGAAAATTTGAATGATGAGTTTTAATTTCTGTTGTCGGTCTGGGTGTGTGTTCTTGTCTTGTGTGTTGTTCATGGCAACCACGATTCATAGACTCCCACTGTCAGGCTATGAATGTGCGTTAATTTTAATATTCTTTCTAATTCGGGAATCCTGTTGCGGTGGAATAGGGTGTACCTACCTACGCGCCACGCGTAAAATAAATATCCGACATTATCAAATAACAATAAGCTTTCGCAATTCTGTCTGTTTGTCACTTTGTCTGTGCGTTTGTTTCCGCAATCAATCAGAAAACGGCTGAACTGATTTGGATGCGGTTGTCGCTGGTGTAGGTGCCTACCTATTGTGGTAATCTTGAGAAAAAAAAATTTAATTAATATATATATAAAATTTAAATTTAAATATATATAAAATTTAAATAATATAATAAAAAAATTACTACAAAGAGACCTTTCGAGGCTTTCGAAACGTTTTTTCAAGTGTGGGTCAAGGCATAGATTTTCCCGAAGCGAAACGAGGGTGGACGTACACCTCGAGCTGGTGAAGTTAGCTATATAAGACTAAAATTGGGTTAAGCCTTACACCTGAAAAGCTTGTTTCCAGGAATAGACACCGTACTCCGTATTCCTAACTGGTCCTCAATAATGATAATGCCAATAAAAATACAGACGTCAACAATTGAATAAGTACCTAGCGACTTTTGTAGCAAACGACCATCCAGAGCCACCCTTCCGCTGCCGCCCATGACAACTGTGACCGATACAGAACAAGACTCAAATGGGGACTAGGACAGTGAGTTCTTTTAGCAGATGGTGTTAAAACATTAGTTGGTTAGTTTGTTAGTAAGTATGAGGGCTGGGACAGGGACTGTTAATGATAGTAACTCCTGTTAGTGGTTGTAAGTAATAATCCAGTAAGTAAGAGTCTCAATCTAATTCGGTCACAGATGTGTTGCTACCCCTGAGGAGTGAGGACTAAGATGGTGGTCTCTAAAAAAGATGCACATCCTAAATGTTATAATTATGTGGTAAAACACAAGTGTAAAAGTCGAATAGAACATTATACATTATGATTACAAATTCCAATCCCTTTTCTGAAAATAGCCTAACCGCAGAGATATCTGAATATCCGAATGTCACATACACTGACATTGATATGTTATCAACATTGATAATAGAAAACAACTTTACTTACACTCATATCTGCTTAAGCCTCCACGATATTCATTTATACACACGTGTACACAACACACAATCATAAATAACTGTACAACCGTAATAACACACGACACATTTCTCATAAATAAATGTGGGACGCGAAAAAGCAAAGACACGTTAATCCACCCCGAAAATCCTTTGAAACTTTTACACGATCGACTTTCGACGTCTCTGTCAAAACTTCACTATGTACACCGGTATAACTGTTCTCTGATACATAATATACAAGAGTATTTCAGGTTAAACGTTCCTAACGAGGAAATATGATCCGTTTCAGACAAAACGTCGAATTTTGAGGTTATCTCTCGATTCGGTAAATGTAGGGCATATAGTGGAGTAACCATCGCGATAGAGTTCATTTTTGCTTGATATTCCACGGTTGTGTGGGAGGCTTGGCTGTGTATTGTTATGTCCAGTCACGATGACGTGTGCAGTGAGTTTTATTTGTATCGCGCTAAGGTTGTAATTAGACTGGCATATGATTCTTTATGACGGAACAACGTAGTGAAATTCCTGTACAAACGGTGTGAAATGCAACGATGTGTGCGAGGGGTTGATAAAATTTTGTCTGTGTGCGTTATCAAGTATAACAGGGAACCAGCGTCCCAGGATATGTCTGGAGATAACATAACATTAGATTTACGTTTTTTTTCCTTTAATAAATACAATAGCAGACTTACTATGATGTTGCAATCATGTGCCAGAAATGCTTAAGGTGACTAACGTATTTACGAGTAAGACGATAACGATTAATACTGTATCCCTCTAAATAGCTTTCCGCATTGTACGTAACCATTTTTTTTTGAAGTTAGAATGGGTATAGTAAATCCTTAAAAGATAAACATAATTCCATGGCAGACTTTATTGTAGACCAATAAAAAGGAATATTTGACACATACATTCTTTTGTTATATCTCAAAGGGATTTAGGCAGCTTTTTCACTGAAAGCTCTCAACAGATATCTTCTCAACAGATATCGTCATTTTTCAACCAATTCACACAAAACTTTAATATATTATACACCTAATCCTTCGTCATGAATCCCTCTGTCTATTGGTGAATGAAAATCCGTTATGTAAACTGAATTAAAATCCGTTCAGTACTTTTTAAGTTTATCGCGAACAGACAGCCAGACAGACACAGACACGGCGGGGGATTTTGTTTTATAATATGTTAAAGTACAATATATGGATTCGTGACAAAAAAATGAAAAGATATTTTGTTACGAGTCTTCAGATAAACTTCCGGATAATATTCACTTTTAGTAAGACGAATCGGCAAATCGATCCGCATTTCATCTTCACAGACTTATCCCCTACTATTCAAAGTCACGCATTTTCCCCGTGCCAATTATTTCTGTCCTCTTCAAACTTAGGGCAATAGAAGAAGACAGAAATATTCATAGCACCTTAATTGCAAATTTTGTGTAATACTCACACAAAGCCAACGAAATGCTCGGTACAATTTCACGTCCAAAAAGCTCTAAGCAGAGATAAAGAGCCTTAATGCTAGGGTGATATAGGCGCAAATAGCATGATAACAAGCCATTTGATTTAGGGTGTGTGGAAAAATGTAAGAACGATAGGTTACACGTACTAATATTGACTTAACTGAAAGAGATAACAGTTTTATGCAATTAAGTTATTCGTTTGTCAAAAAATTGCGTCATGTGTGACGTATAGCCTAAATCAAAGTAATATTTGGTAATTAACGTACTGATAAGCGAGTAATTTGTGCAATGTCTAAGTAATAATACATATTTACATATAATTTATATGGCTTCAACCCATTAATGGCCCACTACTGAGCACGGGTATTTCCTCATACCTGAGGAGGCCTAGGGCATACTCCACACGCTGTTACAATGTGGATTGGATAAATTATAAATTAGAAAAATAATCAAATTCTTAAGTAACTTAAATAATAGATTTTTAGGTAATGCCAATGCCATGTAGATAAGGCAATTAGATACAGTGCATTTGAATAGCGTTCACATTATTGACACGCTTCGACACGGTGACCTTACGGAATACATTTTTCTTTGTAATTCTAAAGTGACGCTCGAAAGTATAATTAGCTTCGAGATAAACACGAGTATTGTTATCGTAGTAACGGTCTTGTACACTTGACATGCGCCGGTTGACCTCCGAATCGATGAAAACGTTTGTTTTTGTTACGTCTCGCTCGCACACAATGTTGTTTCGCTCTCCTGTCAAGGTGACATTACGTCACGCTACCGACGGTACGTATGTACGAGTAGTACTCATACTGTTGGATAGATGGCGTTAGAAGGTACAAATATTCACATTCTCTTTCTCGAAATTAATTAAAATGATAAAATTATTATTATGCAATGTTACCAGTGTTTTATTATAATAACAATAACTTCCGTATTAAAAGTTTTGTGATGTTAGTGTTCAACAATATGTGCTTTAACAGACTAATAATCGAATTGCGTGCTGTGTACGTGAAATTGACCACGCCCTAAAAATTCTAATCCCTGGAGATTAGGCTATATCTAGTAATAAATTTGTAGATACATTGGATATTTTTAAGAAATTTTAATTACGAGGCTTCTGTAACCAAAAGGCCAAACCATGGGTATATTTTTTCTAGAATAATGTCCGTGAGTAATGAATGAATAATGAGTTGTCCGTATGTCGGGGCAATCACGCAAAAACCACTGAACAGACTAAGATAATATACATAGCACCAATGACATTATACCTGCGTCTTTTTACTATTTAACACGATTGCCTGGCAAATCTCTAACTTAGGTACATCTATAACCTACACGGCGATACGGCGTGGTATAGCAAATGCTATCCCGTTATTTCGCTTCAAGCATTAAAATTACACAATATTGTGAACAGCAGTACCTAGGTAAGTGCAATGAGGCCTTTCAATTCAATGTAATTTGGCAGAATAACCGTTACAATTATGTAATATTGCTGATAACAAGTATTGTACCGGATAATGTTTTGATTTTGACACGGGTCACGGGTAAGGAAATCTAAGTGATCTAACTTCATGAGTCATATTACTATGGTTAGGGTATTCAACCCTAATCCAGTGACAGAGACTGCGGCAATGCTGCAATGACGTGTTCTTTTGGATGTACCTAACCTTTTAAGTCCAAGCCGACTCCACGGCTCATGGTGCACCATGCCTAACAATGAGGTTCCGGCGCCCGGACCCTCGTGTCAGAAGTTGCTGGACTTTGCAATATCCAGTTTAATTCCGGAGGTAGGCTCTAGTGATGGTAGTACTGAAGCCTAGCTGGCGAGCTAGCGCCAGCTTGAGTCCACCGCCACTCGACTACTCGTTTTCGAGCTACGAGGTTGAGAGCCAGTGCTTTCTGTCTTTCCTCTTCCTAGAAGGAACTTCTTTGCAGTCAACGCATCGGTGGTGCCTTTGGTGTAACTGCTGTCCACGGTGACCTCCGGTGTCATCAAGGCTGATAATAATACCTGTAATATCTAGGTACTATTAATGACTAAATAATAATGCGACGTGTGTTTGGTTTTTCTTTTTATGTATTACTAGTAAACCCGCCTTCGCTTCGCTTCGGGAAACCTGTCCTTAGTACCCAAGTCCAAAATTGTTAAACGTAACCAGCGCAGGAATTTATTTTCACGCGCATTATTTTTCATTTTGCGAAAAACTTTAATATATTATACATATAAACATTCCTCTTGAATCATTCTATCTATTAAAAAAACCCCATCAAAATCCGTTGCGTAGTTTTAAAGATTACTTACAAAGGGACAGAGAAAGCGACTTTGTTTTATACTATGTAGTGAAGCAGACAGACGAGCAGACGGGCCACCTGATGGTAAGCGGTCACCGTCGCCCATGAACACTCGCAACACCAGGGCGTCACCAGTGCGCCGCCGGCCGAGAAGGAAGCGATGGACCCGCTTCTTGAAGGTTCCCATGTACTCTGGGAATACCGCTGAAGGTAGTTCGTTCCAAAGTTTACACGGGCGTGGAAGGAAATTTGTCATCAAAATTTCGCAGCTGCCTACCAGCAGGTGCCTACCTGCAACCGGGAAATCCGGATAAGAATACAGAGAAGAAGACAGTGAGACCTCTCGTAACGTACCTCCTCGTAGTTACATTATCCTACATCGGTCAGACGAACAAAGACGGCATGAAGAATAGATAATCTCCCGTTTCCACAACACCATGAAGATCTGCGATGTCCTGGAGTAATTAGAGAAGAAAGGATTGGTAGGTATTGAGAAAAGAAGATCAGTGCTCAAGACAGACAAAACCGGAGCGGGCTACAAGTAATAATAAATAATTTATAAAAAAATCTATATTTAGGTACTGAGGCTTACCCAAAAGACTACACGTTGTCAATTTATGTGGTAAATCCTAATAACACGAATTCTCTTTTCATCAATATACGCTGGAACAACGTAATACTATTTAATGAGGTGGACTTGTAAGAGAAAGAGACCCTTTGCTCAACCATGTTACAAGCCAAGTAAGTAGTCACGTAGCTCATGGATATTCGTAATATCATCAACGATAAGCAAGATTTGGTAGATAATATAGCTTCATTATTTTAAATTAAATCGTCGCCTATAAATGTCGATTACTAACTTGTAAAAGAAACGAATACTATCAGACGTGATAGGTAATAACTATATTTATGGTAACGTTAGGTGGTCTCACAATTTCGAAAAAATCTTAATCAAGAGCGATAATGGGCCCAACAGGGTGCTTAACCCGAAAACACCCAAGGTGTGTCATTACGGATGCACCAAAAACTTGCGTGTGCCCTGTTATTTAAGACTGCAGCTCAGTGCGACCGCTCCTTCAATAATAAGAATTTCTTCTGCCAACATGTAAACATTTCATTGTACCAGCACTCTCTGAATCCTATCTGCCATTAGCTAATTTGATTAATCCTACTCTAAATCCATGGAAAGTAAGTCTAAAGTTGTCTGCACTGATTGTTGATATATTATCTTTATCTCTAAGGGGTTGGCTTCCATGGTTTATTTTTGGCTGCGGTAGGCGTTGGCTCGGTGCATCCAGATTTTTATATCTTTTTACAACGATTTTGTTACTCGAGGCTACGTCTGGATTTAGCCCGTATTTCCGGCTATTGTGTCAGAATTAATTTTCAATTTACGATATCGGCACTAAGCGGTCAGGCCCTAAATAAACATTATATTAATTTGTTTGTGGTAATGTGGTATTGATTAATTCTGATATTAGATGGCTCGTGTGATTTGCGATGAGTTTTGGGTTCAGTACAGTAGGGAATTACCTTATTATTGAAGATACCTATAGCCTATCGTTCAACCCCTAGAACATACGTCACTACGTTACTCCAATGGATATATTTATTATGCCTTATCCCCCAGGAAACCGTCGAAGCCGCAGCGTCTTATTCACAATATGAAAGGCATGGTTATTATAATGCAACTACTGTTCCGTTGTTGTTCATCGGGATCCTATCGAAATTACATTCCAGTTCAGCGGGTACAGTGAGACACAATGGAAGAGCTCTCTTGAATACCAAGTCAGTGGGTCTGCGCTTTACAGTTCATTGCAATAAGAATTTGCGGTTTCTTTTAACAAATAAGAATACAGTTAGATAAATTCTGTGGAGTGAAACAAAGTTAGGTATGTAGACCTTGCCTACATCATTTTGGAAACGAGCTGATAATCTTACACTGTTGGACCGACATAACTAAGAACCACCGCAAGGAAACTGGCTTTCAAATGAAAAAAAAAACCGCATCGAAATCGGTCCATCAGCTTGAGAGTTACGATGCCACAGCCAGATGCCAACACCCTCTTAAAAATATATTTATCGATCTTATTCAAGAACGAACGTAATTGTCAATTATAAGTATAAATAGTCTTGGTTTTAAGTAATCTCACGTATGTATTTCGTAATTGAAGAGATATTTGTTAATTTACTTTAATTAAAACGGAAGAACCGATAAATAACTATCATGTATTCAGGGCATTTCGGGGTATGCATACTTGACAGAAATCTAGTTAAAAACTTTCATTATGACTTAAAATATAAGTAGATACGAATAAAAACTTGTGCCACTGATGAAACGAGATGAGGACACGACGAGGAAGAAGAGTGAAGTGAATAATTAATACTTTTACATAATTATCTATATTTCAAGTTAGATCTCAAGAATTTATTTTCACGCGTGTTAGTTTTCATGTTACGATAACGCCTAAGATATTCATTTAAATCTACATGCTGTAAAGGCTTAAGGTAACTAACTAAATAGCTTTCCAATTACCGTATTGTACGTGACTATATTTTTAGAACTTAGAATGGGTATATAATGTTATCCTTAAAAGATAGACCTAAGCCATCGCGGACTTTAATGTAGATTAAGAGGAATGTTCCACCGAAACTGGAGCGATGTAATTAAAATACGCGAGCTGATTAAAACAAAACTAATTAAATTTCGGTAGCGTAGGACTCGAATTCAGGCTAAACATGCTGCGATTTGTGATTTCGTGATTAACTAACTGTATTTTTTTATGTTAAACGACAAACGAGCCGATAAACCACTTCATAGTACCTAATAGTCTCCATCGCACATAAGTAAACATAAATAAACGTTAACACACTCATATACCCGCTCTAGGATTCCCTGGGTGGCGGGTGGCATGGACAACACAAATCACACATCACGATCACCCATGACCCGTGAACAAACACTTATCTGTCACATAAACATCTGACCCGGCCGGGAATCAAACCCGGGACCCCTCGCTTCGCAGGCAGGGTCACTACAAACTAGGCTGCAAGGTCGTCACATGGTCAGTAACACTAAGCACAACAGACAGGCAATAGGAAAGAAGGTAGGTACTGTCTCTCAAGCCTTCAGTCGGAACACGACCAGTCGTTTGGCAGCCGGCTAAGGCAAAGGATTTTTAATGTTAATAGCCTTCAAACGAGTAGACGAGAAGATGGGAAGTAACATCATCCATGAGTCATCATAACACTAAAGGCATCGCAGATGCATTGTCGACCAATAAACAAGGAAGAGGAAGCTACTGGCTCTGAAGCTCCTAGCCGATTACGACAAGTCGTTGGGCAGCTGACTCAAGCAAGTGAGTGGTAGATAGCCAACCGGGCTTCACATATATCGTCAAGAACGAGACGGCTTCTGAGGTCTCTTACGACACCCTCGTTTGCCGGTATACGATTAGGGTCTAAGTCCTAGGCCGCCCCAATACGGCCAAAGGTTAGTTCATCATCATCATCACTACCCATTAGTGTCCCACTTCTGGGGACGGGTCTCGTCTCACAATGTGAAGGGTATAGGCCATAGTCTACCACGCTGGCCAAGTGCGGATTGGCGGACTTCACACACCTTTGAGAACATTATGGAGAACTCTCAACTCTCAGGTGTGCAGGTTTCCTCACGATGTTTTCCTCATGATGTATCCACATAATCTTTATTAGAAGGATATTTAAATGCACCGGCGCACCTCCTACAATGACCCGTTTAGAAAATTCTAAAGGTCCCTTAGGAATACTGACCAAGGCCTGACTTGTAGGCCACTACGTCATAGAAAGTAGAAAGAATGAGTATAGAAAGTCGTAGAAAGCATGCTGTAAATCATGCCCGTTCCTTTCGTAGTGACAGTATTTATAGCCGTGCAAGTGTAGGTGACCTTCACGACTCATTAGTTTGACATGACAGCAGGATTAGGTACACTAATAGAGTGGATTTCCTATTGTTCCCCATATGGTGAAGAAGCACATCCATAGGTCGTCGTCATAGGCAATTAATCAATTATTATTTTTCAATTTTAACGTCATACTTTGAGAAGACAATTGAGTAGATTTAGTATAGTGGAGTACCTGTCGCCTTTATTGAATGAAAAATATGTCTCTAAGTCCCTACTACGGATTGGGCTGAGAAATGGTACGCAGTTATGATGATAATTATAAGTAGCATACTTATTATGTAGGTGATTACCTTAATTTAGATTAATATCTCCCTGTTGTTAGATTAAATCGGCCTTCGAAGTAGGCCAATGATGTCCCGGAGTCGTAATAAATTGAAAGTGTGCCTGCCTACTTTTATATTCATTGTTACAAGATAACATCTAATTATGTTTTACAAGAGGCATTTTGCCGTAATATACATAATTAACTAGGTACAATACCTACGAAGTTAAATGATTTTACCTGCTTAGGAACACATAAACCATACCTAAATAAGTAGTATTGTTTTATAAAATAACATTGAGCTGACGAAGTCGCTACTTGATAGCGTTTAAGTAATCCGGCGTGATTTAGAAAAACTGTCGCCATAAATTACGCCATAAAATCTCTAGTAATTATACCTAGTGTTCCAACTCGGCAGCGGAGCGCGGATACAAGGTCAGTCGGCGTCGACGCGAGCGGGCTGGCAACGTCGCGTTCGCTCGACAGAGAAGTAAATACGCAACAGTCGCGCGACGGAGGGAGATAACAGGATTCCCATTGTGCATTCAGAGGAGAACGGATGTGAAGTGTGCAACCCGTGACCCGCGAGAAAGCGGCCGATACGAGCCGAATTTGTAAAGTGAATAAATTAGAAAGGAACACGAACGATTTGAGGGTTTTTGGGAAGGATGCTTAGAATTAATCTCGAGAGCCAGGTTTCGAGAGGTCGTTTGTTTGGGGATTGGAGAGTAATGATTATTGTTTCTTTGATGGGATTTTACCTACTATTTTATGAGATATTTGAATATTTGTTTGATTATTTGAGTCCAAACCCATGTTAGTAATTACCCTAAGCTCCCTATTAAAAAAAACAACGGCTTTAGTACTTAACTGTAGATATCTACATACTTAGTTTTGTAGAGATTACAAACTTCAAGTCTGGTACAGTCTCCTAGCCTACAAATTATCTTGTACTTACCTACTTCGTATCATTTTAGGCGGCCTACAATACTGACAAATACCAATACCGTGCGCGCAAACCAGGATGTCGGAAGAGGCGTCAGTAGCCAGCCCTCGCTTAGAGATATGGCAGAAGTCAGGCCCGCAGGACACGTAAAGCCGTCGATTATTATCCATGGATTCAGACGGCACAGTACCAGAGCGGCGAAAGTTAGCGGAGGCCTATGTCCAACAGTGAACTTGTGGAGCAGTCACATGGTGTGCGGGAGGATCTCAAGTTAGGCAGACCAGCTCAGACTAAGCAGCTTTAATTCAGTTTACCAAACTGAACAGGTGGCTATCCTGAGAGCTGTGAACATGGGCATAAAACATGCACCCGGCGCAGAAGTCTTGATATTAAGTGATTCACGATTTGCGCTTCAGTCACTGTGCGATATGCAGCCAACAAATTCATTGGTACCTACTACAGACCCAAAATGCAATCCGGGTAAAACAAAATTTAAAATTTTCAGGATTAAAGCCCACGCTGGTGAGCTGGGCAATGAAAGAGCAGACGAATTGGCCAAACAAGCAACCTTAACGAACAAGCAGGCTCCGATGTACGACGGCGTCCCAGTGTCTCATGTCAAAAATATATTGTCCCTAGAAGAATGGCAACGTACGTATTAGGACGCAACGACAGGGGAGACAACGAAAGTGTTCTTTTCGAATATTCGTCAAACCTATAAAACCCTTTGAAAATTAGAAATGAACAACATAAGAGCACAAATGCTAACGGGACACGGTGACTTCGGTGAATACCTGAAAAGATTCAAACTCAAGGAACACCCATACTGCGAGTATAGCGAGCAGGTCTATGAGAATGTGAAACATAATCTGCGATTGCCCTAGGTTCGCTAGTAAAAGACTTAGTAGAGTACTTGAGTTTTTCGGTCATATACCGGAGGAGCGATGACAATCTCGAAAAACTCGTCATCACCGGGAAGGTCCAGGGGACGAGACCGCGAGGACTTAGTCCGATGCGTTGGTCGGATCAAATCCGCACCACTCTCAACAGTAAGATGCACGAAGCCATCCACAATGCGAAAAACCGGCACCGTTGGCGCAACATAGTCCGGGATAAAGTGATCTGTGGTGGGGGTCACGACCCTCAGCATTGAGGACATCGAAGCAAGGAGGAGGATTCCAATCGGGTAATAAGTTAATTCAATTATTGTGTTTTTATTAACTAAAATAATAAATAAGTTAATTTAAAATAATCCCACACACATCGACACATCGCTCGAAGGGACCCTGACAGCTTAGAAAAGCTGATGCTAGTTGGCAAGGTGGACAAAAATGTCAAGGCGTCGCTCACCTACCCGGTAGTCCGACCTAGTATAGACCCTCAGAGGCTTGCCGGTAACCCAAGCTCTAAAGACCGCCGAAGACGGAACATCGTGGAGAAGCATAGTGCACCGAGTGACCAACACAAACTAGACACGGGCTTCAGCAAGACAGCAAGACAGAAAACACCGACTAAGAAGAAGAAGAATCAAAGATTCTGGAGTATAATATATTAATAATAGTGGAGAACTTTCAGCTTTGTAGATTTTTCTTTATGACGTTTTTATGAAACTTTAAGAACGGCTATGAAAATGCGACTGTAAGCTGCACCTCCCGTGACAGGGCTTTATGAGATGTGTTGGAAAGTTTAATTTATTACCTAACACATTCACTGCGGAAACTAAAAATACTTAGTACTTCTAGTAAGTACAATACAAGTCATCTATATTAAGTACTATATTTTATTCATTATAAAATTCTCTTTTCACTAATCTACATTTCACCTTTTCAACCAGTGTAGGTACCTATTTCATACACGGCTATCATAAAAATAAGGTTTCATTTTAAAGAAAAAAAAATATCATTCAAGTGTAAAATCATAAATCTACACAGTAGCTAATATTTAATCGCTTTATTAATGCCTCAATCTTGAATACTATTTGCCTTTTCATTAAGACGAAGTAACAGATAAATTTTAATAAAATCACTATAACTCATTCATCTATTATAAAGGTGTAATATAAGAGGCTATAAATACATCAAGAATTCCATAATAACTGTATTATAAACCATAGAAATTGGAAAATAATGGCATCGGGAGCGCGGGCGCGGCCGCGACACTGCGGCGCCATGCTGTCATTTAGGCCTAAATGCGTCTTGCGAGCGCTGTGCGCCTGGTACCAATATACTATTTGTATAACGTATAAGTTATATTTTTTAACTATTTTTTTAATGGATTTTTTAAAGTAATTAAATATACGTGTGTGGCGATTTTATGGTGCCCTTCATACACCGCTTTCATAGAAGCTTCTGAGATAAATTGTATTTTTGCCTAAATTTAATCTTGCTAAATTTGTCTTTAATCAACTTAAAATAAGTTGGTATGCAACACAAAATATGTATTATAAAACAATATTTTAACCAGCAGACCTGCTCAAAAACTTCTAAATTTAATTTTACGGAAAAAATAACCATATTGGACTTATGTATGTTTTATAATGTTGCGCTGTTTTAAATCTCATTCGTATCATAATCTTTTGTATGATTATTGATTAACTACAAACATAGGATGAAATATCTGATGATGGGCTCAAAAAGGCACGCGCTTATAAAATGGGCACACAAACTTAATTAAGTAATCATTTTTACCAATCAAATACGAGTATGTCCGCCCCACTCGGGATCGAACTCGGAACCCGTGCAGCAGAAACAGACTGGATTACTGTAGGTATTCCATGATTTGATTAGGTATTCGTTCAATAGTCGAATAGATTACATTCGTTAGATTAAAACCCACTAATGTAATTCGAATACTGTGTAGTTCGAATCTAATCTTATCTTTTAATAGATTAAGCCTAAATCATGAAATCCGTTAAAATATTTTTCTTGAAACGGAATTTGCGTAATATGTGTTGTGTGCTGGGACACATAGTAGAAGTGAAACTTCAACAGACATGTGGCGCAACGAAATAAGTTGTTAAACGACGTTTTGTTTAATAACTTTCAAAATACTGTATCGACTATTTAATAATTTATTCAGCTTTTCAACTCAAAAAACAGCGTCAAATATCAAAATCGATTGATCCGTTCGGGAGATATCGTTGACGAAAAATTTGGAATAAACTATTTTTTACACATAGCTACCGTGGGTACCGGTTACCTATAGTTAAATTGTTTGAATACAATACCAGTAGTAATAAGTAAGTACAATAAAATGCTAGGTTCGTATGTCAAACGTTGCTAAAAAGATAACTTGAGTTGACTTGTTATAAAACACCCCTAGCAACTTAACACCCTCCCAATTTTACTCCGATGATAAAATATAATTACATTATCTAATAACCACTCTCCCTTGGGGTTGGAGCGGCGGGCTTCGGCTCTTGGGGGATAAATGCAAATTTTTTAACTTATGAGGGCACAATGGTCGAAAAGCTTGATCTCATATCGCAATTCTGGTTTCAAATTTAAAGGAACTTTATCGTTCGGATCAGTAATAGATAATAAGTACCAATATTGGAATGGAATAGAGTCGGGGAGAGAACAGAAGAAGATTCGTGCGAAGCAAACAATGTGGAATTGAAAGAATTCCACCACGTTTTCATTTTATTATTTAGTTACCTAGATAATCAAATTCTAAAACTAAGTGGTGAGTGCATACCAACTAGGTACCTACCCTCATACTCAGATACTAACAAACCAACCTAGGTACCTACTAATGTTCTCGTATAAAACACTAACCATCCTAGTCCACATTTGAGTCTTGTTCTGAGTCGGCCACTGTCACGCTCTCAGCCGGATAGCTAATCTCGCGCGTCATCTGTGATGCTACGCAAACGAAGAACGTCGATGGCATGCAGCAACAAGTGTCTGGCACCAAGTAGGTAGTGGCGTGGAGCTGGACTGTACGAATAGTGGAGTGTATGTATAGTGGAGTGTACGTATAGTGGAGAGTACGTATAGTGGAGAGTATGATGTTAATTGAAGAAGGAAGTCAGATTCGGTTACGGTTAGGTAGGTACCTACTGATATAGATTTTTATTTTATACACCTGTTGGATAAGCAGTGATAGTCGAGCGGTGGAACGTTGGACTCCCGAACCGGGGGCCCCGGGTTAAAACCCCGCGCGCACCTCTAATTTTCAGAAATTATGTGCGCAGGTATAGTACTGCCGACGGTTCTAGGCCGCTCTGAAGTTAGGCTTTCGGATATAGTGCGCAGGTATTGTACTTTAGAGAGAGATAACGATACGAACACTGAGCGTGTGTCTGAAACAAACAATGCTCAAAGTGACACCCCGCGCGTCTTGCCACCATTTCGACCCTATAAAATTGACTTCTGCGCAGCGATCCGAACAAAGTTCAGGGCGGCCTAGAACCGCCGGCCGTACTATATTAGAATTTAATTATCACTTTCTTCGGTGAAGGAAAACATCGTGAGGAACCTGCACACCTGAGAGTACTCCATAACGTTCTCAAAGGTGTGTGAAGTCCACCAATCCGCACTTGGCCAGCGTGGTGGACTATGGCCTATACCCCTCACACTGTGAGAGGAGACCCGTGCCCAGCAGCATCGCAACCCATAACTGTCCCAGTTATGGGTTGCGATGATGATTGCGCTTCGCTTCGGGAAACATGCCCCTTAGTAGGTACACACTTCAGAAATTGGCGTGATTCTTTAAACTGACATAACTTTTTTATTTATTAAGCGATTGAAAAAATAAACACTAAATGTTAATGAGCCTGGCTGACCACAATATATTAGTGAAAACCGCACCAAAATCGTTCAAGCCGGTTCTAAGATAAGCGCCTACAAAACCACAGACAAACAGATAAACTGACAAAAATTCTTACAATGTTTGTTGTCAGGTGTCCCGATTGCCGCGGAACGACCTGAAGTTTGGGGGTCCGAGAATCGAACCCGGGACCCATAGCTTCATAAGCAGGGTTTCTACCAAATGGACCACGTAGTGTTTAAGCCATTAGGTAATAGTTAGGTATCTAGGAATATATATACCTATAGGTAACCTACCTATGTAGGAAGGTACCTCTACCGTTATTTATATAATTATCTACCCAATTGTTTATCCACGCACTTAAAAAATTAATCAACGTTTTTAAAAAAGTATAAAAACAAACATACCAATGTGACAATTATAATTACCAGGCCAACATCAACATCATCTACCTAGGTATATCATGTCATATCTTTAAAAAACAAAGCACCAAAAAGTTCCAAATTCAAATCGAATCGTTGGAACACGCGAAGGGGCGTGCGGGTCCACGCCCCACGCGAGGGCGGGCCCTCTTCGCCCCGCCCCCGCCCCGCCCCGCCCTTAGGCCCTTTAAGACGCCCGTTCTCTTACAAGGTCACACGTACTTTATAGTAACCAGTTCGATCAGTAGTCTATTAAATCTTCGGGCTAGCTAAGTAGGTACCTATTAGCTGAATTTAATGCGGATTGCGACCAAAGGATAAAAATATAAAATAAATGAATGAAACTAAATCCAAGATCCAAGATAGTTTCAATGGTAAAATGAGGTGTTATAAAAGTAGGTATTTTGAAAATCAACGGTGATTTGCAATGTAATCTTACTCTGGGTGCCACTTCTGCGGGCTCGGATTTCTTTTCGAAATGAGAAAGGTTGAGATCATATTTCTCCACGCACCTGTCGATATCGGGACTAGGATGGTTAGTCGCGCAGCAAACGGTGTCAGGACGTCAGATGGTTAGTTCATGAGACCTGAGCAGAGGCGGATTAAATGTCGAGAGCGCCCTAGGCAAGCACCTCATCGGCGCCCCTCTAGCCTGCCTGCCTGACACGTGTTCCGGCTGTTGTCTCGGGCCCCAGCTAAATTATTTCTTTCTGACTTGACCGGCAACGCATTTGCGACGCCTTGCTTACTACCGATGGATGTTACCGACATGGGCAATGGTGTCCACTTACCGTCAGGCGGCTCGTTTGTCAACAATATTTGGAGTGAATACCAGAGCTGGATTCGAAACCGGAGACGGAGTTGGAGATGGAGTCGGAGAAGGGTCAGAAAAGATTTCAGAGTGAGAGGTACAATAAGTATCTACCGCGGAGTCGGAGTCGGTGCCGGAGTCGGAGTCGGAGTCGGTGTCGGAGTCGGTGTCGGAGTCAAAGTTTAAAAACATAAATAAACGCTAACAAGTAGGTACCCCAGGCACTAGGAATTCCTGTGTCGCGGATGGCATGGACAACACACATAACATCACTAACACCCATGACCCGAGAACCACTCGCTTCGCAGGCATCAATATGACTGCAACATTACACGTACAAATTGCTCACTTAAGCCTCATTTACATGATACCATTTTCTTGTACATGCAAAAGCAATAATTTATATTTTTACGTTGTTTTCTCAATATTTCGTGCTTATGAAGAGCAGCAACGATCAAGACACTCTCACTCACTGCACTCATGTTTGCAAATGCAGAGAAAATTCAATAAAATGTAATACAATAATTGCATAAGAAATGTTTATTGTATGCAACAGGCAAGAAACTGGTATCATGTAAATGAGGCCTTACCAGTAGTGTAGATGGCGATTGTTACGTGAACCAGCGCTACAACCTAACTGTCCGGAGATACCCGTCTTGAACACGCAATGGAAACGACCAACCATGAAAACGCCAAGCTTTTGGTCCGGCGACGGGTAGAAGAAGAAGGAACGTTTATATCAACATTATTGAACCCCACAACATTAAGACTAAAAATAGGCTAGTTGACTAATTTTGAAAAACTAAATCATAGTTTGCCATATGGTCTAATTTAACTGAAATATTAATATTTCAGTAAAATACTAACTGTAACGTATTTAAATTTAAATTTTCATGAACTATTTGACGTTTCCGTCAAAAAACGCGTCAAGCTGTCATGGCGACTCGTGTGACGTCATATGTTGGAAAACGAAGAGCTGTTTGGTTAGGCGGAAAGACCAAAATGCTATGTCAAGTTTGTTTAGTTTTGCAACGTGTGACGTCACGCGTCGTATTGGCGTTCGCTGTCACGTGACTAGTGACTGTAATTTCGGGATTTTATTTCTCAAAAATATTAAATAATCATGATTTATTTAATCAATAAGATCGATTTTTCGCATTTGTAAATATTAAGCTACCATAAAAAATAGAAATATTCAAAATATTTTCTTACTGTCAACTACCCTATTATCTATAGGTACCTAAATAATTTATACATACTTAGAAAAAAAACATAAAATAATACTTAAAAGTAACAAAATGACAATAATGTGAAAATAATGTAACAATGTGTAACGTGTGGGTACACGTGAGGAACAACGCCTTACGGCCGTTGCGAAACATCCCGTGCCTAGGAATATCGCGTACCCACTCGGATACCGCCAGTACCGCCACGGCGCCGGCGGTAGCGGACAGGTACCACATTTGAACAGGCCTTTATACGAATTGTTTTAGTTTACCTAACTATGTTGACACCTGACAGCGTTCGCCCACTTCCCATTTAGGTATCTATCAATTTGAGTGAGAGATTAATTAAATACTAGATAAAGGGAAGTGGGCGACAGGTAGGCCTGAAATGTAGGCCTACCTAGGTAAGTAGGTACGCGGTGAATTATAAGTAAGTAGATATAGGTAATTACATAGGTATACATCAAACAAAACTTGTTCACCCTATTAAGTTATTACCTACCTAGGTATAGATTACTAGTACCTAAACCCGCCCTCGCTTCGCTTCGGGACACCTGTCCCTTATTGCCCACACACCAGAAGTATTGTTAGACGTAACTCGCGCACGAATTTATTTTCACGCGCGTTAGCTTCATTGAGCGATTACTCCTAAGATAGAAGAATGTTTAAGCTGACTAACGTATTTAAGTATATATGATTAGGTACCTACTGTATAGCTGAATATTCTAAAAAGCTTTTGACTTTCTCAACATTTATCGTCATAATATTTCAACCAATTTACTCAAAACTTGAACTGGCCTTCCTCGTGATTCCTCTGTCCATTGGTAAAAAACCCGTGAAAATCCGTCTAGAAGCTTTTGAATTTATCGTGAACATACAGACGGACAGACGCGGCGCCGGCGGGGGGCTTTGTTTTATAATAATGTAGGTAGGTAAATATTCTTTTACGTGCTAAATAATTAAACATTTTTCACATTGAGATAAAATAAAATATTTTCCACACTCACTACTCCGAGCTAATTTGCAACGTGTACGTATAAGCCGCGAGTGAACGTGGACCCACCGCTTAATAATACTAGTATTATTACTAGCAGTCTATTCGGAGCCCTGCAAGGGGCGTAGGGAGTGGGCGTGGCCGAGTGGCCGGCGACCACCTCGCGCGCTATGCTGCCCTGGTCCCGTGACGTCACCCTGCCTACGCCGACAATACGCGCGGGCTAAACTTGTTTGTAGGATTGGAAAAGTTGACCAAATGCAGTCCTGGTGTTTTTACGTTTCTATACATACCTAGGTATAATAAATTGGTAACCTATCGCTGTTTGTACCTATAAGATATATTAGGTACCTATATGAAAAAAAAAATTGGGGACCTTTATTATTGCCATAGAACCCAAAGCAATAATTTTAATAATTTTTATCTGTTTGGCTGTTTGTCTATGGTTACGTAGGTATGCAGGTACGCGTTAATCTCAGAATCAGTTAAGAAATGGTCAACCCATGTACCTACCTATCGAAAGATTTTATACCGTCCGCGGTCTCATGATCTAATGATAACAAACGAGACCGACTTTAGCTTTAGGTACGTGACTTCCGAAGTACGTCAGCGCTCAAAAAAATTTTGCCATTAGAGGTCACCCATCCAACTCCCGACCGCGACCGCAGTTGCTCAACTCCGTCAATCACTAATTGACGCGTCGATTCTAAGTGATCGCGCAAATGATTGTCGTCAATCAGTTCCAAATGATCGTCGATCGATCGACGCAAACCGTCGGGCTGTGAGCGCTTCAGTCTTGATAATATCTGCCTTCGCTTAAATCTTCTTTCTTGGCCGGAAACGCTTCTATGATGCCTTTGGCTTTACTGACGTCCAGGTCACGATGGATTCTCACCAGGTGACTTGCTTTGCTTGTATGTCGGTTATTTGCATTAAAAACTCTCAGATGCTTTGCGTTTGGTTTGACTTTCTCTTTGCCGGTTTTTAACTACAAACTCAGATATACCTAGGTACCCAGGTGCTCCCGCATGAGTTAGGATGGCCCTGGTTATTGAACAGGCCTGAAAAATTCTCCACCACTACACTGCGAAGCAGACTAGTTCAGCAGATTCTCGGAAGCTGACGAACGAATGGCACCATCAGACAGACGTAGCTATTTTAGATTAGACATTAAAAAACCAAAGGTCATCACCGCTGCCACACCACTGCCGGTCAAGAAATAAAAGAGAAGGAAGAAAGATAGTACCATGGCCTCCTAGTCCCCCACCGGAACACAGCGAGTTGTTTGGCGGGTGTCTCAAACAAGGAGGTGGAAGCTACCCGGGCAGACAGAGACACGCACTAAGGAGAGACAGAGTAAAGAGGATGTGAGACCCTTCAGAGGAACCTTTCGCTGGAAAAAAGGTATCGCTTCTTAAAAACACCAGACTATTTGTGTTTATGGATGGAAGAGCTGACGAAACTGCACATGAAGCACGCCAGGTGTTTGGTAAGTCGTCTTCGTCGTCTATGGTTAGCAGATACACGAAATCGCCAACGCAACGCCGGTCCTGAAGGAGAACTCTTAGATAGGTATGTACTTGGGATATGCTTTTCGAACCCTCAAACCTCAGCATGTTTATAAATTTGAGACACCGCAAAGTTTTTTCTGAACGTGCCGTGCCTACTATCCACGCGAATCATCATTCTCATAAAACCTTATAGTAGACAACTGGACCTGTTTTACAAATTTAGCTATACCGTCAATAAATTATTGCCTAAGCTTCGTAAATATTTGAAGCGAGCATCGTAAATAACATTCCAAAAGCGGTCTGGAATGTAAATTGCGCTATCAAGATATTATCCTGGATTCCAGCGATAGCCGATGCCTTTGTAGCGGTAGTGCCGACGGACTCGCTGACATAAATACCTAATCGTGTCTAATAAATTTATGTTATTAATGGAGAGAAATCGGCCTAGGCACGTGAAGTGCCAGTTGTTTTGGAACTTGTTCTACCTGTTCCGAATATCAGATTGCGATATGGTTTAGTGTCCAAACAATATTGTTAAAGAATAAAAAGAATTAACTTCAAAAAGTTACTGCAAACCAAATCGCAACTTCAAACGTAACTGTGACCGAATAAGAACAAGACTCTTCCTAACAACAACTACTATCACTAACAGTCCTTGTCCCAGTCCTCATACTTACTAACAAACTAACCAACTAATGTTCTAACACCGTCTCCTAACCGGACTAACTATCCCAGTCCCCATTTGAGTCTTGTTCTAAGTCGATCACAGTTATCATGGGCGGCAGCGGAAGGTGGTGCTGCATGCTCGTTTGCTGTTGCTACCTTAATTCCATAAAAAAATTAGGTATCTACCTGGGTAGATATAGGACTATTCATTTTAAATCCGGTTCAAAAGAGGAATACTTATGTTACAATCTGTTAGGTCGTTTATTCCGTTGGTAATTTGTTTCCATATAGATACGTATATAATTGACTGCTTGTGAACATACCTATTCCTATATGAGTGCTTCTATGCTTTGGTCTGACCTAATGTAGTTAAGTCTTAAACTTAGGTATTTCCGAAAGTTACCTAATTGACAAACGACATTGACGTTGAGTGTTGAAACAATGTTGTGTATGGATTGGTTTGCTTTTTAATACGCTTTTATTACTGTGGGCTGTGGATAAAAATATACCTACCTGAAATAGTTATATAGCATTATAGGGTATCTAATGGAAATAGAAGACAGTCGCCGAACGAGGAGTTTGATGCTGCTCAGCAATGGATAACGTTAAGTTATTGACATCATTGGCTACTGAGCTGCACAATATCTTGCGATATCGGATAAAAATAATTTAACGTTTCTTGTTGACATGAAGACTGGTGAGACGAAACTCCCGCGTCATTCTTGGCTGGTCCGGCGTCAGATAGGCCTTGATGACCGCTTTCTACCAGACCAGAGGCTTGCTCACTCGTTTGTTGGCCATTATAAAAAGTCACCCGATGCAGGTCAAATTTCAGTCATGACTCTGGTGACTCACAGGTACCAATTAGGTCATCAGTATCATTACGCGATGGAACTCGAATGGACGACAGATAAGGGCCAGTAATTTGCACTTTTAATGAAATCCACGATCCAATTCGTCTTTGGTAAGAAATCTAGTTTCCTAACAAGGCATGAAAATTGTGTTGGACCGTACAGCGTAACTATTAAATTCTATATTTAGTTGCAGAAATCAGTAATCGGTCAGTGGTTTGAAAACCGTTGTACTGCTCGGATGACTCCAGTTTTATTCTCTGCAGATGCCTCTGGTTTTATTGTGATTATTAGAATAATTATCATATTGTGTTATGAATATAATGATGAAGATAATCATTGTGACGAAAGCTCTAGGATGCCTGATATTTTTTATGTGTCGACAAATAAAATTACAAGTAAAAAAAACCTTTTAGAGACTTCAAAATAATGGACATTTAAGACTTAGGTGTATTGTTTTCTCATGGATGCCATTTGTCAGAACTGGATCAAATTGAAAGAGGACCACACGGGAAGTTCCAGCTATCAAATAAAAAAGAATCATCAAAATAGGTTCCTCCTCCTTTTTTGGAAGTCGGTTAAAAAGTAACACGGATGATTGCTATAGTGAGATGAGATAGCTATGTGGCAGACGTAGGTAGCTAAGATGGTTGAGTGGGCTACCATGCTACCAGCTCTCGGGATTGAACTTGGTCTCACTGAGTCCAGTGGATACGGGCTGCACTCCTGTTGCAGCCCGTATCCACTGGACCGTATCCACCGGCCGCCATCAAAGTCTCGTACGTTGTTCAACACGGTGCGCCAAGAGCAGAGGAGATGTTGATGGAGATGTTGAGGAGAGATGATTGGTGCAAAACCAAGATGGATAGATTCTCTTACTCATACACCATTTATGTTATCCCGGAGTCTTCCGTTCGTGGGTTTTAGTGGTCCAAGTGTTTTAGTGAGTAAACTTGGGAACTGTCGATCTTTCTTTTCTCTTCTTTCTTGGACGACATTCATCAATGGTCTTTGGAGTTTTTAATGTCCATTCCATGGGCGACAGCGACCACTTACCATCAGCCGGCTCGTCAGCTAGTTTATCGGCTGTTTTTTTTAACACATTTTCCTAGAAGAAGCTGGTATATCTGGAAGATTTCCACATTGTTAGCAAAAATAATCTATCTTTTGAGTTACGATGGATTTATTTACAACATCATAACAAGGCTCACCTAATCTACAAGATACTGCTCGTATACCTACAGACCGCTGTGACGACACGGGATCGATGAGACCGCACAAGCGCAATGCGCAAACCACGTGGCCGTCAACAGATGGCAGTGGCAGCCACTGCGCATGCGCCACGTTATTGAACGCACGCACACAATTACAAACGCACGACACTGACATAAATCATATGTTTCGTAAGCACGCGGCTACGAATTGCCTTCGCGCCTAATGACTATTCTGTGTTATTGAAGACTACGTCTTATTTCTCTCAGTTTAAGGTTGGTTTTGTTATCTTGAAATATTTTGAATGGCAGAAGCAGTTGAGTGAACTAAAATATGGTTCGTCGCGGGCAGCCGCGCTCGTCAATTACGTACAATCTGGTTACCGTTTACAGGTTCTTGCTTCTATCAATACTTTAATTGTCTAGGAAGCTGTTGTCTCCGTCGCACTCTTTACGCTTGAGAGAGAGGATGAACCATGAATGTAATAATAAACCACGTGGTCTATACTTGGCTCGAAAAGTTTGATCGCAAGTTTATGAAGTGATAGTAGGTATTTAACCAACAAGTCACCTTGAGGTGTAGGTTTATTAATGTCTTAGGTATCTATCGTACGTTATGTAGGTACCTATTTACATAGGTAAAAAAATAGCAAAAATTACGAGAGGCCTATATCCAGCAGTGAACGTCCAAAGACTCATGGATGGATGGATATTTCCTGCGTCTTCGCATTAATTTAGATATTGTAGCAACTTAAAAACGAATAGGTTACAGCTTTTAAAATTTATTGTACCTACTTAGTAAGTCTAGCATAATAATTATGTATAAGACTAGTTTTCCGCTTGCGGCTTTGCCCGGGGAAACTCTTAATTTCCGAATTCATTCTTAGTTCTCATTTGTGTCACTTAATACGAAGTTTCAAGTGAATCCACTCAAGAAATAAAAAGTTATCACCTTGAACATACATGCCAAATTTCAGCTTGTTGCGTTCAGCAGTTTCGGGTCTGCGTTGTCTGTCAGTCACTCAGTAACGTAAGAGTTATATAATATATATATGTATATGTAATTATATTGATGGATTTAGAATTTTAGACTACTAACGTAAATATTTATATCCACGTCATAATTGTAACGTAAGATGTATTATAAAATTTCTAAATAAGAAATTAAAATGATAGAGAGGAAAAAGAAAATTATGTTCCGAGATCATTAAAACTTTGATAGGCCATTACGAACAACTTTGAAAACTTTGTGTATTCGAAGTAAGTATTTCGAAGTGTCGTAAATACAGCTGTATAAAACTTCGCAACTTCACAGACGCAAACTTCTAGCTTCCGAAGCAATAACGTTGATTTGTATCCCAACTGCGACGGCATTGGAACAATTACTTACTTCCTATTTGGAATGTTGCCATTAGTGAATTATTTATAAATGGTATAAAAATCTATTCTAAAGCTGAAGAGTCCGTTTGATTGTTTGTTTGAATGAGTTAATTTTAGGAACTACTGGTTTGAATTGAAAAAATATTTTTGGGTTAGATAGACAATTTATCGAGGACGGCTATATTATTGCGCTTTATATTATTGCGCTACGATCAATAGGCGCGGAGCATCAATGAAAAACGTTGCAAAAATGGGGAAATATTCAATACTAGCGAACCGCCCTCGCTTCGCTTCGGGAAACTAATTCCTTCGGTCCATACAAACTTTCAACCTCTATTTCAGCCTCTTCATCCCTTTTTTTCGCAATAAAAGGTAGCCTATGTCCTTTCTCAGGGTCTAAAGATTGTCTGTGCCAAATTTCATCAAAATCGGTTGAGAGGTTTAAGCGGGAAAGCGTAACAGACAGACAGACAGACAGACAGACAGACAGACAGACAGACAGAGTTACTTTCGCATTTATAATATTAGTAGGGATTTGTAAACGGTAAAGAACAAATTTCCGAAGGCAAGCTAGGGGCTGGGTCACTACTCAGAAATGAGTCTTCTACAACCCATCGATGGCCCACGGCCCATACAGGGCCACGGCCCACTACACGCCACGGGTCTCTCCTCACAACGGAGGGGGCCTAGAGCATACCCCACATACTCAACTGAATTGATGATGCAAGTTATTGCCAATATTATAATACAACAAAGAAAATTTACCTCTAACAACACCTCTTGAGATTCATTGTAGTTTTATTACGACGCGACGTGTTTTAAGTCGGTTTTCTGTTTGGAAAATTGATATCAGTTCCATTATTGCATATAAATACTCCATAGATAAGATAAATTATAGTGTTATCATTAACCGACACTAATAAAAAATCTGTAGCTGGTCGCTGTCTGCACATAGAAGATATGAGAAGAACTTTTACGGTGGGTCTTTATCAAATATCAACGCACTAGAACCCAAAACAATGATTTTCAGATTTTTTGTCAGTTTGCCTGTGATTCTGTGACTTTGTATGCGGTAATCTCCGAAACGGCTTATTAGATTTGGGTGCGGTTTTCATTAATATATTGAGCTAAGCTTCACTTAACATTTAGTATTTTTTGTTTTATTTCAATCGGTTGAGAAATAAAAAAGTTACGTCCGTTTAAAGAATCTCATTTCCGAATGTGCGTATGGGACATGGACACTAGTAATAAAGTAAAATATTTTATTAAACTTTAAACAATAAAAAAGATAAATTATTCACGTGTTACATGTCTGTGATCTATGCTTACATATCCATTAAAGACAATGACGTGTTTTGTTCCAAAAGAAAATTACATTCAAAACTAGATTTACTCTAGACTAGACTTACAACATACGAGTTTTGCAATAAAATTAGCATTCGGATTTGGAAACGAATACTGCACTATTACTATTCAATCCAAAAAACTTGATTGGTCGTTTTTATTAATTGAATAGTGATGTAATTATGTAATTATACAGGTAGGAACAATAATGAGGTTGACTGTATTGGAAAAATAACACCAGAAAAATACACAATGAACACAAAAATTTCCATCACACTAAGATACAAAAATGTAGGCCGGAATATTTTTTTTTTCAAAACATTGTTATAATAGTCCTAAATATCATCTTTATACTGTGGTACTCGTAATAGTATTATAATTATATTACCGTGCTAGTTAAGTAGTTAGTACCTACACTACAAAATCATAACAAAAACAATACCAAAATTTTTAATTTAACAACAACAAACAAGACAAGAGTAAATAAAAAATAATAATAAAAAATTCGATTTATCAAAGAAAAAAATTAATTAATTTGTGGCAAATGCTCAATCGACGCTGGTGACAACTACCAGGCGTTCATAAAGTGTGAGGAGGTGGTTCGAGCGAGACATGTCGAACGAGCGAGTGTCGCGTTGTCGCATGAACGGCGGGGATCTATCGATTAGTTCTACCAAGAATTCTTTGATTATCTCCGTTGATATCAGTTTTTTCTAGCGATTTTATTTACATTTGTATAGTATAATGTCTTATTATTATAAAAGATTTATCAAAAATATTATAGTATTTTATGCTGGCGCCAATTAAACGCTATTTATAGTGAAATTACTTAATTACTCCTAATAGGTCTTACTTTATTACTTACACAATAGTCTAGGTAACAAAAGAGCTATAAATAAGACTACGTCCAATAATAACATTTAATTTTATCTGTTGAGTAAGTAGTACGTACCTGCCTATGTTACTAAATACGGTTGTTTTTTGTGATATAATGTTTTAAAATACACATTTTTTAGCATCAATAATCTAAAGAAGTCAGAAAAATGGTTTCTAAATCAATGATTATGAGCCATTGTGACTTTTATTACCTACGCTATTATATTTTATTACGAAAGTGTTTTTACAATTTATTCCTTCATTTAACGTAAAAATAAAATGGCAGCTTTAGTACGTTCAAATCCTTGATCACCAAGGCAACATGTACCTACAGAAGATTAGTCATAATGATGTGGACTTCTTGGAAGTCCGTGAAATTGCAGTGGAGGGGGGAGGGGGTTCGCAGTGGGTGGGCGTGCAACGTTGTTCCGATAGGCGGTAATTTATTACAGTTACCACTTATTTACCTCATTTCCAATATTCTACCCTTTGAATGGTCAGTCAGTATTGCAGTAATAAAATTAATGACACTTTTGTGTAGTACGAAATAATGGCATGTAATTTAGATATGACTGAACTTGAATTATGGTTTGAGTTGTGTCTCAAATTTTAGTAGACATTTGGTAGACGCTAGAAAGATATGAGTGCGGCTTCACTGGCGGCAACTCGTTGGTGACTCTTTTAGTGTCCTTGAGCCGCGATGACCACTCACGTGGCTGGTTTGTTCTTTTGGCGATTAACGTAAACCTGGCTACTTTAAACGAGTCATTTGACGCGAAGGTTAGGTACCATGCCGGACTGTTGTTCGTAGGGTCCTGGGTTCGATTCCCATCGGCGGAACTTTGTATGATAAGTTTAAATTGTTTTCGGTTTGGGTGTGTGTGTTCTTGGCTTCGTGTGTTCATGGCTCCCACGAGCACGACATAGAGAATTTATTTTATCTTATTAAATTTAATTTAATAATTCACTCTAAGGTTTGTACCCATAGGTATGGAGTTGCCAACTCTTGAAAGGACCAACCTGGGACACTGTTATGTATGTTGAGTGGAGGGGGGAGGGGGGGGGGGGGGACTGTCGGCCGGTTAGAACAACCGGAGAAATTATTGTTTTATTGATTAACCATAACCATTATTACCGGAGGCTCCCGGGCAATCCAGGAGGGTTGGGAACCCTATTTGTATAGAAAAATATGTATGCATAAAACAATAAGGAATCCTAGTGTGGGGCTATGAGTTGTTTTTATTTATGTAAATACCTAGGTATTTATAGTGTCAGGAACATTCTTCCTATAGGTACCTAGCTACTTCATTTTATAAACAAACATACGTACATAGGTCAATTTACCCAACAGAGAAATTAAACTGTTAATCATTGTTTTTAAAATTATTCTCGCAAAAAGTTTTCATTTAGGTAAAGTTACAATACAATAACATAATACAATATAATGTTTAAAATAGCGCAATAGTAGTCCCAAAAAACGAAAAATTCTTAAATCTCGCACAATCCATTAATCGGGTATTAGACCCAATTGTCGACTTTATCAAAGTTACGTAGGTATAAGCAAACATTGGCTAAATTTGTCCACATCTGCCGTTTCCCAGGAACGTGCCAAGTCCCCCTAATCTCCTTTAAGGATGCCACGCGGTGTTTAGACAGAGATGGAAATACAATAATAAGAAGAAAAGAAAGGGAAAGTAGGAACTGGAACGTTTTACAAGCACGTTTCGGTTGACGGGTCCCGAACAAAATGAATGGAGGGCAACCGATTAAAATACGTAGCATTGGAATGAATGAAAAGAATACAGCTCTTTTATACTTCTAAAACTAGTGGCTTTTAGTTATGGCAAAATAAAGTTGAAAATTGTTTAAGCTTGTGCAAAGGGAACTTAAAAAAGGTAATAGCATTGAAGTAACGGAATGAATAAAAATAAATATCTATTGAATATTAAGTGACGTCATTGTGTAATCTTTAGCATGTAAATAATAAGGTTTAAAATGGGTCGTAAATCGTCTTGAGGTGCAAGGATACAAAAACGTGTAACCCGAAGTGAGCTTGAAAAGAAGTGATTACTATATCAGCTGTGATTATTTTGAGCTATTTTTGTCTTGTTGTTTGTAATAGGGAGGTTTTTCCTTACGAACCGTTAAGTACCTTTACTTACGAAACTGAGTGATTTTGAACAACTTGAAATATTAATAATAACCTGTAAGTAAATATGTTGGTTCCAACCCATTAATGGCCCACTAGTCCCACTACTAAGCACGAGTGTTTCCTCATACTTGAGGAAGCATTATAGCATACTCCACCACGCTGCTCCAGTGCGGATTGGTGGAGTGGTTAGTGGCCAACCCATGGTGTTGGATGTTTTTTATGCCACCTTAAGACACCCGCGGCTTTAAGTACCCTCTGAAGCACGGAAGCGCCCAAGAAATTTTTGCTAGCGCACTAGCGCTCAATTCACTTCCTACTGTAAAGTTTCATCAAAATCCGTTCTGCATTTTTGCGTGAAAGAGTGACAAACACATAGGTACTTATATAGTCACAAACTTTCCAATTTATAATATTAGATACCTAAGATGTTATGTTAAATAGGAGAATTGGTAACCGTTTTAAATTATTAATTACCTTCGTAGTTTATGCTTATTTCAACACAGCATCAAAAATATCACAGAGACATATTATTGTGGGTACCTCAACGCAGCATCAAAAAGTTGCAGCGATTAACGTGTCGACTTTTTGTTGCTGCGATGTGGCGATGACACGTGACCGTTTTCGCCAGAGAACTAATTCTTTAGTAAATAATATGCAGCACGGGAGTTAACATTCTTTCTTTAAAATTTACACATTAATGACGTAGGGTTATGTTTGTTTATTTTTAATCAGCTGCATCTATTTACTGGCCTCACAGATGTTTTCTGCATTGTACAGTAGGCAACTAACTGGGTGATTTACCTCGGTCGATATAATATGTAGAACTGTAATAAATACCTCTTTTGATAATCCCTGGCTCGCACATAATATTATATACGTTTAGTCACGGTAATAGTATCATACAGTATTCTATCTTTTTACAAACGGTCGGAACGTGAATCATACCTACGCGCCTCGGAGTTTAGTAGACATTAAGTATACAACAGCCAGAGAAACGCCATAGGGACGATCGAACGTGTGGGTTTGTAATCAGGAAGCGTGCGTATATAACCTACCCACTAACATTCACTACAACTAGAAAGAGGCGGCCCTAGCGCGCGGGGCAGTAGGCATTTATTTCAAGCACAGGGCCGAGTCACCGTTGTTAAGTTAAGAAGTTAAGTCTAGACCTTCGCTCTGGCTACAACCCATTAATGGCCCACTACTGAGCACGGGTCTCTCCTCATACCTGAGGAGGCCTAGAGCATACTCCACCACGCTGCTCCAGTGCGGATTGGTGGAGGGGTTAGTGGCCAACCCAAGTGTCGGAAATTTTAGTATTGTAGACCTTCGCTCTACTCAAAACTTATCTCTTTGTACTCCTTCTACTTCTTCTTCTTTATTCCATAAATCTTTTTTTGTATATGCGATCCAGCTTTGGAATTCTCTCCCTGTTAGTGTTAGACTCACCATCACTTGACTCTTGTTAAGAAATATTACCGTAAAGTAAATATCACTTGATTGCTCCATTATTTATTTAGAACTATCAAATTTATAAACTGCACTTGAGATATTGTTTGTTGTGTATGAAGAGTAAATGTATTTACGAGTATAAATATTGTGTAGGTACTAGAGCCTTTGCCCGCGGCTTCGCCCGCGTGGAATTTGGTCTGTAAAAAGTATCCTATGTTACCTCTAATACCTCCAAAAATATGTGTACAAAGTTTCATGATGATCGGTTAAGTAGTTTTCGCGTGAAAGCATAACAAAGTTACATTCAATTCACATTTATTATAATTATATTATATTTTGTGTATTGTATTATATTTATCTTGTTTTAAGACATGTATCTGTATATGATATATGTATATTTTCACTTAAAAATTTCTATGAGCACTACATACATACTTCGGTATTACACTGTACCTACACCCTACCAATATCCCTCGATTTTTCTCTTTGTCATCTTCCCAAAGGTGATCTAGAAGAAATCGCTATTTAGATAAGCAGATCGCCTTTTGTGCACAACTAGTATAAATTGTAGCATTCATTTATGGTATACAATAAATTGTAATAAATTAATAAATAAGTAAATTGGAAGTAGGTATTATGTAAATTTTGGTGCTTAGGTCTAGTAGTATCTAAGTAGTACCTACTAAGTAGAGTTACTGATCCTAACTGTTGAGCGAAGAAATTTGGGGTCGAATCCCAGTTGAAGCAGCTACACAGTTATACGTATGGGAACAATAGATCTGCCTTTGTATTCACACACTTACGTCATTGAAAGATTTTGTGTCGGGTAATCTTATGGGTATATCTTGCTTTGAAACTTGATATACGGGCATTCTAGATCGCTCCAACGGATTAAAACAGATATGGGCTGTGTTCCGAACTGTACTGGCGAGCGAAACTCGGTCTATTCATTAGCGCAAATTACAAACTGATGATCACCAACGACATCAATTGACTCGCCTACTAGGAACTGTTGATAGGAAACGTCAATCACAAACATATTGCGACTGTGCGCGTGTGTACATTACTGCAAGTGGTAACGGCAGGGTCGACGGCCGCGGGAGCGGGACGGGGAATGCGACGGGGCATGTCGTGGAAAGGGATGGATGAAAAGAGGTACCGGCAAATACGGTCGTAAAGTAAAAGTCGGCTTTTTGTTCACTTTGTGCTTTGAGTGTGAGGAAATGCTGGCCGGGTTTACAGCGCCGCTTTGCACGAGTTTTCTGTTAGTGCCCTTGAGGCTTAGGTACATTTTTTTGTGTTATAAAAATATTTCAAAAGCATGTTGTTGGTGTTCTATGGAACCGTCAGGTTGTGGATGGAAAGTGCACGAAAAATGCCTCTGAGCTGAAGTTGGCCATTCATAATATTCATAATTAAATATAATTATTAAGTATTACATAGTAATTAAATAATTTAAGTTGATACCAGAATACTTACGTACCTATCTAATAACCTAAGTAACGGACGGACGGGCGGACTAAAAGCTGTTTAGACGGTTACAGTATTACCTTATCCTTATCAACTTAAATACGTTAGATACCTTAAGCATTCCATGCACATTCTGATAATCCTTCTATAAAATTTAAATGAATACATTAGGAGTTATCGCAAAATAAAAAATAAATTCAAGCGGGGCTCTTCCACATATTAACAATAAGTAGTAGGGCCTAGAGTTCGCCTGGGGACTACCCCAGGCGAAATCTAGGCCTCAACTCTAGGCTCTACTACGGCGGTAGTAGGTACAGGTATTACCGCCTGCAATGTAGCTACTTAGTACCATTTCTACCGTGTAATCATTGTTTTAATAGAAAGCTTGGAGCCGGTTACACTTTTTTAGAGGCGACCATCTCTGTTCACAAGGGAGCAACACATATGTGACCGAATTAGAACGAGACTCTTACTAACAATTACTAACTGGACTATTACTAACAACAACGAATAGGAGTAACAGGACTAACTATCACAAACAGTCTCTGTCCCAGTCTTCATACTTACTAACAAACTAACAACTGATGTTCTAACACCGTCTGCTAAAAGGACTAACTATCCTAGTCGCCATTGGAGTCTTGTTCTAGGTCGGTCACTGTTGTCATGGGCGGCAGCGGAAGGGTGGTGCTGTATGCTGGTTTGCTACCTCAATTCCATAAAAAATATTTCGTCGCAACAAGTCGATGCGACATTGCGACAGAAAAAAACATACTTATACCTAGGTATAATATGCTCCGCTACTCGTGCGAAGCCGGGGCGGATCGTTAGTTCGTTAGTTACCTTTATGTTAGTGGTGGACTACCATCCCACCTGATGGTAAATGACGATGTGCTCTTGGGTGGTAAAGATCAACTTGTTCCAGTCCTTCACAATACCTGCGATTATCAAATGACGGATCAATTTATTATTATTTTCATCATCATCACAATCCATAACTGTCCCATTGCTGGGCACGGGTCTCCTCTCACAGTGTGAGTGTGAGGGGTATAGGCCATAGTCCACCACGCTGGCCAAGTGCGGATTGGTGGACTTCACACACCTTTGAGAACAATATGGAGAACTCTCAGGTGTGCAGGTTTCCTCACGATGTTTTCCTTCACCGAAGCAAGTGATAATTAAATATTAATACGCACATAATTTTTGAAAATTATTATTTTATTTTATTATTATTTTACTTAGTTCTAATTAGTTAACTAATAAATTCTCTTGTCATTATTTTCCAGTTTGATAAAACAGCTGATACAGTGGCGACGAATTATCTTGACAGGAAGACATTTGACATTTCAATCAACGCAAAAGGTGCAAAATCCGTGTTTGAATAATTTGAAGTCGAAAGTCATTATTACCCTGAAGAAGGGTTAAGTCAACAAACGGGTAGGGCGGGGCACACTGATAACATCACCATATAATTAATGGCTTGCCACTACGTGGTTCTTTGAAAATTACTCGCGTAAAAAGTAGTTATAAAGTAGTGCAGTAAAAATTGTAACAATTTTATAAGGAAGGGCGTAGTACTCGTAGCTGTAGATTTTAATACTGTATACTTACCCCAGAATAAAAAAAATTATCGACTCTTGGATTCCGAATTTGACATTATCTAAAAATCAAGTTTTGTGTTTTTAAGCTATTGCATAGCTTTTATCGCGGGCCTTGAGCGTGGGGACCGAATCCAGAAATTCCGTAACGAAAAAAACCTAACACCCCCAATCAGCGCCATCTAGTACCTTAATACTAAGGTATGGTACGTATGTTTTCTACAAACTAGATGGCGCTGTTCTGATATACCTATATAACTTCTAATAATTATAATTGCATAAGTTGATAAAAAATGCTATGCAATAGCTTTACCGCGGCAGTCTCCGAGTGCCACATTTAATTTTTATTTGTTTGTCATAGGTAGGTATGCGATTCCTATTTAATTTACCTATACTATGCAAATAGGACAAATATCTCTTTTAAAAATATATGTACATATATTGCAAAAACAATCATTGGGCGCCTAACATTTGTTTTATTTAAGTGCACAGGGTGAATTGCATTATTAGTGTACAAAAATATTCACTGACCGAAAGCCATTTCCCATTTCTTACGAATAATAAAAACTAAAACTTTTCGCAGAAAGCCAGGCCGTGTCGTCGCACCAAATGGGTAGATTGGGGTAATTGAGTAAACAAGGGGCGCGGGGCGGGGTCTGCGATGCTATCTGCAGGAGCCCGGGGTAATTGATGTTTACAAACCTGTAGCGTCTAAAACACACATGGTTTTATAACAAACCTTTGGAATGAAACTTTAAAAATATGTGAATATTTCGATGCTGATGTAAGATGGAGGTTATGGGGCGAGGTGGTAGACTGTAACTAACTAATGTACTAACACCCTCTCCTAACTGGACTAACGATCCTAATCCCCATTTGAGTCTTGTTCTAGGTCACAGTTGTCATGGACTGCAGCGAAATGGTAGTGCTGCATACTCGTATGCTACCTTAATTCAATAAAAATAAAATTTGAAACAAACTATATACTTACGAGAAAAACAGGAGAGAACAATTTTATTACAATAATTTTATAACATATTCAAGCAATGATTTATATCTACGTACAATACTTATAATAACTAAATGCTTAGTTACTTATAATTAAAACAAAAACCAGTTAATCACCTTTACCTTTGGATCCCGGAAGGCACGTTCAAAGTTAATACGCAAACAGGAACAATCGTTTCTTTACGCGGCAATTACGAGCTCCCTCAAATTGTCTGACCCTCATCAACGGAAGCAATTAGTCGGAAGCTATTCTAATCGCATTCAATATTAACAATAGATCCTTATTTATAAACATACAAACATATAAGTACTGGCGTGTAGAAAAAACAAAGATATAGTTATATTGTGATTCCGACATATCATAATCATTGCAACCCATCTGTACCTGTGAATAGCCTATGTGATATAGGTTTGAATGTTGGACTCCCAAAAAGGGGGCCTCGGGTTCGAATCCTGTAGGTATGCTCCTCTTTATTGCTCCTTATTTCCGACTTACTTATAAATAAATAAAAAACCTTGGTAATAAAAACAAAAATGCATTATAATTTACTGTTAAGATTCATAAATTATTGTAATTGATTTTAAAATTATTTAATTCTGAAGTGTATGTATGTACATACATACTCGTATCATACTTAAATGTTTAAGTATGATACGGGTAGGTACTCACAATACGTTCATTTATATATCCGCCGATATTTCGATCCAGTTGCATGGATCATGATTGTGATCAAGACCAAACAGTCAAATCATGGAGCAATTATAAAAAAATAAGAGTAATTAATTTTTATCTTAATTTAATACCAATCATTCATTTATTTTTCCTCGTCTATGCCACTTACATTAAATAATTTATTTAATATACCTATAATTCTAGTTTAGATATCCCAATAAATAATTCTAATTCGCCATTTCACAAATCTCCAAAATGTCACGCATATTAAATCAATGAGTTGAAAGGTTAAATGCACCCCTACGAACCGATTACCCTGGCCCCTACAAATTGTACCTGCAAATCCAATATCATTAATCGGGGTGAGGAACCCCTACCAATTAATATATAATGACCTCATTACAATTTACGTGGGAATATTTATCAATCAAATCCAGACTTTGTTATTTCAGCTGCGCACGCGCATAATGACAAAAGAATGAAAAGACCTTAATTTTTTTCTGTAAATAACCAACATACAAGCTGACGAACCACATGATGGGAATTGTAGATCGTCGTCTTTATGTGTAAGGGGCTCAAAACAAACATACAAACAAAAAAACAACAGGTTGCACTCCGGGAGTGCCGGCAGAAGTGAAAACTTGAACATTTTATTATTTTTATAAACAGAAGTAAATCAGTTGTCCTACTACCTACTTTAGTTGTGTAGCAACCCTACATTTATAAAAATACCTAGTGTACATATATTCAACGTTGCCATGGCACATTATAAATAACAGTCCCACTGACAGTTTAAAAGGAACCTTATTACCCATCCCAAAAAGTGCACAACGCCCGCTAAAGAACTTTTCACTTCAAAAATACGTTTATTCGCTCTGACAAGAAGTTACACTAGTTATACATAACTATTACCTGCTGATTCAATTATATCTGAGTCCCAGCTGACCTCCCCTACTCCTGGTGCACTCTGCTCACAACGGACGAAGTTACGGCACCCAGCACCTTTTTTTAAGGTCTCTGGACTTTGCACCATCCGGTTTAATCCCAAAGGTACTCTAGGCTGGGTGGGGCTGCGGCTGGCTCTCTACTCTCTTGCTTGGCTCTGCCGCCAAACAGCTTGTCTTGTTTATTTCACATTAGCCTACAAAAATAATCGGTATTCTCCAGCAGTTGTTTGAAAAGATCGGCCGGTGAACAGTTGCAAACCATCGCGTTCTTAGTTATGTCCACAGAAATGTGATAGCGGTAGTTGGATGTACGTACGTAAGTTGGAGGTATTGATGTGGGCACGTAAAGCCGTCCGTATCGGTTGTATGCCATGTCGGAGGCCTTCGGGCGGCATAAAAACTTTCCACCCTCGGGTTGACAATTAAAACCCAAGACTCAGGAACGTTATACCGATATTGTAACCACTAGGCTTTACCAGAATTTATCGTAAATTCACCATCATGCGAACGACTAATTTGGTTTAGCTACATTGTACCACTTTGTAAGCAGGTAGATGATTAATGATTATGATCGCTACTAGGCTTACCAGATACAGGCGTATCAGTTCCGGGACAAATACAATAGCTTGAGGTGAGGGTCATATTATAAAGGGAAAATATATAACTAAATTAAGTTACCTACCTACCTACCTACCTACCTACCTACCTACCTACCTACCTACCTACTTACTACTAAGTATTCCTACGGGCCGTATTCCTACGGGCCGTATATCTCTACCCACCAACCGTAACACGTAGGTTGCACACGTAATTGCACACTAGTGAAGTGTGCAATTTTATAAATTATAAAAACAAAACAAAATTGAGCATCTCCATAAACTTTACAACATAAAATAAAGTAGTAGAAAATAAAGTTGAGTTATTATTACGTAAATAAAAGAAGGTGTTTAAAATCCGTGACAGTATCGTCTAATTAAGGGACACGGGACAGTACGCAAAATTCCAGGACAGTCCCGGATTTCCCGACCACCTGGCAACCCTAACCGTACCCCATCATTTGCTACCAATGCATTGAATCAGTAGGGGCGATCTTCGATTTTAATAATCTGTGATTAGAGCTTTGCGTGACTTAATAATACGGCAGGGAAACACAGGAACACTTGCATAAAGTAGGTATGTATGTCCGGGATTTTGAAAGTTTTAGAGTCAAAGAAGTGACTTTACATCGGAAGCGGGGCAAAGATGTTCAGATAAATAAACGTTGAAACACTTTCTTTTATCGAATTAAGGTGGCAAATCACATGCAGCACCACCCTTTCGCTGCCGCCCATGACAACTGTGACCGACACAGAACAAGACTCAAATCGGGACTAGGATGATTGCATTGTCAGCAAACGGTGTTAGAGGTTAATCACATGCAGCACCACCCTTTCGCTGCCGCCCATGACAACTGTGACCGACACAGAACAAGACTCAAATCGGGACTAGGATGATTGCATTGTCAGCAAACGGTGTTAGAGGTTAGATTCGTTAAGAGGTATAAGGACTGCGGCAGGGGCTGTTAGTAATAGTTAGTAGGTACTGTCAGTTGTTGTTACTAATACCTAGTCCTGTATGTTTCTGAACAGTTCAGCCGTGACCAAGATCCATGCAACTGGTTAGAAATATCGGCGTATCAAAAACATATCGTGAGCTACCCGTATCAGTCACATAAACATCTGTCCCGATCGGGAATCGAACCCGGGATTAATGAAGAATCAATGCTCATCTAAATTTTATTGTAAAATATGGTTCACGTGTGGTTACTGCTATAGGTAATCGAAATTTGAAGCTATAATATGGTTGTCATGGATGTTATGTCCACATAATACACGCACCTTAGAATAATAACACTATAGAAAGACAGTCTTCATACAAGCGCTCTTCTAAAGTGAAGCACTAAACCGAAACTTTCCCGAACTTCGGCTGCGGATAATCATATGTTATTAGCAATAATACATAAATAGCTTTTCAGATATTTTGCTGGACAAATCGTCATAATTCTTTTTTTCGCGAGACACGTTTGGCGTGCGTTGACATGAGCTGCCCGGTGTTTGGAGCCAGCTTCAAAACGGCCGCGCGGACTTCGTTTCTATAGTGTAATTATTCTAAGACACGCACTCAGTTTATAGGATAGCGACACACTGAAATTTTCATCATGTTCCCCTTATTGACTTAAATCGATTTCTTTTATAAAGAGATAAAAATTTAATTTAATTGTAGGGTAGAAATTAAACAACTACTTATTTATAAATTTAAAGTATTATATTATAATATTACCTTTCAAGATATACATCACTAATAACTAGGTAGCTACTTTTAAATGATACTTATTATGCATGAAATGTTACTTTAATCATAATATTTAATTATTTATTACACGAGGTTAGTCAGGAAGTGAATTGTATTATTCCTAATGAGGAACTATAAAGATTTTATACATTCGTAATAAAGAAATATTATGTTACGTTAATAGGCATAAATCGAACCAAAATTATTTTGGAGGGTATGGAGGTAGCGAACAATCTGGCATTACCCCAATAAAGAGTCGCTATCCTTGCCCCTATACACCCAATGTATTTTAATGAATATTGGTTCTTACCTTTGAATATTTAACAACTTTTTTATAGAATACAACATCATTTTTTACACCATAATTATAATCAATTTATTTTTAAAATGACACACTTATTAGGTGGGCAGTAGCAAACCCATAATTAAGAAAAATGTAATAGTTTAATCAAAGCTCATTTTAAAAAGTAAGAGTACCTAATCAATTTTAAAACAATTCGGTATAATCATACCGAATTGTACACATACCGACTCTAAGATGCTTATTAAAGTTACCAACTAAACTAGGACGTAATTACCACGATAATATAACTAATTTTTAATTACTTACTCACGTATCAACAATAAACGAGGAAAACATTGTTACTGCAATATTGCTGTAACAACCTTCAGAGATTTCACGATTACATACAAATACTATTAGTTGTTAGATATAATATTTGATAACTATCTTATTATTAGACTTTATTACATTGCAAGTTCTTAATTATACATCGAGGTCACTGCAAAATTACACATTTAGTAAAATCACACTCATAACATAATGGCCAATGCTGAGTGCGATCCATTTTCGTCAAGTTATTTTACTTCGGCAATCTGCTTTTATTTTAATTTTATTTATTTTTCAGTTCAGTTAACAGTTACTCAACTGTTCGTTAGGACCGTACAGCAGCAGTTACATGCTGTAACTAGTACGAATATAATAATTGAATGGTACTAATAACCAGAACTGGTATTGAATGGTAGAACATTCGAGACACAGAATCACCAACACGCCGGTAAGTAGATAATTCATGATGAATGATTAAACCTTTAAGCTAGCCATGCACGCTAGGGTATACCTACCTGTAATCTGTATAGGTAAATTTGAGCGCGTGTGTTGCACAACTGTGCATAAATAATATGCCCACTACGTAGCTGAACTTGATGTAAAACGTTTTCTCAAATTTAAAAATTGCTAGCAGCTGACAAGATATTGGAAGCATGAAAACATCACCTAGGGATCTTAAGGTTAATAAATTTATCAGTGGGACTCCCTATATCTTTGCCCTGTCCTGGCACTGGGTATCCAATGTATAATACCTGTTATCTTATACTATAAGATAACATAAGGTACATCTACATAATTATATCTAAATGTCCTCCACAATCAATATACGTATACAAGTAACAAAAAAAGCAAACCACCCAACTGGAAGATTTTAGCAAGCATCTATAAATTAATTGAACATAATCTAATTAAAAACTGATTATCTACGTAAAACCTACTCAAAGTCTCATACTAAACACTCCTGACACACGCCTCAATCCGTCAGCTCAACAGAGTCGCAGGAGAGGCGTCGATACCGCTACCCACACAGGAGGCTGCCGTCTTCTTCCTCGCCAATTTGAAGAATCGCCTTCTGGATGATCCGTTTCAACCTTCTCCGCAAGGCCTCAGATCGGAGCGTCCGAAGTTCAGAAGCTACAAAGTCACCGAATATCTGTTGGGAGTTTTAAAACATTTAATTTTCTAAATTATGTTTTCTGAATTCGGTGAAAGGATATTCAGGTGGAGATCTCTTTCTTTCTTGACTGATAACGCATTGGTGATGCCGTTGTTTTATTACATTACTGATATTCATGGGCGACGCTGACCACCTTCAGGTAGCTTGTTTGCTCGTTGGTTGACTATTTACATTAAAAAATCGGAGACAGTCATCAGGACTGCTGACAGAAGTGAGAACTTCAAACTTTAAAAAATTTAAAATAACACAATAGTACGAGAAGCAGACCGCTGCGCATGTTTGTTTGGTTGCGCATTTTAGTTGGTTGCGCATGTCACGGCACGTTGTTCACGCGAACCCATCAGATTTCCCCTACTATTAATCGTCTAACGCGCCTATAGAAGTTTTCACTTCAAAAAATATTTTCTTAAAGTAAAAAAATATTTTTTAAATATGGTTACCAACTAACATAGCCGAAAGAAGAAGAATCTACTGTCAAATTCCCAGCCGCAGCACAACATGTCATAGGGCGATTGACTCAAGCAATAGGGTGGTAGCTAATCACCAGAAGATCTTCACGGAAAGATAATTGGAACCATTCGCGAAATAATGTATAACTTACTTGGCATTCGTCAGCATTCAATCCTGGTCGGAGTCTCGGCAGAGGCTGTTCGGGCCACATCATGGGGTGGGCGCTGGGTGGTAAGGGGGGCGGCGCAGATGCGGCTACCCTCAATGCCTTGACGGGCTTCGGCATCGGCGGAGAACTGGCGGCGGCTGCGGCTTTCATACGGGCCCCGAATTCAATCTCTTCGTCAGCTTGGAATTCTGCGAGCTGGTACAAAATATAAAGAAATAAAGATTTCACATTGTAAAAAGAAAAGACCCGTACGGTTCAATGGTTACTGCACCGGACTGTGATTCAAAGGTTCCTGGGTTCGATTCCCAGCGAGGCGGAAATTTGAATGATCAGTTTAAATTTTCTATTCCTGGTCTGGGACTTACTACTCGTAACTCATAATTTGTAATGCAGCCAATGCAGGTTGTAAGTAGATAGGTCAAATGTCTTTCTATGTAGAGTTGGAATTTCAACTTGTAATCTCAGCTATTTTTTTTAGTATCGGTAGGTACCTACATTATAAATAACGATTACTGAAATGAATACTGAATTATCCGTTCTTTACTTACGTATGTGGTAAGTTACAATAATCTAATTTATCTTCCTATTGTATCATTTTTTGGTATCATAATATTCATACTCGATGACCATAAATTTATTTCATACCCTACCCACACTTATTACGTAAATGTTATATTATGTTATATTTTTTGTTAGTGAAATAGGTAGGTACCTACTTACCGAAATTAATATTTATTACTCACTAAAAACATATTTTAATGTTAGGAATCTGAGTGGCTAATTTGTACAAAAACTTGAGATCGCTATCAAAACACGTGTAAACAATAGTCGACGTGTGCACGTGTCATCAGATGACGTAGGCTGCGTGGGTCGGACGTCACGAGCTACGTACCGCTAAGTTGACACCTTCGACATTCTCCAGGGGGTCGGCGTCAATACAGTGCTGACGCACGATGAACGACAACGCATCGAAGTACTCCCAACTGCTCGTCGGCGTACTCCCGTCACTATACTCAGACTGCCGCCTTTTTATCTTCCGCAACTCATTGTTCAATTGCGTTCTCAAATTATGAAGTTTACGAACGATCTCCTCCGCAGTAGTACCAAAATTTTCCGCCAAATATTCGTGGCGCCCGTGGCGCGCGTTTTTGTCTTTATGCATCGGGTGTCTCGTATCCCAGAGTTCCTTGCAGTCGTGTTCCAACATGTATATCAATTTCATGGTGTTCTCCGAGTTCCAATGAGGTTTGTTTTGTTTGGAGTAGCCATCGTCACTTCTTTCATCGACGTCGTTTTCCACCTTCGCCCAGAGCAGCTCACAGGAGTTGGAATTGGAATCCATAACGCGCACGGGACGCATAACTGCGTATCGCGTCACTAACCGCTCTAGCGAGACTGAGGCGCGGGGTATGGAGACGGAGAGTCCACGAGAGCGCAGAGAGCGGCGACAGCGGTGTGCGGTGTCGCACGAAGCGGCAACGTCGCAGCGTAGCCCGGCAAGGCGGAGTTGCCGCTCGGAAGACTCGCTGTATGCCCGCGTGGCATTCATAAACATGAGTGAAGTGCTAATCGGAGTAGTCCGGAGTAACAACGAATTAGCAATGATTAGTACGGCTACAGAGAAAGGAATCTTTTACGTCGTGTCTTTGAAGTTATTTCGTTCAAAATTATAAATCTCAAAAAATATTGAAATGCGCGGAAAATCCTTTGGAGAGAAGTCGGATAATGTCAAAGTAAAAGAAAGCTCTGGTAAATTTCATCTCGCAATTCGGTTATCAGCTTTCAGAAATGTGCCCAAGTGAGCAGCAAATATCCCATATATTTTCTTAGTAGGTATATTCCAAGATTAATTAATGGCTGTGTCTATCTGTTCAGTATTTATCGATTATTCAGTACCCGCCTGTGGCAACAAATTTCCTTGCAAAGTGGGTACCCACAGCGTTGCTAAGCTGGACCGCTCCATCCAGTTAATCTGTTAAAGCTGGTGCGAGGTATCACTTCCTTCATTCTGGTATTAGGGTTGTCACACACTTAGTTTAATATTTTATTAGGAAACAAAAATAGTTATAAAATTCAATACCTAAGTACTTACTTAAATCTATGAGATATGAATAGTTACATCTAAAACTAGGGCAATACCTACGCTTTTGCAATAAAAATAAGTTTAAGTTTCAAATAAATAAACGCTAAAATACACCTACTCAAGCACCATGATTCACTGTCTCGCGGGAGGCATGACATGAACAACACAAATAAAATAACACATCACTAACCCCCATGACCCAAGCCCGGCCGGGAATCAAACCCGGGACAAAAGTTTCATTGCCAATGGGAATTAAAAAAAAATTGATCAATAAAACAAAATAGAACAAAAAACAATAGAACTGGTAATTACCTACCCTAAATGTCAATACTTAAACATTTACGCGTATACCACCATAATCACGAGCAAAATGTATAAATTAATCAAATAACCTTCAATTATTCTCAGTTCCGACCACGACAGTGACAACCCTACGCCCATTATTTTAATGATGGTCGTTAAACGAATCCTGTTTACAAAATATTTAACGGCACGTTTAATGGTAAACTTGCCGTACGATCGCACTACCGCGCCGTGCCGCGCCGTGCCGCGCCGCGCCGACTGTACGGTGAACACTTCTCTAATTTATGGCATTTCAATTTAACAGAAATCTTCAAACTATTAACTACTATTAAACCCGCTCTCGCTTCGCTTCGAAAAGCGATACCACTAAGGTATCGCTTTTACTTAGTACCCACACACATCAGATGGTTACAGTGGAATTTTAAAATGGATGGACGAGTATCCGTAATTTCAAATGGTTACCCCTAATTAACGGTATTTATGTGTACACTTATACCATTGCGGACATTTCTGTAGATAGGTATTGTTGACATAAGTACACAATTCCATTGTACCTACACGAAACGAATTGCTTTTCGAATATCGGACCGCATTAATGACCAGCTTTGTCCATAGTAATTAACATGGTGTTACATGCGGCGAACGTGCGTCGCGCGCGGATTACCCCCTCGATACTATTATTATTGCCGTCGGAGCTTTAAAAGATATAATAACAAACAATTTATACCAATAAACGGTGGCACTCACCCTTGTACGCAACATAACAATAGAATGGGGAACTGACAGTGATCTCTTGCTGCCCAGGAGTAAAACGACATTGTTATTAGTAACAAGTACTTATTGAATATCCCGATCTCGCAGGCCAGGGATCGAAAGTTTCTAAAATTATAGACGTATTAGAAATTAATTTTATAACTTGTTTCGGTAAACCGTAAAGGTGACATCGTGCGGAAACCTGCACACCTGACAGTTCTCCGTAATGTTTTCAAAAGGTTTGTAAAATCTGCCAATAGGTAATTGGGGCACCAGCGTGGGGGACTATGGTCCGCATACTCTCATTGCAAATGACACCCTAGCTTAACATTGAGACAGTAATGAGATGCGAAGAAGAGTACTTTTTGACCGCTAATGGCAGACATAGTCTTGAGCGTTCCCGTGCTTCGGAGGGCACGTAAAACCGTTTCGCAGGTGCATTCGTTTTACTTTATATACATAAATTTTTATAGCAATTTATGTATATGTAAATTCGTATTTTCGAGGTATGGTTCGAAATGTAACTGCTGAGGGCAGTGGAACAACATAAAAAATCAGCCAAGTGTGAGTCGCACACGACGGGTTCCTTACCACCATGCAATCTAAGCCAAAACATGTTTCTTGTAATGTCTTCAAGTTTTATCGTCATTCTACTTGTTATTTGTTGTTATGGCACCTATTATAGCTCCTGTAATACACTTTTAGTGATAAATTCAGACGTCTACCTATTTATTACATTTCAAGAGATAAGATAAGAGAGAGAGAAATAAATGTAGATAAAGATAGAGATAAGAGAGTCCGTGACAGACTGACGGATGGATTGCGGAGTAGATCTGACATGTAAGTGAAAACAATGACAAACTTCTCGGTTTCGCGATTGAGAGGCAACGCGTCGCTGACCTTTGGCGTTATGGATGTCGCTCTCCCATTATGTGTCTACGAATAGAACGCGCACAAACATTTTCGTTGGAATTTTGCATATTGCTGTAGTTCTGACGACAATGCAAATTGTACTGCGCTCAGGATTGGCACCAGTCGAGGGAACTCCTCAACGGTTAACAGCACAGTGACTATATTAATTGCTCTGCATTTTTAATTTACTTAGCATTATAAAAGCGTGATTTAAGTTTTCAAATTACTAATTTAATGTAATAATGCCGCGGTTAAGTGGCAATAAAATACGGAACGAGCTCGTGTTGTGTCGTCATCGTGTATATTTGCTCTATTGTAAAGCTTTAATAGGGATAGGTATGTGTACCTACTTACTTGAAGGTTTTATCTCCGTACTTCACTTATTTTACGACAAGCCTGCGGTTTTCGTACGTCATGTTCGTGAGTAGGTCAACAGGGTCACGTTACTTGAGAGAATATATGTATGTTCAAGTATTCCAAGGTTAAGTTTAGTGTCTATTCACGTACCACGCCAACACCATAATCACACCATAACCACTCCACAAACCTCGTGTGTGAGGCGATCGTTCGGTTGTCACGCTCGTAAAAAACCTAAAAAACAGTATCGAGGAGAAAGGGATAAAAGACTTAAACATCACAATACGTCATGCTAAAAACTCCATACAAAAACACAACAATAAAACATCCCCGTGCGGTCGGATTATCCGAGACCGGTCAGCGGGTATCACCCGACGCCCCCACCCCAACAATTGTACTTTTTAAACGTAATTACCATAGATTGGATTTGCGGGCGGGAGATACTTGAAATTCAGAAGAAAGCGGTCGTTGGATAAAGGGATTGGTTAGGTTCAATTTACAGTCTGAAAGGTTAGACGATTGTATCTTTAAAAATACTTTTTACTACATCGAGATATAAGTACTAACGTACTAGAGAAGCTACCTCAAATAACTGAATTGTCCTATTCTTCGTAATTTGTAATTTGTTCGCTGCAGCGCTAAAATAATAACAATTCGTCTAAACCGAAAACTAATTAACCACAGCGCTAGATTTGCGGAAGTGTATTTATTCTCGGCAAAAAGGTCTTAAGCGCCATGTAAATCACGGCACTTACGCGTGACGACTGAGTGAGGTGCGGCGACGGTGCGGCGCGATCGCCGCAGTTGAACGGGACAAAGTAGGAATTTACGGTGTTTTCTCTAGTACGTTAGTACTTATATCTCGATGTTTTACTACCATTTTATTTGTTCGTTTTATGGATTTAAGATAGCAAACGACACCGCAGCTCGTCTCCGCTGCTGCCCATGACAACTGTGACCGACACAGAACAAGACTCAGATCGGGACTAGGTGGTTATTCAAGTGGACAAGCCGGGAAGTAGCGGAGAATGTTAGTTGGCTAGTTCGTTAGTACCAATTTGTGAAGCTGTGAAGACTGTAGCAGTGGCTGTTAGCTGTATTTATTTACAGTTGAGGTTACATGTTCGTAAGAGTCTCCTTTTAATTCGGCCAAAAATAAGCCTTTTGAAGTCCCCTGCTGGACGTAGGTCTTCTCTTATGGCGCCAGTCGAGCAGTCCTGGGTTCTCTAAATCCAGCGTTTCCTCGATGACTTCCTTTCGTAAACCTTAAATAAATACGAGTAGGATACTATCGAGCTCTGTATAAATATCATAACTATCTAAAATCGAATATTTCCTTAGCACCTCGTCTGTCCAGGAGAGGTCGCCTCCGATGAAGGCTTCGAGGCCGTATGGCCAAAAGCCATCCCCAAGGCGGTGTTTAGTGGGTAGTGGCGTTGGCGAGGGTGTTCCATTAGCAATATACCTGGAAGCAAAAAAAAAGAAAATTCCCGCTGCGGTTTATCTGCTGACTGTACAAGTAGGCACGATAGCAAAAATACAGGAGAGCTAAAAAATCCCATCGCAACTGCAATAAAAGTGAACTGCAATGAAGCCAATTTTACCGTTTTTTAGTGTTCTGGCGTTCCGTTTATCCACCTGTTTCGCTATGGTGTTCGGTGTATTTTTTACGCGTTTCAATATGGTGTTGCGGTATTTTTAACGTGTTTCGCTGTGGTGTTTTGTTTATTCATCTACTTTGAAAAAGAAGGTTTTAACGTTTTAAGATCGGTTGGACTTATTTCACTTATGTCACTTTGGCATTCCATTTTATTTTTAAGGTGTTTTGCTATTAGGGCCCATTATTTTTACGGGTTATGGTTGCAATGTTAGACAGCTGGTTGATAACAAGTTCACCGATAATAATATCAGGATTCTTAAATGATCGACAAAGTTAAACAACAGCGGGCGCGGGCGGTAGTTGGATGGGTGACCGGTATCACTAAATTTCTGGGGCGTTTCTGTGCTTCAGAGGGCTCGGAAAGCCGGCGGTCCCGGATGTAACTTTTGTGTTTGGTACTGTTGTTTTTGATAACAGAGGGAACAAACACAGCCAAACAGACAAAAATCGACTTCTGTGATCTGATTCGTTAATAAATACCCCGAAGGTTTTTTCAAATATTTTCAATTATGTATGTATGTATTGAAAAGGATGCTTTAACTAAATAATTTTATTAAACGTGTCGCTTCCTCAAAGGTTTCAACTAAAATAACAGTTCGACGCCCCCGGGGAATAAAATCGTAATAGACAAAAGTAAATTTTACAGGACGAGCAATAAACTGTTATTCTGTTTTAGCTCATAAACTAACCGGCCTATATTAACACACAATACATCATTTTTTTCAGTATTTTTTTTTCTTAATAAGTAGCTATAATAAAAAAATATATAATGTATACTTTTAAAGTTATTACGAAAGATGTATAATACTGATTTTATATTTAAGTGTATCCTAAGTAACGGCACATAACGATTTTATTCTCGTGAAATTGTAATATCATAAAAACTATATCCCTACATTGCGATGTTTTTCTACAGTATTTTCATGAATGAATGGTAATTGTAATAAACTAATACGATTTTGTTCTTGTAAAAGCTACCAGTGTCTTTTTTCGTATAGCTATATAACAACTTTGGAAATAGTATCACATTACTACATGTTTTCAAATTCATAAAAATATTGTAATAGGTGTTACAGTAATATACGTTTACCGTTCAAGATTTACCAAACTAATTTAGGTAAAGCATGTTATTGAAAAGAGTTATCAATTTATTTACGTGAATAAAATCGTATAATGCCTTACCGATTTCTCGCGACATGCGTGTTTTCCATAATGAACGACTACGATGTTTTTACGGGAAGAATTTGTTACATGATTTCCGTAGAATAAAAATAAAAATTGTTATTACTTTATGAATTTTCTGTCAAAAAATCTAAAAAAAAATCAGTAGGTGTATTTCTACCCATAGATGCCGAAAATGCAAAAACATTAAAATAGTGGTAATAGCGCATAACCATTTTATTCCTCGGGGGCGTCGAGTTGATAGTTACCATCTGTTCCAGTGATATTTGTGAGTGTTGTGCTGCTCGGCGCCGAGCTATCAGCCGTATATTAATTATGATGCAGAGCGACCGACTGACGGCGGAGGGCGAGGGAGAGGATTAATATCTAAATAATGAGGCTGACGCCACGCCCAGTGTACCGACAGCACACTACGAAATTAAAATTAAATTTATGAAGATTTATTTTGTTAAATGATATAATTATATTATCTATAATTTTTTTTTATTGTGACGTCAAATGAGCCTGGGGTGTTTTAACGAATTATTCCTTTTAATTTGAATAATAATAATAATCGTTTATTTCCACCAATAATACAAAAAAGTTGACAATAATTATGGTATACATTTATTAAGGTAAATACAAACACGAGTTTCTGCTTCTGTTGTAAAAGAACTCAATTATTACGTTAATATTAATTATTTCTATAAGTAATTTTATGGATAGAAGTGGATTGGTTTTTAACCACGGCCCCGACATAGATTACACAAGGTATGTACCTATTGTCTTATTACACTTTATTGTACTTAGTAGCTTTTTGTCTGTAACACATACAAAACGCGATAAATAAAGCAAATCTGATACTAATTTATCTAATTCGTACACATCGTATCCTGTTCTAAGAGGGTTCGATTTGGATTGGATTACTTATTTATTGTGATTTTTAAACAACTATCTTTATTTGCATTTAAACATACGTGCAGAGATGAATCAACCCTTTAAACGAGCAAGGAACGAACAAACCTTGAACATGAATAATAAATAAATATTAATATATTTCGTTGCTGTCGGTACCCGACACAGCGGTATCTCTCGAGACAGCTCTCAGAGGGTGAGGACCGGAAAAAATGTCGTTCGGTCGTGATTTAGCGAGGAGCCACCTCGCGCCGCGCCGGATGGGGCACGACTCGTAAAGATAGGGTTTACTTTTATTGTAGTTTTGCCTTTAGTCTGATATAAACTGGTACCGTCAGGTGTATATCTACCTTTACATTAAACTATATTAAATGATGACTTTTACGAGATTAAATAGGATATGTCTAGTATCGTAAGTGGTCCGATATAATATATACCTAGGTGAGTCTCTACTTTTTAACATAACAAACGGCGGAATATGCACTAGGCCTCCGCAGGTATGAGGAGAGACCCGTGCTCAGTAGTGGGCCATTCATGGGTGGTAGCCAAGCCTACTCATAATTAAAATGTATCATGCCCGTACGTAGGTTAGTGTAGGACAGTTCTGTTAACAGACTCTTTATAAAGTTCGTGACCAAAATTAATGTGTTATTTGTGTTGTCCATGGCTCCAGCGACACAGGGAATCCTAGTGCGGGGGGTATGTTTGCGGAAGTCTTTATTTAATGATATCAGTAATACCAACTTTATCACTGAAGTAGGTACATTCTGAGAAGGAAACAATCTACATCCACACTGCACACCACAAAAAAACACACACACACACAACAAACATTTTGCTGTTTATTTTAGGAGCATCATAAAGTATTTTTTATGGAATCAAGGTAGCAAATGAGCACGCAGCACCACCCTTCCGCTGTCGCTCACGACAACTATGACCTATAACAATACTCAAATGGGGACTACTAGGATAGTGACTCCGGTTAGTTCTTGTTAGCAAACGTCCAGTTGGTAATTGTCCAGTTGGTAGTTGGTAATTCAAACACAGATGTGTTGCAAGTTTCTACCCTTGAGTACTGAGATAATCGCCTCTAAAAAAGTGTAACTGGCTACATAACATGATTCGCTACTTTACTTTCCTAAGCCTTTGGAATAGACAAAGTTCCAGAATTACCATAAGGAATCCTACGGGCCATTTTTCAGCGTAATTTAAAACGACATCCCAATCTATTCCGTCCCATCGGATCGAAAGAACCATTTTTCAAGAGAGGGTTAACTCTCCGAGGATCTGTGTAGTTTGTATTATTCATGGAATACTTACGACCTCCTTTGGTAAACGATGAATTGTTACCCTGAACGGGAAGAATCGGAAGGTGTTGACAAATGATGATTGGGCTGCTTGTAGAAAGGGAAAAAGCCGGCCAAAATGGATTCTAGATTTAGGCATCATCACCGTTACCGAACTAGCGAAAAAAGCGAAAAAACCGTAGTTACGCTGTATTGATGTAAGGACTCTAGGGTAGGTTACCTACAATACGTCCTCTCCTACATCGTACCTCTTACATCGAGTTATTATTGTTAACTATTACCATGGAATTCATTTCACGAATTTCGCAAACCTGGTCACGTGGCGTGAAACGGCTGGGATTTCTTTTTGAGGTAAGCTCGAACGCTGCTCGGGTGTAGAAAGTTTTTGTTTTATCCGCTGGAAGTACTAGTAATATAACTACGTACCGTATTGTTGCTCTACTCATTAAATTGCACGCCTTTTCCAAGGAATTATTCAATGGCTTCGTACGCGACCCATACTGGCTTATAAACTTCTTCCGAGCTCGCGTCATTCGAGATGGAATCTTTTACTATTTTCTTGTAAGTCCTATAGCTACACTTGAGCGAGTCTTTCTTTTCCTTTAAGTCAACTACAGGGACGTCCATAATGTTACTAATTCTTGTCCATGCTTTTTGCACCTTGCTTTTATTCTTAGGATCATTGTACTGTGTTTGCCAAAGCACGGGTTCTGCTTGGTTGCATACTCGAGCTTCTCGATCGTTGTTCCTCGAAACGGTCATTTTACTCAACTTTGCTCTAGCGACCGGCCCTCACTGCGTCTCGGGCGACACTGCGAAGTGCGAAAAGTGCGAAATTGCAGAGTATCGCGCTCTCGCTCTAGCCGCGCGAATCCTTTATCGCGGCAAAATAATACCGGATCGGATCGGCAACGCCGCGAAGCGTGAACGCGAAACCGCGTACAGATCCTTGTTCTTATTTCTCGCGCCAAACTAAGAACGAGAATGATAATTTTCTTAATTGATAATCCTTAGTGTCGGTACGTTGCCCAAATTATATTTAAGTAATTTAATGCTAGTAAGCCCGCCCTCGCTTCGCTTTGGGAAACAAGTCCCTTAGTAGGTACGCACATTCGGTTAGGCGTGATTCCTTAAACTGACATAACTTTTTTTATTTATCAACCGATTGAAAGAAAATAAATACTAAATGTTAAGTGAAGCTTACCTCAATATATTAGTGAAAACCGCACTAAAATCGGTTAAGCCGTTTCTGAGATTAGCGCGTACAAAACCACATACAAACAAATAAACAGACAAACAAACAAAAATCCTAAATTTGTTTTGGGTTCTATTGCGTTAATAAAGACCCGTAGTAAAAGTTTTTCTCATGTACATAATATACAGACAGCGACCAGTTACAGATTAGTGTGCTTAAATTCTTTATTTTTCAATTCATTCTGGTTTCGTAAGGAGAACAATTTCAACATTAGGATCTACTGAATACTGGCTTTAATCTTTCCTGTATAATTATAGTATATCAACCTTATAATTCAGTTAGCGGGAGTTAACCCTGTCTGCTGAGCAATTGAATCTAGGATCAATTCCGGTCAACACCTATGTCTTTCTGTGTTTCTGTCAGGTAGGTACTGGTACCTACCGATTCTACACTCCCCTACCCGATTTTACACTCATTTGTCTGGACAAATGAGTGTAAAATCGCCAATTGCTCCTAAAAGAGAAAAGCTACCGCTACTGCTGCAGCGTCGCTGCTATTTCAGCTGCAAAATACAGTTCTCTCAGGAAAAGGCCTCGATTGATTGATCACGGGGAGACGTTTTGCATCCTCCAATTATTTAATTATTAAAATAGCCGGTTAGCGGGAAATGGATCTTATGATGATAAGTTATTTACGTCCGGTGTACAGTAAACTAATCGTATAAATCGTAATAAAATAGGCATCCAAATATTGAAATTCTAAACTAAAACGGAGTCCAAATAAAACACTTTTGCACTTGAAATAAATCGTTTAACACGCGAGATCCGTCACGGTGCGTGTTTCACGAGAATTATACTAATTAATATTAAGGGACAGGTTGGCAACGGACCAAGTATGTGCGGCAAAAGAAGAAAAACACTGTGATGGGCAGGTTTCAACAACGACTGGCTTGTGTTAAAGATAATTGTTCAAATAAATTTCGTTTAAGGAATGTGTCCGAACAAATGTATGACATGACATGAGTTTCTTATAATAAGTACCTACCTACATATGGAATCTAGGACATACTTTGTAGTTCTAGGTACATCCTGGGCAATTAGTGCCGTAATTCACAGCAAATCTATTAGAACGTCACTACTGGGTACAGATCATCAACATTACGACTCAACTGTGTCACTGCTGGGCTGTCGTCTTCTCTCGTAATAAGAGGGATTGAGTCTTAACATAAAGGCGGCCAAGCAGTCAAATGCGGGTTTCAGATTTCACACATATTTGAGGATATCGTGGGGACCTCTCAGGTGCGACGCAGGTTCCGTCATGATGTTTCATTCGCCAAAGCAAGTGATAAATTATCATATTTAACACTGAATTTGTAGTGAGTGTCTTATATACATTTTACATCCGTACTATAGTGGCTTAATCATGTTGAGTTTTGGTCGTATTCGCCCGATAAACACTCATAGAATTCATGTGTCGTCCATCATCATCAGATCTACACGCTCAAATTCAAACAACTGGCAATCATTGCTGATATCCTCATAAATGAGCAGCTCTGGGTCGTACTAAGTTACGCTGCTATAATGCGGATTGATGGATGGACGACTAATCAATCCAAGCGCCGGATGTTCTTAGGCTCCTCAAAAACCTATCGGCTTTGTGATATAGTATGTATACTAGAACTAAAACATAACAAAATCAACTTAATTGAACGTGTACCTATATTTTAAGGGGTCATCTTCCCTTTCCCGAGGGTTGGGATCCATTCTTATGTTGAGTTTAACTTTGAATACTTAGTAGGTATCTGACCAGAACGATGGAAGTACCTACAGCACGCAATGCCTCTATAAAATATTTGATTTGATCAACGTCTGTGTTGGTTTCGTATGTACCTACTTAGTCTTGGGTGGCAAAGCGCACCAACATAGAAATCTTTAAAACTAATCTTATCCACTTGATGGTCATCTTTCCAGAAATTACTTGGCGTGATCAACCATCTACAAGACCTCGATCTGGGGAAAATGAAATGCTCGTCACTATCAACAGCTCAAGACGGCTTCGGCGCGATATAGACGGTCAACGATCAATCTGAAAAATCCTACCTCAGTACCTAAAGTATGACTTCGACTTAAAGTGCTTTAGGGCCTTATCATACTAGCGGTTTGCGAGCGGTTGCGGGGCGGAGCGGACGCGCAGCGAATGCGTCGCGAACACGCCGCGGCTGCACAGCGACGACGTCGCCGGCGCGTGGCAGATACGCAACGTTTTCGTCGCGTGTTTTTAGCGAGTTAACGACGTAGAGTACACTCAGTAACAAAATGGATTCCGACGAGGAAACACTGCTGTTGGCTTTGTTACTTCGAAGACGCCGGAGACGAAAACGAAAGCATCGAAGAATTTGGGAGGATCCATTATCAATTTATCGAATGGAAGAGAGCGACTACTTTGTGTTGTTTTGCAAACGAATAAAAAATAAACCAAAACAATTTCGTTCCTACCTGCGAATGTCAAGACCTACATTTTATGAGTTGTTGCATCTGATACAAACTGACTTAATCCGTGTCTAGTTAACGTACTGAAGTGAGGCGGGGCGGACGGGCTGGCGTTTGTACGTGACAGTACAAAATGGCGTCCACGTCGCTATTCGCGGCGATCCCGTTGCGCGTCCGCAACGAATTCGCTGCGCATGCGCGGCGTTGTCGTTGCGCGTCCGCAACGTATTCGTTGCACGCCCGCTCCGCTTTGAAGACGCTGGCAATCCGCTAGTGTGATAACGCTGTTAGACAAATAAGACATTTTCCTCATAAGATGAGACTAAGCACTACATTAATACTCATTTCCTTTAAACAACAGGGAAGCAATACAACCGTTGATCATTGAAGGAAATGTAGACCACGAGGTCGTTTAGTACCGCCGCCGGGTCATAGATGGCGTTACTTGTAGCAAAGAACAAAGATAACCTTATACTTCCTGAGCTATTCAAGGTTGTAATACGGAAGGCATTAAAATGTTAATTGGCAGTTTTATATGTCAGTGCGCGGGGACTGAATGGTTTCTTGTCTGCTTTTATACAATTCTCTGAATATTTTTAATATACATTAGGGCACAGCTCCTTTTCTTGGTCATAATTTCGGACATGGGTTGATCAATTCAATAGCAGTGTGGTAAATGAATTTCGATACTAACTCTTGAAACTGTATTAATAAGTGATAAGCTGTTTCCCCGGTCGGCTCATCGTGTGACCACTTACCATCAGGTGTCCCATTTGATCGATCGACTTCATTTGTCATAAGAAACTTCATTTATTATTAAGTACAGAATTTAGCAGAGAAGACAACACAATTATTCCTCATTCGCCTACTAATAGGTACTTCAATATTATTTATCATTCCTAACCGTGTCATTATTCATCGTCACCACACAAAACACATTGCCGTAATTCCCAACATCTTCCAGAAATAGTCGAACATTTTCCCAGGAATATCTTCAAACCCGCCGTCGTTCCCCGGGAATCGGGCCAACTCCCGCAAAAAACACACGCAATCTCTGAATATATTTTAATAGCGTCGGTGACGGCTCAAAGGAAGGACTCAAAGGCGGTTATTTATCGCACGCCCTCTCTCATTGCTTCACGAGCCACGTTTGAAAAACAACTTACAATGACCCAATGCACTCGAATTTAAACTTTATATTGTTAGCTAATATAACTGATATCAATATAAACATACATTCACGTATGTCGTTACGCTTCTGAGCATACGAGACTAGTAATCATTCGATGTCGGTTTCCAGTTCGTCTTATCGGTTTCCATGCTGCAATTTAATTTTAGCCGTATAATAAAAGAAATAGAGTTGAAAATCGAAGTGTAGTTAAATGGAATGATATCCATGTTACGTGTAGAGTCTGATAATGAATTGGCATGGTCCGAGAAGCAAGTTGGAACAATTCTAGAGCGATTCTCGAGCGGCTGTGTTGGACTAGATAGCTAGTGACGTGCAACGACTCGGTATCCGATATTGATCGATTAGGAACAATGAGTAAAGAATGATTAAGTATCGTGAACGGCTCTTTCGAGTTGCGCCTTGTGTTCAAAATAATATTACTGGTATGAAGGTCACTTTTCTAACAATTAATATGATGATCTATCTACCTACCGAGATAGGTACAGATAGGTACATAAGTAGATATGTATTAGCAGATTAGCACACTAGATAAATATTATCTGTTCTAAGTACATTTTATGCCAGCTGATATCAGATATGTGGTCTAACAAATTGCGAAATTAAGGGAACTTGGGCTCCTAGGAAAAAACATTGCAAATAAACCTGCACAGCCGTATGTTCCTAAAGGCAGCGAAAGGTTGTTTGGAAACAAAAAATATGTCAGACATTAAAACCTCAACATGCTGTTGTCACCGAAGTAGGAGTTAAGCAGATACGTAATTTAAAATACGAACAAAATTTTCAAAATGCCTCAACTACTCGTATTTACTCAAAATGTCTGTAGTCAAACACAATTCTCTCGTACGGAAGACCAACGCGCCAATGTTGTAGTGAGATTAATGGCCTACTACCTCCATAGAAGGCTTCTTCTGCTACGAAGAGTAGATAGGTATATCTCTTCGTAACAGAAGAAGCCTAGAGCATATTTACTCCACTACGCTGCTCCTACGCAGATCGGTGATAAGTGATTGGTCCGTGTGTGCCGAGTCCCGAGACAGCCTCATTAAATTAGGCATTTTAAAGATTTAGAATAAACATGATAACATCTTAAAACATTGAAAACCTTCATTTTTTGTTCATCCGTGGTTCAGCAATATGCATTGCGAAAAATTGAAGTTGATGTAGACTCGAGACGGATGAGGTCTTTTTTTATAACATGAGGAATTAGTTCATTCTGTTTGTAACGGTTTTTTCTATGATAAATTATAATTTTTTTAAGATCTCACTACAACATAGGTTTTGATTACCTTGCGAGCGTCAAAAGCGTAAACGGTCGTATCCTTTGATTACGTTTACTTAGAAGTTTGATTTTTTGCTCTACTCCACGATATTGCACCCCTGAGTATTTGATATTAATTTCAGCTTGATACCTCCACGCGTTCCTGGGAAAAAGGGTCTTGACAGACGGACAGGCAGACAGACGGACAACAAAATGATCTTATAAGGCTTCCGTTTTTTCCATTGAGGTATGGACCCCTAAAACTATCAATCATGTAATAACATGACTAACATATAGGTGAGAATTACAAATACAGCGATGGCGATGACCCCGGTTATCAGGCAACTGCTCTGCGGTAAGTCAATTACATTAATAGCCGCTGCTTGTGGCGAGCCGACCAATTACATCGGAGTCATTACATTGTAATCAAATTATCAGTTTGTATTACACGGTACCCAGCTCTACAGACGGTGGAGTCTATGTAGGTGCAAAAAGCGGAAACGTTGTTACCCACACCTTTTTTATTGCAGACTAGCTGACCCGACAGACGTTGTCCTGTGTTAACTATATAATATATTAAGTATGTGCGCTAAGAAATTCAGTTTTTTTCACATCCTCTTTGACGATATTTGCAGCACGCATTCTGTCAATGCTAAGTCTAACGCCATAAGGTAACGTTAAAAAAGTTTATATTGTCAAAAGCGCTAAGGTTACATGAGAAAATCATTAGAAAATTTAATATGATGGTTAAGTATCCATAATTCTAATTTTCCGCGCAATTTTCTTAATTTGTTCTTTCATAAGAACCTTCTTCTGACAATAACAAACACAACAAAAAAAGAATTAGCTAAATCAGTCCAGCCGTTCACGTCCACGCGTAATGCCGTGAAGAGACCCAAGCCAGCAGTGGGGCAATATGGGTTGCTACGATTGGCTCCAGAGCCAATACCAAATTCATCATCACCATCCCCATGTCCGTCGACAAAAAAGAGTAAGAGGAAAGACAAAAACGGAGTTCCCTTGCTTCTCAAGGGAACTCTAAAGTAAAAAGGACAGTGACTATTATTGCTTGCACTTAGCATTATAAAAGCGTGTTTTTAGTCAATTACTTTTTATATTTTTAATGGGACAATAACAGTTTTCATTTTTAAAGTGAGCAGCTACTCATAAAGTTCAGCTGGACATTTGTTATGCGGTGCTTGTCATGTGGTCCTATTTAAATTTGAGCAAAATGTGTCGAAGGACCAATCTAAGGGCGCGTTCACATAGGACGTCCGTTTTACTGGATCCAGTAAACACGGACAAAGACACGGACACTGGACAAAGAGGGCATTGACCGGGAAAGCTGAAACTGCAACTGAAAAAGACAGACCAAAGTCGTTCTTTCTTTCCTAGATCTTCTCTCTTCTTGGCAATAAATTAATGAGGCCTTTGGTGTTGCTGATAGCCATGTGCGACGGTGACCACTTACCATTAGATCTATTACCATAAAAAAAGTTTTAACAGTCACCAACGGTAGATTTTAGGTTTAGCCCTTTTGGAAATGGAAATTCTCTGTCTACAAGCAAAATTATATACAACTTTTCATAAAAACAACAATTGCAAGCTGCAAAGACGTTTGCAATTTTATTCTCTATTTAGCTAACACAGCTTTAACTTTTTGCTATAACATATTTGATAAAACAAAATGTTTTATTCATATCTTCCACTCATCTTAAGATTCGGAGCGGAAAAACAAATCTTTCCCCTCTAAACCGCGAATAAACAGACGCACTTTGAACTCGAATTTACGAGGTGCGAACGTAATTTATTCAGTGGAAAGAAAAAGTCGGGCCGAGTGAAGCCCCGTGAAATTGAAAGATAGAGCAGCGTGGAAAATAAATAAATGCCAGAGGCTTCGCCCCGTGACGCCGGCGCTCCGACAGGTTACAAGGATAAATTAAATTTGGAATAACTCTTACCGTATACATATTTATACTATAAGTGATATAATATACTTTTAGTGTTAGCATATTGCTCCGAGACGTGGCCTTTTACTGTTAGTTTTTTATGAATTTAAGATATCAAACGAGCATGCAGCACAGAGGGTGCTGCATGCTCGTTTGACGTGACGTTTGTCGTTGACGCACAGTGGCCTGAAATTTGTGCTGCATACTCATAGACAATGTCTGGAATTAATAAAATAAATAATGGAATGTCTCTTGAAACCCCTCCTATGTTCAATATGGAATAATGGCTTAAATATGGAGGCTTTGAATAGCTCCACATGAGAGAAAAAGAAATGTTTTTATAATAGTACCTACTTCAACGGACAAGTGGAAAAACGAATAGCAACAAAATTTTAACTTGAAGATTTACGGGTTTTTCAAATTGGACAAGTACAATAACAATCTTCTCTATTAATGGCCCACTACTGAGCCTCATACCTGAGGAGGCCTAGAGCATACTCCACCACGCTGCTCAGGTGCTGATTGGTGGAGAGGTTAGTGGTCAACCCAATTGTCGGAATTTTTTATGCCACGCGAAGACATAGCTTAACGACTCCTACCATATGGTTACAACAGGGACCGACGGGAGCACGGAAGCGCCCAAGAAATTTTGCCACTATCGGTCACCCATCCAACTACCGACCGCGCCCGCTGTAGATCGACGCAAGCCGCCGGGCTATGAGCACTTCGAAAACGCTTCGTCTTTACGTATAACTAAGCAATAATGCTAGGTAATATAACTGTTAAATAGCTCTGAAGGAAAGCGGTGTTCAAAACCTTTGGCTAATGAGTTAAAACAAAACCAATAAAATGGTATCGAGCGGCAGCTGATCGCAACATATCCGAGACATTCCGAACGAGATCAGACATCGCATCGTTTCGTTTCGAGTGGAATATAAATAAGTGGCTGCTCATTGATAGGCAGCGCACGCGCATCTCGGTGCAAACCTTCGGAACCACAGAATAAATAACATCTAGAAATACTTTTTGTTTCCAGCATTTTTAATCATGCCTTGATTGTACTGCGTTTTTGGTCGATTTAAAATATTTCCAATACAAACGGGTTATTACGATTTTGAGCCTTTCCGGGCCGAAATATCGGTATAACAATTTTAAATCGTGAGTACTTGTTTTTATTCTAAAATTTTTAGTGTCCATAGTGATATTAGCTTAAAATCGTATGGTTTTAAAAGCGTGCAACACCACTATTACGCTAGGCTCTTGACAACTGCGACCGAAACCAAACCCACTAGGATGGTTAGTTAGTTAGCAGAGGGTGTAAGTAAGAATGTTAGTTGATAACTTAATTAGTATGCGTGAGGACTGTGGCAGGGACTGTTAGTGATAGTTAGTTCTGGTAATAGTTGTTTTCTGTGAAACTAGCTATTTTATTTATTTTTTATTAGTGTACGTCCGTATAAATTGTAGTCCTGCGAAATACAGTCATATTGCAAGTCCCACAAAGATCGACATCCCTAAGGAGTATAATTGCCTCTTAAAAGTAAGCACACGTAAATGGGATTGTAAAACTTCACGATGCACGCAAAGTCGTATACCTAATAGCAGTTCTATATCAGCTGAGTCAACATCTCCTTAACAAATCTTTATTAAGAATGCATTATATATTTTATTGATATTTTTCAAAACCTATATCAAAACCTATACCTGCTATAGGCGTTTAAGTTTGTATGGATGTATGAATGTTTGTTACACTTTCACGCAAAAACTACCGAATGAATTTTGCTGAAACTTTACAATAATATAGCTTACACATCAGAATAACACATAGGATATAATTTATAAAGATATAGTGTGAGTTATCCAAAATATATAACTAAATCTTTGCAAACCGAAGAAATAAGTTTCCCGAAGCGAAGGCGGGTCGCTAGTTTAAAATAAAAGAATTAATATTAGAGAGGAAATCCGCTTTAGAATTTCATAGTGAGAAGTTTCACTACATCTGAACGATAAGACGCACCAGTTAATAATTTATTTAGTTAACAAGCATTTACCCATATGGAGCACAGTGTTAACTTCACACCTTTACCGCTTCTATTAAGCGTTCGTTCTGTGTTGGGAACAATACCTAGTTGTTTGTTGAGCCGATACGGCGATGTCGAAACACGAGGTCGTGTGAAGGTGAGCCGATTGCTAACACGTCGATCACGACCGCGTACGCACACTACCAGCGTGCACTCACACTATCATAGATTATATATAACCAGGGTTGTTGGTCTGTTGTCTTGACAAAAATGTTTTAGTACGCGCGCGCGAACACTTACTGAAAGAACTAAATAGGAGTTGCTCGCTTCGATTTCCTTTGTACAAGCACCTTAACAATTGTTAGTAATTGATTATTTATTAGAATTTTTAAATAAATAAATAATGCTACACATTTATGTCATGGTTGGTTGTCATCAGTCATGGTTGCCAAGGACAGCACAAAGATGCCAGAGAAGAGTAATAATTTTAAACTCATCATTAAAATTTTCGCCTCGTTTGCGATTGAACCTAGGACCGCTAAACAGCAGTCTGGCATACAGTAACTATTGCGCTATACGGGTCGTCATTGCACTAGTAATTACTTATTATTTATATTTCACGTTTACCTCATTTTAATAATTTAGAGGATTATTTTGGTTGTTCTATAAAATAGAAATATATTTATTTGTATTGTACCTACACAAAAATGTTATCAAAACATTAATTACTAACCTTTTTAAAGAACCTCCATGCTTTTGTTTTGGGTTATCCCGCGGGAACAGATCTGTTTTCCGAAATGACGGAACGTATACTGGGTTTACCCGTAATATAAGTTATATATTATAATATACATTTAGGTATGATAAATATTGTGCGTGATGAACCAACAGAACATTATCTGATGATCACCAGCTCAACCTCAAATTTATTAGAAAGAAAAACGTTTCTTTTATGATATAAGGCAGGTACATTTTTTATTTTTTATTTATACGATTGTCGCATGATTATCAACAGCCTTAAAAATATATATCGTTTTTTATTTAATTTAGTTGAAATGTAGTGAAAATATAACATTTATTGCAATTTGTGATGATGGTAAAGTTTAAATAAAATAAATTACAGTAAAATTTTCATCGTAAATTCTACGCCATCGCCACTTCAAAGTAACATCGTTTATTGGGAGTAGGAACGCATACCCTGCGGTCGTTCGGTTGACTGGTGACAAAAAAAATAACAAATAGGTTTAATTTAATGCAATATCGCAGTTAAGTCTATGTAAAAAATAAGTAGATTTTTGTTATTGTAAAAGTATGTAAGTACATACTAAAGTTTAGTACTTGTGATTTTCAACAATTTACACCTAAGTACTCCCGATACTGATACAGAGATAAAACAAATCAACGAAAAAGGAGGGTAGTTCAAGCTAATCTGGTCATGAATTATGTGAGTGGTATGTTTGATACGTCAATTCGGTTAAGGTATTCGTAAACGCAGCGGCACACATTCAATTTCGCTCGACACGCAAACGCAGAACACGTCGAAAATCTCTTGTAGGGTCAGCAAGTGCGGACAAAAATGTGATAACTGATAATACACGAAGTGCATTTATAATATAAGGCTTTTAGCAAGTTAGTCCGCTTAACATATTAGACTTTGATTATTTTGTAACTGCGAAAAACTTTTTTATGGCATAACTAAGCAGGCAAGCGAGTAAACGGGCGGGTCACTAGATAGTAAGTGATCACCGTCACTCATGGACGATTTGTGGATTGGTGGTGTAAATGGTATGCCCCGTACTATTTAAATAATGAAATAAATAAATCAAATTTGTACCAGAACTGTGAAAATACTAAAAACACAACGGATGTTATGAGGATTGGTACGAGTTTTATTGATTTAATTTGCTGTCGCTACCGGGAACCGCGCCGCGGTAGGCGTCATTTACATTTAGCCTATTTGTAAACATGGATTCGGTGCGCTGCGCTCTTTTGTGGGGACGACCCCGTAGCCCAGTTGGTAGTGACCCCACGTGTAGTGTCCCAGGTTCGGTTACCCGCCAAGGCAGATGTTTGTGTTCAGGGTTTATTTTTCCTACTCTCTCTCGAGTCTAGGTTACGAGTCTTTCTCTCTTTACCAACCTGCTTCAATGTGCAATTGAGGAATTAAGTTACCTAGTCTTAGTCTACCTAATTAAATTCGATTTTGACAGTTGGAAGCTGCTGCATCATTCAATGGAGAATTTAGGCGGAACCGAAAATTTTATCTGAATGTGAAATGAATTTATTTCTAACTGGCGTCGAGAATCTGCCTGAATCACTCATTTCATTGATGAAGATGGAAGCAGATAATCAGATATTGAGGATTGAGATACCTTTTTAGCCCGGCGGTCTCTAATAAGAATTTAGTGTTTTGATTCATCCGTTTTTCAAAATGATAGTACACCACGAATAAGAGGGCTAGCTAGGCCTTATTCAACTTACTAGTACTATTCCCAAGTACTAATCTTATTTTTTACCAGATTTGTCACGCGTGGAGACACTTGTAACTTTCAGGAGTGGAACAACACCCTTTTGTGAAGTCTCCTACTCATAAACTACTTCCTTGTCAAATTTAATCTTCATAGTAGTTTACGAGATTTCGTGTTTAATTACTGAGTTAGTATCCTTTTGCTTTTATAAATAGGTTCAACCAAAACACAGACTGAAATCTGACGAAACTACCATGAAAACAAAACATTATGCAAAACAGTAATGCGTATAGTATGCTGTTTCATCATGCACGCTCTCTGCTCGGGAGTGAAGTACAAAAAACGGTACAAAGCGAAGCCTAACGACTAACAAGTATAGAAACTATCTGCAGCCCTCCGGAAACGCAGCTTTCGCCGGCTTTTGAATGGAGAGCTTTTTGTTTGAAGTAACAAGAGCTTTTCAGTTTTAATAATGAAAATAATAGCGAAATGTGAATGATTTTCAGTGGGTTTTTCGCGGGTTTATTTAATTTTAGAATGGCCATCGGGCATTCAGTGCACTTGACGTGAGGAGGCATAGTGCTAGCGGGAAAATTCCAAGAGGTCCTTCATAGAAATGTAGGATATTTTTATCTGAAATTTATCGAATGACGGGTACAGTTAAATTGTGATGAAAATAAAGAATGCATTAATTACCGGCTGGTTTCTATAAATCTATCTACCAATTACGGCGATAAAATTACCTACTCGTAATTTAGAGAAAGATATTATTGTTTTTATTGTTAACCAGTTTTGACTTGAAGAAATAATATGTTACTCAATTTGCGAAGATATTTTAGTGTACACACGAGATCTTGGCACGTCACAAGCAGTGTCTGTAGACAGCCGTGCATTCCCACGGCCTCTGCTCTGAGATTTTATTTATCCTAGTATGGAATACGAGCTGAGAAACTTTAATGTTTCATGTTGAAGTGAAGCTTCTATATAGACTAGAAATCCCTTATTAGGATTTTTTCTGTCACGCAAAAGCGTTACGGCCGCGTGGAGGGGTTAGACGATATATCGCGTGGTGAGTTATCATATTATGTAATATATAATTAATATTTATATTTATATAATACAATATAATATTATGTAATATTATAATATAAAAATTATAATAACATACAATAGATAGTTGTCCGTTGAAGTTTCACTTCTATGTGTCCCAGGTCCCAGCACACATTTAATATACATATTACATTTAACTTCGTGAATTGTACACATTTTACTATCTCCTAAAACCGGCCGTCAATTTTAAAAAACTTTTATTTAACTTACAATCTATGTACCTATGCATGTATGTATGTTCGAGTCAAATCTTGCAGAATTAGAACTAACTTCTCTTTCTTCTACGGACTTAAACTTTTGCGTATTGCTGTAGTTTCGATGACAATGCAATTTTATGACGAGTATGATCAGATACGATACGAGATATAGTAAAGACTGTTGGATCAAGTTGGGTGCATTTGGCCAAGGACAGGGAAAGATGGAAAAGGATGGAGGAGGCTTTTACCCAAGAAGGGGCCAAATAACAAAGAAAAGATGAAATACCTAGTTCATAATCAGATAAATATTGTATTGTCAAGTGGAAATAAAGCTATAAAGGTACAGGTTCGCGGCCGAGACCGAGACAGGAGACCGAGACCGGAGACCGCGATCTGAGACCGCGAGTCACTTTGATTAGGCGCGCGAGACCGTCTCGGTCTCGGTCGCGAGTTGTCGCCTATACATTGCCTATCGTCAAGTGACGGTCGCGATATGTCAGTCAGTCAGTCAGTCAATCAGTCAGTCGTCAATCAGTCAGCTTCTCCTTTTATATTATGTACCTAGATTAGCATTATGAAAGCCTATTTTGTATCGAATGTGTTGAGTAGCAAAGGAGGACTAGGATGGTTAAAACGTTTAGTTTTTGAAATTATTAATTTAGCTCAATTTCTTTCGCTTCCTTTTCAAACGATACAAACAACCAAAGTATTTAAGTACAGGATTAAAACCGTAATCCCACGGGAACACCCAACATCAACAACAAATCCCTAGAAAGTTTATCCTCAACAAACACGTGGGCGAGCGTGAATTTACGTAAAATATTCAGTTCGTGCTTCAGTCCCGACATTGTCCGCCGTTAAAACAGTAATTAAGTACACTTACTCGTATAATTATAATGGTTCGTGCGATCGACGCATCAGTACGAGCAGAAAGCAGTTTCACTTTATTGTTACCATGGAAACTCGATTGTGATATGCAGTTAGAGAATTCTCATTGTAACGGTATAGTAATTATTACTGGTTGATGATTTTAAAGACGAGATAACTTGGACATGAGTTTGATATTTTTAATCGTAAGAGTAAATATTCTTTATTACTGATGGGAAAGATTTTCCTTAGGGTTTTCTTGCCACTTTCTTGATATAACAATATAACCCCATCGCTTATTAATCCTATACCTAACACATTCTTAAAACCCTCTTACATCTCACCCTACTAATCAATTTCTTTACCTTTATGATTCATCATCATCACTGCAACCCATATAGATGTCCCACTGCTGGGCACGGGTCTCCTCTCACAATGTGAGGGGTACAGGCCATAGTCCACCACTCTGGCCAAGTGCGGACTTCACACACCTTTAAGAACATTATGGAGAACTCATAAGTGTGCAGGTTTCCTCACGATATTTTCCTTCACCGATGCAAGCGATAATTAAATTCTAATATGCACATAACGATTGGACCCGGGCCCTCTGGTTCAGGAGTCCAACGTGCAGACTATGCTATCAAGATTATTTTGAAATATTAAACATAATTTTCGAAATGTTATTGATGCATGTAATTAATTTTTAATTATTTTACTCTCAACATAAGCTCTACACATGCGAGGTTAACATTAAAAATATTCAACGGATAACCAATAACACACACTCTGACCAAGAATAGACATTTAAACTCATCATTCAAACTTATGCCTCACTGAGAATCCAATCCAGGACTCTCCGAACGGCAGAACGGCATGATAACCATTGTCACGGGTCGTTAAATGTAAAACAATAGTTCATCTGCAGCACATGAGTCGTGTCACTCGTGTCGGTGTTCATGACCACGACGAATACCTAGATATAATTGCGGGCGCGAGTCGTGAGTGCCAATAGAAAGCTGTGGCTGTGGCTGTGGTTTCACCGCCCGGTGTTACCATGGTAACTAGAATTGACATAACCAACTTCGATTTGCGAATTAAAATTCTATATTGCTCGATTATCCAGACCCGTAGACGGAGAAAAGTAAAGACTAATGGATGCCAACTATCGCAGTCACACAAGATAAGGAACAATTTACGTCAATGACCCGAAAAAAACGAGACAGAATGATACTATATTTTGTTTCACATTGCGTGTTGGATTTCTCAAGGAAAGCATAGTACTTACAAGCAAATTTTAATTCACAGCTGATGTCGATTTTTTCTTGTCCAACATACAATTACATGTCTATATCCTTCTCTGTCTACGCCCAGACTTCATTTATTTTTATATAAATTTCCGGTCGCCTAGAGGCTACCTACCGTGTTCACTATTATTAAAAGTGTTAAGATCATGAGAGTTGACATTTCGGGCGACATGACAGATTGGTTTGTTATAAAAATTAGCTTTCAAACAATGGTGAAAAGTCAATTTCGATCGTGATGTTAGTTATATATTTACTTCTACGGGTACCTACGATATGGACAAAATCATTTTTCTTCATTTATTCAGCTATCCGGATTTTCAATCATTCGGAAGGCTTATGATAACAATTAATTCGGTTAATCGACTTTCTACCGTATGTTACTAGTAATTCGATTTCACTTCACTTACGGAATCTTTAATTATTTCGAATACTCATAAATGGTTTCATAGGTTTTCTTAAACAAGACACATATATTATCTTTTTTAAAAGGTTTTATTTGTAGTTGTTTTGCGTTAAAGTTTGCTATGGACATATTTTGAGATTCTGGAAAAGACAACATATAGCATTTATCCAGGAAATCATAGGGGATGAAAAGGACGGTCGATGTTTTAAAGGCAGTCAATCATTTCTCAAGTAAAGGATGTAAAACTGGTTATAATGTTATTGGAACAAAGTTCCTTACGGCAGGCTTGGAGGGGATAGGTTTTGCTGCGGCGACCGAACTGAAAAATATGTGATAGTAAAACCGTAAGAAAAAATGCGTGGAATAAAAGCGTTAAATGAGACGTGCGCAGGCGTGACAGTAGCCGAAGGAACTTCGTTCCTACCTGGTGTCCCACGACACCAAATCATTTTATAAGTACTTATCAGACCGCGGTAAAATTTGGCACACGAGCCGACCATGCCCTGGACCTATATTTTATGCGCGGTATTGCGTTACTTAGTTATTATTTTAACGGTATTTTGTCACACTCCGACTCCCACGCGAGCCATGACACGGGCAAAAACTAGTTCACTATAAATCGCATTCGAGTTTCTGTAGTACCTCCTCGACACTGCGATAGACAAGATTAGTTGGTTGGTTCGTGCGACAATGACGTGCGTGTTGCCTAGAAAGTTACCGGCTTAATAATACTATCTACGAACGTGAAGAACAGTAGGTTATCTTCAAAAAATGCTACCTGGCTTATAAAGGCCTATTAAAAAGAGTACGCAGAGCTTTAAAGTCAATTTATTATTTCTTGTATTGGAAATACTGCATAACCTGTCAGTGACATAACGTCACGTCCAGTTTTGGGTCCACGATTCGTTTCGCCAAGGTTATATACTCGTAATTATGTAATTGAAATATTATGGCCAAAAACAGATTTTCGATTAATTTCAAGTAAATTTCTAACAATTTTGAGCATGTTTTGTAAGGTTTGAGTTTAGTTTATAAAATAATAAAATTAATAAAATCTACCTATTTCTTCTGTCTAAATCTTTTAACATTTACGACATCACCATTGCAACCCATAACTGTCCCACTGCTGGGCACGGGTCTCCTCTCACAGTGTGAGGGGTACAGGCCATAGTTCACCACGCTGGCCATGTGCGGATTGGCGGACTTCACACATTTGAGAACATTATGAAAAACTCTCAGGTGTGCAGGGTTCGAACCAAGGCCACCTATTCGGAAGTCCAACGTTTGAATCATTCGGCTGTCACTGTTAAAATTATACAGTAAAATACATAAATTTCCATATGTTTTTTTTATATTTATTGTTGAAGGAGTACGTAGGTAGGTACGTCATTTAATATTTTACCTCTTTATTCACTTATTTTATATTTTACATCTAGGAGGGTATTTAACATGTGTTAAGAGTCGATTAACTGTCTTACACATTTAAAAAATTATGAGTCATCGAAAGGTTTGAAACATAGATAGAGAAATAATAAACATATTGTAAAAATCCGTGTCATTTGCACGTAATATTACAGGGTCGTACAGAACTACAGAACCCTACACATTATTTACACTCGTACCGGTTTTTATTATGTTTTTGAACATCGTAAAACAAAGTTAATTAATTTCGACAATCGCAACTGCTGCATCCAAGCTACTTCCGTTCCGACCCATAAATGACGGATAGCTCCTTAAGTAGGTACTTGTAATACCTATAATCCATTCATGGGTGCATTGTTAGTTCCGGTTCAATTGGTATTCCTTAGCGCTCGCCCCAAGGATATACACATCAATATATTAATTGCGGGCACGGCTGACCATTTGAATACGGAATGATGTAAGCATTAATAATGCATTAGTTTTCGCACCTAAGTATTTTTATTATATCTACTATTTAAATAACAATTATTATGTATAACTACATAGTTAAATACTTAGCAGGCTTGGGACGACCGTAAGCCACCTGATTGTAAGTGGTCACAGGCGTCCAAGGACATCAGTAACAACAAAGAAGTAGCAAGGGTCCAAAAGGCTTGGATCGAAGTCCGCGCGGCCGTTTTGAAGCACCTTAATTGGAGTCAGAAATGACTCCAAACACCGGGCAGCTCAAGTCAACACATGCCAAACGTGTCTCGCGAAAAAAAAATTATGATTTGTCCCGTTAAATTGTGTCACAAAATATCTGAAAAGCTATTTATGTATTATTGCTAAAAACATATGTATGATTATCCGCAGCCGAAGTTCGGGAAAGGTACGGTTTAGTGCTTCACTTTAGACAGAGCGTTTGTATGAAGACTGTCTTTCTATAGTGTTATTATTCTAAGGTTCTATATAATTCTATACTCATACATCCAGTACAATTCTTTGCAGAAAATAGGAATTAATAATTTAAGATACTGATACGGATACTGATGTCCAAGATTGACTGTGATCACTAACCATCAGGTGACTAACTATCGTTTGTTGGATATTAATATAGAAAAATGGTTGTCTGTAAAGTCGGTTTACGGAAAATTGTACGTGACAAGTTGACAACGTCATAAGGGAAGAGAGATAGATAGATGCGTTGCAAGTCGAACGCTTAGTCGACCGTGTCTCTATCGTTTGTTCCGCGCTCTCGCTTGCACGCTCGGCTCAGGCGGAACGTGACAATGACGTCATACTTTTTCGTGCGTGCAGCCGGCGTTGTCACGTCAAAAATAAAAAAAATTGCAATATTTACAAGTGTACTAAAGCGTCACTCCTTAATTGCTTGAAGTGTTTTATGACAATAAAATAAAGACATAAATATCGTCACAAAAACTATGTATACTTACAATCAATTCAGTTCTGTGCGGCGGGCCGGCGGGCGACCCTCCACTGAAGCCGGCGGCAGTAAAAACGTCATAATTACTGCATTGTGATGACGACGATTGCGTCTACAGCGTTTGTCAGCAGCTCCCAACCTGAAGCGCTTTTTTAAATAATATTTTTCATATTTTATCTTGTTTGTTTGATTTAGTCAAATAATAATTATTTTAACAGCTTCGTGCCTAATTAGTTACCTTTTGATAAATTGTTTTAAAAGCAATTATATCACTCAAAAGTAACAGTCGTATTGAAAAATGTGTAAAATGACACAAGTACCTAACTATTATATACATGTAAGTATATGAAACAAATTTTTAAAATAACAAATATTAAAAATATCTATTTCAAAAAACCGTCCAATCAGAATCACACAAGTCAATATGCTCCACAGCAAATATATCCAGAGGTAAATTCTTTCTCTTATGTGCCACATCTGTTCATAAAAGCCTTTTCATTCTTTCCCTATAATCAGAATTTGTTTACCAACCTTACAGTTTCTTCACGGAGTCAATAAAGACGCACAGTATTTTACATTTATCATTACTTACTTGCCTACTTAATTTCTCCCTGTGCTCGTCATAAAAATATTTCTAAAAATTTTACACCCTCTCAAAAGGTTTCGTCCCTCTGGCCTCAAACTAATTCCACTTAATGAGCGCGACCAACCGACAAAGGTGTTATGAATAAATAAGCAGATAACAATGGGAGAGAGGCACAAAAAATAAAAAAAAATCTTTATTGACTGTGCGCCAGCGTCGTCCCGTTTCTTCTTTGAGTATTTCTGATGCTATCTTGTTCTCAGAAGGCCTGTCATCTATCCTGTTCTGTATTATGGGTAGCGTATGTTGCTCTCTCGTTCACTCCTCAATCGATACCCCTAGACACCCACGTTACTAGAGGTATCAGAGGTATGGATGGATTAGATAGAATACCGTTGGTTTATGCAGCTTAGAATGACATTATCGAATCATGTTAAACAAATTAATTGAAGATTGTAGAGATTAAAAAGCAATGATTTTAGTTTGGTTAAACCTATGTACGTTCTATACATTTCATTTATGGTACGTACCTATATTTTTCACTTAAAGTACCTAAGTTATACCTATTTATATTGGTGCAGCGTTGTACCTAAGTACATCGCAAGTTTCCCTATTTTTAGGGAGGTATACCTACTGTACATGGGTGTGTATTGTGTCATGATAAAAAATAAACCAGAATAAATCGATTACGTACGAGTATTATCAAAATAAACTTAACGTACGAGAATATATTGCTATCGTAGGTTATCGTGAATTCGTGAGTCGATATTCTTATCAATCGCGTAAAATAATAAAATATTTGCACTTTGGATTATTATGCTTATAATAAGGCATGTATTACCTCCTATATTTCTCTTTTTTAACCGACTTCTAAAATCTGGAGGTTCTCAATTCCATTGGTATTGTTTATGTATGTACCCCGATTACGCTGAGATTTATGATTTACGTGATTCTTCTTTAGTTTGATGCGGAATAGTTGCCATTTGGTCTCACAAAAATTAAACATAGTTAGGTTCTCGTATCGAAAAAAATATTTAACCGTAATGACGAGATTCTTTAAATTCACATATCTTTTTATTTGTTAACAGATTTAATTAAAACTAACATGTAATGTTACCCCCAACAATACATTACTAAAAATTGCACCAAAATTGTTGTGATTTCGGCGTCCGCGCACATAGGTACTTGAAAACTGAGAAACAGTCAACATTTTTAAATATCATCAGAGCCTAATAAACTTTTGAGAGTTCAGAACATAATGTATGGAAATAGGGTAAACTTTAACGCTGTACAAAATTTTCTATTCGACGTAGAGCCACATGAGTTGGACCATTCGACGCAGAATTGTTTTCTGATTCCGAATCTACCATAAATACCTACCTAATAAATAAAACCTAATTAATAAAATAAATGAAATTTGAAGCGATTTACGCAGTAGGTCTAGCTTAAAGCCGAGCCAACTAGTCAGTATATAAAATACAACAAACGTGAGTACCCGTTACAATTAAAAAGCATATATCGCTGCTTTAATTCAAAACTACCACAAATCAAAATTATACTTTTTTACAGGAGAGCCAAACAAAGAAAAAAAAAAGTATTTTTTGTCTGATGCTTTTTTATTTTACATAAAATATATGCATATTATACATCATTAGAAGCGCATTTTTAAACTGCATTAAATGTTTTAAGTAATTTTATAATAAACTGAATGCTAGCGGAGATATAAGCATATAAGTTACTTTTGAATATAAAAAATATTTGCGAAATATTCTAAATATGGAATAAAACAACCATAAGTCAAAAAAAAATATTGTATTAATCATGTTTGCCCATAATTTTTTTTAGGAACACAATAAAAATCGCCATGCAATTTAATAAAGTAACTAAAATGCTTCATCTGTGTAAAATGATATCCAAAACAAATCAAAATTTCCCTCAAAATCTATCTATTATATATATAAAATTGGAGGTGTGTGTCCTATATTTCAGTTTACAACCAAAACTACGCATCGCAGACAACTACTGTTTGTATGTGGCAATAGGTACAAGTCTCCCATCGTGCACTATGGTGGTTGCAAGTCGATAGTTGTAAGGGTGTAAAAGATACGGGGGTTGAAACATGTTAACTTGAAAAATGTAACACTATTATTGGTATCAAATGGTCTGAACTCCTAAACGGCTGTTCCGATTTGGTTGAAATTTTTTGTGTGTCTTCAGGTGGATCCCAGAATGGTTTAGATTCACAATTGGACCCGGTAGGTGGCGCTGCTGTCGATATGTCACCAAATTTGTTAAGTAATCATAGACCGGTAAGAAGTTAAATTTATTGTAAAATAATCATCAATTATTGTTTAAGTTCTATTGAAACAATGAAAACATAAAAGTAAACTAATAAAATTAGCTAAACTAATTATCAAAACTAACGTAACTTTTTCAAAACTCAAAATAAAACAAAGCCTTTATAAACATTAAGAAAACATTCAAAACTTTTGAGAAATCTTCTTTATCATTCCTACTCTTAACTTTTAAATCAAAAATAACTATTAGAATGTTACCTTATAGCTAAAATAGTTTCTTAAATGCAATTAGGAACACTTGAGATCACAAAAGAACCATATTTTAAATAGAAACTTTTTAACACGTATGAGTACTTTAAAGTTACTTACGTGGGTGTACCACACACCCACTAAACTGCTCTCTACGTTTCTTTAATTATTATTTATCAGTGTTAGGTACCCACAGATTTGTAAAGAACGATTCTTAATATTGTGGAATAATGTTTTTATTAACAAGATTAATGGAAAGTTCGAGAGTGATATTTGCAGTGAGCTTTGCACTCCTTTAGAAACAGTCGGAAGGTGTCTAACAAGGTTCGTTTGGCTGTAGATGAGCGGGTGTTGATTCCGACACTCATGTACCGAAGTAAAAGTTGGGTATGGCAGAAGAAACATGAAAGTAGAATAAATTTAGTTGAGATGAGAGCGTTAACAAGTCAAGTATAATAGGAGTTAAACTGAGTGGACGGTAACAGGATAAGAAATAGTGAGATAAGGAAACGGAAAATGTAGTGACAAAAATTGAGAAAGGTATGCTGAGATGGTTTGGCCATGTCGAGAGAATGAATGAAGAACGATTTTCGAAAAAGTGTATAAGGCGAGTGTGAATGAAAGTGTTGGAAGGGGTAGGGGGTAGACCTAGGCGGACGTGACCAAATCAGGGACATCTTGAAAAAAGGCCAGGTCAAGAGTAGGTACCCTAAACCGAAGAGCATGTATGAAGGGAATAATGAAAGTGGACGAAGCGAAATAAGTATGTAAGCGAAACAGGTATCTTTCTCTTTTAAAGGCTCCTTTTGAAATCATGATGACATGATGGTTCAAAAGGAGCCTGGCATTTTTAAAATGACTTAACTTCATAAATCAGTTTAAATACCTAGTAAACAAAAATAAATACTGAATCACCTTAAATTAAACTTAATTTATTAAACCTACGGAAATAGTAGATACCTATGGTTCTAACTTTCTACGTATACCAAATACGTAAAAACATACCTACAATAATATATTATGTATGGTTTACGTATTACCCGTAGAAACATTTTATAACTACAATACAATTTTATAATTACAACGATAACAATGCTTTTTGCACAAAAAATGCTCAAGTAATGTATCTCAAAATATGAACTTATTTATTAAAACAACTCCGTTTAAATAAAAGCAAAACTAGTGTATTCCAGAATAAGGCCCTTTTAATTTTTAAATATTAATAATAGAAAGTAGTTTTTTATATTCAAAATAAAACTATTTTTAAATACCGTACTTCATATTAAATAACTTAAATGCAAAACGAACACTTTGGTTCATTAGTTTATTTTGATCAAAAAAATTAAGTTAATTTAGGTATATCTTCTCTGCAAAACTACCCCTTTTTGAAATATGGTTCTTTTGATTTAAAAATAATGTCCTACTTACATGAATCCTTTATTCAAATACTGAAGTTTTTCGAAATATGGTCGTCTTCTGTATAAAATGAATGAGTAACAAAGATTAAATTTCGAGATATGGCACTTTTGCACAAAAGAAACGTGCTTAAAATAATTAAAATTCGCACAACTGAAAATATGGCAGTTTAGATCATATTTCGCGCGTTCAAAACGTTAAATTCAAAAGTAACGGTTGCGTTATTTCTGTAACTTAAAATGGGAAATCAATGGGTGTCTTGTCTAAATATAAAAATATGAAGGATTAGAGATGTATTTTTGGAATAAAAACGTTTTTGCAATTTTCGGATTTGTGGTAGTTTTGAATTAAAGCAGCGATATGTTTGAACACAGAAGTGGCACATTATAAATTCAGTGGAAAAAAACAACGCGTAGTCGGCCGCATCGAAATTCCAATTGATGGCCTCAATGACATAAATGCACTGTGGCGCGCTGCGTGCTCGCACTGCTCGCTCACTAGGGACACCGCCAATACGGAGAACGAAGGATAATTTATTATTGTGGTACCATTTAATCTACTAAAATGCGCTCTTGTCACGGTCAACTAACCTGCTATTGCAATTGTCTGTAGCAAGTAGTCTAAAATCTGTTTGCCATTGAATTTACCTTATAGTAAAATTTTTCGTCAGTCTTGTATGGATCGTAAATTCTCATCGACCAATTGACGTCATATTTTCTTTCTCGAGACAATTGTTTATAAGAAGATATCTTCTATTCGTACCTATCTCAGTCTTAGTCATTTTTTTTACCAAACCTACTCAATTATAATGTTCAAATTAACAGGAGATGAATAAAGTTGCATCGGTAATTAATTATACTTAATTCAAAATTTTATACAATGTTCAAGTGTCTTCATACTCCATACTGAATCCAAACAAAAAACCAACAACCAAAAATAAGCACAAGTTTTTCATCCCCCGCAGTGCTAATAGATAAGTAATAATCCCTTAGATTGTTCCCATCAATCCCGATCGTGTGGTGTACGTAGCCATCCATCTCGAGAGGCAATTTATTTATTTTTTATCATCCCTCGCCGTTTCCCATGTTAGCCCGTTATCCGCGCCTTTTTTGTTCGGAAGTAAATTAATTATGATGAATGAGCCCACAAACGTGTTCTAGTGCACTTCCGCTGATACTTGGTGAACGCTGATAATAGATTTGTAGTCTCTAATGAGAATAGAACCGCACAAACCTTTTTAATTCTGCCATTATACCTATTTATTGACAAGCCACTTCTCGCAACTCTGGTCGTATGAATTTAGAAATTGTTCAATCTATATATGTATATAAAAGGAGAAGCTGACTGACTGACTGACTGATATATCAACGCAGGGCCTAAACTATGGTAAATGTATTTAGCAAAGGGAGATCTTCCGCCGGGCGATCTGACATACCCGGGAGGCGGTTAAGCCCCAACTGATCTCTGTTGGAAATTTGGAATTTGTATTGGTATTTGCGAGCGGTGTAGAAAACTTCGATAGCGTGATTCACGCTTCGTGACGTCACTGTGTGACGTGTGTGAGATGTCGCCACATGTAGATCGGTTATTTAACCGACAAACTAGAAAATAAGCCATCTGGAGATGGAGGTGGTCTCCGTCGCTCCACGGACATCAGCAACCACAGGCAGTATAGTACTGCCGACGGTTCTAGGCCGCTCTGAAGTTAGGCTTTCGGATATAGTGCGCAGGTATTGTAGGTACTTTAGAAAGAGATAGCGACACGAACACTGAGCGTGTGACTGAAACAAACAATGCTCAAAGTGACACCCCGCGCGTCTTGCCACCATTTCGACCCTAAAATTGACTTCTGCGCAGCGATCCGAACAAAGTTCACGGCGGCCAAGAACCGCCGGCCGTACTATACTCATGCTTTGCGCGCTAAGAAACAAGGATAATAAGAAAACAAGAAATAGAATGTCAAAAATAGAAGTCGTTTGGCGGCTTTTGTATAAGTTATTTTTTTGTCAATCTATAAACCGTTTTTTGTGGTTTTCATCTACCACGACCGTACTCTCGGTCTACTCTCGATGAACAGGTTCACTGGCAGAGAATGCCATTAGCCATTAATTTGTTACTTTTCATTTCCAACAAATAAATAAGTCACGCATAATAATTTCTGTTTATTGCCATCTAATGTAAAACTTTAAATATCCATAGTTCAACAATCAAAACTCTTATTATTATATATCTTAATATACAAACAATTAAAATACCAGAGAATTATCATTGTCCATAGTAACTTCAAATAATACGGTATTAGTCACTATTTAAAATTCTTGACTGACTGACGGTGAAACGCAAAGCAACTAATTATTAAATTATTAAAGGATTAATTTCATTAATCCGTTGGCATTTAATTAAAATATTTAATTAGTAGGTAGTATCATTTTACGGCTCCTTACACAGTAGGTACAAGAGTTACGAGTACATCACTTTTTGTCTCCAGTCCTACGAAGCTGAAGCCTTGCTGAGGCTTTAACAGCCTTAAGGGTTATAGCTTTATATGTCGTCTGTTTAGAAGAGCGAGCTGAAGGTAAGTGGTCATCCGCGCCTATGGACACGCGCAACACCAGACGAGTCGGAGCTAAAAGAGAAAATGTTGACACCTTTTTTGAAGAAACACACAGCGCTTCCAGAATACTTCAGAACGAAGCTCATTCCACCAGTTCAGTTTGGCGTCGACTCATTAATGAGTACGGGTCTCTTCGCATCAGTGAGGAGGTGTAGAGCATAATCAATCACGATTTTCCATTGCGGATGGGCTGAGGGGTTAATGGTCAACGCAAGTATTATAAATTTTTATGCAACCCTACTGTTATCAGATAACAACCCGACAGCTTTACGTGCCCTCCGAAGCAAGAAAACGCTTAAGAAATTTTTGCTAGAAGTGTTCAGGTTTTTCCTAGCCAATTGCTGAACTCCGATCATTTAGTATCGATGCACGTCGCCGGACTAGGTATACCTATGCGCTACGAGTTCAGTTCAGTGTGCGCCAACCCTGAACGTCCGACCGCAGCTAATTAACAATTAACATTAATGCTAACGACACGAGGCACGGTGAGTTAATGAGTGCTTATTTTTATTATCTGTGAATTTCTTAATAATTATACCCATTTGCCATTTGATGGGAATATTTAGCGCCAATTACGAGTATATTGGACCACATTAGTGGTCGCCATCAGACGAGCGGAACAACCGGCGTTTTACCGTTGTATTGGATACAAATAATTACTTGTAATGGTTACTGTTATCACTTGTTGTTACATTACTTACTAATTAGTTTGTCAGTAATGTATAGCTATTTTTGAAGTAATGAATATTTTTTTACAGAATTTTACAAAGGAGACTGGCGGTTTTCGGCCCCAAGGCCTACAAGAACAACACATAGGTCTAAAAATACTATATTTACGTAAGTATCCAAAAACGTAGAGTTCCGGACCACCGACCGATATTTACTTTTAATAACTAGATAGATAACAAATATAGAACGTATAAGGAGAGTTTACCGTAGGTACCTACCTACGTACCGCCTACGTTAAACTAAGATAGAAATTACAGTCCAGTAGTTCCGAAAAGTTACCAAAGTCAAAACTTTCTCTATCCAAACATTAAGTTACCACAAACACTGCAGTTTATACCCGGGATCGCGAGGGAGGGCGCTTGTTATTCCCTGAGGGCAAAAGTGCTCGGGGAGTTTGACGCATTCAACTTTGTTCGAGTCCCGGGCAAGTTAATAAAACTTGGCAACTTTTGGCAGCAGTGAGTGGCAAAGCTTGTAGTTGTTACTGTAGTTATTTTAGTTGTCGTGTAGTTTAAGTGACATTTTTTTAATATGTCTGTCGGTCTTTCCCCATTTAATAATAGCTTTTGCCCGCGGCTTCGCCCGCGTATAATTTGAACTGTCACATAATCTTCTTTACTAGATCGACCGATAGATCTAGATGCCCTTGTTTAACCTCGTGAAACACTAATTTAAACCGCATGCAGGGTAGCAGCTTGCCGGGAAATCTGCTAACGTCCCGGATTTTTGCATCTTGTGCCGTAAATAGACTTTACTGCTCTGGAATCCAAAGGACCCGTTATTTTATTAAACGAGATAAATAAAAAAGCATCAAAGCTTTAAAATATATTTATGATTTAGAATTTAGAGGATGTATGTATGTATGGATCTACAAATAAAATGAATAATCATTGTTTATAACTAGGTGACTACTAAAGAAATAAAATTCTTCAGTGAAGTGTGAATCTGGCATATTCATTAGATCACTTGAATAGGTAGGTATAGGTCAATGTATATCTCGTCTTGTTGGCCTTAATATTACCACCACTTATGGTTACCTAGTTCTTGTTTATCTATCATTATAGTCAGAATAAATTAATATTACACAGAAATTACCTAAATTACTAAAGCTACTAACGAATATTCCGTGGCCTCACTGTGATATAGGTAATAATTATAAGACATAATTTGCTTATTTTACCCGTAGACGTTTGTTTCGTCTCGAAGGAATGTTTAAAATTGGTTGGAGTCAAGCGTCTCCAATCTGAAGTCGTGAGGTAACTTTATCAAACACGAGTCAACAACTTTCGTAATAGCTAAACTTTTGAGCTTCGAGAGAATCAATTTAATGGGCGTGTTGTTTTAAAAGTTATTTGGTTGATGATTATGGGTGCTATGTAAATTAATTTGCTTGCTTGTTCATCTATAAAATAGGTTAAGATCTTTCTTTATATTAAAATATAGTCGTTAAAACGATGTTTTTTCAAATAAATTTTAAACTACGAAGTATATTGCTCAGTTACATAATCTTATCAGCTTTTCTGCTCAAAATACGACGTCGAATGCAATGCAAAGCGCTTCACAATCGGTAGATCCGTTCGGGAGATAATCGTTGACGAAATATCTTGAAAGAAATGTTTTCTCAACATAACTTCGAGATTACGTGACACATCAATTTAGCAAGAGCTTTCAGGGCTGGCCAGCAGGGTCTACAGTTGTTTTAGTAAATACATGTAGTTACCTATGTTTTTGTTTGTTTTTCAATAACTCTAAATAACTGAGTTCTCCTCCAGGTACTTACGGCGCGGCGGCGTTGCATTGATGACTCCCTGGTGTTGCTCGTATCCATAGGCGACGATGACCACTTACCATCAGGTGGCGTCTGCTTTACGTCAGCCCATTCGTCATTCTTACTTTAAATATTTTACGCTTATTTATGGAGGTATATGGGGGCTCCATCCATCTGTGAGTCCAAGATAACCTCCCCCCTGCTCATGGTGCACCCTACCGGACAACGGACGAGGTTACGGCGCCCGGTCCCGCTATCCAGAGGTCGCTGGACTTTGTACCATCCAGTATCCTGAAGGTACTCTAGCTTTGGTGGGAGGGCTGTACCCCGGCTGGCCAGCTACCACGCCCTTGCTTGAGCCAGCCGCCAAAGGACGTGTCGTGCATTTGACCATTGATGTAAAAATGTTTTTAGTTTTTATATCAATGCATTTGACCCCCCCTATTTTTATGGCACCCATTCCTGAAAGGTTTCGCGTATTATGACACCAGATAAGGGAGACTAAGAAATATTGTTACGGATCTATTGCCTTATTATATACCTAACATTTAATAATAATAATTTTCCTTTGTCATAATTATCAGTTCTTTATGTATCTTTTTTCATCATAATTAAATTTAATTGTTAAAAAGTAATTAAAATCAGCTCCAGGAAAATTTCCGGGTAAAAGCGCCAATCCGGGAACCGTAAATTAGACGCGGGAGACAGGGGTTCTGCGCGACCCGTCTCGTAATTGCCAATCCGCCGCTAAGCACCCAATTAACATCCCTCTCAATTGATATTACTTATCTCTTGCTAAAAGGCCTGTTTTAATTACAATTGATGGCTCTTGAAAGATTTTTTAACATAGAAAAAGTTTCTCTCTATTAAAGTGTGTAGTGAGGGGAAAAATATTAAGTACCTGAATGAGTACTAATAAAATTGGAGCATAATTAAATCTTATTAAATTAGTCCAATATTTACGTTTGGGAGTCAACTCTTTTGTGTTACCAGCCGTCATATTGAAATATTGAAATTGTCTTTATTTCTCAAACCATTGGAAAAATATTACAATACTGCAAAATTTACAAGTGTTTATTGCTAACACTAATTGAACTTGTGTAATTTAGTATATCTGCTTATAATCACTTCATGTAAATAGTAGTTACTGTATATGCCGCAGTAATGAGAAAGCGTGTAGGTAAATAGTAATTTATTCACGACAACGGCACACATGTCGGGTTAGTCTTGGGGTGCATAGCAACTAAGGAGGGGGTGTAGCACTCGGATGGGGCGGAAATTCAGCTGGAAGCACGGGCTTGCTAACACGAATCTGAATACTGCGATTTGTTGGTATCGTGATATAGCCATTGAAATGAAATTAATTTTATTTGAATTTGGTTTTTATAAACGCTTTCCGAAAGTCAAACTGCAACATCGCTTCAACAAATCCCTACCATGAGTGCTCTTGAAAAAGACATGGTTCCAACAGACAACACTTAATTCAAACTCATGTCCAAGCAGTTTCATCTGTGAAGTAATCATCCGGTTAGTAGTTGCTTTTCAATAGGATTTCATACTATGAAATAAGATGATATGAAATACCTAATCAGACTGAATTTGTAGTAGTAGGTATATATTGCTGCATTTACTGCTAAATGCTGACTCTGATGTTGTTTGCATAAAGTGTTTACGTAGTGTTTTAATTTTAATATTATCACAATGCAAAGAGAAAAATATCGTAACTTAACACATTAGAGTTTATACCTAGTTAGGTACACATTATAAATACAATCTTCAAGTGTATGTTGTAGTAACAGCTTTAATTTTTAATTGTATGATTTTTAAATCTTATCATTATATTATTATGTTAAAATCTTATAGGTACCTACTTATTTAAAATGTGTAGTAACGAAGCCGTCCCTAAGCTGCCAGTGACTGGAGCCCTCACCCTAATCGGGAAGTTTGGACGACGGTAATCTTATTTAGAGCCAGTTAGGGACAGGTAAGTGCTTTTTGCACGCCGATTTGAACCTGTTTACTAAATTGATGCCGGATTTTCTTGAAACTTTGATTTGTTTAATTTGTTTTCATTGCATATCTACTATTGTTGCAATTAAACTCTGAAGTACTTTCGATAGTAAATAATTAGTGTATAAAGTTTTTTATAAATTGACTCATGTCACAATGTTTTTTTATGAATTTCAGATAGCAAACAAGCATGCAACACGCCCTTCCGCTGCCACCCATGACATTCTGACCGACCCAGAACTAAACTTTAATCGGTCTTCTTAAATGGTTAGTCTACATAGTTAGCTGGTCCCATAGTTGGTCAGCTCGTTACTAAATAAGAGGACTGGGGCAGGGACTGTTAGTTGATAGTTAGTCCTATTAGTTGTTGTTTCTCACACTGCAGAAGTATTCCTGTATACTCGTATTGTCTCGCGGGTGGTATGGACAACACAAATAAGACGACCAAAACCCCACGGATCTAGAACAAATATATTCAGCTCTCACATAACTGTGTACTTTGAATCGAACCCGGGACTTCTCGTTTCGCAGTTAGGTTCGCGACCAAGTAGGCTACGAGTTTACAGTTAGGTAGGTATAATTCTCACACCATCGCAGTTCGTAACGCATTTGGCAACCGTTGTGTTGTGATCATTAATGGATGGCGGAGATAACTTAATAACATTTTTTGATTTGCCTGTTTAATACAAAAAAGTATACATATATTTAGTTGTAAAAAAGTTGAGAATCGTATCGTAAGTCCTTACATTCAACTCAATCATTCAAGTCATTCAGCCAATGGGATAGGAAAATAAAATTTACGTTCAATATTGGACGGCGACGCGCAATTTCATGCACCATTAGTAATACACGCGAAGTCATTAGAATGCTGTTTTAGAGCAATTGAGTTCTTAATACCAAAGCCTTAAAGGCTACTGTCGAATATCGTACTTAGATTTGCGTATCGTAGGGTTTACACCTGTCACCTGTCACTGTGGTAAGAAGTAAGTAGATAATTTATTTGATCCCTAGTCCTTAGTGACGCCTGCGTAGCAGGATGTCCTTGGTTCGATACTCGACAAAAATATTTCTTCTCGGGTCGTAGGTGTTAGCGATGTGTTACTTAATTTTGTGTTCTCTATGTCACTGCCGACATAGGGAATATAACATAATCTTACATAATAAGGATTTCTTTTGCCAACATATCAAATGCTTTATTTGCAATAATTTTGCTTCATAGGACTTTACACTTCGAAAAGGACCTAGAGAAAATGTATAAGTAGGTAGGTACCTACTTAAGTATGTTGTGAGCATTATATTTTAAAAAGGTTTGAAACACAAAGTCTACTGAAATATGATAATAATAATGCAATATAACCTTACTCAATAGATTGTCATTGAAAGAAGCGACTAATTAAAGGATTCTGTCACGATCACGAGCACACGGTTATGGGACAATCCGGATAATCGATTAGTGCCTGAAGCGGCGCCATGTGGCACGTTAGACAGAGATACAAATAAATGAAGAGGTACCAAGAGATAAAAAATACTTTTGAATAACCCTATAACATTTTTTATTTAACAAACTATGGTCTCCAAACATTAGCAATGTGCGCATGTAATATTCAGCCCGTGGTAGATTACGTTTTTTACGTTTTATACTACTTAAAATGTGTTTATTTAACGTCGAAAGAAGGAGAAAGAGGAGAATAAAACTAATGAAGTTGTTAATACATAGTGTCTACTTTATACAACACAGAACTAACTACATGAAGTTGTGTAAAATCGCAGTAGATGGAAAACTACTAAAATGACTGAATTAGAAATTACCCTTTATTTTATTGTTATAACGATAAGTATAATTCGAATGTGGCAGCCCTAGCTTGCATCTGTTAGGAATTAGAGGAGCGATTACATTCGCCACGCCATCGGGTCTCGCGTCAAATGTAAATTCATCGTTGCCAATTACCGTATTATTTTGACCAGAATAGCGCAATTTGCGAATGGTGCAGCTAAATTGTAACTTACTTCTTAACATGCTTACTCCCTTACATATTACAATGGTGATTTTCGAACGTATACTTGAAGATGTATACTACTCGCCGCACACCCATGAACGGAACGAAACCATCGGAGTTGAGTCGACGTCGAGTTGGTGTAATGTGCGAAGTCCTTTATTCCGATGGTACTCTGCGTACGGACTTTATTCGCCTGCATAACTATATAGCTACCACTCTCTTAAAATCGACCATGTAATGTTTTTACGTTACGTGCCGTTGTAGTGAAGGAGAACCAGGAATAACGCTTTCTTGCTTCTTTTTCTGTCGGCAGCGCGTCGGTGAATCTTCGGCGTTACTGATGTCCACGAGCGATGGAGAAGTGGTCTCCATACCATTCTTTCGGCATTCGACTTCATTTACTATAAGAAAATATCTGCACAAAGATTATGAGAAGATTACACAAAAAGTCAGTAAGCGCTATTTTACAATATAACGTAACTTGTTAATGTGAAGAGTTCATCGCAATGTCACACCATTGTCCCGGCCACGTGATTTTTACATCATGCAGCCCACAATGCGGACTACAATGGCATCCGCAGATAACATCTGACGACCAAGGAGCGTGTCACAACGACTAACAAGTCGTCTTACACAACTCATTTCCATTTGAAACAAGTCATCTGAGCTGCCACGTTAGGTTACCAAATGCCTGAGAGATAGGCTATTTTTAGTGATGGCGTATGGTATCACTATGACGCAATGGTTGTCGTTGCATGCGCATGTCATGTTCAAAGGGTCCTGGGTTCGATTTCCAGCGAGACGGAAATTTCAATGATGAGTTTAAATTTCTGTTCTTGGTCTGTGAGTGTTGTTGTTTTTGTGTGTTATCCTTTACACTCACGACAAAAGGTAGCATGGCGAGGGGCTGTAAGAGTGTAGCGTTTATTTTATTATTGTATTTGTACAATAAATTAATAAAATACGTCCTACTGAACCATTCATTATGTAAGATTTACAGACCTGTAACGCTGTGTTAGCAGCTATTATTCTTTTAAATTTTGTGTATAGTTTAGGCTTTGGAATACAGTTTAAGTAAAGGAAATTAAATTTAAATTTAAATTAAATTTCATTAGAGATAAGCACTACATTCAAGCGCTCATAGCCCGGCGGCTTGCGTCGATCTCAAGTGATCGACAAAGTTAAGCAACAGCGGGCGCGGTCGGTAGTTGGATGGGTGACCGCTAGTGGCAAAAATTTCTTGAGCGCTTCCGTGCTTCGGAGGGCACGTAAAGCCGTCGGTCCCGGTTGTTATCATTTGGTAGCAGTCGTTAAGCCATGTCGGATACCTTCGAGCGGCTTAAAATTTCCGACACTTGGGTTGGCCACTAACCCCTCCACCAATCCGCACTGGAGCAGCGTGGTGGAGTATGCTCTAGGCCTCCTCAGGTACGAGGAGAGACCCGTGCTCAGTAGTGGGCCATTAATGGGTTGTAGCCATCCAAGCACTACATTGTATCCTATTTGTTTTTTCTCTTTCAATTTCTTGTGTGTACCTACATAAATCCCTACTAATATTATAAATGCGAAAGTAACTCTGTCTGTCTGTCTGTTAGGCTTTCACGCAAAAACTACCGAATGGATTTTGCTGAAACTTTACAATAATATAGCTTACACATCAGAATAACACATAGGCTATAATTTATAAAGATATAGTGTGAACGAAGGAATAAGTTTCCCGAAGCGAAGCGAGGCCGGATCGCTAGTAATAAATAAATAAGGAAAGGACCCGCAGGAGGAGGTCTTCGCAATATAAAATGTACCGTTTATGACGCCACAAGTTGAGGAGCAGTTGTTTTGTGGTGGTACTTAGTAGTTAGTGTAGTTTTCCGAAGTGAAGCGACGGCGACGGTGGGTTCAATCAAACCGTACTTGACGGCTTTCGATGCACACAAAATACGCACGGAAAAGTTAACTATATTACTATACAATCATACGAATACGATCGACACAAGCATCTATTAATCTTCAAACCCCTGATTGGGATCCAATTGAAATAGCAACTATCGGTACCTATCTCTCGCAAGGGGGCTCAAATGTTATCTACACCGTCCCGTCACTGTTCATTAGGTATAAGTACCTACTGAGAAATATTCTCTCATATAAAAAACATATTTCTTGGGAGTAGCTAAGTCTATGGAAATAACAAGAATTCTTCTGGTCCGGGGTAAGCTAGATTCATCTTTCAAACTCGCCTCATCGTCCCTCATCGTGCTCAATCACAGACCACTGCTCAATCTAGTAAACGTTACGTTGTAAGACTCCTATTGGAGGTAATTGGGAGCGTAGCGTAGATTCAACTTAATACGCTACGCTAATTCTTGGTGGTACCTATATTATAACGATCTTCGGCTGCGCCATTCTCTAGAATCTGCCGTAATATGTTTAGTATCACGGTTGCAGTGTCTGAGAGCCATATAATTTACATATTTATTTTATTTTCGATGCTTGAAGCCAAAATTTAAAGGAAAGTTGAATGTCTTTAACCTGGTTGTTTACTTAAGCTGAAAATTACAACCGATATAGAATGAAAAAGCAACTTAGTATAAAATCTACACCTGAACTAATTACCGTTCTATAATTACGATCAAATTAAAACTTCCATCCTGCAGCACGGCATAACCCCACCTCCAATTGGACGGTATATTTATAAACCGACCCATTGTTTGTGGCCACACGATCTCTGTTATTAAATTTGCGTGCATTCCGCTTTTCAAAACACGTAGCCGGGGCCACCGGCATGACTAAATGGAAATATACCTCGCTCACTTGTACAAATATTATGTGCTACTGCGGCCAGCGTAAATTGAACTCTCGTAATATTTTAAACTGTCGTGCATTTTTTTCAGGAAATAAGCATAGGTTCTTAGTTTTGTAATTATACGAGTAGATTGGTGTTTCTGATGGACAAGATTTTTCTTATAGGTATGCCTTTTTAAAAACGCATTTGGTAAAACAGATCACTCTATATTTTTAGCACTAGACTGAAGTTCAGGTCGCCATATTAAACAAAATTTATTAATACTTTTGATAGAAAGTTACCTAAATAAACGTGAATAAAAATGAGTAGGTAAGAATTTTGCGTAGAATACCTCCATCTGATCTGATTTATATTGGGTATCTAATTATTTCTGATTTTAATTTCCCAACATAATCTGCAGTTGCCGACTTCATCACACAAAAGTCCGAGTGCCTAACAACTAACCTGTTATCTTATTTCGTGGTAGTTGCACAGCCCGCATAAGGAAAAGCTACGCCAGACAAACTTATTAATGAAATTGAAAAATCCTTTAAATCTAAGAAGAATAGGTTGATGCGTTCAAATGCTCTCTTACAATAGAGAAGTTAAGAGATATGTTATAAACGAGGGGCTATGATGCCCAAATGCGGGTTGGCAGACGTCACATGTCAATTGTTGAGAAAAATGGAAAGGATTCAGATATTATGTAGGTTTCCTGACTCGTGCGGACTAGGTTTTTTTCACGGAATAAGGTACATCTTCCAATGCGCGCATTAAAATTGTAAAATTATAGTATTAAACGGCATTCAAACCGGGAACTTCGAGCCAACGTACAACCAAACAGGGGCCCAAGTCTGCTTATTCATAAATGTGTAAATTGCATCTTGGTGGAATAGTTTGACACGATTTTAACACATTCTGTACACAATGGAATGTGTCAAACTATTCAAATACAACGCAAGTATTTATAAATTTGTAATCAGTAATAATTGTTATTTTACAGCTACTTTATAGTACACTGCTTGACACTTATCAGCATGCTATCAAACAATTGAACGGCTACAAGACGGACCAAGTTATATTGGGCAGTGTTAATGGCGAGTGCGTCAGTGCAAACACCGATAAGAGCCCGGCAACCGCGTGATAAGATACGACCAATATGTGCAACGTGAATGCTCGGGGTTTTAGCCTCGGGCTCTCAAGCTAACGATACCTACAGGCTATAAGTAATTATTATCTAACGCAACGTCTTTATTGCCTACTCTATCGTAATCTGCTGTTACATTAAAAGCAATATATTGCCTTTTAGATGGACAAGCAAGTATTTATGTTATTGTAATTTGTAGGAGTTATCGTAAATTTACAGACACAATAAAAGCTTCAACTGCAAGATAACGTCTTGTACTACTAATTTGATAAGTAATGATTATATGATATGAAATTGTGATAGTCTTTACTACTGAAGAAAATACGTCATTGACTCTAAGGTATGTACTTAACATACCTACTGTATGTACAGTTTTGACATCATAATAATTAATTTTTATTGTACTCCTTACATTAGTGCATATTGACAAGCACAATTTTACTTTTACCAACTTAAACAAATTTCCATATTGAACGGGTTTTAAAGCAAATTAGACTAAATCGAAAAAAGAATGCTTATTGAAAATTTAAAGTGGTTTAAGTAGGCTATTGTGTCGAATAGTAGGTATCTAAACTTCGTTAAAAATCCGAGGAATATCTTTAATTAGTTATACACTTAGGTAAGTGTTTCATTAGTCAGTTACAGTTAAATGACGAGGTTTTGAGTATTTAAATTTATTTGCTTTTCAATTTCCCTCTATATTCGCAAGCAACCCTTTTTTTATTATCAAATATTGGTTTTTATATTTTTCACACGATCAGACGCGCAGACGAGTGAACAACATTAGTGGTCGTCGTTGACCATGGGCGGCAGGAACACCGAAGGCATCACATAGGTGTAGTCAGCCGCGAAATCTATTATACATCTTCTATACCTACAAATAAATAAAATTGGAGTGTCTGTTTGTAATATATACACGGTACATATATACCAAAATAACATTTTTTACAATTATTATCTGTCTGTCTGTCTGTCTTTCTGTCCGTCTGTCTGTCTGTTTGTTTGAGCTAATCTCTGGAAAGGCTGGACCGGTTTTGACGGGACTTTCACTGGCAGATTGCTGATGTCATAAAGAGTCATTAGGCTACATTGACATAAATACTATGGACTTAGGGTCTCCTACTAAAATCGCGAAAATAATGTCCCAGTTTGACATCACAAGAATTTAAATGTTTACAAGGTAATTTAAGCACTAAAATCATTACATCACGGTTTCATTTCGATTGCAACAAACACTGATACATCAATGACACCTTATGATACTTCGAGTGCTCAACACACCATAATCACCATATGCAGCTCATAGTGAAATAAAACGCGACTAATAAAGTAATAGAGTAGTGTTTATTTAAAATAATACATTATTTATTTTTATTTTTATTACACATTAATTACATTTTTTAACTGAAACTTTTTTCGGAACGTTATGAATTGGATTCAATGAAACGAAAAAGAGTAATGAAAAAGATACAACTTATGAAATGAAATGAAATTTATTCGAAGTTGGTTTTTTACAAACACTTTTCGAAAGTCAATCTACGCCATCGCTTTAACAAATCCCTACCGTGAGTAGTCTTGGAAGAAGAAGCGGCAAGAAACTTCCAAGAAGCTTGGCACAGCTGTGTTTTTTATTCTTCTTATGCCTTTGCCAGTTATGTACATGTCATCTTCTTTAAAATGATCCGAGCATACAACGTAGGCTGCTTTCGGCATAAAATATTCTTCCTCTCGCGATGTAGCAATAATACTTCTCCATGCTTAACAACGTATTGGGTCTAAAGGAAATCTAGAAGAAATATATTTTATTGTACTAAAAAAAATTTAAACATAATCTATTTATATAACATCAACAGCGACTCTATGGAAACTTTTGTTCTATATCTTGCATTTATTCGTTTACTATTGTGCAATCGTGAAATCGTGCAAAATAATTTAAACTAAAGTAATGGATATGTTTATCTCTTTCTGACTACAGTCTGTATAGCGAGAAGACAAAGACAAAGATATATTTTTGATTCTTTTGAGTGATTCTGAGATTTATTTACGAAATTAATTCGATTTAAAATAAAATAGTGTGTATTCGTAGCAAACCAATACTTTAAAAGATAAAACAATATTTTACTTACCGAAAATATGATATACCATCGGCTTTTTTCACTTTACTTGCGTAGTTTTTACACGATTTCAAAATACAATACGGCATCGTTGATGTCTAGTTGTCAGCACGGTCAAAAAGTGACTAACGGGGCATTGTTGTTCTACTTGCGTATTGTTGTTGAGTTGGCTCGGACATTTTTTAGCGCGGACCGTGCGTCCATAGTAATATCATATGTCAATGTTAGGCTACTTTAATTTTAGATTTTCGCGGACGAAGTCGCGGGCATAGTCCGTAAGTTATAAAAAAAACGACTTCAAAATAATACAAATTTAAGACTTACATGGTTTCTCATGGTGGCTTGGCATGATGGTTCACACAGGAAGCACCAGCTTTCAAATAAAAAATAATCATCCAAATCGGTTCACCCAGTCGAAAGTTCTGAGGGTCCGTTCAAGTATTACGTAAGCAGTATTTTTGCAATTTTTAACCCCCCCGTCCCCTGACCAACTAACATTCTTAATAAAACCTTCCACTGACTGGACTAACCATCATAGTCCCGATTTGAGTCTGGTTCCGTGTCGGTCGCAGATATTATGGCCGGCAGCAGAAGGGTGGTGCATGCTCGTTTGCCATCTTACCAGCCCAATCCTCTACATAGGGCATGAATGACTCTAGGTATTCATTGTGGAGGCCAAGCCATCCATGATCGTGAAGTATCTTAATGACCAATGAATGCCAAACATTTTATAAAATTGTACAGTATCCTGGGTAACTATTGCGCTCCTAAAATCAATCTTAAAAGATGAATAAAATATGATATAGAGTAGGGTACTCTACGCCATGCTGAAGAGCCAGTTAATAAGCGCGTTCATTAATCCCGTTGTAGTCTGCAACGCGTCAGTGATGGTAATGTTATAACAGGTCTTGATAAGCGGGGCTAGCCACATTCAAAATAGACTCACAATTATTAGGTATAGAGTAGGTACATACATAATTATGTGGGTTTTATTCTATAAGTAGCAATTAAATTTAAGTGTACCTCATTAACTTACATGAACATGGCCAATTATACACATAATTATATGTTAACAGCCTCACACTAATAAATGGTTATGACCACACCAACTTAATTAGAACAAATCTACACAAATTATGTCATCAATATGTCCCTCCGATGTGTCTCTCAGTGGCATTTTAACTGTATCAATAAAATAATTATCCAATCATGAGCAATTTACTCGGATTGTCCCGGGGGCTTCTGTCTCGCTCTGGCGCGGTGCCGCCGGCGTCCGTCCCGCTCTGTTCCTAGCGGGTCCGAGGACGGTGACACAAGTTGATTGCGGGCTGCGGTTAACCAACCCGTTCTGACCTCCGCTAGTGTGATTAACCACTTGTATAGTTCATTAGATGTATCTACATTGGTTAAATATTTGTGTCTTTACAGATGCTTGTACAGTAGGTTTTAGCGCACGATAGTCGCTAATCTTCCTCGTTTAATAAACGGTTTTACGGTACCTTCTCACACCCTATAATCGCTATATAACACATCTTTTAACATTTCCTGTGTTAAAGTTTGCATAAAGTCTTTCATTTCGCTCTCTCCTTTTCACATACTAATTCCAAGCCCAAATCGGTCCGCGTGATGTACTCGTACTTAATTAGTGGTACTAATTACGCAATGAGTCTATTCATGATTCTGAACAAGTCTTCAGTGACTTACTTTGCGTGTTTTACTGATGATAATAAAATCTATAATGAGTGCTGTGAGGAACGGATTGATCGGAAGCTGATTAATGCCATAATTATTACAGCACACATAATAATGAAGGTACTCGCATTATTTCTGTCTCTCCGACACTGCCACCAAAACACATAAAAATAATCACAATCGATTTTAGAAAAAGGTAGCTGACCAGGCAGTTACAATACCCTACAAATATTATACTGAGTGTGAGTAGTACAGAGCTTAGACTCTTGTTAAAGGAACAGGAGGAATCTGGAGCCTTAGCCCCGAAGGGTGTACGGACAGCGGATTATGGGTTGGACTCTGGATTGAACTGGATTCTCCGTCCATCCATTTACGTAACTTAAACACCATATCCATAATCAACAAGTAGGTACTTATTTTACAATTTTTTGAATTTATACGAAAGTTGTATGGAATACATTGCTCACTGCTATTTTTATGCAGGTAGCCGACCAACGAGCTAATGAAAAGTGGTCACAAATTGAAGCATTTACTTATAAATTAACACACAGCCTTGGGCCCCAGAGATTCCGAAGAATCCGTGTATCTTTTATATGCTTATAAACAAAAAGATTAATGATCACATAGTTAGTTATTTTTCAAACCAGTACCGTTACTCAAGTGATTGTATTTACGCTTGTGCGACATATACCACTGATTTTATTCTCACAATACGTATGAATGAATGTGAAAGTATTTCATAAGAGTCGTCCAGTTATCGGAAACATTACAAAAGACAGTTAACGAGAATAAACTGCGTGCGAGCAATTTGGAATAATTAATTTTTTCGCACGCCTTCGGATCTGCCGTGACAGGAATCACATTCCTGGATATATTTTATATTAATATGTGAGTATTTTTTATTACCATCCGCCGTAGCTTCGCCTCGGGAATGTTTAGTGCCTTCACTCAAAAATGTTTAGCCAATATTCATTAAAAAAACATTACAAGTAGGTACAAACTTTTATGTTGTCTATGCTAATATCATAAAGCTGAGGAGTTTGTTTGTTTGTTTGGTTGAATGAGCTAATCTAAGGAACTACGGGTTCGAATTGAAAAAATATTTTTGTGTTGGATAGTCCATTTATCGAGGAAGACTATATAACATCACGCTACGACCAATAGGAGCGGAGCATCAATGAAAAATGTTTCAAAAATCGGAAAATATTTAATATTTGTAAATGTAAAGAACAAGTTTCCCGAAGCGAAGCGAGGGCGGTCCACTAGTTTATACCATGAAAATATGGTTAAATAATTAAAACAATAGATAAGATAAGATATACATTATTATTTTCGCAAATTTCCTGAAATAACCTAAGTACTTAAGTAGAACATTTTTCTCAAAAATACAAATTTTTCTGCTAAAAAAATGACAACCATAGTATCTACCTATAAAGCAAAAATATACCTATACAATACGAAACACATCACATCGCAACTCGGCAATAACTAAACAATTGTGTGTATAACCACAAACACCCGCATGCCGTTTTGTGGTGTGATACTTATAGTCCACGCTTTAACAGTGGTATACGTATGTACGTACGTATTATGTTGGTCACCGACCGTCCGCCGTATACGGGTATGTCGGGGCTCGCGTAAATGTGAGAATTGACGGAAAAATAGAGTAAATAACATGGACTAGTATGACGCATATAGGTACGCACTGCAGTAATTTCCGATCGAAACTTTAATTGTTGTCGAAAGGTATATTTAAAACGGTAAACAGAATCAAGGTCAGTCGGCACAATACATAGGTTAAGTAGGGGTTGGGTCCAGTTCCTTTAATTTAAGGAAGATTTACTTAAATTATAGGTATATATTTTACACGAAGCAATTCATATTTTTCACGAAGCGCGAATATTCGCATCGGCGAATATCCCGTGGCCAGGCTGTTAGGTATAACTACTTACAACAAGGAAGAAAATTGTAGGTAAAAATAACATTTATATTTACATAAATATAATTTTAAATTCCATTTACATATAAAAAATAGGCATTTAAGTTTTCAGTTATTCGAAGTGATTTAGGCCTATTTGTTTTGTTGGATTCTTTATTATATTAAATCGTGCAAATAAATTAAAATGTAATTGTTAACAGACGAAGTAATGTGTCACTTGAAAATTTTACTAGGTACATTGCATTTGCTTCACTAATAGGTATCTAAGTAAATACAAAGTTACTGTTTGTTTAGCCAAAGTTATCAAAGTTTTTACCAAGGTCTCTACCGCCTCTGTGGTAGGACTAGCATTATGAGAAAAATAATCTATACTAATAAAAGCTGAAGAGTTTCGTTTGTTTGAACGCGCTAATCTCAGGAACTACTGGTTCGAATTGAAAAATTGTTTTTGTGTTGAATAGTCCATTTATCGAGGACGGCTATAGGCTATTATATAACATCCCAGTACAACCAATAGGAGCGGAGCATTAATGAAAATGTTGCATAAATGGAAAAATATTTAATAATTATAAACGGTAAGAATGTATGTATTCACGAAGCGCTCATAGCCCGGCAGCTTGCATCAATCCTAAGCGATCGGCCGATTTAGGCAACAGCGGGCGCGGTCGGTAATTGGAAAGGTAATCGCTAGTGGCCAAACAATAATTTTTAAGCGCTTCCGTGTACCCGAGGGTACGTAAAGTACTGTCATCGGTCCTGGTTGTTATTATTAGGTAGCAGTAGTAAAGCCATATCGGAGCCGTTCGGACGGCACAAACATTTCCGACACTTGGGTTGGCCACATGATGTATGCTCTAGTAATGAGGAAGCTCCCCAGTAATGAGGAAAGACCCTTGCACCCCTGCTCAATTGTGGACCAAAACGTGGGTCAAAATTAAAACCATTCCATCCGCAATACATATAGGGAATCCTTTTACGGGAAAGTGAGTAAGCATTTTTCTTTGCTATTATTTTATTTTTATAGATAGGTAGTGATATTGACTTAACAGGACTAGCGGGATTTTCCCAATAGCTGTGTGACAATAATTTCACCCTTGCGGGAATAATTTTCATAATAGTTCTATGATACAGTCAAAAGAACACAGATCCAAATAGGCCTAGGCTAGGGTAACTCAGTATAAAGTAGTTATAAAGCGGCCTGCCATCAGTCGCCAAGCGACTAATGCACGTCCGAGGACCGTTATCGGTTTGCATCTGACGGTCGTTGCCCCGAATTGGCGAGAGCAAATCACTTCGCAGATTTGGCGCTCTTACTGCCTAGGGCTGGCTCACATTGCCATTATTATTATATTAAACTAAACTTTAATACAAGTAAGTATTTTCACAAAATGTTTGATGGTTGTATCTCTTTTTGTGTTTAAACAGACTTGTCTGATTAACCCATTCTTTAATTTAAGTGCATAAAAAAGTAATTTAGTATTCAAGAGTTCAATTGTGTCAATTTATGGTAAGTTGGTATGTCTTGAATAAATAAAATAAAATATTTACGGGTTAGTCGAACTGCGTTGGTCGAATTACGACATTAATTAATTTAAACAAAATAAACGACTACGCACAGCTGAAACTACTGCACGCAAGAAGCTGAAATTTGGCATGTAGCCATGTATGTTTCTTGGGGAGCAGTAAGAGAGAATTTTTGGAAATCTCCGCCCCTAAGGGAATAAAAAAGGGGACAAACTGAAACTTTTTTTATTTCTTCAATGGATTCACTTGAATGGATGCAATAACTAGCACTACTACTAGCGGTTAATAGGGGGCTCCGACTTTGTATGACATTGTTTCTCTCATGGACAACTTTCAGACTTGCTTTCTTTTTAAAATCATTTTATCAGAGTTTGATGAGAAAAGCGTTCACGGATTTATTAAATCTTTCGAAGTTTATGAAAAATTGGTATTAAGTATCCGCGTCCCGATCAACCATAAATCGGATTGTGTCAACAGACTCCTGATAATTCCCGCGCAAATCGGGACATCTGGCAACATTAATTCCAATCCATACTTTGCCAACGTAATAGATTACGGTCTATATATTTCTTCCGTTGTAAGATGAGATCAGAGCCCAGTTAGGGACAGCTATGCGTTGTGATACTGATGAACTGTCATGAACCCAGGCCTAATCCCAATTCGAATTTCGATATGTATCGAGTCTGAGCCAGCCCTGTTAATGGGGCAATTGCTAGCGTGCGGTCATCGCACCGCGCGTCACGCGACGCCGCGCGCTCTAATGCGCTTAGATTACTGCCTACTGCCACCGCCAGATAACCATGAGCTCCTGGTACCCGAACGCCTACCTCGCCGTGGTCCTCCGAAGTACTGGCCGTGGGAGGGGCGGAGAACACGTTAAGCTGGTTCGTTCACTGCAGTATTGCGCGAACACAGCTATTTGCTGAGGCTTCGTACATGCCTTCCGCGCATTTTAGTTCATTCAGCGTTATCTTTGAAAGTTACGGTTTTTTCTTAATTGCCTCACTCACAGAATAATTTTTAACTTACTAATTTTTACTGTAACTGGTACTCACGATCTTTGTATTTTATACTGTTTTTTCATCACCAGTAATGTAGTAAGTACTATCAGAAGCAGTGCTCCCATAGACATAACGAAATACCAAAGGCATCATCGACCGAAAAATTACCCCCCTCACCTTATTTATTAGCTCTATGACTACAACGAGCAGAAGAGCCCCCCGATGGGAAGTGGTTGGCGCTACTGGCTCTCACGCCCCCAGCCGAAACTCAAGTCGTTCGGCGGCTCACTCAAGTAAGAGGGTAATAGCTAGCCCGCCGGGCTTTAACTCTACCGCCTAGAGTCTAGCCTAGTCTTCGGGATGAAACTGAATTGTACTAAGTGCCTACAGCAACCTTTGAATTAAGGACCGGGCGCCGTAACTTCGTTTGTTGTTTAACAGGATGCACCACGAGCAGAGGACGTTGAACTCAACTGAACTCAAAGATGAATGAAGCCCCTTACACCTGTCTATCACCCCTACGAAGTCCATTTCTCGACTTAGGCATACCCTAATTGGCGACAATTCCACCGAGCCCTCGGAATCGTTGGGCCTTACACTGTCTTCTTTAGTTCACTACACTAGTTCCAAAACTCACAAGATTTTCTTACACACAAAAATAGTGAACTTCCACTTTTTTCCTCTCTCTAAACAATATTCTTCAATAAAATTACTCGCCGTTCATCGTTTATGAATTTATTAATCCTTACTAATATTATAAATGCGAAAGTAACTCTGTCTGTCTGTTACGCTTTCGCGCAAAAACTACCGAATGGATTTTGATGAAACTTTACAATAATATAGCTTACACATCAGAATAAAACATAGGATATAATTTATAAAGATATAGTGATAATTATCCAAAATATATAACTAAATCTTTGCAAACCGAAGGAAAGTTTCCCGAAGCGAAGCGAGGGCGGGTCGCTAGTTTTATATAAACAAACAAAACAGCAAATGAACCACCTCATGGTAAGTAGTCACCGCCGTCCACATGAACACATTAGGTAACTCCAAAGGCAGCATAGATGCGTTGCGGCCAAGAAAGAAGAGAATACTAAATACACTGCTAACTAGACTAACCATCCTTGTATTCCTAGTCCTCGTTTGAGTCTTGTTCTAGATCGGTCACAGTTGTCATGGGCGGTAGCGGAAGGGTGGTGCTGCATGCTCGTTTGCTATCTTAAGTTCATAAAAAATACCTACTGGCTCTCAATCGTTATAGAGTAAATAAGCGAAGAATCACGATAGACATATCCCTAACCACACTTCCTTGCCAAGATTTTGCCTCAAGATCTGAGAATCCAAATGGAAAATGTCACGGCCATTATTTCCCCCAAGCAACACGAATTCCTCCCAATGTCCACAATAGGATTGATCTTTCGGCGATCAAACGGTAATTTGGTAATTTGTCCTGCCTTCTCTACTTCCCGGAGCTTTTGAAGACCCAATTTATTTGAATGTTAACGGTAAAATTAAATGCCCTAGCACAGATTATGATTATTTTCAATTGAAATTTAGAATTCTAAGCATGGTGAAGGATTACAAAGCAAATTATCTAAATTCTTTTTCTCACCCAAATACATACAGATGTTAAACTATTAAATGTAAGAATATACTTAATTAATCCTTACATAGGAAAAAAAACGATTAGTAAACTGTTATGTACCATTCTTTTTTTTTAAACTACCGACATGATTACCTAAATGAATTTGATTTTCTATATAAACTTTAAGAATAGGTGGATTGCTGTAATCCAACAAAACTTGGAAAGTGAAACGCAATATTTGTTATCCAATTATAAGATCAAAAATAGTTTAATCCAATTTAGCTCAAATTGCTTCGCCATATTTCACAGTGAGGCATTGACCGATTTGTCGCCGAGCGGAGCGGACTGCGGAGTAATTTACGAGAGTTTCTGACTGGATGCCATCCTCCCGTGCTTTTATGCTTTACTACCTAATACCGATACGATGGATATTTCATCAAGAATATAATATGCTAAATATATAAATAGCAACTTAACGTGAATATAAAGAAACGGCCTAACAGATTTGCTGGCGGTATTGGGGCTGTTTAAAATATAGTGACCACATCATGCCGGCATACCAGGGTGTTTTGTTTAAAATACTGACCATCATGCCGGCAGACCAGGGTGTTTTGTTTAAAATACTGACCATCATGCCGGCAGACCAGGGTGTTTTGTTTAAAATACTGACCATCATGCCGGCAGACCAGGGTGTTTTGTTTAAAATACTGACCATCATGCCGGCATACCAGGGTGTTTTGTTTAAAATACTGACCATCATGCCGGCAGACCAGGGTGTTTTGTTTAAAATACTGACCATCATGCCGGCAGACCAGGGTGTTTTGTTTAAAATACTGACCATCATGCCGGCAGACCAGGGTGTTTTGTTTAAAATACTGACCATCATGCCGGCAGACCAGGGTGTTTTGTTTAAAATACTGACCATCATGCCGGCAGACCAGGGTGTTTTGTTTAAAATACTGACCATCATGCCGGCAGACCAGGGTGTTTTGTTTAAAATACTGACCATCATGCCGGCAGACCAGGGTGTTTTGTTTAAAATACTGACCATCATGCCGGCAGACCAGGGTGTTTTGTTTAAAATACTGACCATCATGCCGGCAGACCAGGGTGTTTTGTTTAAAATACTGACCATCATGCCGGCAGACCAGGGTGTTTTGTTTAAAATACTGACCATCATGCCGGCAGACCAGGGTGTTTTGTTTAAAATACTGACCATCATGCCGGCATACCAGGGTGTTTTGTTTAAAATACTGACCATCATGCCGGCAGACCAGGGTGTTTTGTTTAAAATACTGACCATCATGCCGGCAGACCAGGGTGTTTTGTTTAAAATACTGACCATCATGCCGGCAGACCAGGGTGTTTTGTTTAAAATACTGACCATCATGCCGGCAGACCAGGGTGTTTTGTTTAAAATACTGACCATCATGCCGGCAGACCAGGGTGTTTTGTTTAAAATACTGACCATCATGCCGGCAGACCAGGGTGTTTTGTTTAAAATACTGATCATCATGCCGGCAGACCAGGGTGTTTTGTTTAAAATACTGACCGATATTGAGAAAAATTCCGGCGTAGGTACAAATAAATAAGCTCAAATTTACTTACTTACATAAAAAGTACTAAGCTTTGTTTCAAACTCGAATTTGTGTTTAAGCGTAATTAAATGGAGGTTAGAAATTTTGCCGGCGTGTTCGTGGCTTTGTGCAGCTTAACAATTTGCACGCTGACCATCGATGCGAACTTTTTGTTACAGATACAGTGTGTACTGTCAGTACACACTGCATCTGTAACAAAAAGTTCGCATCGATGGTCAGCGTGCAAATTGTTAACTACAAAGCTTAGCTGCACAAAGCCAAACAGTAGTATGTGCGACTTAAAGGTAATTAAATTTGTTATCGAACAGATCATAGTGTGCAAATGTTTGTGGTTAAGATCCAATCGCTTTTAATAGAAGCGTGGGAAGTTTTAGTTTCACCAAAAAATTGAGAACAATAATTAGTTCAATTCATTTTGATAACAAATCGAAATATCACTTGCTTCAGTAAAGGAAAACATCGTGAGGAAACCTGCACACCTGACAGTTCTCCATAATGATCTCAAAGGCGTGTAAAGTCCGCCAATCCGCACTTGGCCAGCGTGGTGTACTATGGCCTATAGCCGTCACGTTGTGAGAGGAGACCCGTGCCCAACAGTGGGATAGTTAAGGGTTGCAATGATGATGATGGTGATGAAATTGTGTATGTGTTAAGTGTATTATTATCAATCATTCTTAATCTATCTCGAGTCCAAGCTAACCACGCCGCTGAAGGCGAACGGCCCCTTCTGGTGCAGATCATTGTATTCTGTACCACCCAGTTCATAACTTCATACTGACGATATTCATACATGGTAGGCATTGGTATGGTATGGTAAGGTACCAAAAATTGTTATTACTATAAGTCAATGATGGTAGCGCGGTTATTTACCCGCCTGGGTAGCTACCGTCATAAAATCGACCGTGGAATGTTTATACTTCTTTCCGTGCGCAATATCGGAGAACCAGATATAACGCGGGCCGTTTGACGTTTTTGACGACGTAGCCAAGATGGTTGTGACCCTGCCTGCGAAGCGAGGGATCTCGGGTGCGATTCCCGACCGGGGAAGATGTTTATATGCCAGATAAGTAAAATATTTGGGTGCTAGTGACACAGGGAATCCAAATCCTAGAGGGGTATGAGTGTGTTAACGCTTACGTTTTTCGGCCTGCAACACATTGGTGATGCCTATGATATTTACGAACATGGTTGAAGCTTACCGTTTGCTGGCTGGCTAGTCTGCTCCTTTGTTGGCTTTTTTCATATACCACCACCAAGCCTTGGTCGTCAATGTGCAAAAATGATAAACTATAACAATCTTCTCTCAATGAACGAGACGCCATATAATCGCTTATGTCCAGTACCCAACACTCGACTCCACGAGTCAAAGCGTAACCCATAAGTAACGTATGTTTATTAGATTCAGTTCTCCAAACCCACTTGAACCCGAACAAGCAGCTAACTGAAAAAACCTCTCAACACGCACATGACATCATAGACCGTCTAATTAAATATTTAAAGTGTTTCTCATCACAAATCATACGCTCGACTCGCATAGATTAAGACAGTTTAAACAGAGGTTGAACTACGTACAATATTCGTTTATTGTGGACTGTTATTATGATAATTCGATATTTTTTTATATTTATAGGTCAATGTTAAACTACACTGTGTACACGGTCTTACTACTGTTTAGTTATACCATACTAACGTACCATAATATGAAATAAGCAGTAACTTGGTACCATCCTTACTTGATGTAAAATATTGTAACTGTATCCACGTATGTATAAATTAATAAATAAATCAATAAATACGTTCTGAACAGATAGTATGTGGGGATGAAGTCTTATCAATTGAAAGGTACTAATAACATAATGAAATCTGTGCAAGCCCCCCATGATTAGTCGTAGGGCTTTACGTATGATTTTAGGTGTCGTTAGTTAGGGGAATATTATTACTGGAAAGTTTGTCTACCTCTTGCTTGACTCAGCCGCCAAAAGACTTGTCGTATTGGCTAGCAGCGTGACAGTACAGTCTTTAGTGTTACTGATGTCTATGGACGACGTTGACCACTTATCTACCAACAGATGACTCCACTGATCCTTTGTCGGTATGGCTTCTTCGGCCAACCCAAATTTCAATCGCTTAAAGACTGCTGCTTAAAGACTGGTCTCTGACCATAAATACCGGGACCAACTATCGAACGTTCCCCCCGAAGCTCGGAAGCGCTCAAAAAATATTTGCCACTAGCGGTCACCCATCCGCACTTGCTTAACTCATTCAAATAATTGCCAGGACCGGCCGATCTATGGACATTAAAGTGAACTAATTCAAAACGTCCCTCTGCACCGTCATTAGATCATTACAATTAAATATTTAAGATGTTTCTCATCACAAATCACGCGCTCAGCGGACGCTGTCATAACATAAATAAAGGCGCCTCGCAGTAGATATCAAGTGAAGGGTCACAGACAGGAAGAGCCGCTTCGCTCGGGCTTCGGCGCGGACTCCGGCCTAATGGATTTATTTAGATGTCATTTTTTATGTGGGCGGGGGCTCGCTGTGAGGTGTGCCCCAACTTTGTGTGGATACGACGTGTGGATTTTATTTGCGTAATTTTCTAGAGAATTTTATGGACAAATATAAAAGAGGATTAGACTTCTTCGTGTTCATTTACTCTTACACTAACACTTTAGTCTCACAAGATCATCATACCACGTGTCGCAGTAATGTTACGCTAGAGAGCTGATGAATAGAATAATATTTACAACTTTTATCACTTACCGAGTTAAAATCGATGTGGAGTATTAATTTTTTAAGCATGATATTAGATAATTGCAGCCAAAAGTTAATAATTTTTTTTCATAAAATCGTGAAACGTAAAAAACATTCATATTCTAAAAATGTATCAAAGACAAAAGATATGTACAAAGATATCATATATATCTAAATTAATAAAGCATCTAACGCACCTCATTATGTAATTTACCCGTTACAACATCGCTGTAACTAGTAATTTTATACCTATCTAATTGGAAAAGATGTTAATTATTACTCTAATTACTCTGAGTTAGTTAGGACTTCTTCTTTATTGTCTATGTGATTATACTGACATTGGAAATCTAGCATTTAATTTATCTAATCAGTATACAAACTCGTACTCGTTTGCATTCATGCTACAAAAAAAAGCTCTTTGTCTCGTATAAAAAATGTTACCTATCTAGATAAGGGTGGTTTTCCACACCTACTAAGATATTTACAGAGAAACAATCTCATGTATAGATACTAACTGTATAACATTGCAAGAAAAAAAATGTTACACTGAACCGTATCCACACTACGCCCACGTTAATAAACGTAAGCCCTCCGTTATCCCTTGAACGCGTGTTCCATCTCAGCGGGTCTCGTGTCTGTGTGCGAGAACCAGAGCTGCACACATGCAAACATTAATGCATTTCTCACCAACACATGCACAGATCCGCGTGTCTGTACAACAGTCGAAGCATCGGTGTTCATTGTCGTAGTGTGTGTGGTATTTTGATTGGTCATGCATTTTACGCGTTTATAGTCGGCTCTTCCAACGCTGCTGGGCAATAAAAGTGATAATTTATATCGTGGTCTCTACCTAAGGGCGACGGAGGCTGCATTTTGTGATAACGTGCCTAATGCGCGTAAGTTACATTAAGCTTAAAACAGGTTTTGAACGAAATTACGAACTGGGGGCTAATTAGTTTGCAATGTTGCAACAAATTTTTCTTTTAAACTGCGGTGAATTTGGTTACGGTACCCGAATGGTTGCTAATTATCTATCTTACAGATGCGTTGCCGATCATGAGAGAAAAATTTACTAATTGTTAATGCCAGTATTAACTAGTAGAAATGGAATGTAGATACCTAGATAGATACTAATTGGATAGCTCTTGCGGGGAACCAGATCAAACGAACCTACCTTATACGTCCTTACAACATTTAGGTCTCGACACAAACTTTAATCAAACACAAACTTCAACTAAAATCTTGGTGTACCATTCTTCTCCAAAGTTCTGTTCGACGCGCATTTCGACAACATAGTGAACAAAGCATCTATATCGCTTGTCTTTTTTTTTATAGCCTGAAGGGCTGACGTAAAAGCAGACAAGCCACCTGATGGTAAGTGGTCATCGTCGCCTGGACACGAGCAACACCAGGGGAGTCGCCAGTGCAACGCCGACCCTGAAGGAGAACTCTTTTTACACCTTTTGTTGTTTCATAATTCGTCATTTAAAGAAACATTGAAAGTTTAAAATCTTACATTGTACGTACTTTTGTACGTAGCCACCACGGATATGCATGCAGGTATGAAATCCCAACTACAAAGTTTATGTAAATCGCATTGAAAATATTCAGAAGCGATTCCTTAGATTTTTATAGATTCGGACAAAATAAATGATCATTTTTACAGAGATTAATGTAGACGTGTGCTCTTTACCAGCGCAGATGTAAAGCTGATCTGATATTTAGTTGACGACCATTTGAAGAAGAAAACGATGCACTCACTTACTCGCTATCCCTCGACGTTTCAACCGAAGTACCTACTTTATGAACTAATGCCGTTGCTTCTAGAAGGAGGGTGGTTGCCGTTAGTTCTAGAAGGGTGGTGGTAGATAGATAAGCAAGTAAAGAGCCATTCCACTATACATTGTAGGTACTCGCGAACCCGTAAAGGGACCTGGCATAGGTACCCAATTGAGTCTTGGTCTAGGTCGTCACTATTGTCATAGGCGGCAGCGGAAGGGTGGTGCTGCATGCTCGTTTGTTACCTTAATTCCATAAAAAAGACACTCATGAGAATTTGAAAAGAAAAATTGATGAAGGGAACTCTTCGTTCGGCAAACGCAATACGGACATAATAAGAATACAACACTCACGTGTTACAAACTCCTATGTTCTTTTAGTTTCTTTTGGTGGCTGACTCAATCAAGAGGGTGGTAGCCATCCAGCAGGGCTTCAGCAGCGAGTTACTTTAACAATTATTACCAAAAATATTTTTGAAGTTAAAACTTCTATAGCATCGTTGTGAACTTGTGAGTCGATAAAACGAGGCGACAGTAAAAAGAGACAGACGTATTTTAACGTGGGAGAAATTGAGATAGTAAGCATTATCAGCTTGCGTGCTCCAAAGTCGGCAGGTCAGTCCTAGAGCAATACCTTTTACGGCAAAATGGCGGCTTACGTAAGATAAGCTAAACATCAACATTTGGACTGACCGTATTCGTTTTTTTAAGTTTCACTTCTACCACGTCTGAATTGAACTTATTTGTTTTTTTATGGGACAATCAAATGGACAAAATTTCCTTTGGAATGGTTAAATCTACTCTCTCGACTATACTCTACGACTCATTAAAACTCCCCAATAACCAGCTCATCCAGCTCAACCATCCGGGATCCCATGTGAACGCTATTTGCAACTCCAGCGCAATGCCCAATTGGAATTTGATCCAAATGCCCTCTTCAAAAAATAACACAAATGAAACCCCACTCAATCTGCAGTAGGCACGCGTCATCGCATTGTTCCCAAAGCGTTGATCCGCCAGCTGTCGCGTACATAAATAAAAGTAGGTACTTATTTGTATTATTTACAGAATAGTCCCCATCTTTACCTGTCAGTTTTGCTAAAAACCAAACGCCCTCGCGCCAAAACATCTATCTCACGCACACCAACGTTTATATCGTGTATCTGTGTGAAGTTAAAATTGCTATCTGTACTTCAATTGCGCTTTGTAGCTTCAGCATAAATAAGCGTTTAAGCTCACTAAAATGGACAAGCGCTTTAAGAGATATATCGATACGAATGTGCTAATGTGTGCGTCATTCTACGTTTTCGAAATAATCAGCATATTTAGCGCTTTATGATATACAACGGTTTAACAATACGTAACAGCATTGTGCTGTTAGTGCTATAAGGTTGATCGCGCAGATCGATAGCAGCCGTGCGACGTTGCCGCACCGACTGACTCCCTTGGCAAAGCTACGTTGGGTCTTTGTACTCGCGTTCTGTAAAGGGCGGCATTAAACTGGAAACTGAATGTTTTGGGAACGTTCTACACTAGAGAATTCAGATATTTTATACTTATCTCCATACTCAAAATTATCAAACTTTAAAGATGCGTTTTACAAAACTAACATTCTACCACTCTTTACGTTTGACTTCCCATGACACCACGATGTTACGGGTCACAAGAAAGAATCATTAGGTAAAGGTTGCAGCAAATAAATGCGAGGTAACAGAACCCACCTACAAAATTTGCTCAAATAAAATTAATGTAGGTACCTTGTGTCTTTCCATTTCAGCTTTAAGACTGAGAAGGAAGGAAGAAGAAATATAGAAACGTAGGTACCTACCTAGCTCTAACGCTCCCAGCTGGAACACGGCAAGTCGTTTTACGGCTCACTAAAGCAAGAGCTGGCTAGCTAGGTGGTAGCTAGCCAGCTGGGATCCAACCCTGCCTAGAAGGAGGAAGTACTTCTTCAGCAGATGTCTCAGCATGAATTACTTGAGTGACAGGAAAAGATCAATCTCGTAATGGTGAGCAGTTCCCATGATTCATGGACATCGATAATCCAATGCGCTAACAACACGTTGCCGATCAAAGATAAAGTGGCAATGTCCGCTCTCCGCTACTTGCATTAGGTATACTGAAAGCCTCGAAGACCTGATAAAAAAAAATGGAAAATGAAGAATAGGTAATTTTGTCTGACTCTAAAAAGAAAATGTTACCTAGCCAAGTGGGTTACAAAATCTAACCACAAAGCACCATCAGTAGGTACCTACCTCCGTTAGTAGGTAACTAACAATTAGGAATGACCAGTACCTACCAACCATCGGAATTAAGCTGGTACAAAGGTAACGCCATCCAACAAGAGGGTTCTTGCGCTAGCTAGGTAGCTAGTCACCCGTTGATTAAATGTTAGGATATGAGATGTCCGTGCCATGCCTGTAGGGCTTTTACGCAGGGGAGGCATCGGTGTGTTCATACGAAATCTCGGGACCTCCCCACATGCGTCGGATGACTGCCGAGGGGGTTTTAGTGGGTACGAACCGCACATCACCTTGTAGGGTATCTTTCGAAGAATTCCTCCTCGAAAAAAAGATGTCCATTAGCAGCAGTGATCACCTACCATCAAAGACCTAATTTGTCTGATATTTACTGAAAGAAAATAATAATAGGCTGAATAGTTTTTACTGCTGCTTTGACTAAGAATAATAAAGTATACCGTTAACCAACAGTCAGAGGCGGCAAAGCTTTTAGCCAATATCGGACGTCTTAGGGCGGCATAAATCTTCCGATACTTGGGTTGGCCACTAACCCCTTCACGAATCGGCAGTGGAGCAGCGTGGTGGGGTATCTGCCGATCCACTACACCTCCTCAGTTTTAAGGAGAGGCAGCACTGTTGTTTGTGGGCCATTATGTAGGAACGTGTTTACTACTATTTTTTTATAGCTTGAAGAGCTGACGTAAATGCAGACGAGCCACCTGATGGTAAATTGGTAAGTGGTCATCGTCGTCTATGGACACGAGCAACACCAGGGGAGTCGCCAGTGCAACACCGGCCCTGAAGGAGAACCTTTTTACACCTTTTAAACTACTAAACCGATTTTAAGGTAGGTTTAGGTGTAAATTGTTGGGTGTACCTAATTGTTGGTAATTTAGGTGTAAAAAAAAGTTTTGTGTAAATTGGTTGAAATTACCCATCCACCTCCATTTTACCATCGAACAAGCCGACGCATGGCGAGTATCTATCGTTTCGTCGCGCGTCGTGAATCTCCCCGCGGTACGAATTATTCTACGTAAACTTTATAATTCCGTAAATTAAAAAATAAAAATCATACTTTAGAAACTAGTTCGTGCCCTTTACAATTATGTTCTGTAAATCTACCTAATGATATTTATTTGATAGAATATAAATGCGTTGCGGAGTTCTGGCTGTAGATATATTTAGGCCTAAACGGAACAACTTTATTAGCCTATATATATTGTTATTAGGTATGTACATGGCTTTCCTTGTATTTGTAGAACAACTAAGTACGTGCGTGTACAACTACTAAGTACCAACTACTAAGGCAACTAAGTAAGTACGTGTAATGTCCGCTTGATACGGGAGCGGGTCAAAAAGATAACATCTCAAACCTACTTTTTTTTATCGGTGACAGCAAAGACGCCGAATATCAATGATTTTTACCAAAACATTTTTTTTTATTAGTAATTAGATGCGCGTCCCATTCCCAGCTTATGAAACGTTTACAGATAAAAGTTATTTGTTACGATAAATTTTGTATGGATGTCGAATAACGGACAGGTTACGGCGCCCGGTCCTTCTTTTCAGAGGTCGCTGGACTTTGCACCATCCGGTTTAACCCCGAAGGTACTACCGGCTTAGTGGGGAGCTAGCTTCCACCCACTTGCTTGAGCCAGCCGCCAAACGGCTTGTGTTCCGGCTTGAAAGTTGAGAACCAGTATTTTCTTTCATTTCTCTTGCTTCTTTCTGGGCCGACGACGCATCGGCAATGCCTTTGGCGTTGTTGATGTCCTTGAGTGCTTTAGGTAAGGTGGACGATGGAAGGCCATGGTCCTTTGAAGGCCAACTATAAAAAGTTATAATTATTGTTATGGGATGACAAATTCCTTCCGCACACTAAGTTCCATCAAACTTAAGGACAGACAAAGTGATAACAGTTCGATTCGTTACAGTGGCCTTCCATGGTCCACACATGACCCACCTTATATGACGGTAGTATCTACTGTCAATTGACTGATGAATTTATCTACTGTCAATTGGCAATTAATTGTCCTGTGTAACAAAATCCAAATGTGTTTATGAACTTAATAATGATTGTTGAACATAAAAACTATTGAGTATACTTATGCGTTGACAGTTAATTATAGGTAGTATGTACTTAATCATAAAACAATAAATAGTCGACTTGATAAAGTTTTATTGCAATAATAACTTCGGTTGGTCGTTTTTACGATGATATTAAATTGTACTGTTGATTTGATTTACCATCAACTTGCATATATACTGCCATACTGCCTACCCATTAATGGCCCACTACTGAGCACGGGTCTCTCCTCACAACTGAGAAGACCTAGAACATACTCCACTACGCTGCTGCAGTGCGAATTGGTGGTGGGTTAGTGACCAACCCATGTGTAGGAAATTTTTATGCTGCGCGAAGGAATCCGAATTGGCTTAACTTGCTACCTAATGATAATGACCGGAACGACGGATTTTCGTGCGCAACACGGAAGCGCCCAAGAAATTTTGCCACTAGCGGTCACCCATCCAACTACTGACCGCTCTCGTTGTTGCTCGGTCGATCATATTAGCATCGGCGCAAGCGGCCGCCGCCGGGCGATAAACGCTTACCTCTACATTTTTTAATTACCTACGGGAAGAGAATTATGGAATATAGCACGGATGTAAATATTGTCAATGTTTTTATTAAAAAGACGGCAACTCAATAAAAATGTTGAATAAAATATTATGGTTTACATTCAGTGTCAAATTGAAGTAAGTACCTTTAACATTCGTTCGATTTTGCCAGCTAAACAGCCACTATTAACGTAATAATTAAGTAATTTAAAAACACAAGTAAAAAACACAATACCTTATTCGCCTTATTGTATTTTTTATTATCATTGTCGCCATTATTATTCACATATTTTTTTAATAATTTCTTTGGGTAAATATTATTATGTATGGACGTACAAAATAAAGTTTTTATTAATCGTGGCCGGGGTACAAGAAAACAAAACATACGATTTAATTCCTCTTAGATAGATAATAATCTACGAAACTCACATATTATTCGATTAATACATATCGACATAACAGAAAGACGTCTCTACTGAAGCGTCGGTCGTTGCCAAGATTAATTAGATCATGGTCGGGGGCTCCGTACAGCCGCACGGGCCGCACCGCAGGACCCTCCCGGGGCGTTCCGTGTGACCTCTGTCCACAGCGAGGGCGCCCGCGGCGCCGCCGCACGCCCGCGAGTCGGTCGCAACCTGCCACTTTGTACGCAACTTACTAGGAACACAGAATTACCGAGGAGATCGAATACACTCGACGAGCCGACACGTAGACCCACTCCATTATCTCCGTCTCTTTCTCACCAATACGCGTAAGCGTTATCTAAACTCAATGTTTCACATTCCACGGATCATCGTGAATTGGCTGTTTATGCCCCGTGTAGACGACCAACATGTATTGAGCTTCCTCGCCCGTTTCTCTTTGTTACAAACACACGGCGGGCAAGGCTCTTTGTTCAAACAGGTGGTGTCCACCTAAAATGGATATTAAAGACTGCCCATATAGTCTGAGCTTCCCCTCCGCCCTGGCCACATAAGAATCCAATGTGGAATTTCCCCGCTTATCAATATGGTAGGGATCTATTTATATTAGCTAGCGTGTAACAGTTTAACAAAAACGGAGATAGATAGTGCCGGAGTGAATGTAATGTTATTTCATACACTGGTTGGTACATAGGCCATATCTATTGTTTTTATGTAAAACCATAATTCCTTCATTACTTTTAGTATGTAGATGAGCGGTACATTATGAGGGTTATCTTCATTATGGGAACGGTCACCAGAATAGATGCTATCCACTGCAGCCAAAGTCTGCTGAAAGTCCTGGTTATGTCAAAAACCGACAATCGGACTTTTACTCCGTACGTGGCCCGCAGCTCAGCAGGGTCCACCACGTGTATGGAGAAACGATTTTTTATTTTTTGTTTAATGTACGTACATATCCAGCGAACAAGTAAATTACCCATCTGATGATATGTGGTCCTTGTCGCATCACATCAGACCACCATTGGTATCACCGAACTGCCGACCACATAGGAAAGGGTAGCCCCGCATTACTGGCACTCCAGCACTGCTACCGAACCGTCGGGATTACCCTGAGTGGTCCAAAAACCAGCAACCTCCAACAGAAGAATCAGACGCCGTGGCCTCGACCCTTGGCCAGCCTGGTGCATTACGAGAACAGAGGTTAGATTGGGTTTAAAGACACCAGACAGACAGACTAGTAACCGTCCTCGCGTTGCTTCGGAACACCTATTCTGAACATACACTCGAAAAATGTTTAGAAGGATTTCTTATACCTAATGGTATTATCATTTTATTTGTAAGCCGATTCGATTATAAATGTTTGTTCTCGGGTCATGGGTGTTGGTGATGTGTAATTTGTGTTGTCCATGCCACCCGCGACACAGGAATTCCTATTGCGAGGGTACGCGTGAACCCTGAAGAATTGAAAATGCCGTAGCTGCGTTTGAAAAAATTTGGTCATTAAAGAACAGTATGATAGTCTTACATAGTTTCAGTTAATGTTTCCATTGCATACTAATGTACTGTTTAGAAAAGAACGGAAATTACATAGGAAAACCATAAAAATATTAACTGTTTCCCAGATCATTTCATTTATCTTCTAACACCTTTCAGTGTCCAAACTAACGTTGATATTATGTAATACGGCAATTATGTAAACAAAGTTTTCACTGATTTTTACAGAAACATCCAGAAAAATCGATGCGTAAGCGATAAAATAAGACACAGCTGAATTTCATTATTTACCAGACAGATTTAAACTTACAACAAATTTTTGCTTCGAGTGTCGTTATTTATAAGCTTCCTGAAACAGAGTGAGCGCGAATTACCGGCCCAAATAAAGCGATCACCGATTAATCCAAAAACTGTAAATCTACGGATATTGGAGGTTAAACTAAATACAATAATTTATTTGGAAATGAATTTTAAACTGGAGGTGAAATTTTGAACTTTTGAGTGTTATTTAACTTAGTTTTAGGTATCTATTATTTTTTGAACCTCAATAAACATAAAAACTATTAAAAATAAGAACTTTACTAGTCGAAAGTCGAAACGCCTTACGTTTACAAAGATTTTTAGGCTAGATATTGTCATAATTATCTCAAGAGACGTATTGAGATGAGACATGCGCCGGTTTTTAATTTGGTTACGCAATTTTGAAAACTGTATATAATTTTCGTAGTTTGACGTGATCCGCGTTGCAATCATTCAAACAGACAGACAAAAATTCTAAAAATAATGTTTGGCTTTTATTGACTGACTTTTTTTGGTTTAGATTTAGACATTTCTTAAGTCTTATACATTTTCAAGGTTCCTCAAAAGGAAAAAAATGTTGTCTGTCTGTATGTATGTCGAAACCTTTTTTCTCAAGAGCGCGTAGATATATATATATCAAACTGAAATTAATATCAAATAATCAGGTCTGCAATCCTTTGTAGCAGAAAAATAATCGAACTTCTAAGTCAAAGCTATCAAAAGATATTCTCCGTTTATGCCTCATTTACCACCTAGGTACTTCCCGTTGACCTAGACTAATAAAATTTGGCAAGAAATGAATATAAAACTTACAGTATAAAAAGAAGGGTTTAAAATCCGAAAATTGGTAATTCATAGTACTTACTTTTAATATCAGAGGAGTAAAACACGGAACGTACCTACAAATAGAACTAATTACTTATTTACAAGTTAATTCGGAACCCTCGGTGCGCGAGTTCGTCTCGCACTTGACCGGTTTTTTTATACTGAGTATATCTCCTACTAGACATTAAATTCATTGGTGTCAACATTTACGAAACGTGTGAGAAAATAAAAACTTACCAAAACAATTTTCTAAATACCAGTAATACTTAATAGTAGGAAATGAGGTACAGTAGGTTTTAAAGGGCGGACAGTAACCGCCCATTTAACTAATATATTTAACTAGCTGACCCGACAGACGTTAAGACAGGACTTATCTATGAATATTGAATTCTAATATTTGCAGCACGAATTCCGTCATTGTTATGTCAAACGCCTTAAAGTTACATTAAAAAGTTTATAATTATTGTCAAAATCGCTGAGGTTACAATTAAAAATCTATAGAAAATTTAATGGTGGTTATGTATGTATTCTTAAATTTTCTATTTATCCGCGCAATTTTTTTAAGTTTTTCTGTCATAAGAACCTTATCCTGACAATAACAAACACAACAAAAAAGACAGATATAGATTATAACATTTAGAACTCAATACAAAGGCCAAAATTTACAATGTTTTGAATTAATTAATAAAAAAACACGTACAAATTAGCTTCCTCAAATGGTAATGTAGGTAGTTGTATACTAATTTTATTATGTACTCAACGTACATCATTATAAATTGTTTTAACGAACCTATTTAAATCAAACTCAAATCTTGATTTATATTTGTAGTCGCTCATTTGCTATCTATAACTTTATTGCGTAACATCAATCATCATGAACAAATAAATAGGTCCGAGAACTCTATAATAAAGTGGTCATGAATTAATATTTTTTTAAAGTTCCGCGTAAAGGCACACAAGAGGCGCAAGCCGGTTGGTAAACATGGCTGGCTCTACCTGATTGCCTTCATTGCCTTGCCTCACAGCGTTATATGTGTGACGTCGTGTGTCTGGGGAGTTGCGCAGTGCGCGCTGGCTACTAGGAAAACATACCACGTTAGCAGATTGAAACACGTTCCCTACGTTACACCGATTAAGCTATTACGGCAATGAAAAATGAACCTTACGCACATAATTTAAGCTTGTATCAATATAGTTGCCGCTTGTAACGTTTTTATTTACAAAAGGATGATTAAACTATCCAAACTGACATTAAAGAAAAACGAACTTTATATTAAGTACTTAAATTTGTATTTACAAACATATAGCTGATATGACTTTTTGGAACTGAATATAATTTAATGACGCTGCGCGACCGTGACGATATCTCGAGACCGTCTCGCAATCATGTCGCCCTAGTACAAATGCCCGCTATGTCGCGGCACGCGCCATCATTTCCCGCATCCGAAGGTGCAAAACGCCGCACCCGGCACGCCTAGTGCCGCACCGCACGATTGCCGTACGGCACGATCATGATTTGATTTCTCTGCTCAATATTGTTCAATTTTAATTTTGTTAATAAAAAAATAGCTCTTAATGAGATAATTATTTAAACAAACAGTCCCGTTGTTTGGCGCTCGGTACATACCTATCATCATGCTGGAACAAAACTAAGTTTGTGTTTTTTTTGTAAAATTGTATGTAAAGTCGATGTCTGTACAAAAATATATAAGAAGTCTTTTATTTTCATAGTGGCAATCAATCATATTTAGAACAATATAGAGATATGTACAAGCCGACACCCGCGGCTTCGTCCGCCAAAAATCCCTAAATAAAATCCCTAAATAGCTCGTACGCCGAAACTATTGAGTTTAGGAAAAAAAAGGTTATGACATAAATTTTAGGAAATGTTCTCTACAATCTTTTTGTATAAATACGTTTTCCTGTAAAATGCTTCGGAAAGGAGTAAATATTAAAAAAACTGCTTTTAGGCACAATTTTTCCAATATGGCGGCGCGAGCCGCAAAGATACGAGGTGGCAAAGTTGAAATTCGGTAATAGCACGTCCAAAATCTATAAAATTGCCAATTTTCAAAACTCCCGGAAAACTTTCCAGGTAAAAATACCAAATGACTGGACTATTGGTTAGCACGGTAAAATAGTAACCGTGGTTTTAGCGACAGGAAAGTGAATCAACAAGTCGTTCTTAAAAAATTTTTTTAAGTACCTCTGAATTTTAGTTGCACTAGTTAAAAAATACCGACAAAAAAGGAATGTGAACAACGCCAAAATGATCCTTAAGCATCGACTTTATCGGGGTAACATGAACGGTAAAGCATATCAGAAATTCCTTGGATGGTTCAGAATCTCGACCAATTTAGGTAGCGTACTACTTATTCTGTGGTACTGTGGAATTTGATCATACGATGGAGGTCAATTAAAATGTTGCTTTACAAAAACGACTTTATCACGACGCATTACGGTTGTCGGTTTATCTCATAGTAACATAGTTTAACCTTACTCATTCCTTCGAGAACAGTTTCTCATAAGTAAAAAAGAGATGGGCCTAGCAGGAAACCAAACCTATTAAAAGAAAGAGAAGAGACGACAAGCCCTGCCCATTAGGGGACCGTGGGCCGATTAACATGCAACAGAAAAAGGACAGAGCGAAAGAAAGTTGATGGGCGAAACAGAGATGGAGTTAGAGGGGAGTAACGAAGGCACGCGTGCGTGGCACGCTGAGGCACGTGGATAACGTGGATTTACCTTTGCGAATTCATGTGAGCCTGGTATTTGAGATCGCTTGCGTGTCGGTCGAGGTGGCGCGGTGCGGCATGTGCTCGATCGAAATGAAATCGGGATCGAATGCTTGTTTACCCACCGGTTTTTTTCGTACTTCACAAGCCCATCCTATAAAAAATACCTTTTTAGGATTAATTATCGTATGATTTATCGGCATCCTCACTTCTCTTTCGTAAAAAAAAATAAGATTGGTAATAAAAAAAATAACTTCTACTTTTTTTGCTACGTTTTTTAGTAAAATAATTTTTATTATTAAGGAACTCACGAAAGAAGTAAAATATAAAGTTTACTTCTCTAATAGGAAATATACTCGATACTTTGTCAAACTAAATGCAACAAATTAAAACTAGTTCAGCAAAAAACACCACTTGTTTTGGCGAATGTAATAAATAAATTCCATCAGCATATAAAGTGCAGGTGAATCGTAATTCTATACAATACATTAACGAATTATGTGTTTATTATTATAAATTATTCCTTGTAATGAAAACACTAGCGCTAAAGTAGACACTACGATTATAAAAAGCCTAATTAATTGTCATTGTCGATATAAATTAAGAGTACAAAAAGCGAATGAACTTATTGATGATTGCGAAGATAAATACGAATAAAGGCAACGTACAAGGTGATCGGCATATTCGAATAAACTGCCACAAACTGGCCTAGTAAAGTAATAAATTAAACCAAATTTTATGAAATGAAGTTGTTCTTTTCCAACTATAAACAATGTAGAGCGTTTAATATAAAATTATTATTAATAATATACCTAATAGCAAAAGGTTTAAAGGCCTACCGGTTAATGTTACCTACTAACGGTTAATGTGAGAGATCCGAGTGGGTGCGCGATATTTCTACTGTTCACACCGAAGCGAATATCGTCATTGCTGGTTACCGCTATGTGTAGCGAAATTTGTTGATTGTCGTCCACTATAGACAACAGAAGGCATCTAATTTTTGTATTGTTTCTGACGCGGAACTGAGTAATCTTATCTCTTTCCGTTCGTTCGGCGAAAAAATACTGCCTGCCTAGGCGGTATAGAATGTTTCGCAACAGCCGCGGTATTCGGCGCGATATCTTTCGCTATCGACGGCGGTAGAGGATATCGCACATATCTGGTCACGTTATAAATTTAAACGGAATATTATGACCTACGGAACTATGGATTATCTATATCTATACCTATCTATTCGTATTACTTACATAATTATTGAACTGTAAGTAGGTACCTACTTCATATACTTACGTTGGAAAATAAGGGTAGATTTATAAGAAAACTAGGCGACGCGACGCGGTGGCGCGCTGCCCACAAAAAAATTAATTTGAAGATTTGTTGTAGAAATTAGGGAACGATGTCATAAATTATAATTATTTAATTCTTATTTTATTTTTTATATTTATAATATTAACTTGTTTTATAAAAAAAATCACCATCATCATTGTAACCCATAACTCTCCCACTGCTGAGTACGGGTCTCACAATGTGAGAGGTACAGGCTATAGCTATAAACGCTGGCCAAGTGCGGATTGGCGGACTTCATACACCTTTGAGAACATTATGGAGAACACTCAAAATTCTAATACATTGCGATGGCAGCGATTGATGTGTATGCAAATAGGTACCTATGCTAAAAGGAATAAGTATAATGAGTATGTATACCCGGACCTAACCCCAAATTACTTATTACTACTTTAGACTATCTAATTATCTTACGATACCTATTACTTAGGTACGACTTATGGAGTATCTAAAGAACACAAGCATACTTTATTTGTAGTAAAAAAACTTACTATTATAAAAAACAGACAGTTAACAAAACTAGGTACTTGTAAAGTAGTATTCATTATATCCTTATCGTTATTATGTTCCTAATTAAAAGTCTCATTTGGCTAAATTGTAGAGGCCACATTGGTAAAGAGGAAAAAATCGAGCGTGGGTATTTGGAGAAACGCCGATCCCGTTTGGAGGCGGACACAACAGTACCGCGAAAATCTTAGACAAGAATGTCTATAGGTCTGAGTGACGAGCAGTCATCATTGGGCTCTCGTGGTGCTCATGATCATCTTTGTAACCCTGGGAAGACGGTAACTTGTCACAAAATGCTATCTCTCTAGCCAGTGAGGTGACTTCTAGAGTTCTTCCGAATCAGTTGGATAGCCGGAACAGGAAATGTGTGAGAAATCCTATCAATCCTCGGGCTTTTGCCCATTATTATGAAGATTTCACCCAATAATTGGAGTCACTTATAGACCCTATTGAAACGCTCATAGCACGGTGGCTTGCGTCGATTCTAAGTAATCGATCAGGCGAACCAATAGCGGGCGCGGGCGGTAGTTGGATGGGTGACCGATAGTGGTAATTTCTGGGGAGTTTTCGTGCTTCGGAGGGCACCTAAGGTACCTCGTCGGTGCCGGTTAGTGTTGTCATTTTGTTGTTAAGCCATCGTTGTCGATGGCCAGTAATCTCTTCACCAATGCGCACTACAGTAGCGTGGTGCAGTATACTAAGCCTCCTCAATGATGACGAGAGACACGTGCTCAGTAGTGGGCCATTAATGCGTTAAAGCCATAGACGCTGTATATTTTTTTGGAATTGACGAGATATCAAGCGAGCATCCAGCATCACCCTTAGGCTGCCGCCCATGTCAACGGTGAGTACTGTGACCCACCCAGAGCAAGACTCACATCGGGACTAGGATGGTTAGTCAGTTAGCAAACAGTGTTAGAACGTTAGTTGGTTAATTTGTTAGGAGGAATGTGGATTGGGAGGGACTGTTAGTTACATTTGTTCTGTTATTCGTTGTTAGTAATAGTTCAATTACTACATACTTAGTTGTTAGTAAGAGTCTTCTTCTAAGTTGGTCACAGATTATGTTGTTAGGTTGTTACCGTTGAGGACTAAAATGTGCGCGTCAAAAAAATTTAACTGAATCCACACCTTTCTAACCGGAACAAAATTGCTGTTAAAACAATTATTACACAGTAGAAATGGTGCAAGGTACCGTGGCGGGCGGTAGCACTACCCCGGGCGAATGCTAGATTCTACCACCTATTAGATCCTACCCATTTAACTGTTTGTGTAACTTTATAACTAAGTAGGTATGCGTTTCAGCGTCAGTGCGGTATGGCGCTAAAATGCTAATATAAAATAATTAATTAGCGACCCGCCCTCGCTCCGCTTCGTTAAGACGTCCTTAAGTTTACTAACTGGACTTACCTACTTTTGTCAAGACGTGTTAATTAACATTCACAATACCAGTTTACACTCAAAGTAAACAACTCCTTCGTATCTATAAAATTTTCGATCTTAACAATTCTTCGATAAATCGCTTTGATAGTCTCTTTTAAAGGTACCTAATTAGAATTTTCGTGTTTTTGAGATTATGATCATTTGAGATTCGGTCGGTTTCTTGTTGATTTCGTTAGATGCCTCATGCCCAGTACATCCGTAACCAAACCCAACAGTCCATACCCAAAGGATTACAAATGAATAGCTATTAATATGCCTCCGCCGAATGTTTTTCTGTCTGTGTGCCTGTCACTGGGTTCTATCTCTTGAATGAAAATATAACCTAATATTTTTACAGAATGCGTGTTATTGTTGCCATCACAACAAGTAATAAAATAGTTGGATTTAAAGAGGAACCCCGTAGAAATAACCTTAAAATGGCGTTTTTCTAAATTCTATCTCATTGTTGATCAAATATTTTGAGTTAATATCGCTCGGTAGTACGGAACCCTAGGTGTGCGAGCCCAACTCGAACTTGTCGGGTTTTTTAATTTTGATAAGTTTTGGGTAGGTATACTTACTAACATACTAACCAGCTAATGTTCTAATCATCATCATCATCACAACCCATAACTGTCCCACTGCTGGGCACGGGTCTCCTCTCACAATGAGAGGGGTATAGGCCATAGTCCACCACGCTGGCCAAGTGCGGATTGGCGGACTTCACACACCTTTGAGAACATTATGGAGAACTCTCAGGTGTGCAGGTTTTCCTCACGATGTTTTCCTTCACCGAAGCAAGTGATAATTAAATTTTAATACGCACATAATTTTTGAAAATTAGTGGTGCGTGCGGGGTTTGAACCCGGAACCTCCGGTTCGGCAGTCCAACGTTCAACCACACAGCTATCACTGCTTAATGTTCTAATACCGTCTCCTAACTGGACTAACTATCCTAGCTTCCCCATTTGAGTCTTGTTCTGTGTCGGTCACAGTTGTCATGGGCGGCAGCGGAAGGGGTGCTCCATGCTCGTTTGCTTCCTTAATTCCATAAAAAAGCAGCATGTCATTTTTGCTAATATGTTATATTTTGTCAACAGATAGCTACAAATCCTCTCTTGTATGTTCTGCTAAAGAGAGTGAATATTCTAACAGAGGAGGAGCTAAATCTTATTCTGACGTTCACTGGCGGCTGTGACCACTTACCATCAGGTGCCTCGTCTGTTCGTTAGGCGGCTACTTACATAAGAAAACGATAAAATCTTTGGGCAAAGGGAGATCTCTCGCCGGGCGAAACGACATGCCCGGGAGCTGGGAGGCGGTTAAGGCTCGACTGAAGAGTTTTCGGAACTTGTATATTATGCGAGCGGTGTAGAAAACTTTGATAGCGTGATTCAGGCTTGTCATGACGTCACTGGATGACGTGGTGCTATGTCACCACAAACTGTAGGATAATAAATAAATGCCAAAGTAAATAAGTACCTACTAGTTCCAGTCTTTTCCGATATCTAAGAGTTTAAACACAGATAGAAATCGAAGGAAACTTTTACGCAACTTTTAAAAAGGATTTAAAAGATGAAACAGTTGAATATTATACAGTGAATATAGTCATCTATTTACTAATACTTACTTATTGACTGGAGCGATGGTGAGACATTCCGGCCACCAGTACAGTCAAGTGCTCTAGAACTTTCTAGCAATTACTTTCGTAGAACTCTGGCCTAAGAACCAGTATGTACTCTCTTCTCTTTTGTTTCTAAGCGCATCGGTGATTCTGATGCATGGTGCAAGCCAAAGTCAACCATACCATACTATGGGATGCCTTGTGAAGTCATGACCTCGCCTGCTCTATTAAGTACCTACATAAAAAATTACTAGATACTTCTCCGACGTAATTCTCACATACTCTCGTAAAAACTATTGTGGCGTGTAAAATAATATAACAACTGTTTTTATAATTATTTCAATTTAACACTTTCACAGTAAACCGCTATCGCAAAGAGAAATATTAGAAGCGTGGGAAAGAATTCGAAGGTCGACGCGGAATCTTTGATGGTTTATTTACCGTCATCGTCTTACGTTGTTAAGAACGAACCTACTCGTAGCTTACCACGAAATATTTATTTTTAACTTGTCTTTTTTGTTATTGTTACTTACGATCATCAATAGACATGTACTTACCTAATATGTACTTCATTTTTATATCAGTTTATAAGTGACTACATATATAGGCCACGTGAAGAAGTCAATAGGGATGAATACTAACCACAACAAATCAGAAAAGATGGTGGGACCGGGTCAAACAGCTCATTCACCATAGTAGAGACGATACAGGACCCAAAGAGAGCCAACGTCTCTCCGGAGCTGCAAGTCGTCTAACCAGACAGGTGAGGTTGGGATCGTTCATAATTCGAACAGCGCACCACTGCACTAAGACTAAGTGGGCTTATTGGCATTTGGGCAGCGTACTAGGCCTACTCAGTTATGAGGAGAAATTAATAGGCCATGGGTTTAATATTGTATTAGAGATTTTTTTATAGAATTGAGGTAGCAAACGAGCATGCAGCACCACCCTCCGCTGCCGCCCATTTCAACTATGACCGACTTAGAACAAGACTCGAATGGGGACTGAACTGAATGGAATATTAGGTGGTTAGTTTGTTAGTAAGTATGGGGACTAGGACACGGACTGTTAGTGAATGTTAGTCTGCTAGTTATTGTGAGTAGAAGTCCAGTTAGTAGTTGTTAGTAAGAGTCAAATAGAGTTAAAGAGAGTTGTTAGTAAGATTTAAATATTGAATGGCCAATTTGTTGAAGTTATTGTTTTTGCACTTTTCGCCCTGGTTGACCACATTAGCCGTAACCACTAATCATGCTTCTTACTGCGTTAATATATAGGCATACGATACCTAGGTATAAGTATTGTAACCTATATTGAATGCTCATACGTTTCATCCAGAAAGAGTATCTACAATCCTCGACAATTAATAATTATAACTAAGAATTATAATAATCATCAAGTGAATTTTGTTCTTAATTCGAAACGTAAAATTTTAAAACAAGTTCCAACTGGCCGTAGTTGCAAGTAAAACATTTATTCAACGTGTAAATGCTCGACTCCGGTCCTTGATGATGTCACTACAATCACATGCCACATTCCACATGTGCGTTGTCCATATGTGCAAACATGTCTGCCATGTAAATTGCATATTTAAATGTCCTCCATCGCGAAATTAAATAACAAGCGAAACAAAAAATACGGGCTTCGTTTTAATAGCTTTCAAACCCCACCCGCCTTAGGGAGTCTGTTGAATAGGGCGCAATACCCTTTTCAATCAATTGGAACCCTCGTCTATTACTATCCGTTGTCCCTTTCTACCGCATTCAAAGTAATATGCTCCATCCTTGTCTAAAATACGAGTTGAGCCGCGCGAATTCTCCGAACGACGCCTCGGGCATGGCTCGGCTTGCGTTCAAAATTCGAAGAATGAATATTCGGAATAAAATACAACTACGGTAGGAGTTAAAATCAGCTCATGTCAGCTCTATTGTTTAAGAAATAAGGTTGAAAATAACATGACAATGTGTTTTTAAAGAGAACTATAAACGTTGCTAATAGGTGATTGATATAGAAATCGCGGCGTGATGAGAGAACGATTGCATCGTTGATGCTTTGGGCGGGAGATTGGAAATGACTATTTATTGCTTGGGAGATGTTGCGTCAGCTATTCTGATAAAGTATGATTGACGTCTGTTGAGTGGAAAATGAAAATTTTGATGAAATTTTGCTTACCAGGTAATCGATGTAGTACCTACTATGCGGTAATTGGGAAGCTAATTAGACGGATACAGTATTAATCCTTATCGACTTAAATACGTTAGTTACCTTTAAATTATCCATGCATACTGTGATAATCCTTTACAGTTTTACACCATCATCATCATCATCATCCTGCCCATTTCGCAATTTTATTTGGGGTCGGCGCAATATGTTCTTGTCTTCCATTCTTCCCTATTTGCCGTCATTCTACACTGATTCCCTTATCTTTCATATCATCTCTCACACAATCCATCCATCTTTTATTGGCCGTCCTCGTCCACTACGTCCATCCACATTCATATCAATCACTCTTCTCGTCACATGCGTTTCCTCTCGCCTCATCACATGCCCATACCACGACAATCGGCCTCCTATCAACTTTTCTGTAATTTGTGCTACTTTCAAACTTCCTCTAATAAGTAATACACTCATTTCATACTTTATCCGTTCTCGTAACTCCACACATCCACCTCAACATTCTCATCTCCGCCACATGCAATCGTCTCTCATCCGTCTTCTTTGCAGCCCAGCATTCTGACCCATACATTACGACATGTCTTATAACGGATTTGTAGATTTTTCCCTTTAATTTGACGGGCATCCGTGGGTCGCATCGTTCCTGTGACCTGCCACCATTTCATCCAACGCAATAATTATCGGCGTTTCCCGTTGGTGTGGCCCCAGCAGAATAAAATATCAATCTTTCGTGTCAAAACATTAAAATATAATTGGCTGTTAAATATTCAGAGAATTCATTAAGTACCTATACTCGTATTATATTATTTAATTAGCTTTCGTATATTAGTGCCAGTCTAAGTTTAGCAAAATTAGTTTGGACCTTGTTACACTATAGAAAGACAGTCTTCATACAAGCGCTCTGTCTAAAGTAAAGCACTAAACCGAAACTTTCCCGAAAGCGGGGAATGATTCGGCTGCGGATAATCATATTATTTAGCAATAATACATAAATAGCTTTTCAGATATTTTGTGACACAATTTAACTGGACAAATCGTCATAATTCTTTTTTTTCGCGAGACACGTTTGGTGTGCGTTGACATTGAACACTGCGGAGCTGCACGGTGTTTGGAGTAATTTCTGACTCCAATTAAGGTGCTTCTAAATGGCCGCGCGGACTTGGTTTCTATAGTCATTATTCTAAGGATTGGACGCAAACACCGAGAGCAACTTTACCCGATTTTAATTTTAGTTTAGGTAAGTGAGACAGATATAAAACAATTTTGAATTTATAATGTCGTATTTATCAATTGATTCTTACTGCTGCGGTATAATATAAACCAAGAAATTGCTTATATTTTGCTCAGTTATTTTTAATCCAAGTAGCGGTGTTATTGTCAACATAACATTCCTTTATCAACATGGTCTTGTTCGTTTCTTCATTGTTATCAGTGAGTTATTATGTTTATTTTTCAAGAGTAATGGCCAAGGGCGGTAGAGATATAACGAATACGCTTTTATGATAACGTGACATCAATAAAAGGAATCACTTGTATCTTTCCGCGAAACCTGCCTGGCTAACTGCCGCCTTCTTGCTTGCGTCAAGTTGCATCGGCGGCAGCAAGACCCGTATTCGCAACGGAGTCATTAGTATCTTTCCATCCCTGTCCCCTTACTTTTAGTAGATACCTACTTATAGCATATCTATGGTACATTCCTAGGCTGTTCCATAAAGTACTGCTGCTTATGGAAACGTCATGTGGTTTCGCGGCAGCCGAGAAGTCCTGGTGAAACGGCTTATATACGGTTGGCCTACGCTGGGCAATATGTATGACAATATGTATGTAATATGTATGTAATATGTATGTAGCGTCTAGTCTGAGAGGCTACCCCACTAGTCGGCACGTAATCCACACGTCTTGTGTGTGGTAAGAATCCAGATGGATATGTATTTGCTAGCTACGGACGGGAACAACCAAGCGCCCAATCATGCGTACTGACTGTCAATGTAAATGTACCCATTTAGTGGTAAATTCGATGGTTTCCCATTACATTTTCTATTATTTAAGTCTTCATTGTTCTTAACTAATGTTTTTCTTCGATCGGGTGGCCATTGTACCATTACTATTGAAACTGAGACAATATCTTTTTTTTGCATGTAAACATTAGGTAGGTACATTTCTTAGGTGGTCAATCGCAATGCCAATGATAAATTTTTAGCAAAGGGAAATCTCGCACTAGGCGAGATGGCATGGTCGATTCCAAAAGTAAAGTGTTAGCTGCACACTGGTGATACTACCACCGTCGACGAGGCTCAGCAACCTCCGAAAGGAGCAAACGGGGGTGCTATAGATCTTCCGACGACGAGTCGACGTAGAGTCAGAAAAATCTAAAAAAGCTAAGATGTTTAATTTGCATTTAGTTTACGGTCAGCATCTAAATTTAAGTGTTTTTGACGTGATAACGTCTTATAAATTTAAAGGCGTGCACGGAAAAGTTATCCGATCCGATGACGTTGAGCGTGACGTCAGAGCTAGCAGTTAGAATAATAGTTCTGCTACTGTTTATAAGGAATGTTGAATACGCGACAACGTGTTTTGTGTTTTTGTATTCATTTCTACTTATTTTCATATGATGTTATCACGTAAAATTATCGTTCGTTAACCGACTTTACAGACATCCATTGTTTTTAACTAAAAAGCTCCACTGCAAGCTGTATAAACTTACCTAACTATTATGAACTAAACAAACAAACAAAAGAAATATAATTAAGACACCTAATAGAGTTCATACAACTAGGTGTGAAATATCCTATTACGAGTGACCTTACACTTAGGGGTTTGGTAGACAAATCTGCAGGATAACAAGGTATTTGCGACTTATACTCGAGTTGAAACCTTAGTAGCGCCCACGCCGGCACTCGAAATAAAACATTTTTACGAGCCATTGTGAAAACTTTACGACCGACCCGGCCACGATTGACTTCTGACCATAAATTGCGTTTTCTATGTTTCTTACCTTCATGTTTTCTCCTAACTTTATTATTGGTAACGCAACACAGGTAAGATTAAAAACTGATTGTTGGATTGTAATGACATTGCGTGCGTTCTCTTAATGTCAATGGACATGTACATATGGGGTTAAATTGTTAGTTTCATAAAATACGAGTAAACGCGCCCTCGCTTCGCTTTGTGAAACTTATTTGTCACGTTTACAAATAGGTGTTTAGTATTATTGCGCTCGTAATGCTTATTTGATTAAAACGTGTTTTCCCTTGGAAATAAGATATTTTCCGCAGAAAATAAGAGGTATATGTCACTGACCAGCCCTTCAACCATCCCATACCATCAAATCACAACTAATGGTAGTTCCATTTTGACGTGAAAGACAGACAAGCAAACACACTTTCGCATGTACATATATTATACATACTCCATAAATCCATCTCATCTCTCATCAATTTTATAAATGAGACAGTAATTCTGTCTGTCGGTCTATTACTTTTTCGCGCTTCGTCAAGTGAACCGATATAGGTTTTTAATATGGTGATAGATTGACCCGGAATATTATAAAACAAAGTCCCCCGCCGCGTCTGTCTGTCTGTCTGTTCGTGATGAACTCAAAAAGTACCGAACGGATTCTCCACGAGTCTCTCCTTATCGTCGAGGAGTACAACAAGACTAGGTACGTATAGGTATGCGTCTGATAATTAAATCGCTGTCTGTCCGTCCCTCGATCGTTTCCTTGAACGACACAATGGGCGGAATGTGAAGGAAGGAAGCGGTTTAGCATTGTTGTTGAATCATCAATTACAGTAGGACAAGCGCTCGTTTAGCAGATGTACGGGCGACATCTTAGTTAAACGTAGGTAGTAGGTAGTAGGTATCCACTCAGGATCAACAACAAAGAACAAAGAAAGCTTCTATAGTTTATATATAGCTCTATCGTTGTGATTTGGAATTCGTTGAAACGGAAATGTCGCGAATGAAGCATCGGCAAAATGGCGGCTGACGTAAGCAAAGAAAAAGATCAATATTTGGACTGACAGTAGGCATTCGTTGTTATGAAATTTGACTTCTAGCACGTGTCAATTGCACACATTTTGATTTTATTCTGACTAGGGGTACCTACAGGCCATTGTCCACCACTTTGGCCAAGTGCACAGTTTTGAACTTCACACACATTGGAGAACATGACGGAGAATGGATAGCTCTCTATGGTGCAGGTTTCCTTACGATGTTGTCCTTATACGGCCCTATCCACCCTATCTGCCCTACCTACGTACATCATTTTTGAAAATTTAGAGGTACCTACGTGTAGGATTCGAACCCAGGTCCTCTAGGGGATAGATAGATCGGGGATTGTGAGCGTAGGGAGACGCAGAGTTAAAAGCCGGTAAAATATAACTAACTACCGATAAAAGATCACCTCCAATAGGACATCCGTAACGACCGTAACACGATGGTGTCATAGATGTTCCTGAACCAACTAAGGGCAACTAAGCCATTGAACTCGCTTATTGAAATGAAATGAAATGAAATGAAATTTATTCGAAGTTGGTTTTTTACAAACACTTTTCGAAAGTCAATCTACGCCATCGCTTCGACAAATCCCTACCGTGAGTAGTCTTGGAAGAAGAAGCGGCAAGAAACTTCCAAGAAGCTTTTGTTGCTACTCACATTACAAATAGCACTTACTACTACTTACTAGCTAGAATATCAAACTCATGTCCAAGCATTTTTATCTTTAAAATATTTCTTTCAAAATTCCGTTATGGTATGACATGTCGCTTTACTACCTAAACGGCATACATTGAACAAAGAGGTTAGCTCCGGCAAGAAGTAGTATAACAGGAGCTTGGACGAGGCGCTGTTAATATTGAAGGTGATATGGCGTCTATATGTCAACAGGATTCATCACGACTCACGAGCAGAGAAGAAACAAACGGTTTTAGAGTCAGATTGACGGTGTTCTAATAAGTAACGTATTCTGGAAATTTGTGAATTATTACCTACAGATTTGGTCACTTTTATGGTTATTACCTATAATAAATAATTATTTCTTGTCTATCTATACTTCTATACTTCTATATCTATTACTAATATTATAAAGAGGAAAGATTTGATTGTTTGTTTGCATCGAATAGGCTTCAAAACTACTGAACCGATTTGAAAAATTCTTTCACTGTTGGAAAGCTACACTATCCCCGGGTGACATAGGCTATATCATATATTATAAAAATGAATTGCTGTGCGTTAGTCACGCTAAAACTCAAAAACGGCTGTACCGATTCGGTTGAAATTTTTTGTGTGTCTTCAGGTGTATCCAAGAATGGTTTTGATTTACAATTGGACCCGGTAGGTGGCGCTGCTGTCGATATGTCACCATATTATTATTTGTTTATTAATTATAGAGCGGTACGAAGTTCGCTGGGGCAGCTAGTTATTAATAAATGAATAGATTATGCGTAACACTTGCCATTTGTTATGTTTAAAGTAATTGTTACATAAAATTGAATAGGTACATTACAATCTCATTCCAACCCGGCAGTGATTTTAATCAGAGGTGTGAGAATTATCACGTCGTTTCTAAAGATTTCGAGTAATTAAGATTTAAAGTAGATAAAGAAGACCGTTAACTAAGTATGTTTTTATGTAAATCCGTTGTCAGTGTTAAATCTACTTTGATTCTAAACCCTAAAATAGACAATAACTATAGTGTTTGTGTTTAACATGCAAGTGTAAATGAATGAGTGTGAATGACTTTCAATGAGTTTTTGTAGTGACTTATGCTCGGGCCACACTAACGGGAAACGCCGATAATTATCGCGATGACGGAAGTTTAACGTTGGTGTGGCCACTACTTAACGCGATAATTTTACAACGGCATTCACATTGCCGTTTGCCGTTGGGCGATAGTTCGAATGTTGGGGCCACACTTGTCAAGTGTATTTATAGTGTCAAGTGTAATTATCGCAATGTTCGGCATTGACGTTGACGTTGACGTTTTCGTTAGTGTGGCCCCAACATTAATGGTCCAAGACTTAGAAATTATATTTCGTGAATCTGGTTATTTGGTTCTTTGCTTTGGTTCAATACCTAAGAGGGTGGACAGGGTATAGTCCACCACGCTGGCCAAGTGCCGATTGGCAGACTTCACACGCTTTCGACATCATTACGGAGGTAATTCTCAGGCTTGACGTTTCCCTACGATGTTTTCCTTCACCGATATCATTTACGGTTTCTGTATGTATGATGCAATAGGTATGTCTTTCTTAAAGTTAAACACATCGTCGTTATGATATTACTTATAAAAAGGTACTTATATATAGACGCAGTCCTTTCAGTGGATGTTCCTAAATATTCATTTAGGACTAGCATTCGCTAATCCTTGGTACACTATAGAATTGAAATATAGTAAGTACTTGCTTATAAGATTATATCTAGGTAGGTACTTCTTCAGAATGAATTTCAAAATGACCATTCTCAGACTTCAACGGTAACACGGTGTTGCTTGCCGAGCTGCGCTACGACAAACAAGGCCAAAAAACGGTAAAATAAAAAATCTGCCAACTGACATCGATTCTATCGCCGCTTGTAAAAAACGAACAATAACGTCGACACTGCACGTCCCGCTACCCTCGGCATCAACTCGCATATTATTGTTACAAAATCCCAACAATCCTACACTTACAAATTTACACCTTAACACAGTCGAAATAGAGTTCACTTTAAATCAAATCAGTCCAATTAGAACTGTTTCACAACAACACTAACAAATTGACGCTAGCTTGGAATCCGTCGTCGAGCGACGCGACGTTGCCGCTCTTGGCAGGCCACGTCGCTGCTTTCCTATGTATATGTGTGTACTTGTGGCACAACTGGCGCCGAATATTTATTGTATACTAACAGAATACTGACGCACAGTTGGAACGACAAGGTTCTTTGTTAAAAGGGGGGATCAAACTGGACTCTATTTCCCTGCAATAGAGTCGACACTAAGCTTCATTAGACACGTTTGAGACCTTGTTATTATAAAGTGTTTTTCTATGTGACCGTCCAGGTGGCTATGTATAGGTCGTGTGGTCCGTTCAATACCCGCGCTGAATATCACACGGCGGTCTTAAGCTGGATGTTAGTACACTTAATTAAATATTTATAATGTACGGGTGAAGGTTTTATTTTGAAGGTAATTGGAATTCATGAATAGGTTACATATACCTTGGTTAGTCGTGTTGCAATACGTGGCCTCGTGTTGTTGATACATGAATAATTTCGTCTACCATTTCGTTTGTTCTGCATTCATAATGTATTTGTTTGCAATATGAGAACAGTGCTCGTTCAGCTTGTTGTTACATAGGGATTCTACAATAAGTGTAATATTGTAGAAATCAGAATAAGTACATTTTACTTAGACTTTGTCCTAGGATTCGGCTTCAGTCTTGATCATATTCAATTACCTTTTAATAAGAAACAGAAGACGCCTTACTGCGTATTTTTCAGAACTAGGTACCTACATTAATATACGTAGAACTACATTTCAGCACATCACGTGTAAATAATATTGGGTGTAATATTTGTGGAAGAGATATTAAGAGGACCATAAAACCGGACGATGGTGTTAATGATGTTAAACTAGGTGATGATAACAAAATTATAAGTACCTTACTACAGACAGAAATTCGTATAATTAGCCTTTAACAAATAATACAATTGGCCATAATAGGTACCTACATGCCAGTTACTCGTATAATTAGGCACTTAACAAACACAAAATTGGCCAAAATACCAAAATACGTGCCAACGAAGTGATTGAAATGGGAATTGTACCTATGCGTGAAATTTAACAGTTGTCAGAGAAGAAGTTTAATAAGGGTGTAAAATTTAGGTAAGTTAAATAATATAAGCAAAATATTATTAAGAAGAACGTTGTTTGGAAAGAGAGTGGCCGCGATAGTAGAGGTTGCTCGATGGCTTGACAGTTTTGCCACATTCAGCGAATAGAGAGAGTGGATGAAAGAAGAATGGATGAAGGAAAATGAAAAAAATCTACAGGATTAAAATGTTGCTGAAACGTTACCTATTTAGAAACAACTAGCTACATTACTTGAGTACCTAAATAAGGAGAATTACATGTGGCTGGATTGTCTGTTAGTTGAAGACTCATATTAAATAGTGGATAAGTACTCGTACCTAAGCAGTGATAGCTGTGTGGTTGAACGTTGGACTGCCGAACTGGAGAGTCCGGGTTCAAACCCCGCACGCACCACTAATTTTCAAAAATTATGTGTGTATTAATATTTAATTATCTATTATTAATTGTCTATTTAATTATATGTATAATAACACTTGCTTCGGTGAAGGAAAACATCGTGAGGAAACCTGCACACCTGAGAGTTCTCCATAATGTTCTCAAAGGCGTGTGAAGTCCACCAATCCGCACTTGAAGCACGCTGACCTATACCCTCAGACTGTGAGAGGAGACCCGTGCCCAGCAGTGGGACAGTTATGGGTTGTGATGATGATGACTCGTACCTATATGATCATAAGAGAGACTGTCATACAAGCCTACGGGTCACGTCATCGCTCACAGACACGTGCAGCGACAAGAGATGCAGATGCATTGTCGGCCTTGGTCGTGATAGCAACACCTTTTAAGAAACCATAGGTATGTGATAGTGCGGTGGGAATATCTACTTCAGATGGAAGCTCATTCTAAAACCTGCAGGAACACGGTAGGGAGTAACGTCAGACGCGAGAGAGACGCCTGGCATGAAATTGGTAAAATTATGCCGGTAAAATTTCAAATGAATGTATGATTTTAAACTTAACTCTTCGCGGATTGTACACATTTTATTATGATCCGGGTACTCACGATATGTACTTTGAAACGCCGATATTTCGACCCGATGATGCAACTGGGTCGAAATATCGGCGTTTCAAAATTCAAGTGAATGGTGCGATGGGGAAAGCTTGACTGGTGGCACCAGATTGAATGTGTTCTCGGAACAGTCGTCTTTGTAAATAATATGTAGGTTGTAGGTAGAGAACATAGTAGGTATAATATGTAGGTAGAGGTAGAGAATCGACGTTCCTGTATTGTATAGGTGCGAACCGAAATCTACTATCTAATGCCTTTCGCCGTTTCTTCTTGTCCTTGTAGAGCACTTTCTGAAACAGTAGTAGAATTAAAAAATGACGTGCATATTAGGTATATGAATAATGAGATGGTCGGCTATATATTAAAGAACGTAGCTATGCATATAATTATAAATAGACAATAGGCAATTCAAGAAAAGGATACTCGAAACGAATTCATTATCATAGCTGAAATACCTGTTTAAACTACGGCTAATTCGTCTTTATAAATCGGTTGCTTTAGAGACACACATTAAAGATGATTGTTATAATCACCAGGTACATACCTTAGTATAGTACGGCCGGCGGTTCTAGGCCGCTCTGAAGTTAGGCTTTCGGATATAGTGCGCAGGTATTGTAGGTACTTTAGAGAGAGATAGCGACACGAACACTGAGCGCGTGACTGAAACAAACCATGCTCAAAGTGACACCCCGCGCGTCTTGCCACCATTTCGACCCTAAAATTGACTTCTGCGCAGCGATCCGAACAAAGTTCAGAGCGGCCAAGAACCGCCGGCCGTACTATACCTATGTAATCTCGGTGTATAGAGCTCTCTCCACCATAAGTATAAGGGCCGGCGTTGCACTGGTGACAGGGCCGGTGTTGCACTGGTGACGCCCCTGGTGTTGCTCGTGTCCATAGGCGACGATGACCATTTACCACCAGGTGGCTTGTCTGCTTTTTTCGTCCGCCCTTCAGGCTATAAAAAAAAATAAGTCCAAGCCAAACTCCCGTGCACCCTCGGTGCACTCAGCTAACATACATATGGCTGCAGAAAAAGATTCTCGTATTTTACCGGTGTCCGTCAGCTGACTTCCAACCGTAGGGTATTTTTACTCATCTGGCCAGCCTGGCCCTCCTTCCAGAACACTATTTTTTTGTGTTTCGGTTACGATATCGAAGAGCCATGGAAAATCAGGTCCTCATCATGGAACGTCGGAGTAACTTACTGAAGGATACGTTAAACAGTCGGACCAGGTTGTTAAAGTCGTTGAGCTAGGTATAGGTATCGGAAATCTCTCCGTGGAGTAAAATCTTTCGAAACTTGGATTACTCCTAATACCCTAAAACCTCTACCAATCAGTACTGCTGCTGCTGCACAGCATTAATAGGCTGTAGCCAATATTATGTTTTGCTTAGGTACGAAAGTAGGAGGTATTATATTAGCTCATAGTAAGTACGTAGGTACCTAGGCATAGATGACGTTATGGCCACGGTAATAGTATCATCCAGTATTGTGACTTGGCCTTGTCCTTGAAATAAATGCCTACAGCCGCGCGCGCTAGGATGGCCACTTTATGGTCATAGTGAATGTAAGTAGGTAGGTAAATCGCTCGTTTCCTGATTGCAAACCCACACGTTCGATCGTCCCTACGGCGTAGCTGCGGCTGCGTACCAAGTGTATACCAAACTCCGAGGCGCGTAGGTATGATTCGCGTTCCGACTGTTTGTATGAAGATGGAATACTGTATGATACTAATACCGTGTTATGGTGTAAGAAGCAGAGGCGGTAAACTGAGCAAAACCACGTGCTACACCGTACGATCGGTCAAAACAACGTCAGAACACAGACATTGTCAAAAATTCCTTTCATTAAATACACAGAGTGCATGTGAATTGTGATAGGATACAGCATTTTAATGGATTTAAGATAGCGAACGAGTATGCACCCTTCCGCTGCCCCCCGGGACAACTATGTCCAACCCAGAATAGGACTCAAATCGGAACTAGGATTGTTAGGCCAGTTGCAGAGGTGTTCTAAAAATGTTAGTTGGTCAGTAGGTTCATTAATTACGTTTAGTTTACCTGTGTTCCTTCCGTGCGATTTAATTATAGTTCATAATAGTTCATTAACGACAGTATAGAACACTACACCATCCTATATGAGCAGTTAATAGAGTAGCACTTTACGATGCCATAATTCCGAGTAATGTTTATGGAAATACGAAACGGAAAATCACGGTTATTTCTCCCTACTTTAGTATAGGTAACCTACCCTACTACTTACCATAATTTTATCACAGCATAACGTGGAGCTTATAATAACAAATGCTTCTAATCTTTTGAAATACCTACCTACTTTTAAGAATAAATTTATTTTTAAAGTACAAACAAATAAGGACCACACTTTTGTAAAAAATCAACTGTCATTTTGGCCTTATTAGGAACCTTAAGCCTCAATAAAATGTTACGACCTTTGTTCATGAAGGTAGGTTATCTAGGTATGATTTCTCCTGTTGGGTTGTCTTGGTCAAGGTGCAGGTTCTCTCCAATAAGCACGAAATCACATAACCAGCCTATATCCAATAAACAAGTTACAGGCAAATTAGGTAGATAATTTTAGATCAAAACATACAAGTTTATTACACGACTATTGTATGACGATTGTCGGGACCTACTCCACCTTATAACAGAAAACCCAATACAAACGGGATAATAACTGACCTACCTATTGAAGGTTGGTCTTATTCGCCAAATGCCAAAATTTAAAGTTCCAACGCGACATTACCAAAAACGATGGAGTTTTCGAGGAAAACTCATAGTTAGAACTTTTTCTGAAGTGCTTGAAATAACTTTATTACTGGCAACAAAATAAGGAAATTTCGAGCAAGGTATGGCTGGCTGGTAAGGTATGACCAAACTTTCAATGAAAATAATACATACCCAAGTGTATGAAAATTGCCATATGTAAAACAGCTGCATAAACATAACATAGGTACTTGTTTTGCTATAAGGTTTTCATAATAATAATTTGCTTGGTAGGTACTTACTGTAAATAAATACCCCATAATGTCAATTGTAAGTAGCAATCATTTAAAAATAAATTTCATTATTACAATTTAAAATTGTATAATATTATGTAACCAGGAGTACATAACATAACAATACTACTCATTTTATATGCTGCATTCTATCCACTGCAATAAAAAAAGTGTGAACTCGTGACTAGTGTTCGCGCTGGCAACGCCGCGCTGATCCAAGCTAGTGCCGCCGTTAGAAAGCGGCGTTTCTAATCTGGACGCAGTCATTGACTCCGACAGACTCCGCGCAAACACGAATCATATCTGAAGTTACGTTTCGAGTTCAATCCAATAATAATTCAGAACTTTGATTCAGCGGTTACTTTCAGCGGATTTTCTATAGTCTGTATACAGTACCTAGGATAGGAGATCTATAAGGAGCTGTATGTACCTAGGTACCTAATTGCGTTTCAATAAACAAAAATTGATACCCAGATCTGCCCATGTAATTGATCAATAGCTCTGAGAGTATCTTATCAAAAATAAGTAGGTACTTAACGATAAGTAAGTAGTGGAATACTTAGAGATCTTCGGTGTTATAGGCTAAAGAGTTTCAAGGGATCCTTGTTTATCAGTCTGTCTGTCTGTTTCCTTTTGTGCCTCATCGTAATAGGTGGTAAGGTTCCTAAAGAACACTGCCTACATTCTATAATCAACCATTAAAGTCTTAGAAGTAAACCTAGAAGTACCTACCTGTTCACAAGAAATTTTGTAGATAAAACAAAAAAAAAACGGCCAATATTTTTGAAACGGAAGTTACGTAACTGTGTTGAGTGTTCCTGTTCACGTTTTCTTATTTTAAACTGTCACGGCTGAATAATTTACCACAACATCAAAAATCTAATGTGGTACGGTAGAGTAGGATTAGGGACCTTCGTACGGAGCTAGAGCAGGATCCAGTGCCAGATTTGCAGTCGAAGTCGGAGAGCCAGTCAGTCACAGTTAAAAATAAAATAACTCTTGCTAATGTTCCTATCTCATTTTTCCCCACGTTAAAGTGTGTCTGTGTCTTTTTCGTTTCCGTTTCGTTTTATTTACGTGTCATTTCCGTTTAATCGAATTCAAAATCATTACGATACCAAAGAAGTATTCACTTCAATAAAACAGATTTAAATGTTAAACTCATACTTTTAGTTATACCAAAAAAGTTTTATTTCGTAATATGTACTTACGTGTGTAGAATAATCCGCGTAGGTACACATTTGTTTAATAATATACCTACTGTGGGATGTCAGAAATCTATTATTAGGTACCCTCTTTCTTGGCTGGCAAGTTGCTCATAACGTCGTATGAACTACTCACTACATTTAAATACCCTGGAGCATACTACCGTAATTGACCGCGATTGACATCTTCGTAGCTGAGTTGGTAATCCAGTTGACGAGTGGTCCCAGGATTTATTCCCGTCAGAGGCAGATATTTAGGTATGCGAAAGATAAAAATATTTGTTCTCGGGTTGTCATTGCCAGTAATATCTTATTTACGTTGTCCATGCCACCCACGACACAGGAAATCCTGATGCGCGCTTACGAATGTATAAGCTTTGATTTATTTTCTACTGCGCTGCTCCTGTGCGGCTTGGTGGAGGATCAGTAGCCAAGTGTCGAAAGTTCTTACCCCATCCAAAAGCAGAGCCAACATATTGAAAGGAGTCTAGACGCTCATTTACGCTCATTAGGACTTATTCTTTAATGTAAATAACCGACAAATAGCAGACGAGTCACACAGAGAAGCAGTATCTAACACCAAAGGCATCACCGCTGTTTTGCTGACCAAGAAAAAAGGAAGAAAAAAGAAAGAAGTAGAAGTACCCACCAGCTCTGAAGTTCCCAGTCGAAACACGATAAGTCTTTTGGCGGCTGACCCGAGCACTTTTTCGGCCCTACCCTACCACTAAGATGCGCCGATTCTGCACCTTCTAACTGCATCCTAGGGCAGATTTATTATTAAAAAACTCATAAATTAGCAGCACACTTGGGCCCCTGGTAAGGAGATTGGGGTCAGTAACCTAGGCCGTCCCGAGTAAGATATCTCTCTTAATATCCCTTTCGGCATATCAATTCACATACCGTCGCCAATTGCCGCCGTTATCAGGTGTTTGCTCGTCGGTACTCCTCACTGGCGAGATAATTTCACTAACACGGGCAGCTGTTGCAGCGGAAGCGATAGCGTTATCTATTACATCGACAGCTGGAGATAGATTACCCAGGGTAATTTATCAACCAAACCGCTTGAGCGTCGAGTGGAATTTCGGACGATATCCAATTTGAGATACCTGCGTTTCCCTAGTTTGATTATGTAGTGTTTTAGGTAGATCTTTCGAAGCGCTCATAGCCCGGTGGCTTGCGTCGATCTTTAGTGATCGACATACTTAGGGCTCGTTTATAAATGACACGCATGATGACATTTGCATTAACCCCTAACCCCTCCACCAATCCGCACTGGAGCAGCGTGGTGGAATATGCTCTAGGCCTCCTCAGGTATGAGGAGATACCCGTATTCAGTAGTGGGTCATTAAGGGCCATCATACTCGAATACGAAGAAGATGGGTTGATCCTCGTACTTACTAACAAATATCCTAACACCGTCTCCTAACCAGACTAACCATCCTAGTCCCCTTTTGAGTCTTGTTCTAGGTTGAACAAGGTTCGTGGGCGGCAGCGGCAGGCTGGCGTTGCATGCTCGTTTGCTACCTCAAATATTCTCATCACAGTTCAAAAACTTACGAATAGACTAGAAACTTTTTTCTATTACCTACACCTATAATTTCCTCTACCTCCATCCTCCTACATCCTCTACCGCGCCTACCCCTACATCTCTATCTTTTCTATCTTCCGTGTTGCTGACGTCCATGGATGACGGTACACTTACCATCAGATGGCCTGTTTGCCCACATCGACTATTTATATAAATAAAAACGAATGTGTTGCTGCCGTGACTTGTGCTAACAAGAGACATTATCGCAGCACGATTTTTTTAATCCAACCAATTTGATTCCAAGCAGGTTTGACTAGTCCAGCTGAAGGCTACAAGGCCAGACTGTCTCCACTATCAAAGAATGAGCTTATCCTACTGATTAGCATTGCTAATTACTCCGGCTGGAATGAACGTAACAACGCAATCGGCTTCGTCACGCAATTATTTTATCAGATAAGCGCAGTTCTCAATCAAGAGTCCCGTTAATTTTGTATTGGAACTACTTTTTGCAGATAGGCAAATAAAAGGCTCGAATGATGTCAGATTTTAGACAGCCGCTGATAAAGATAAAACCGCTTTTTCTTCTTCCGCTCCATCTCTCCCCTTTTTACCTCAGAAAATATTATATACAGCGGATTGAGAACTCTATGTTTACTTTAACTTACCAATAAGATTAGTTATCCTCATTCGCAACTAAGGAACAAAGTTCCTTAGTTGCGAATGAGGAAAAGACAATTTTTTGGTATAATTATTGTTAACAAGCCTTATCTTTGTAAGTTTCAAAATCACACTGTACACTTTATTAATATTAATCAGTTAACCACATAGTAAGCAATATAAAGGCATAATAATGGTTTTCTTCAATAAAATTAAACATATCCGAACAAACCTAAATACTAAATAACAGTGGATAGTAGTAATAAGCCGTAATGGAGAAGGCAAAAGGGTCAAAATATTACTATCAAATACAACTAAAATCCGAGCTTAGGTCATATACATTACATAACTTTTTATTTCACTTCAATACATGCAGTATTTCCGAAGTTATAAAGACGAGAAGTTCAAGCCCTTTTTTGAATTTCCGCGCTTACGCTATGACGTCACGACGTGGCTCGGCCGCGAGCATGATACGGCGCAAGTATAGAAAATATGGGTCTATGCAGTTCAAAAATCTATAACTTTCTTATTTCTATAGATACAGACTTGAAATTTTGCATAGATGTAGTAGATAGTATGTGAATTATATATGTTATTTTATTATTGATAACTAAGGTTTGCTCGCGGCTTAACTTGAGTTTAAATTAACATTTCGGTCAAAAATCCCTATCAACTACGCGCGACTACTGAGAGATGACGTCATCGAGTAGTGACCGCCCGCCTGCGTTTTTAAAAAAACCAACGTCCGTAAATACGCACTTTGATCGTTAATATCTCAGCCATTTATTGAGATATGGAAAAAGTAAAAACACAGTTTTTCTTGTAATTTTTTATAGATTTATTTGACGTGTAAAAAAAAATTCGTTTGCCTGGTCCATTGTATCGCAAATTCCCGCGATATGAATTGCATTACCTTTGACCGAATCAAGCTTGTAATGAATGTCTTTTAGCGCATTCTTTCCATCAAAGTCAGGAGGAGGTTCTCAATTAGAATATTTTTTTATGTTTTTCACCTCAGAACTTTCGACTGCTCCGACTGGGTGAACCGATTTTAAGATTCTTTTTTATTTGGAAGCTGGTTTAGTTTCCCGAAGTGAAACGATGACGGGTTCACTAGTTACTTAGTTTAATAATAATACTAATTTCTGAAATTACTTCCATTCCAAGACTAAATATTTCTAAGACTGGATATGCACAAAGTTTCACTCCATCCATTCGACAAAAAAGGGAAAAAGAATGTATCTATCGTATCGACAATCGAATGCGTCGTCGGCGGGTGAACATTTGCGCACTCATTGTCTGCACAGAAGCCAGGCTGCGATCACCCTCATTGTTCCTCAAGTCTTTTATCCTTTCAACTTTTCCCATTGTATCAATTTTGAACAAGCGCCAGTAAGCCTTACGATTTCAAACTGAATATAAATTGTATTTTAATATAAGTCGGATTCTAATTTGGCGAAAATATCAAAGATGGTAAGTTATGATGCCAATTAGGCCGTTTTGATAACAACAGTGTCGAAACCAACCACTTGCACCAACCATTTTGAATTTTTAACCTAACAGACCCTCTGTTAGTGATAGTCCAGATAAGTAGTAATAGTTAGCAAGTCTCGTTCTAATTCGGTCACATGTGTTGTGTTGCTGCCTCTAAAAAGGTGCAACCAGCTCCACAGTATAATTTTTTTTGTCGTAGGTATATTTCACATACACACCGCGATTAGTTACATTTTTGAAGTGAAAACTTCTTTAGCATCGGTGTGGTTTGAAAGTGTGATTAAAAAGAGACAGACAAATTTTAAGGCGGAAATGACATAGGAAGCATTATCCGCTTGCGTGCTCGAACATCCTAAGAGCAATACCTTTTACGGCAAAATGGCGTCTTACGTAAGCAAAGCAAAACAGCAATATTCGTTTTTTTGAAGTTTTCACTTCTACCACATGTGAATTGCACACATTTTAATTTTATTAATTTAATTGTATATTAGTATTCAATTGTATATATTAAGTGTAAACGTGACGTACCGGCAGACCGTGGCGTCGCGCCGGACCTGACTCAGTAGCTGAGCTCATTGTCTGCTCGCCAGCAGTAGCCAATCGCTGGCGGCCCACATTGTTCTAATGCCTTTTGTTTTTGTAGACAAATAAAAGAACAATGGCCATTAAACTCAAATTTATATTAATGCTTTATCATTCATTCATTGTTTCACCCAACTACGATACCCAAATAGGTAGATTATGATTTTAAGCAGTAAGTATGTATGTGAATGTTATAGGTAAACGAGGTCTCGTTGGAAGCATATCTAGATCGTCCGTTAGTTAGAGGCTATGTGACGTTACAATCAACTGTTCAAAGATTTTAATTGATTTATCATCTTCCTCCATCTTGCTGCTTATCTCCCAATTTTATTTAGGGTCGGCGCAAGGTGTCTTTTCTTCCATTCTTCCGTATCAGCCTTCACTTTTACGCTGACTCCCTTCTCTTTCATATCATCTCTCACACAATCCATCCATCTTTTATGGGCCGTCCTCGTCCACGTCGTCCATCCACATTCATATCAATCACTCTTCTCGTCACATGCCTTTAACCTCGCCTCATCACAATTCCATAACTTCGGCTCCCTTTCAGCTTTTCTGTAATTTGTGCTACTTTCAGACTTCCTCTAACTCCCTACTCCACACATCCATCTCAACATTGTTTTCTAAACCACGTGCAATCGTCCCTCATCCGTCTCATTTACAGCCCAGCATTCTGATGTTTTATATTACGACATGCCTTATAACGGATTTATACATTTTACCCTTTAATTTGAAGGGCATCCGTCGGTCACAAATAGTTCCTGTGACCTGCCGTTAATTCATCCATTCTGCATTGATCCGAAGTGTACCGGTCAATTTCCCTCTTCTCCAGGTGACCTGAGGCACCGAAAATCAGTGCAGACTGATCTTTATCAGTCTATCATACCATCGGGCGTTATACGCTCAAGACTAGAGATAGTATCAAAGTCACAATAATTTTCGGTTTTGGTTCTGCGGAGTTTTTGTCGTCATTCCTCTAATCTGCTCTGAATCCCGGGGGCATTATCGGCTACATTATAGGGGCATTATAGGTTAGCGGATTAAATCTTACCGGTTTGCGACTACGCGTTCTACAGAGCGTCACAAGGAACAAACATACATACTGATGTAATTGTACATACGTTGATAAACACATCGCTTGGCGTATTCGGGTAAACAGGTGTTAATGATGAGGCGTCGTCCTAATTGGCAGCGATCGTACGATGGCGCGATGCGTTTTCGTCGTGCGATGAGATTCCCTAAGTCGCATAACACTTCACCATGAAAGGTAAGTTAACAAAAAACATGCTTCAGCTCCATTTTAACACGCGTTTATTAGTTACGATAGAATCAATAGGATAAAAGAAACTAAATAATAAACACCTACCTAATAACGTAACAATCATCCGGGCGGAACGTCAAGACTAGTGTCGGCCGTGTATTGACACGTCTCGTGTGACTGCTTCCGCCGCGCAGTGTACACCGCTCACACCGCGCGCTCAGAACGCTGAATCATGCTATGTCACGGTTAGTGTAGGAAGGTTTAATTAGGCAAAGTCGATTGGTCGAAAAGTCGAAAGTCGATATCAAGGCATAAAGTTTAAAAAAAATAAAACTTGGGACAGTTGTAAAAATTTTGTGCGAAAAAATATGGAAACGCCTTTTTTTCGTTCTTCTTCGTTCTTTGTTGCCTTCGGTGTTCATGTCCGTACGCAACAGTGACCAATTAGCAATTAATTATTGAGCATCGGGTGACTCGTCTGCCCGTTTGTTGGCTATTTAAATTTATTGTCATTTTTATTATTTGTTGTGATGAAGGTTTTATTGACACGTACCGCGTACCTGCTTTGTGAAAATTTCAGGTATCTCAATAACGATTTATGAGATAAAACAACCCTTTTTTAAGATTACTTGTACGGGGAGCCTCTTTGATACTTCTTTTTTACGTTTTTATTATTATATTTTGTTATAACGTCCACAGTAACACGTATTCTGTAAAAATTTCAGCAGTCTACCTATTCCCGTTCATGAGATACAGCCCTATGACTGACAGACAGACAGACAGCCAGAAATCGGAGGCATATTATTACAGTTCCGTTTTTTATTCTTTCGGGACGGAACCCTAACAAATAGGAAAATAAGTCACAAAATATTTTCATGAAATCCTAATTTAGTTACTTAGTAACCTGCCAAATAATTGATCAAAATGCAGACAAAATCTACGGTGTTGGGTTCAGTATCGAATTCGGTTGAATTAGGACTTGTCCCGGACACCTGACAGCCGAAATATGCTGCGCATATCAGAGCACCTGGCATCGTTCCGAACCAAACCCTACCGAAACAGTCTGTAGTAGGTACATACATACATACATACGTACGTAGCGATGTAGCGTACCTCTTAATTTAACAATTTAAATATTACTGTGTTTTGAATTTTCTAAAAAATACATTTCTATGTAAAAAGTCGAGCAGACAGATCAACACCGACGCGTTGTCGTTATCGGCCACACTAACGTCACTAACAAATCTGTCATGCATAGGACGCGGACTCAAATATTTCTTTACGTTTCATGGCGGAGAACATACAAATAGGTATAGGTACGAGTAGCTCACTACATTTATTTATTTATGTCATAAACTTACAACTAACATAACAGGCTATCCTAATGCATTAGTGTTCCTAATTCACATTTACCTAAAGATTAACCAATTAAGTATAGGCACTGACCCCGTGCCTATAATGGGTTAATGTCAATTAAAATTAATATTATTATTTGAATTATACAAATAAGTAAGGCGCATGAGTAACTTTTAAAATTACGTCCATACATTGCTAAAAGGTTAAAATCACAATTACCTTCAGCATGTTGGTCGATTACATGGAATTGAAACGTCTTACGTCACTCGGTCCCCAGTGCCCAGTCCTGCTGAGTCATGATCGTTGAGTCAATTACGAGCAGCGGGGTGGCCGCAGCGGCTACCGGGGACCGTCGCCGTCGGCTGCGTCATGCACCTAATGTTGTTTTAATAACACCCGGAGTGATTTGAGCGGCGCCTGCGCAACTTAGCGTTAGACTGTATACTCTTTTCTTTTATTGATATTAATCCTTGTATAAAACTAGGGCTTGCAAAGCGCCGGGCCGTTACTTTAAACTTAATGATTATTAAAATTACAGTAGGCACAACGACAAAACTAACGAACCGAGATGCCCGGGTTCAAATCCTGGACGCACGTCTATATTCAAACACTATCAAAATCACAGCAAAACTATCTACCACCCAAGATTACATCTCCATTTACCATCAGGTGGGGTTGTGGTCAGGCATTCGTTACTAATTTACGGGAAATCTGAAATAATTCGGCTTAGAAAATATTTCTACCTTGTCATTGTGTGGTGTTCTGTGACTGCATGTCTTCGGATCTTAACTCGCCGTGTCATTCGTAGGTCCTCGTACGAACAAACAAACAAATTCTTCAGATCTATAAATTTAAGGACATGCTATAAATTTTTTTGAAAACATAACCATTAGGTACTTATTACAAAAAAAAACAAAATCTTTACACACTTGGAGAAAGTAGGTAGTGCCTACCCAAGTAAATAAATTTATAATAAGTAAGCATAATAAGACTTATAACATATACACATTAAAACATTTAAAACCTTTACCCACAGAACTGGAAGTACAAAAATATAATTGCTCGCTAACAAAAAATTTAAGTAAATAAAAAGTGTCTATTCAAGAATCTCGTGATGGCCTAATCAAAGAGTAAACTATACGCTCTTGAATATTTATGAGTATGACGGTGCGCGGCGCTATATCTTTAAACTTGTTAACGAGTTTTAAAATCATCAACTAGTCGATAAAACAAAAATAAACATATTTACGGTACCACGAGTCAAGATATCGTAGAAGAGGGTTTGGTTAAAGTGGATATTACACTGTTATTTTGGAACTGTAACGGATATTTTCGTATTTTATGGTAAGCATTGGTGTTGCGGTGAAGGAAAAATTGTGTGGAAACCTGCACACCTAAAAGTTCTCCGTAATATTCTCAAAGGTGTGTGAGTGATGGACTTTACACTGTCAACTATGATCTGTACGGTGACTCAGGTACCGATTACAACGGAAAGCTAAATGATACTTCAATCTATCCTTAGACTCGACTTTTATCGGAAAAAATTAAAGGAAAGAATTAAAGATATTAAAACTGTTAAAATTATGCGTTACGTTCAAAAATCGCGAGTTGTGCTTAATGATCTACTCCGGTGACATTTGTATGTCACTATGGATGAGATAGATAATTACGAAACGTATGGGACAGAAAGAGATGGCTACATGGAAAGTAAGCCACTTAGCCAAATTTGACTATACCGCTTTTCGCGCTTATTACCCTTATAAGTATCTATCTCTCATGTATTATAAAATAAGTGCCTACTTATCATTGTATATTCATGTTCTCATATTTTTGAGACGAAATTATTGGAACAAAGTTCCTTACGGCAGGCTTGGAGGGGATAGGGGGATAGGTTTTGCTGCGGCGACCGAACTGAAAAATATGTGATAGTAAAACCGTAAGAAAAAATGCGTGGAATAAAAGCGTTAAATGAGACGTGCGCAGGCGCGACAGTCGCATACACAAGCGAGTAGTGTTTAATACCTTTCTCTTTCTCCCTCTTTCTTTTCGTTCGCCGTTGCCTTCATTAGCCGAAGGAACTTCGTTCCTACCTGGTGTCCCACGACACCACATCATTTATTTACTTTTTTATTTCATTTTTATTTTATTACTTATCTTTACTTAATTTTAATCCTAATTTTATACTCGTATAAACCGAATAACCTTTCGTCCCAAAAACACATAAGACCTGGCAACGCTACATAGGAACATCTAGTAAGATACCTAATTACTGTACTTATGTATATTTATGTAGAAATTAGTATCTAAGTATCGTATAGAGATACAAGTATTATTGCATTACATTGCGTCGTCTATTCATGATGCTATTTAAAGTCTAGACAGTCGGATAAGCAAAGCACTTGAACAACTGGAGCGTAAGGACAGTAGCAGCGAGGAACGTAGGGTTGTCACTGTCAACTATAAACTAAAATTTTAATTCACTATAACTTTAGGATTAATATAGCATTGACATGTACCTACATACATATTTATCTACATATTATCTATGTAAGTACCTAAGGATGTTTTTTCAGTGTTATTGACGTGATAGTCTTATAAATTGATAAACACTGGCAGCGCGCACGAAAAAGTGTCTCGTCCCGTTCGCCTGAGCGTGACGTCAGAGCTAGCAGTTAGAATAGTTCTACTACTGGAACGCCGCCACGCGAGCTTCTTCAAGAACTTTTACGAGCTACGATGATGCCATTGGTATTACTGATATATCCATAGGCGACGGTGACCACTTACCATCAGTTGACCCGTCTGTTCGTTCGTCGGCTACTAACATAAAAAACACTTTAAGGTTTTCGATTCGCTTAGATATTTGCACAAGACTTTTTCTTTCTTAGTTTTGAGTCTTGTTCTGTGTCAGTCACACTGTTGTCATTGGCGGCAGCGGAAGGCTGGTGCTGCATGCTCGTCTGTTACTTTAATTCCATAAACCAAAAAGGGTTTCAATCAATAAAAACTATGCATGTTTCAAAATTATCATCTAATTTTTATTTCTGATTATTTTCCAGGAGTTGCCAACCCCTATCGGTCGGCCGCTTAGCTGCGGGCATCGGCTATCGTATTATGTATCGGGCCAGGGGGCAATTCCCATTGCTACCTATTAGCTATGCAGCCAAACCACCATTTCCAGCGCATTACGCCGCGTCGTCGTCCAACTCGATTCAATGAATATGTGGTCCGCTACTGGTTACTGATACCGACGGTCTGGTTACAACCAGTCGACGTAATTTTATATCAGATCAAACATATTAATGAGCTTGTTGTGAGTATACCGCATTTCTATTTCGATGGATCAAAAATTGTTATGGAGAACGAAGAAAGTAAAAAAAACCTCAATGGAACTGAATCTAAAATCTGATTTGCAAAGAAGTGTAGGTAAGTATTTACTTTTCAACGTCATACATTGCTGAGGCTGTCCTATATTACTTACGGAACCACGAGTTCCGGTTGTAACGATCCTAAATCATTGATGGAATCTGCGAATGGTTGACTGCTAATGGCAAAAAATCTGGTGTTTCAGAGGGCACGTTAAGTCGAAATCTGATTTATCATTGTTAAATAGCGGTAGCGAAGTGTCGGATTCCTTTATGATTATAAACTTACGACTCTAGAGTTTGCCACTAACTCTAACACTAACTGGAGCAGTATAAGGCCGCTAATTAATGCGTTCACGATAATGAAGTATTTTAGATAATACCAAAATTGCCATTTGACAATAATTTGGTTTGACAGCGCTGATTAGGTCCCTCTCGAATCAAGTCTCCAACAAAACCAAGCTTTATCTATCTTTGACTCCAAGCTAACCTTAAAGGTCACGGTGCAACCTGCTGACCAGCAGCTGAGATATTGGCATCAGGTCTTGAGGCGGCTTAGAATTATGTGCTCAGTGTCATGCCGGAAGACCAGGGATTGTTGTAAAAGGCCACAGAAGTCAGCCTGCTTAGTGATAGGGCTTCGCGGAAGGAAAATTTTAATATTATACTACCTAACTGATTAATATTATTACTGGTATTATTATATTTTCGTTTAGCCTGAATGGCTAGTTGGATACCACCCTCCTTGCTCAGGGCTTTGTATATACATAATTATATAAAACTCTTCCGTTACTGAGTAACTGACTTCCTTGGGGAGTGAACGGGATAAAATAGGGCATAAACTGAAACGTTTTATTTCTTCAATGGATTCACTTCAAATTTTGCATACAGGTTCCTCAAGTGACGCACATGGGCACTAAGAAAGGTTTTTGGAAGTTGGCGTGCAAAGCCGCGAGGGAAAGCTAGTCAATTATATTTTTTATATGTTCTATTTTATTAAGATTTTGGTTTATTCTCTCCGACGTTCTGAGCTGATTTTATAGTCGTCTCTACTTTTTACTTTTTTATTTTTTACTTTCTGTACGAATAATATTCGAACACTTAAGAGTAGGTACTACAGTAAATAACATAACGATATAAGTTTAAACTTAGTACCTAATCTTCTAAATTATTCTCCTTAAGTTTTCGTAGGATATTCACATTAATTATATTGTATGACAATCTTGGTCACGGCTGAACTACAATACTAGTACTTAAGTACAACTTGGCAAAAATATCGCCTGTCTGACTAACGCCCTCTTTCTTGGGACAGCCGCCGAACGACTCGTCATGTTCTGACTGAGAACAGTAGTATCCTTCTGTCTTCTATGTTCTTTCATGGCCAACAATACATCTGTGATGTATTAAAAGTTACTAATGACCATAAATGACGGTGACCAATCTCCATCAGGTGTTTGTTTTGTCGCAAATATACTTTAACAATTTAAACTTGGGGGTAGGGAAGTGAAAATTTAGAATTATGTGTATTTTTTTATGCCACACCATATACCTAAAAATTACCAAAAAAAAATTTGTCTAAAAAATAAAAATAAAATGTTAAGGGTGGACAACCCGTATCACTTAGGGGTATGAAAAATAGATAGTAGGCGATTCTCATACCTACTGAATATGCATATATAAACATAAAAATCGGTCAAGCCGTTTCGGAGGAGTACGGTAACTAACATTGTGACACGAGAATTTTATATATAAGATGTCTAATATAATTTCACGAGAACGATTTCTTCGTACAAAGAACTATCGTTTGATAACCTCTTGTGTTACTGAGTTCTAAAATAAAATGTCTACAGCTCAGTGAAGTCATCTTTCTGTTTACGATAACACCGAGTTAGTACTTGCTCCGTGCAAATTACCAGCGATACCAGTTATCTAAATTAACGTCGAGTTAACTCGGCTTCATTGTAATTCGTATGCTTTCGATAGGTTATTTAAGTGAGCATTCCACTTAACATAGAAGATAACAGTAAGATAGTTGCGAAAACGATGAACAGATGTTAAAATTGTAGTTTAAACGGGATTGGAAAAAATAGCAATGAATATGATGTTAAAAATGGATCAACATTAAAATTTGTAATGTAAGCCCACACGAAAAGGTCTTGTCTGCTAATGTAGACCTACATTTACAGCTTGTCTACATTTCGTTGTGTTCACACTGCCCGAAGGTTGACTGGGAGAGAATGCTTTTAGCATTAAGTCCGCCTTTGTCGCTGTATTTCTTGTATGGTGCATAAAGTTTTAATAATTACATTAAGTATATTCTTTATAGGTTAGAGGGCTGGCAATGGCAACGGCAAAAATCATAGACGGCCGAATTGATGGTTCGAATTGATTGTGATTGATTGGATGGTTTATTGCCTAGTACCAACACCAGAGAAGTCGCCTATACAAAATAGGCGCGGTCAGATAACTTTCTACATAGACATAATGATAATGATCTTCGGTTGTCAATTAAAAATCACACACAAAGACTAGATTGATGTTATGTCTTCAGTACTTATGTAGATAACAGTGACATAAATTCCAGTTTAATCATGGCCTTTTCTGCCGCAAACGAGGAGACATATATGGATGTCGTCGTAAAAATAAATTCGCTTCTTCGGCCGAATCTCCCGTAAAAACAGCCATATGTCTTGCTATAAGTTTTTTTGCAGACCGTCCGAGGCGATAATTATCTTTGCATTATGCCACGGATGACAAAAAAATTCAAGATAAAAAGTTGCGATGAAACGCGTTGAATGGGTTTTGTTGAAAACTCGTGTTATTAGCAGGTATTAATTGTCTGCAAACGTCAACAATAATAGCCTTCGAACCTTTAAAGAAAATGCCGTAGAGCCTTTAAAGAAAAAAGAAAAAAAGAAAGTGTTTTATTTGAAAATTATATCCACCCACCATCAATCAATATTTTACTTTTACAACCTAATTGCATAGCTACATTAATAAATATAAATATTGATCTGCCATTTATAGTAATAAACATAATCGTTACAACAGAAATATTTTTATATGAAATAATTCAATTGAATTTAATTTCACCTTTTCCTTGGTCAATAGGTGTATACGTTTAGAAACAAAGAAATGTAACAAAATCAGCTCAGGATGTTTGTTGAACTTAAATTCAAAATCATTTACATAGGTACCGTTAGGTATATAATACGTGTCATTACTATAAATAAATTAATAGTTTGAAAAACTGTAAACACGCTTTTATAATGCTATCTATAATGCTACGTACAATTTTATTATGAGATATCTAATAATTTTATCAAATTAGTGTATTGTCATCGGTCCTCAATAAATCTACAAAGTTTGAACGAAATCTGGCCGTTTAAAGTGGGTCAAAATCGCGCCCAAAGAAGTCGGTTACAAACAAACATACAAACATACAAACATACAGGTGAAGCTAATAAAAAGCGTGTAAAAATAGTCAGATACAGAGAACAAAATCTTAAGTATTCATTTACATTGATAAGTTTGTCATACTTCATCTAAGAATTATCATCTAAGAATAATCATTACTTTCGCAAATTCCTGTAACATTTATTAGTTACATTATTATGTAGGGTAGGTCCCTACATATTTAGGTATATTGTTGCTTCATAATCAAGCCTATTAAAATTTCATTCCATATAAGAATTCTGAAAGAAAAACAATCACTCTCTGAAAATTACCAACATGAAAAGCAACTACTTCAAACTTTTTGTAAAACATATCAGACATGAGTGACATGGCAAACATCGCAAATACTTACTTGAGATAACTAATTAGAGTAGTGTCCGTCTGTCCGTTTGTATCGTAGTGGAGTTGTTTCAGTAGACCACGCAGCTAGTGTAGGAGTACTGGAGCGAGTGCGTGGAGTTGAAAGCCTTGACGACATTCCCGCGGCCGGCAGTTAATAGCAATTTGCTTTTTGCTTGTTTTCTCGGCAGCCGGGGATTCTGCGAAGCTCCGAACTGGTCCGACCGGCCGCGGGTCGTTTTTTCGGTGGCGGCTCTAAGGGCTACCACTTGGATGGACTATCGGGTTTTCTTATCGAATAAAAAATCGATTTATTTTGAGAAAATAGGTTATTCTAGCAATGGGTAATTAAATTGAGTTTCAATTGGAAAAAATGCTATCAAAATAGGAAAGTTAATCATGTTTCTGTCATATACATAATTATTATTGATCGTAACGTTTGTAAAAGTAGTATTGTAGAATTTTGTATTGTTATCGGTCTTTAGTCCAACACATCGAGTCCAAACCAACCAACCAAACCAACCAACGAGTCCAAAGTCTATATGTAGGTAAAAATTTTATTGATATTTTCATTATCCCCATAATGCCTACGTATAAAAGCGAACCGAAAATGAAGTTTAATAAAACGCTCGAGCCAGTTGCAAGGATTGTGGCCACGGCTGAAATATCGACGCACCAATATTTTGATTATATGTATCGTGAGTACCTACTCGTACTATAATAAGACTTTCGTATGTATACCTACTGACTGTATTCGATCCATTGACGTGATCCATGTCAATGGATCGAAAACTATCGGTAGCAAATATGAATATATCAATCATGAAGGAATTTTGATTGACGAAGATCACTTTAACCTGTAACCAGTAGGTATAATTACAGGTTAAAGTGATCTTCGTCAATCAAAATTCCTTTTTCAATAAAACAAATTGCATTCTTACAAGCCTGTAAGTCTCACTCTTGACCGGTTTAATTCCTAGCTACTGCCTCGGTCGGCAATGCTGGTGCTTTTTGCCGTCATCTCAGCGACTATATAGGTCATGTTTCTTTATGACGTTTACTATTACGTTACGCAGACAGAGAAGAGTATAGACAAATGGATCTATCGCACTGACACAAGAAAAGGAACAACTTATGCCAATGGCACGAAAAAAACGAGACAGAATTATACGATTTTTGGAGTCACTTTGCTGACTTTTTCAAGGAATGCACAGTTGCTTACAAGCAAATTTGACAGCTGACCGTCTAATTATTCTAGTGCCACATACGATTGTACTTTCTCGTGCTATCTCATATTAGCCACGCTCATCAGATGTCTATATCCTGCTCTATCTACGATTTAGTATGTCATTTGTTTTTACTATAAAGTATAATGGAACGCCCCGTTTAGATACTCGGTGAGAATAGGCGAGAATAACAGAATACACGAATACGATATGTAAAAGGCCTATTCGTGCTTCTTCGCTATTCGCTACGAGTTTGAAATTCGCTCCTTCTCGGCTGTGTCGGTTTTTTGGTCGCGGATCAAAGGATTTCTCGATTGTATTTGTATGCGCGCGTTCACATATTTTATCGTCATTACGTATTTGATTCGTGAACTTTGTTGCGAGGAGGTTAATTTTTTGCAATAAATTAATGATAAACATCAGTTCAACAAAGATAAATTACACCATCATGATAATTATAAAGAATTAAAAATAAATAAGCGTGTTAAATACATTATTTTGTGACTGAATACAGTTCGATATCTTGTGGCTTACTACTCTAACGTCTATATACTTAGATAAAATATACTTAGCTGTGGCAGCAGGTCCTACGTCATACATGTTTGAAAGATCTGTGTGTGCGAGAGATGGAGATGATATGAAGAGTCACGAATGTGTAAACATGTGTGTTCGTGGTCGTTTTCGTGCACGAATATTCAGTGAGGAAGTAAACAGAATATTCGGCCGGGCATCTAAGCGAGGTTTACCGATGCCACTCGATCTAGCAGCGCCCCTGGCTCTAGCGACATTTTATTTTATGTTGAGGTATAGGTCCAACAGTGGACGCACAAAATGGAAAGGTGGATGGATGATAGCTAAGTGGTCACCGTCAGCCGTGAACATCAGTAATAAAGGCATCACCGTTGCGTTGACCATCAAAAAAAAGTAAGAGCAAAGAAATAAAATCAAAATATTTGGCACCCTCCAGCCCTATTCTTTTTTTACTGAATATAACTTACCGCTTGACTACGATCCCACCTGATGGTAAGTGGCAAATTATGCACTTTTCATTAGCTCTCTTACGATGCGATCTTAACTTTTTTAAACATTTAACGATAGACTTCAGAAGGTGGGTGGTAGCTAGCCGCGCAAGCAAACAAACCTACCACCGGACAACCACTGTGCGGATTAAACGGACTGTTTTCTTTTTAACTTTTTCCAACGAAAATAATAAAACATCAACGGTGACACGTTTGTAGTCAACGACCATTTATCTTAGATAGATATCTATCTCCGCTATTAATTCTGAAACTTACAGTTGCCTCGTTAATCTATCCAGCACGCAATATGTCTCACATATCAATATTATGACTTATGGCCATTTTTCGATTTGATCGAACAAATCGAATTATCGTCTTTCATAATTATGGTGGTGTCATATAATAAGGTTCCGCGTTTTCTTGGGATTTATTCTAAAGTTCTCGCTTTATTTAAATTGCAACATTCAGAATAATTTAATTTCTTCTTCTTTGTCGTCCCGCTCTTGTCAGAGCGGTCGTGGTCGTCACGTACTTGTCAGAGCGGTCGTGGTCGTCACGTAGTATCAAGGTAGTTCTTCGAAATTTCATTCTTCGACTGATTCATGTACTTATCCAAAATTTAATTTCATTTTCAGCTCTGCAACACGTATTCATATGAAAATATGTATACCAAATAACACATATTTGAATAAGAGACTCGTTTTTATCAAATAGTTTTCAAGATAAGTAGATATATTATAGACGATCAAATATTTTGACCCATATGAATCAGAAAATTGTTAATGGTGAATCAGAAACGGAAATAAAAATGAAAATCTTTATGTAAATGGGCTCTGTATTAAGAAAACAATCATATTTTAAGAACAACAATAATCTGTTTTTCTGCTAATCGATGATAAACGAAACTTCTGGAGATGATACCTAAATTTCCGGAAATTCCCAGCTCATCACAGGTATATATACCTAGGTTATATAATCACGCTACGACCTATAGGAACGGAAGACATAATTAGGCCATCGTGGACTTTATTGTAGACCAATAAAAGTCATTAGTGAAACCCGCATGAAAATCCGTGCAGTAGTTTTTCAGTTAATCGCGACAGACAGACAGACAGACGCTAATACACATCGGTCGCGGCAACCTACACAAAGCTGAAAAACGATGGGAAAATTCTAACGAAATACGAACACACCGCGTAACACAGAGTTTTAGTTAGCAAATGCAAAAGCGATGTATTTTGAGCCAGCCGTAAAGTGGAAGTGTCACGCGACGCGAGTACGCACCGCGACGTGTAAATATTGTCGCGGACGTTTCCATTGCACTTCGCTGACACGCACTTTAAATTAATTAAGCTGTAAAACTGCCAATGGTGCTTTGTATTTATTGCCTTCAATGTTTACAATACCGCCGTGAGTTGCACTGTTCAGAGTCTTATTTCAATTATTTAAATTTAATTAATTAATAATTGATTATGATTAATAATAATTAAGTAGGTATGATTAACAATAATTAATATTAATAACCCGGCTGGCTAGATGCTACCCTTTTTCTTGAGTAAGCCGCCAAACGTCTTGTAGTGGCCCAGCTGTTGGCTTGAGCTGAGAGTCAGTTTTTCTTTCGTTCCTCTTCTTTCTTTGTAGGCCGGCAACGTATCGGTGACGCCTTTGGTATCGCTGACATGGGCGACGGTGACCACTTGCCGTCAATGGCTCGTCTGCTGGTTTTTAGCTATTAACATCAAAAGTAGGTTAAGTTACCTAAAATTAACTTAGGTATTTTGTGTGGCCTGAGACACAATTTAAGCTAATTAAGGTAGGTACTCTATTAATACCTAATAAGGTATTAATTACACTAGTGTAATTATTCTTAGAAGGTACCTACTATTAATATCTAATATGCCTAATAATTAATCGTCAAACTCAAATCATTTATTCCATGCAGTTATTTTTAAAAACACTTATGAACGTCATTTTTTTGCATTTAACACCTATTGTCAACTAGACATAGTAGGAACCTACTCTGTGTCAGACAACATCAGCAGATCAGCATGTTACAACGATCCATTATTTTGACAAATATTCCAGAGGGTTGTGGAAACAGGTGGAAACTGTGAGGTGGCAATTTACCGACATTATCGCACGCTTTACGACAGATAACTGTGGGCAGCTCGGCGTAGATGATCGTGTAATGCGCCTGTGCTTTTTACGATGATGGAAAATAAATGATCCTCGCAAAGGTCACTAGTAAACACTATATTTTCAGAAGCGTTTTTGCAAAACAATCGTCGAGACAAAATTGTTTCATGCTGTCCTTTTGAGTTATTGTTGTTATTAAGTCTTTGTTCTTCTTTTTGTTGTCGTTGTTGTAAACTTCTGTCGTCATATTGTTCCTTGAACTTTCATGGGTCCTTCAGTTTTGATCACTGGAGAAAAGTCGAATAGTTCGGCATTGCGTTCTTACGATAAAGTTGATAGCTACTTTCTTCAAAATAATTAACAAAATCGAATTTTACGCTCTTCCCGAAACTCTGTAAGAGATTAGGGAAAATGTCGCGCTCGCACAATGAACGCCACATCATGTCAATGCGAGAAATACCCGTGATCTGGACTTTTAGGACAAACATCGAGGTTTTAGCCCAAAGAGTCCGCAGTAAACTAACCTTCGTCCCCATGAAGAGGTGTTCATAAGAGGGTTCCCGACAAAAAAGAATAATGGTGTATTTTTTGTCGTATTTACTAACAATTTCTAAAATCCAATCTCGTACAAAGTTTTACTATATAACTTTATAATCATTACCTATCATCATTCGCCTCTTTAAAAGCAATGTATTCCATCGTAACGTAAATTACTCGAAACATTTCGCTGCCAATTTATTGCCTTTTTCATGTTCAGAGTATCAGGAGCGCTACATAGTGTTTTATGAAGTTTTACTTTGTACTTTTCATTTAAACCATTTTGCGTTGTTCAAATAAGTTGAATAGGTTGCGGAATAAAGGACAATACAATAATACATAATTAAGAAACAAAAACGTGTCGCCATTTCGTGGCCTATTTTTTCAGACAATGAGCGATTTTGTCAATTGAGCCTAATATAACAACAAAAAAACTCTTTATTGTATACCAGTAAGCAAACAGTAGCAGATACAAAGTAGGTAGGTATAACGGATATAACATGAAACAAAAGTGGGTACAACAGGTTCAAAAAATAACTTTGTTTATTTGTCATGAACTCGTTTTTAATCTATAATTTTGAGTAACTTTTTATAATCGAAGGCTGAGTCATCAATCGCACTGGTTCGGTATATACATTTGGTACAAATAGTTTATAGGTAGTTAATATAAGATTCCGCCAATACGCATGAGTGCACCGTGGTAGAGTACGCTCTAACCCTTCTCAATCATGAGGAGACCTGTGCTCAGTAGTGGCTCATTAATGGGTTGGAGCCAATGTATAACACTACAGTGTTCCGACATATAACTACATTGACATTACGGTGACGTCAGCATTTCAGGAAGTTCTATGCAGATAACCATTTAAATGTAAAATATTGACTATTACGGACGTATGAGTCAAATTAACCCACACGTTTTACGACATCGCAGCGGCCGCAGTCGGCGGCGACGCATTAGAACAAAGACATTTATAATACGGTTTATGGGCCGTGAAGCTATTTTAATCAGCCGCCAATTTGCTATGACTACTAATTGTCAATTAGGTACCTAATATGCACTAGCGAAACTTGGACATTTATTCAATATCTACTAGTAAAGGCCTGTTCAAATAGGCACGGTATACTTTACCGCCGTCGCGCGTCGGTAGCGGTATCCGGGTACGCTATTATTCCGAGGATATTCCGAGGCGGTATGGGATGTTTCGCAACAGGCTAAACGTTTTTTATTTTTTTATTAGAATGATGCCATAGAAAAAATCTTGCATTTTATGAGCATTTCCTAAAGGTATTTAAGTTAAAGTTCTGTATTAACTCAGGTGGAATACTGCGGGATACTGATTCCATACCATAGCATACCATACTACATAACTTGGTTGGAAAATAAAATCTGTTGCAGAACAACGTACGCAAGGTATTATGTTTATTAATTTCAATACTGTCTTACGTGGCCTTATTGTACGAGAACATTGGTGGAAATAGTAGGTAATTTTTTTAATTGTAATTTAAAATAACATGCTCTTAGCTCGACTGCTATCGTAAGTAATCGGTCGAGGTAACCGGCTTCGGGCGCGGCCGGTACTTAGAGGACACCAGTAGAATTGTACATAGAGAACATAGGTACCTAGGTACCTAGGTAGGTCAGGTTGTCTTCAAACAAAGACGCCAATGAGGCTTGTATGCGTGCTTTCAGCGTTCTTCAGTGCGAACCTAAATGGTGCCGCAGCGGCGCTCACACAAACAAGCCTCTTAAAAGCAAACAGATACTACACTACGGGTAACGGGTATTTTTATAAGGTGAAAATTTCAAAATCGTGAGTACCCGTTTGCATTTAAAATGTGTAGTGTCCGCTTGGCCACTACCTACCACTGGCCACCATCCTAGCCAAGTAGTGGCTAGGATGGTGGCCACATGACTATGGCCAGTACCTACTAAGGCTTATGTCCAGAAGTGGGAAAGTTATGACTTGCGATGATGAATGTCTGCAATGTATGGTGGAAAATTTGCTTCATTTTTTTCCTACAATTTTTTACATTGCCATTAAGTACCTACGCTACCACAAAAGTAGAAAACCTTTTTGTACTTATATTAAATACCTACTTATGTATATGGTAAAAGCACTCTATCCAGCCGTGACAAGACGCATTCAGAGCATTGAGAAATGTTTATGGTCGTAAAACTATTTTAAACCGCCATTAGTATGCCCCAGACGCCTGTCAATTAGCCGAATGGTGTTGCCACTTTTAGCGAAACCGGGTTTTTGCCACGGGGCTAATTATTGTCAGGTATGTACCTACTGGTTCGTTATTTGTTTTAATTCGACCAATTTTAATACCTTGGTTTTTTAATTTTTTATTAATGGTCCTTTTTGTAAAAATTGCATACATATTGTATGTTACATAATCATGACAGTGTTTGATGAATACTTTAACATAACATGACATTCATAAAATAAATTAAGAAGGTCATGTGTAGGTAGGTACCTAGGTATTAAAATTTTATTTACGTGGCTCTGTTACTTCAACCCATTAATGGCCCAATGAGAACTGCAATTGTGTCCTATCGATATTTATGTAATTTAATCGATATTGATGTTATTTAATCGATATTTATGTTCTTTAATCGATATTTATGTTATTTAATCGATATTTATGTTACTTAATCAATATTTATGTTCTTTAATCGATATTTGAAGCGCTCATAGCCCGGCGGCTTGCGTTGATCTCAAGTGATCGACAAAGTTAAGCAACAGCGGGCGCGGTCGGTAGTTGGATGGGTGACCGCTAGTGGCAAAAATTTCTTGAGCGCTTCCGTGCTTCGGAGGGCACGTAAAGCCGTCGGTCCCGGTTGTTATCATTTGGTAGCAGTCGTTAAGCCATGTCGGATACCTTCGGGCGGCTTAAAAATTTCCGACACTTGGGTTGGCCACTAACCCCTCCCCCAATCCGCACTGGAGCAGCGTGGTGGAGTATGCTCTAGGCCTCCTCAGGTATGAGGAGAGACCCGTGCTCAGTAGTGGGCCATTAATGGGTTGTAGCCAATCGATATTTATGTAAAATATTTTCTATTTATTTTCACAACATGAAACAAAAATGACATCGGTAGGGGGAGTAGTGCGAATTCCGGGATAAAAAGCCTATATTTATGTTGCCCTACTAAACAATCCTTTATCTTCTAATCTAGAGAAAGTCCCATTAAATGGGTTCGGACGTTTTAGAGATTATTTCGAACAAGCAGAAAGACGAACAGACAATTTTTTTTAAAAAGTTCGTTTGTGTTTTATTATAGGGAAAATCCTATGGGTTCTTGAGTATAGAACTATAGATGTACCTAATTCCCGAACGCGACTTGCGGTAGGAGTAAACTGATAGAAATCGTCCATTGTCTGTGGATTCGATAATTACGGCTACATTGACTAAAGTTATTGTATCGGCTAAGTCGACTTTTTTTGCAAACAGAACATATACACTTGCACATAGTCATTTTCTTCCGTCAAACTGCAAAGCGGGTTGTAGGCGGTAAATAAACTCTCATTGACAATTTATTCTAAATATAGCAATGATAGGTAGGTACATATTATTATTCTTTATAATAATAGTTTATGCTATTTTCTTCCAACACACATACGCATACACAGATACACTCAAACTCTTATTCACACACACAAACACACACACCCACACCCAAACACACACACACACACTTCTCAGTTTTTATTCGTAATACTTTTGTAACATAATTGGCTACTTGACATCGTTCGAACTTGTTTAGAAATGTTTACACCTACTTATTAAAAAACATAACAAACTTTGTTCCTGACACGTTTTTTATTATTATTTGTATGCTTTAAATAAAAATTGCCTCTACAATGTATTGACGTTTAATTACGAGGAGAAATCCGCGCCCAACAATGAGCCTAATGGAGCGAAGTCAAGCGTAGCAGAGTTCAATTGCCCAATTATGATAAAAAATAACCTTTAAACTGGTCAGTGTTCGAAATTCAGCTGTTATTTATTAATTTTAAGGATTGAAAATTAAAGAGAATCGTTAATTCTTAGCCAATATCAGATATGAATCTCTATTTGCAAAAATAAATGTTAACATCTATGATTTGTAGACCTTCAAAGTTTTGTAGATGTACATTTTGTAGATGACTTTTGTAGACCTTCAAAGTTTTGCAGATGTACATTTTGTAGATTAGTTTTGTAGACCTTCAAAGTTTTATAAAGTATTCTCTTCGCGTTCCTAAAAATATGTGTAAATAACACGGATTGGGTCAACGTACGCTAAACGAACGACATTCAAAACTGCAATAATTTAAACAAAAAATAGGTAGATCTGTCTTAATGTAGGTACCTACCCTACTACACAAGTTGACGCGCGCATAATTCGAAAGAATCAACTCAGTACTGTAAAAGTACCTAAACATTAACTGTAAAATTACAAGTTAAAACAATCAAACTGTATCCGCCTGAGTACAGGCCAGCCTTCTCTGCTCGTGCTCGAAAGTATGGCGTTAAGTTCCTAAAGAATCCGATGTTCCGAACATCGCAGGGCTATGTCCCATCCCATCCAGTTTAATGAATGGCGGCAGCAATCAAAGTGGATACCAACCTCCTTCTACGAGTGTAATCAATTTTTTTTACTGAATATAAGTTACCGCTTGGCTACAGTCCCACCTGATGGTAAGTGGCGTGTCTCCCGATTCGTTTATGTCCAGCAACGCATCGGTGATCGGTATCAACCTTTGGTGTTAGATACTAATATCCAGGTAGACGCCGGTTTATCAACGATTTACATAAAAAATGTAGGTTACTCCGCACAGCACTCTCCGCTGCAGTCTGCTTCATATTTCGCAAGTTAGTGAACCATGGCGGGAAGCGTGTAACATCACAGATCATGCCGCAATAGCGTTGGCGCTCTGCCAGCCGCCAGCCGCCACAATGACGGCCTTCGCTTCATCGTCGCAGTCCAATTATCTTGAGGTGGAACTTATGTACGTTGAACAGCGTGGTATTTTATTGAAGTGAAACTTCTACGTCGACGTAGTCGTAGATTTAACACATTCGCTGCGAACGTGTTGATGTGGGTAAAAAATTTCTACGTTTTCTTGAAACGGAAATTACGTCATTGCGTGTTGTCTAATAACGGCCAAAGTTACGAAGCCAACATTTTGTAAAATCCACCTAAAACCTACTTAAGCTATTAATTATAATTAAAACTAACACCTAAGCATACACACATGCACACACACATATTAAGTAGGTAAAGTACGGCCGACAGTTCTAGGCCGCTCTGAAGTTAGGCTTTCGGATATAGTGCGCAGGTATTGTAGGTACTTTAGAGAGAGATAGCGACACGAACACTGAGCGTGTGACTGAAACAAACAATGCTCAAAGTGACACCCCGCGTGTCTTGCCACCATTTCGACCCGAAAATTGACTTTCGCGCAGCGATTCGAACAAAGTTCAGAGCGGCCTCGAACCGCCGCGCCGGCCGTACTATATATTTCTGTAATTGCTTGGCAGCGGCAAACATTATCCCATGAAGTGTGGGAGCAGATGCATAGAACCTGATAAAATAGTCCCAGCTCCCTCCTGCTGGAATTCGCCGGGTTCTGTGTCACCTAGTTCATTTGTTGTTATTAATAACAATATTACTAACATTTGAATATTTTATTCGTATTTCGGTTGCAATAAAATATGTCTTTCAGACATAGTGTCGGATGCCAACCATAAAACCGTTCCACGTCCTTCTTGTTGCTGCAGATATCCGGGGGAGCTGGTGATTAGCTTTGCCATGTTTGAGAGATATCGGCAATTAGGCTTCCCTTCTATTATTTCGTATACCATCGTATACCAATTTGGAGGATACAATGCATTCTTCTCAATATTTCGAAGTACCGTACGCCCGTACCGTACCTCGCAATATGTAGTGCTAACGTGGTGCTAACAGACGATGACTGTCACCAACCTGTTTAGAATTAACAGAATAAGATCATTAATTTTTATTTCTTAATCCTTCTTAATATTATATAGGAATATAGGAAGCTAGTAGTAACTAATACTAATAAGATACGATAGATAATAAGATACGCCACTCGATAAGCAGAAATGGGCAAATTGTAATAATGATTACAGATTTTTCGCATTTCGAGAAAAGGTAATTAGAGCGTTCTTGGGGCATTTTCGTTCTCCAGATGTAATTGCACCTAATCCGTACGATCGTTGTGCACTATGCTGAAGCCCAGCCGTCGCGTGGTCTCTACCGTTCCATGGCACATGCTGAGCATTTTATCCATCGCAGGATCCATGGCCCATCAACAGCAGGACTTCATAGAATTGTTGCCACATAAGAAGAAGCGAATCAATTATTTGATAGTTTAAACTTCCAATATTTCCTGTCGTATCCTGTTCTATCGACGACCCGGATGGCGCAATGGTTAACACGCCGGATCGCCGTTCCGAGGGTCCTGGGTTCGATTCCCAGCGAGGCGGAAATTTGAATGATGAATTTAAATTTCCGTTCTTGGTCTCGGTGTGTGTGTTCTTGTCTTGTGTGTTGTTCATGGCACCCACGACACAGGGAATCCTAGTGTGGGGCTATGAGTGTGTAGCGTTATTTATTTATTTATTAAGTTAAAACAAATTATTTATTTGTAACCCCATTCTTATGCAACGAGATTAAAGCCAAATAATTGTCGACAAACTTACATCTAAGTATCCCGTCGTAAGTAGATAATTATTACTAAATTAACTGCAGTCTTGATAAATATCACCGGCAGCATCCAGCCGGAATTTGATATTATGATTAAATATACTGTGGCAACAGCGTTGTTGGCGCGCGGCCAGGCTCCGTCCGGATAGACACTGATGTCGGGAGCTAACCGCTTGCCACCGAATTGTATTTATATGTATATGCAATTAAGTACTAGGTACAGCTTTTACTTTCCTTAATATTCGAATACAGTTGGGAACATAGGCCACCGACAATTTGTTAATTGTAATGATATAACTGAGCGAAGGGTTCCGGTAATAGGAAATATGTATAGGCATTCTACTTCTGTCTTTTTTCAATTTAAATATTCAGCAAACTGGCAGACATAATTATCACCAGGTGGTTGTACAATAAGCATGTTATGTTTTATCTAGGTTAGTAAAAACTTTTAAACCGTCGCGTCGCGCGAGTTTGTTCGGGATTAAACTGGGGTGGTCGACCCTACCCATAGGTCCAGCCCAGCGGCCTTCGACTGGATAATCTAGGCACCGCTGCCGTAAACTCTTTCGTTGTGCAACAGGGTGCATTACGAGCAAGGGAGATTGACGTCATAAATATATAGGTATTGGACTTCTTTTAAAGATGGGTAGACGGTTTAAGAATCCCAAATACTTATATTATCATACTGATATTATCTTTTGCCAGAATGTAAGATGTTTCTGCTTGTATTAGTCGGTCGAATTAAGTCTGGAGTAGAAGCAGATGTTATAAGGATTGTTGTGATGAAGGATAATATTATGAGACAGATGTCCAGTTCATATTGTTGTAGCTTATTACACTAATAATTGCCAATTAGTTTCCTGTTAAAAACAATGCTACCTTTGTATGGATTGAAGATAGCAAAAATATGTGACCAATACAGAACAAGGCATATATTGGGACTGGGATGTTGAGTCCAGCTAGTAGAGGGAGTTAATAGGAAAGTGAGTTGGTCAGTTCGTTATTATAATGAATGAGACGTCGACTTTTAGTTATAGACTTATAGTTAGTCCTATTAGTGGTAGTTAATTCAGTAATTAATTGTAATTAAGACTCTGGTTTTAATTCGGTCACAAATGTGTTGCTACCCTTGAGGACTACGATAGTCGCTTCGAAAGAAGGCTAACCGGTACCACGTTTTCTTAACTGGAACACAATTGTTGTTAAAGCAATTATTACACGGTAGAAATAAACATCCAGTTCCCACAGCGGATGTCGGACTCAACATTGTCGGGTGCTCTAATTTCTATTTGAGTTTGTAAGAGCTGACAGAAATTGGTCTCGGATAAATGTAAACAGCTTTATAAAAAATGCCCAGACAATAAACCCGATACTTTATCGGGCCCGACAAGTAGGCGTTGTAGGAAGTGTCGTTGCCAAATGTTGTTTATTTTTTTAATCCCAATCTATACTAATACTCTAAAGCTGAAGAGTTTGTCTGTTTGTTTGGTAGAATGGGTTAATCTCAGGAACTACTGGTTCGAATTGAAAAATTATTTTTGTGTTGGATAGTCCATTTATCAAGGAAGGTTATAGGCCATATAACATCACGCTACGACCTAAAGGAGCGGAGTATCAATGAAAAATGTTGCAAAAACGGGAAAATATTTAATATTTGTAAGCGTAAAGAACGAGTCTCCTCCTAAACGACACCTACCGATTTGGTTGAAATTTTTTGTGTGTCTTCAGGTGGATCCGACAACGGTTTAGATTTCAAATTGGACTCGGTAGGTGGCACTGCTGCTGATATGTCACCAGACTTGTTTATTAATTTTTACAATTTTATATACACGTTAATGAAGTGGGTGTTAACACTTAAGTGTCATAAATTAGTACTATTTTTAAATAAAAAATATAGGTAGTTACTTGTGCAAAACAATATCGGAACCCTTGTTCGCAAATCGGCAAAACGCTTCGACCGAATCCCGCACAATCAGCTAAAAGCCAAAATCATTTTCCAATTCCATTTCCTCGGCCGCTGCTGGAAATGGCACAGAACAAAGGCGCAGGCTATCCGCGCGCCCCCTGCCGGGGGAGCCTCCTCGCGAGGGTTGCGCCCCCACAGCCCGACAACCCCCTAAGGGAGCGTATACTAATTGCGCGCCTAAATTGGGGTAATACATGAAACGCTTTCGCTCGGGATTTTAATAAAGTATGAAGCTGGATCAAAGCGGCCATTCGTTTTAGTTAGCGGGGCTTTGCTTGTCTAGCGTAATCCGAACGGCACTCGGGTGCTTTAATAGGACGAGACTAGTGCGTGTGAAGCCTTATTTAAACTCCTCATGACTATGCATGTATGCTCGTTCGCATTTTTCTGGCATATTTATGCAAAGGCTTGGTTACTGGAATTTTTAATTACTTGCATCCGTAAAGCGTAGGTAGTGGGTTAATTACGGCGCTGGAATATAGTTTTTGTATTAAAGGCGTAATGCGGAGATACTTACATGAATTTATGCCTACTGTCTATTCCATTTAAGACTTCTAAGAGCAATCCTATCACGACTGGATGTAATGTTCTACCTAGTTATTGACTGAGTAGGGAGTTAGGGACCTACATTTATATCTAAGATTTTTTTATTGTCCTAAGTAAATTTTAATATTGGAAATGATGTCGCATTCGTGATATCTTCACATTTACGCGATAGAAAATGTCACGGAGGTATGACCTGGAAAAGTTACAATCTTATAGAAGTCTGTAAAATCATGGAAGCGTGTAATTACACGGAACACGAAAAGCATTGCGTGACTAAAGAATCTCCTCATAAACGTGCCTCATGTCGGCGACAACAGCGGCGACTACGAATGTAAGCAATATTTATCCGACCTGTCACGCACACGTTGCGTTACATGCGTATTGCTGACTCACGAAATAACGCCTCGGAAAACCGACATAAAATACGATTGAAACGCCGTAAATAAAACATGCCGCGGCGATCCCTTCGAAGCATTCGCATTATTGAGTTACGTGATCCCCGAAGCGTTTTGCCGCCAAAACAACGAACATTTTGCCCCCCGGCGCGCGTAAAAACATCGACGCGACGCGCGAGAGCGACCGAGACCGGCTTCAGGGCAGAAAGGGACCGAGAACTTATTACTTTATCAAGCGTCTCCTCATCAACCCGAGTACCGACATGCTAATTTGATTCTTAAGACCCCGGGTTTTAAGTACAAAACATGTCAGCATGTTTAGGGATTGCGTGTGTGCCCTTACGTCGGTGAAAGGAAACTACAACCACACCCACGTATAATGTTGCCGCAATAAAAAACGTGTGAGAAGAAATAATGAGCGGTTACTGGCGAGCCGAGCCGAGACGATTTCATATTTTTTTTTATAAAACCTTAATTGATTAGCAAACGTTGCGATATACGGCGAGTGTGGGTCGCGAGTGCAATGAATGATGAATGAAGCATCCCGGCGATATGATTACAAATTCAAATGTGGGATGTAGACGAGCTCGAGATCGCCGCCGGTTGAAATTCAATGAGTTTTCGTGGTCATGCATCGACCGAGAGTCGATTGTTCGACAAATTGTCATTCAGTGTTCACGCCGCCTTGAACGCTTCAGATTTTCTTTGTTCGATAAGAGACAATGCGGAAAAGCCAGTCGCGGAGTGCCAGCGACGTCAATGGCATCATGCTTCGCGTGAGGTCGGTCAGTGAAAAAACTAGCGATGGAGTCAATCGATGCCCGACAGCGACTGCTGAATAATTTATTGATTCACTTACCGTATTTACTTTTACTGAATGTTCTCTACTGTTCCCTGATAAAATACTATTAATTTTTAACATGCATCGCAACCCTCAACTGTCCCACTGTTGGGCTCTGGTCTCCTCTCACAATGTGAGGGGTGCATGTCTTAATTCACCATGTGGATCAAATGGGGATTGCATGGCAAACTTTACATACATTTAAAAACAGTACCTATAAAGAATTCATAGGAACAGTGGTATCCTCAAGATGTTTCCATTCTCGAAGCAAGTTGTAATTAAAATTTTCAAGGCACATAACTTCGAATATAAGGTACACGCGGGTTTCGAACCCAGACAAATGTACCAGAGATCAATTTTTAAACCACTATACTGATACTTCCTTTTTAACAATACTACACAGAGTTCATGGGCCAGCTTCGACATATTAACCAATCCTAACATGTAGTTATACCTCGTCAAAATCAAATCTCTTTCTCAATCAGTGGCAACGTTCAGAGGTTACAGGATCACAGATAATTAATAGTCGACTATGTCTATCGTCGAAAGCGAACAAACTAGCAATCGAGCCACTTGATGCTAACAGGTTATGCCTACCCGTAGACATCCATAACATCAAAGAAATCACCGAGTCGTTGCCGGCTTAGAGGCCGCGCTTATACCCTGTGACGACTTCACACAACATGTCACACAATGACGTCAGGGCAAACCTTAATCACTTCATCTTCCTCAACGGTCGGCTTCAAGTCACAGATCTTCAGAGTAGCCCGCCTCCCGCCAGCATCTCCCTTTGCTGAAACTCTTACTCCGACACAACAATCTAAATACGAGCTTTAAGCTTTATTTGTTTCTGTTCATTATGATAGTTATAGTTAGCTATAGGTACTTACATGTGAAAATCTTTACAGATCTGATTAGAATGTCTGGTGCAGAACGATGTCCACGAGAGACAGCCTGCTATCGCGATCGTTGTTTACCAGGTTCCACTAAAAAGGCGATTGGACTCGAACTTCATATGCATAGAGTGACATGTAAATATTTTACAGTTACTAGTCGGTTCACTATGTTTAAGGTAAATTCTAACATGTCTCTTGATAAGATAATTATAACCTACTCGTAAATATTCCAGCAAACATAGAACGCAATATTTTTTCTGTCAATTTGAAACTGCAGATGAAATCATAATCTAGAAATGGTTTATTAGATATCCTGTTACTTCAAAATGTACATTATTTATACGATCATCGGGTACCTACCTTTTTTTATTGATTTATGGCAACAAACGAGCATGCAGCATCGAGATGTACGTTAGTACTTATATCTCGATGGCATGCAGCACCACCTTCCGCTGCCGCCAATGACAACTGTGACCGACTTAGAACAAGACTCATAATTATGGGGACTGGGATAGTTAGTCCGGTTAGGTGACTACCTATCATAAAACTAAAGTAACTGAAGAAACAATATAAGTACTCGTAATATACACTTTTAATTCCATAGAATAATCACTTGACAGTGACTTGAGCTTGACAGTGTCAATGTTCGCAAGTTAAAGGTACTTGGACTCGGGACGGGACAGATGGAGTCTTACACTCCAAAAGTGTACGTATTCATTGACCACGGTTTTACAAGTATATACGGATGCAGATGGGAATATGATTGGAAAGTGATAAGTTGATCCTAAATTGTTATCGTTAACAATATCGTAAGTTCAGTAAACGGAAACGAAAATCTTCGGCCGGTATGATAAGTTCTAACACTTGGGTTGGTCATCAACCTCTCACCAACCATTAGAGCAACGTACACCGAGAGGAGAAACCCGTGCCGTACAAATGGTAAAAGCTACTCAAAGAGGGATTCGGTCGCTAATTAATTCGTAGGGGTTCGTGATAAAAACGTCATTATACTTTTAAAAAGTTACTTTTTTGCTAAATGATAAACAAGCCGCCCGTCGCTCATTAATTTATTAATCTATTTATTCATAATTTTTTATTATTTATGACTTTTGATGATAAAAAGTCAAATGTATTGCTTCTTTTTAATGTCATTCGCCGAGAAACAAACAACAGCAACAACAAACAAACACCTATAGCAACTACGAAAATATAGGAGGAGGGTACTCAGACAAAAAAGGTTTCAGTGGTCCGCTTAATTAAAAAGGGATTCATGAAGCTAAAAGTTTGCGTATTCCTGGGATAACGGATTTACACATACAAGTGACCAGAAACAGTCATTCCTTTACTAAGTAGTTAGGTTTAGACCTATTCCGTTTTAGGAGTGGAGACTCTCCCTAATCGAGAGAGAATTTACATCTTTCATTACGAAACACTTCGTGGTAAGGCATCCTCGGTGCTTCGGTAAATCTATAGCCGCCTTTTAACTGTCGACCGTTTACCTGTCGAATGTTAATTGGTCATGGCTCGCGCTTAACGAGGAAAGTAAATAAACAGTACGGTGTGGGCCGACTCGTTGGCACTCGGAACTCGTTCCAACGAATGTGTAATAAGATGTTTTGTGACCGACTCAAATATGGTCGAGTGCGTTGGCTTCGATAGAATCTTTTAATTTCGACTTGGTGGACGAAGAGAAACTTGCTTGAGTACGAGTATTGCACGGTGTAAGGGTAATTAATCCATCCTTGTGTCCAAGTCGTCTCTCGTTCCTAGTGAACACTTCTGAGCATCGGACGATTCAACGGGATCCTTATGGTTAGAGGTCGCTACTGTAGCGAGGATGACTTCTACTATGTCTGGAAACTGATCCATTGGTGACGATAAATTCTTGCCACTTGCTCATTTGCGTCGTCAAAATAGTTTAAGTGGTCGTAAGTATTTGTTTAAAACATCGCGTTATTGGTTGCTTACTTTCCTTCCACGCATCGATGATACCTTAGTTGTCGGCTAGTAGCAAGAATACTAAGTATTCTTCTGGTATACTGTCAAAAAGTCTCAGATATGGTCACAAGCATAGTTGAGTAAATAATTTACTCATCAACAAAACCATTGGCGTCTCTATCTCTATCTATCCGACCTCTATCTATCCTCGGTATCTATCCCTCCGATCGATTCTCCTCGTAATTGAGAAGAGCTGGCGTATTTCACCACCATTGGGTGTAACATTAAATAATTTATATATTTTTATTTTTTAGGCATAGCAGACACACCAGCAGACGAGGTCGTCCATGGACACCAGTAATAAAGGCATCACAGTGCAGGCAGACAGGCCGTGGTATCTTTATAATGTCATAACAAAGAACAAAGATAAACTAATAGCGATGTGAGTGACTCGACTCGGCTTCATTAAAATTCCGAACTTGTCGTGAAGGCAATCTGTGTATCGTTCATACTGTTTGTTTACGATAAGCCCTCGGACTTGAGTGGTATAGGCAGCTGCCTAGTATGCATTAGTGTTGTAATCCTTTAATACCTATTACCTTCAGCGATACCTAACTTATGAGGAAAACTTCAATGTTACAAGATATTTCAGTTATTCTCGCGCTCAATGACAATAGCGCGATAATAATTAATGTATTTACGTTTGTACCTAGCCGGCAGTACGTTGTTTTGTGGTATGTATTATGAAATATCTGTTTTCAAATACGTTGAAATACGTGTCAAGTTACCATGGTTCATAGACATGAGCATCACCAAGCATATACCTTGATAGCACACAGGTACCTTGATGGCTTTGTGTCGCTGATGTCCATGATTGACGGTGACCCCTTGCAATCAGTTTATCTACTCGTTTGTCGAACTTCTTACGCACAAAAAGGTACTTACCTGAAAAACATGTTGTAAGTATTTTTTTAAGCAATAAAAATGAAATTGTTAAAAGTAGGGGAAAAGTCGGTAATACGCGCCAATTTTTTTGAAAATAAAAAATATCTATAGTGTATATTTTAAATTTTTAACAGCTATACAATATTTTTTTTAAAACCTTGTAAAACGCCCCGTGCGTTTTACATTAGGTATGATCGTCTGCTAATACGCCTCACTTTTAATATAAAATGTCAGAGTGAAATAATTATATTTTTGCATCTTATACATAACACAATAATTACGAAGTATGTATGGAGTAGATACATAGGTACTTCGGAATTATAGAGTATCACCTTTTTATTTCGTACATCAGGTGGGATTGTTGTCAAGCATTGACTTATCTTAAGTAAAAAAAAAAACATCTACATAGAGTAGATACTCTTCCCCTATGTTCATAATTATGGTACTTTTGCTAGGACCGTTTTTGTTAATTTTATTCACGTTTTCTTGTTTCTTCTTATTATCACTTTTCTCTTTCATTTTTTTAATTACTTTTGTGGTCGTCGTCCGCTCTAATATTCTAGCTCTCCCTATTTCTTTCTACCTCTAGTTTCTTTACATTATCAGCAGAAGAAATGTTTTGCTTATTTTATTAAAATTAAATTATAAGCTTTTTATTATCTCTTACACAATAATATTTGAAGTAAAAGCAGTGGAATTCAACACCGTCAATGGTAACGATTGTGTTGCTTTGCAGAGGTACGTTTAGTTAAATTTTCCGAATTCGATTTTGCAATAATAATATACCAGACTATTTTGAATATTTCTGTGGTATTTGTTTGCTTGTTTGTTTGCTTATTACATTACACGTGGCTTTTACCAAAGTCGTCTGCCTGTATCAAATAATGACGCCGCCCATCAGAGTCATTGTTTCTTACGAGACATTTTCTGCAATAATAAAGTACTTGAACACAATGATATAATATTATATTCTTTTTATTTATAATGTCATTGCTTGAACACACTTCAAATACTGGGGCGTTTTGTCAAATTCCATTTTTAATTTGCCCCATACCGACATCAAAGTATACTACATTCCAGCTTATAGCGTTCAACGAAATAAAAAAGGTGATTTTATCTAATTCGCGTTGCTGGTTCGCTTCAACCCATTAATGGCCCACTACTGAGCACGGGTCTCTTCTTATCATTGAGGAGGCCTAGAGCATGTAGAGTATGCTCCAGTCCTCCACCAATCCGCACTGGACCCTCGGTCAGTGGCTAACCCAAGTGTCAGAGGTTTTTAAGCCACCCGAAGGTCTCCGATTTGGCTTAACGAATAAAAATCGTGAGTCCGGTACTCACGATTTTTATTCCAGTTAAAATATTAAGTAGTAGGTAGGTAATAAATTTTTTTTCATAGACAGAGCCCTTAAATCTGCCAACACAAATTCATTCTATTTTCGTGCCCTTTGAAAACTGATTGGTATTGATATTGATTTGAATAAAACAAATTGGTATTTCGATGATGAAATGCAATAGTACAAGCAGCAGCGATGGCGCAACGCAGAGGAGCGCCACTAGTTACGTCCGCGTTGCGGGAGTTACATAACGACGCTGACACCGTTATGTATTGATATTGCCAATACATACTTCATCATCATTCGACATCACACATCACATCACACATCACAATAACGACTCCCGAAGCGACGACCCCGTGACCCGGTAGGTGACCCCTTCTGCGAGCGAGGCGAGGCGTCCCAGGTTCGATTCCTAGCCGGAAATTTCGAGTGTTCTCTTTCGCAGGTAGCGGCACTTCCAACTAAGCTAGGAGTTGTCGTCAATCAATTCATCGTCGCAAACCATAACTGTCAGTCTGTTGGACTCAGGTGCTCCTCTCACAACTGGAGGTTTATAGGCTACGAGCTGTGCCCACGACTTCGTCCGCGTGGAATTTAACAAAAAAATCTAAAATAACGGTAGCCTAAGTTACTCCTTATGACATCAGCAATCTACGAGTGAAAGTCCCGTCAAAATCGGTCCAGCCGTTCCAGAGATTAGCTCAAACAAACAGACAGACAGACAGACAAAAATAGTAAAAAATGTTATTTTGGTATATTATTACGCACCGTGTATGAATAAATACCTATTTCTTTCTTTCTTTCTTTCTTTATGATCGAACATTATGTAGCATTCTCAGCTGTGCAGGTCTCCTAATGGATGTTTGTTTCACTAGTTGTTAATTATTTTTTTATCAATCGATCATTCTAGCCGAATCCATGTAGGGATTACCAATGGATTTTCCATTAGCTTCCTCATAATTGCTTTAACAATAATTGTTTACAACAATTCATGTAGTCGGCATTTATTTTCAAGCGTAAAATTAATTAAATAGGTACTATCTGCGGTTAATTTAAATCAATTTGTTTATGAATGTTGCGGTTCTGGTTCTGCCAGTAGATAGGTAATTGGTTTAGTACAAAATCTAATTTTTTATTTAATTAGGTACCTACCTACTGGTTCTTGCTCGCGGCTTCGCCCGCAATGGAATATCGGGAATAGAATATTATCGGGATAAAAATTATCCTATTTCCTGGGGCCTTAACTATCTCTACTTATACAATTTTTTTTCTAAATCGATTCAGCAGCTTAAGTGTACAACTGTACAAGGCAACAGGCAAACAGACAGACAGGGTTACTTTTGCATTTAGGTATAATATATGTAGATATAAGTAAAGCTTTGTTAAATGAGTGAATACAACTTATATTCTAAAAGAGTATTTTACAGCTCCGTAACCCATAACGAAACTACATGATACTGGAAAGGTTGTAAAGATATATCATTTGTTAATAATGGATAATAATGGATAATGCCCAGCAGTGGGACAGTTATGTGATGATGAAAGGTCTAAAAATCTAAAGATCTAATTCTAATTTAAATGTCGCGCATAGTAAATAAATTAGCAGAAGCTAGCATTCATATACACTATAATATCCCTACGTACTCTCATAAGTCATAACGTTTTAACAGTTTTGTTTACGTCGACGCTCCATATAAATTTTACGAGTAAATCTTTCTCAATGTTCCTGCCCGACTCAACAAATTGACTCGTGTTGATTGCTATGATCGACTCAATCTCATCAGTTTTTTATGGACTCAGATTGCAAACGAACATGCAGCACCCTTCAGCTGCCGCCCATGACAACTGTCACCGACACAGAACAAGACTCAAACGGGGCTTGGATAGTTAGTCCAGTGATCTGTTTTTTAGTATGTATGAGGACTGGGTTTTTTGCTTTCACAAAGTTAGCTGATGATAGTTAGATGTGAATCCAATTCGCATTCTTCTCCAGGCCTTTTGTAGCCAGTTCTGTTTAGAATCCATAACTCAATACCATTCTAACGGAAACATGGATATCGCATAGATTCGCTTGACTAGAGTATCTACCTATACCAGCATTTCGATGCGGGTTTCCTTCAGGGTATAGGACGGTAGGTTACATTTTAATACAAATCATTGCGATCGGGGATTCCTATGTGAACTATGATCTATGATACCAAATGTCTAATCTTCATCCTTTGAAATCCTTGATACTAAATAAGACTAAAGTTACACTTTGCAAGAATTAAATAATTATGAAGCGACTGTGTATTGATACCTGTACAATAAATAATTAGTATTCGTAAACGCCTCGAAAAAAAATAGGCCACATATTATTGTAATACGCAACGTAGCGTAAACAAAATAAAATATAAAATACAAACGAATACGCCTCAGAATTAAGAAGCGTTTCTCATTTCATTTACTTCGCAGCAAAGGAACGGTAATACCGCAAGCGTGGCAAAACACCGCATCAGCTCTAAAAATACTCTCCACAAACACTCCAAGCTAATACCGCCTCCGACTCTACCAAATGTACGCGCCGTAGAGTTCCAATGCATTCACAACCGTTTGCATGTGTGAGTGGAGCCGGCTTCGTGTTTCGTACGCGGTATCGTTGTGAGCTCGCTAAGACTCGCGATAAGGCAAATACTGACGACTCCACAAATATGTGCTAATAATGCGAGAATCAAACAATTTTGAACCTTATTACTCTTTCCTTAGGATCTACGAAACGAGTCTTCGTGAAGTGAAAATTCTATAAACACCGCCGGGTACAGTTCTAACGCTTGCACTAGTGTGCGTAACCTTGTGTTGCGTAAATATTGTTCGTGTTCAGTGTGTGCGTGCGATTGACTACAATCTGTAGCAGTGTGCGTGCATTTCAAATGAGGTTATCAACTGTCCCCGTGTGTGCGTACATTGATAGAGCGAGGGTTTGGTTTTATTCGTTTTAATAATTTTATTCGGCGTCCCGGTTTCTCACTGAAAGGGTCAAGTGTGTGAATAAAGTCGTTTCCTCAATGAGGATTCGGTAGTGTTTCGTTCGAATGGTATTGTATATCGTGCTTGTATTACAATAATAATGAGTAGAGATATCAAATGCTGAAATTTGGCTACTTTCGTTTCTGTTTTATAGGTGCTTTATAAATAAATATTATGAAAACACAATTAGAGTGTGTTCAATGTTAAAAACTAGGTCTCACAGACATCCACCGATTACCTATACCACAAAGTAGATAAGTAAACCTATACTAACGCGTGTTTAATGACTACCGACTAAGTATAAACTAAGATTAAATATTTGTATTATCGATGAGATAAATTCAGAAACTAACATACGGTTTCCACAAACAGATTAAGTAATGTAGACAGAATATGCAAGAAAGCATAAAAAAAGAGATTTATTAAACGACTGAAAAATAAGTAGGGTAAAATTGTTTGCTATAGGGAACATAAATATCATTTTCCCGAAGCAAAAGCGGTTAACTAGTGATCCTAATTTCATATCATCGGTTACTGCTTTCCTCAATGACAGCATTAGTTTCAGTAAATTATTCATCGATAGCTGAGTGAGTGCTGGTCTCAACATCGTATCATCTTGAGAGATTGGCCAAATACGTAACACTGTGGGCCAGGCCATCAACTGCCCAGCCATAAACTTCCAGGTCGGGTCATGTAGTCAAGTCAAATTTCAAACTAGTAGGTAATGGACAGATTAAGCCTGGCTTATCTGACTATCCCGTGAAAATAAATATGGTAAATCTTACGTAGCCAGTAATATACAGGTAGATACATTGCAGAAGATATATTCTTTATCAAGAAGAAAGTTGACCTTGTATCTAATATTTGCGTGACAGATATATGTACGCCAGAAGAATTTACTAAGATCCAGATCATCCAGATTCACATAATATACAAGTTCTGCCTTTAAATACGGAGGCACTCGTCCCTTTAGCACTTACCAGCGCGTGTCACGCTAAAATTATGTATAAGTAGGTACTATCTACACCATAATAATCACGTTATAATAAAATTTTGTATCATCCCTGCCTAAAGGGCGCAAAATCCAATAGTTCCAAACACAAGAACCGTGTCAACATTTCTTACGCGATCAAAGACGGTGAACTCCTCCAAGTTTTTCGGATTCCGTACCCAGAGGGTAAAAATCCGAACTCTATTAGTATAAGTACCTCCGCTGTCTGTTTGTCTGTCTGTCAGTGGGCTCTATATCTTGAATGGGAATAAGCAGGCTCCTAAAATTCACCTGTTACTATGGCCACTATGACAACAAATTATAAAAAATTAAAAAGTTAGGTACCAATAGGAGTCTACATACAAGTACCAACCCTTAAAATGGGGTTTTTTGCGTTCTATTTAATTATTGACAAAATATCGAGGTAATATATTATTGCTCAGTGGTACGGAACCTTAGGTATCCGAGTCCGACTCGCACTTCACCGGTTTTTTACTCTATGCTCTATGGTAGTACGTACGTCTCTGTAGCCGCAGCCTTACTTCCTATAAAGACGTCTCCTCGTGACGTGCGAACGGCTTATGACGGCCATTATTTATGACGTGGAGCTAATCCTTTGATCGCGTGCATTTCTTTGTGATTTGATCTTTTGTCCGATTACTATGCCTAATGAAGATGTAGTTTTCTTTCTCAATGGACTTGTTAAACGGACAGATTAAATACGACTTTAATCAATTGAGTATAAAAAGTGACCTAACAAATCTATATCAATGTAAGTATAAAATATAATATCTACTCTTCCGTTACTGAGTTACTGACAGTGACAGACAACGCACAACCGAAACAACTGAACGCAAGAAGCTGAAATTTACGAAAAGAAGCTGAAATACGACTTTAATCAATTGAGTATAAAAAGTGACCTAACAAATCTATATCAATGTAAGTATAAAATATAATATCCTACTCTTCCGTTACTGAGTTACTGACAGTGACAGACAACGCACAACCGAAACAACTGAACGCAAGAAGCTGAAATTTACGAAAAGAAGCTGAAATACGACTTTAATCAATTGAGTATAAAAAGTGACCTAACAAATCTATATCAATGTAAGTATAAAATATAATATCCTACTCTTCCGTTACTGAGTTACTGACAGTGACAGACAACGCACAACCGAAACAACTGAACGCAAGAAGCTGAAATTTACCATGTATGTGCCTTGGGGAGTGTAGGGGAGCACTAAGAAAGCATTTTTGCAAATTTCCCCCTGAGGGAATAAACTGAAAAACTGAAAAACAGGGATAAACTGAAACTTAACTTTTTCAAATTTCAAGTGAATCACTTGAAACTTTGTAAATAAGTTCCTCAAAGGTATTTATGAAATTAAGAATTTCACGCGGGCTGCGAGAGAAAACTAGTATTGTATTAAAACTAAATTAATAAATGTTAAAAAATGTTATAATTGCTGAGGAGATACATATCTCAAATGGATTCATCTCTGAGCGGGATACTTATGTTATTATGGCGTATAAAAGAATCCATACCAATATTTTAAATGCAAAAATTACTCTATCTGTCTGTCTGCCTATCTGTGTGTCTGTCTGCTACCTTTTCAGGCTTAATTTGTTTGAGACCCGGATAAGAACATACATAGGGTAGTGTTTACCAAAAAACGTTCCCTTGGAATAATTTTAACGGTATTTTATCGACTTCCGCGAACTAAAACTACCTTATAGGTAACTGCCTAAATGCATTGTCAGAGGAACCAAAGCACCAACTCCGTAAGAACAGTGGTAGTTTTAATACTTTTAATTCAGTTTGCAAAAGATCGTTTTATTATAGGTAAGTCTTAACAAGGCCAGTTAAATAAAAGCGTGGAAAATTTCATCAAGAGTTAAATTTTAGCATAGATTAGATTTAATTATAGCATAATTAGATATTTACTATTTCTTTCAATAAACAGTAAATAAATAAATAAATAGGCACCCTATGGAAAACCGAACTTCTTTTTTTTTATACTTTTACTTTTTAAAGAACTATATTTCAAATCATCGTCATTAGAGTCTGTTAGGAAATTTTGTTGTAAAATCATTTTTAATAAATCCGCAACTAAGTATATCTGGCTTTTTTATACCCTCTGATCCCTCGCCGTCCGCTTTACGCCTAAAATACTTATTTACAAGTTTCACAACTAATATAATTTCGTACCCTACCTATCCCAACAATACAATTATAATTTGTAATATTTGCTACAAAATCGTCATAGCGCAGGATTAGCTGATCGAATATTCCACTAGGGATCACTGAACGATCACCATTTAATTCTGAACATTTAAAACTTAAAATACGACTGCATCTAAGCTGCAGCTTACGACCTATGTTGGTGATTTATTATTCTATTAAAACTGCGAATGTTTTCTATCAAACTTTAATTCGCCTAGATGCTAAATGGTTATTCGAAATGAAACACTGTTTTCACTTGGAGTAACATTAAGTGTTTATTTCAATCGGATGGTTAGTAAAGTTAGCAGACGGTGCTAGAACAGTATGTACCTACTTGGTTCCTATGAAGACTGGGGCAGGGACTGTTAGGTCTGTTAGTGATACTTAGTTAGTCCTGTTAGTTGTTGTTAGTAATAGTCCAGTTAGTAATTGTTACTTAGTAAGTAATTAGTTAAGGTAGGTCAATTATTTGCCATAAATTCAATACAAAATACTTCACGAATAGCTTTTCCGAAAATAAGCGTATTCAGTTCATCTACTTGCTAGGTAGGAATGACATAAAATTACTTACGTTAAATGTTTGTTCCCCACACTGTTTATTGGTAAATACCTACCAGTAAAAAATTATTGCAGAGATAAAACAATCACGGTAGTTTACCAACAAACGAGAGATAGACCCAAAAATACACAAGACATGCGTCATGTGAATTATACGTATTTTGCAAGAGATCCGTTATGATCAGATAGGTATGTACAAGATAGATAGATCCAACGTCATAACATTAATATCTTCACATTTAACTACATCACTCTAAGTAAATAGATATGGCAATCCGGCTGTAAGTGCCGAATATAGAGTGTGATTGGCACGGGTTATCGGCCGGTTATCTGCTGCTGTTCAACGCTCACTTTTATCCTTTATCTTGATGTCTTCGGACATTAGTTGAATATGAGATCCATTTTGAACATTCAACTATCAACGCATACTTTGTACTTTGAACACAATTAATGCTTTATCAGTCAGGCCAGCTTTTTACTACCCAATATTTCTACACTCGTTCGTTCGAAAATTGTGAAAATCTCTTACAAATTAACTAATTTTGTTATTTATAACGGAGTGCGCCAGGGTTTCCTTGGACTTAAAATTCATTACGTTTATAAATTTATTAGATCACCAGCTTCGAATTTATCACAGGACATTAGTACCTAATCTACTAACATGATGGTAGTGGTTTAATTTTTAAAAATCTTAGCGCCAATAACCCTAAAAGTAATTCGGTCGTCTAGAATGTTAATACTATGAAAACACCAAGTTGTTTAAAATCTTTAAAAATTAAACAAAAACTCAAAAAAATAAATATTGCATTCAGTACTGCATGGAAATGCTCTATCTACCTCTTAGCAACTTTTCTTCGGCTACTTCAGTTTTGTTGAACACATGTAAATTTGTTAGACCAGTAGACATTGATAACACTAAAAGACTGTAAGTACGTATTACTTAATACTAGCCAAGTCGAGCAGCATACGGCGCGTTACCTAAACTCGGAGCGGCCGAACTGGTTAGCTGGTTGTCGCGGCAGGATTCCGGCCGCTAACGAGCGCCGCACACGTTCGTTCCTAGAAGTTGGATAATCGAATCTTTGGCTCGCTACTTGGTCGGTTGTTAGCTCCTAACATGTTACCCGAGACGATAATATTGATTCACTTTTTACTCACTTTGATTGTGACGAATAATGGACTACGTAGACTCAGTTTTGAGATAAAGAAAGAGTAGTTATTCACAATTTTAAAATTACTGATTAGGTAAGACCGGTTCCACTCTTTTTAGAGGCGATCTTCGTCCTCAATGGTAGCAACACAACTGTGATAGAATTAGGAACCGACCTCTTACTAAAAATTAGATACTAACTGGACTATTTCTAACAACAACTTACAGAACTCACTATCACTAACAGTACCTGCCCCAGTCCTCATACCTACTAAGGAACTGAACAACTAACGTTATCACCCGTTACACACCCTCTGCTAACTCAATATAATTATACTCTTATTCTTTGTCAGTAACAATTTGTCATAGGCGACAGCGGGAACGTGATGCTGCATGCTCGTTTTCTATCCATAAAAAAAACTTATTTAAGTTTTTTGAAAATAATTTCTTTCCTATTAATTTCATGCTCCTACAAAGTTTCATCTAAAGCAACTTTGAAAACCCTGTTGGCTGGTTTCAACCGACAGCCAGCATTGAAAGCAGGCACGGCTTCTTCGGCTCTCGAAAAACTTTCACTTTAAATTTCTTTCACAATTGGGAACAAAAAGAAATCACGTGGAGTTAAATTGGGAATGTAGGGTGAATGAGTAAGGGTTTTTATACCAGATTCCTCAATATTCCTTTGCTTTATAGGACGTACTTGTCTTATACCGGACATTTTAAGCCTGGCCTTCGGTCTTCTCTCCACACATCTTTAAAAGCTTTGGACAATGCTACTGTACTACCTACCAATCCTACCATTCTGAGTTCACTGACCTGCACTTCTCCAGGAAAGAAATCAAATATTCGCAACGCGAATAGAAACTAGCCGTAATTTTTCGCCAACGTTGCGTCGTTGCGAGCTCTATGTTGTACTTAGTTGTGCTTTTGAGAAATCCCTGGCTGATAATATTTCGTTGCCAGTACCTACCTAATGATTTCTGAAACATGTCATTTGCTGACGCCCTATTTTCAAAACGCGAACTCATTTCACGGCACCAATCCACGAGAGCCTGTTTTTCCATTCGGAGAGCACACGAGGGAGACAATTCTCACAACAACATTTCTATTTCACAGTAAATTTTTAGGTAAATTTTATCCTCAGCATTAATATAAAGGTCACATTTACACGTATTAAACTAAATAATTGGATATTAAGCCGGTTGGCCACTTACTCCTCCACCAATCCGCACTGGAGCAGCGTGGTGGAGTATGCTCTAGGCCTCCAGGTATGAGGAGAGACCCGTGCTCAGTACTGGCCATTAAAGGGTTAAAGCCAATTATATACTAGAATATCGGTGATAAATTTCCTTTAAACGATCCATGGGCGAAGGTGATACATTGCCGTAGGGCGGCTCTTCTGCTGGGAATAAGTGACTCTCGTACGATTTTAAGAAATCCATTGACGTACGAGTGATCACTCGTAACTGGCCCACGCATTTGGTCTGTAAATCGTCGTGCTACTCTTAGCTATTGTGTAATTAGATCATAATGAAACGGGTTTAATTAATGACCTACAGTCTGCTGCGTTATTAAAAATTTGCTCTTGATTTCTGTTACGTACATACCTACACTACCTACTAGGTATAGTAGGAATCCATCCAGACTTTACTTCGGGAAACTTTTATATTCCAATAAAAGCACGGAATTCCTAAATAAAAAAAAATATATTTTTTGTTTGTTAATCGATTTTTATAAAACAATCACTAAATTTTACCAAGATTACTACTGTAACATCAGTGAAAACCGCATACAAATCGGTTTAGCTATTTTCAACCAGGACGCACAGACAAACAGACAAAAACAAACAGCAACAAAATTTTAGGATCTTCTCATCAAAAATGTTGCGTATTGTTAATCCTTAACAATTAAAATAGTTTTTCTTAAATAGGTATTTTATATGTACAGACAAGGACAGTATAGTTTTATGATGTAGGTATGGATTAGGTTGTTAATAAAAACACAAATACAAGCAACAAGTTGGAGAGCAATCAATATTCCGAACACCGAAATATCGCTTCACCCTTTTCGTAACAATAATGTTACAGAGAGATAAAAATTCAGACCCGCTCGTGTTTTTAATAAAATTACAGAGTCGTGGGGACGACACGGGGTTGGCGGGGGGCACGGGGGGTCGCGGGGGGTCGCGGGCGATGGGGAGGTGGGGGTGACGTTGTGAACGGAAATTGAAAACCTCGCGGCTTCGCCACCCTTATCGCGCGCACTCTTATGGGTTCAATGGAGTGTGGTTTGTGATTCATGACCACTGTCTTCGCACCCGTTTGTTTGCTGTTTAATTAAAATTCTTTCGCTTCGTGTTGGACCGCTATAACTTTTTTTATTGCTTTAAGTGGGTTTTATAAAATTATGTTTTTGTGTTCTGTTTGCCTTGTCCCTAATGGCAGTGCGACTGCCGACTAAGGCGATCATTGAGGCGAGGCGACATATCTGTGATCGCATTAAAACAATTTCTTACCGGACTATTACTAACAACAACCAACAGGAGTAACTATCATTAACAGTGCCTGTCCAAGTCCTCATATTTTTTTTATAGAATTAAGGCAGCAAACGAGCATGCTGCATCTGCCGCTGCCGCCCATGACAAATATGACCGACTTAGAACAAGACTCAAAGGGGGACTAGGATAGTTAGTCCGGTTAGGAGACGGTGTTACATTAGCTGGTTAGTTTGTTAGTAAGTATGAGGACTGGGAAGGGGACTGGTAGGCAAAGTTACTCCTGTTATTTATTGTTAGTAATATCGTCCAGTTAGTACCTAGTTGTTAGTAAGAGTCTCGTTATAAATCGGTCACAGATGTGTTGCCACCCTTGAGGACTGAGATGGTCGCCCCTAAAGAAGTGAAGCCGTGGCGGGCGGTAGTATTACCCCGGGCGAACTCTACACTGAGAAAACTGAGGCACTATAAATTATTGTGCATGCACACATCTTTGACCAATCGTGCAAGCACGTAAAATTATGCTGCCAACTGAGCACAAAAAGTTATGGTGCCATGACGTCATTTGCACTGTAAAAGATAGTTCAAGGCACGAAAACTTTTAGTGCACCGCTTTAAAATACTTAATGCGAAGGCACTATAAATTTTAATGCACTGCGATTATTTATAGTTCCGTAACATTATACTATTGTGCCTGTGCACCATAATATATCGTGCCTCGAATGATATTATTTAATGCGAGTGCACTAAATGTTTTAGTGCGTCATCATTATTTTACGTGCCCGAGCACTATTTAATATCGTGATGTCATAATATTTTTCCAGGATTAGCATCAAAATCTATACCAGGTGGCAGGGCGAATTGTAATTTTTTTTCTCTAGTGGTCAGTACTCATCAATATGAACAACTTTCAGCATGAGACGGACGAGCTCATTTAATGAACAGAAAAAATCGACTTCTCCATACAAAAGTGCGAAATAATTTCAAAATGTTGTATGGAGAAGTTTTTTTTTCAATCCTGGAGTTCGTCTCACTCTGCCAGTTATTCATATTGATTAGTAATTAGTACTGACCATCAGAGAAAAAATGTACACTTCGCTCTGCCACATGGTATAATTCTAAGGTTGCGATTCCAAAAGCTTATATAGAGTATATGTTGTACTACAGCTTTAAGCTATGTTATATACCATCTACTGGATAGCAGAGTTAAACAAAACTATACAGTGGCACAGTACATATTATACATAATTATATAAGCTTTGGGAACCGCATCCTTAGAATTATATTATGAGACAGATGTGACGCTAATCCTGAAAAAAACAATGACATCACAATATTATAAAGCAGCAGTACCTAGCAGTACCTAGTATGCACTGGTATGTATTGGTAAGTAAATAAAAAAAATGCAAAATTCTTATAAAAATTTATTTTAGACATATCTACAAATACAATACAATACAAATCCTCTTTATTGTACACCATAAAGTTAAACACATAGACATACTAAAACATCATTAAATTACATTATTATTTTCCATGAATATAAGAAAATAATTAATACTCGTAGTGACAAGACAACTAATATTCTATCTTATATTATCTGGAGGGAGCATAGGTACGAGTACCTATACAGATACACAGTCATGGTACATGAGTAAGCAAGATTAAATTTTTTTTTTCATAAGTAGTTAACCGTCATTTGTTATTATTATTACTAATAAAAAATAGGTAGGTACCCAAATTAATAAAGTAAATATCTTTGCACCTATCCGTATTCAAGGTAGCACGTATAGAGACGGGCTCTCACCGTCTCCGACAAAAGATTTTCTGCTGTTGGCCAGGGAACGCCTACTATACTACCCCGAAGCTGCTCAGTCGAAGATTTTACCAGCTCAAATTCACCTGAAAAAAATTGATAATATGAATAAACATTATATTAGGAATATTATGTAAAAAAACAGTTCAAAAACCCAACTACTCACAGACACGTTTAAAAAAGTATAGAACAAGAAAACACGCGCGGTCGTACACAAAGAATAATGGGCAGTGTTATTGGATCCATGATCCCCCAGCTTACCTGCTTTGGGATGACTTAAGTAGATCAATCCAGGCTGAACTGCAGGAGGTGATGGTTTTCAGGCAGCTTTACATTTTCGTCAGCCGGCGTTTGCTGCTTAATTAAATACGCACACAGCTGGTTCCGAAGTTTGGTTTCCAGAGGCCAGGTCTGGCTTACCCCTCTGGCAGGCTTTCAGTGACGCCCACCTGTGGTGTCGCCCCACAGAGAGTCACGACCTAAAATAAATTCAATTAATAATTTAGTTACGGTTATTAAACGTAGAAGCGATAGAGGTGTGTCGTAGCAAGTGGAGTTCTATTATCTTATTATTGTTACTCCTTGTGGGACTCAGGCGTGACATGATGATTAATTTAGTTGGCTTAAACCATGCATTCCAACACAAAACTCCGGCACAAAGCTTCAATCTCAAAGCCTTTTCTTCAAAATTATTGTACTCTAACTAAGGCCTGTCCATTACTGTTTAATTTGGTCGAAGCTCTCAGTAGTCTCGGGTGAAGTCACGGTACCTACCTACTTGTCTTCACGCACACATTCTTAGCGTAAAAAGACACCAAGCAAGTGTAACTTTTTACACACACAACAAGTAAAGCTCACGTCGCTTCGTGACATGAAAGTTATAAACTTACCTACCAAGGTACATTTTACAAAGATAACAATAGGTCAGTGAATATTAAGACAGTTAGGTACTTACTCGCAAAGTGTTCCACGACTTCTTCACCAAAGCCCCATTTGATAAGCAGGTCTCCCATTGGATTCATTATTAATTTTATTTTCGGTAACACAACACACAAAGTTTCTTTTTCAATTCAATCGTACGCAGTGCACATCCACCTCACGCAAGGAATTACGCCAGAATAAAAATAAATAAACTTGTAAAATCATGGCAGAATGAATCGCTCTATCTCCCCGACCCCAGCCCGCGCCCCGCCCGCGCCCTGCCCGCTAGTCGCTGGCTCGCTGCACGTAATTTTTATGTACAAACGCAGAATATTTTTGCGTGGAGCACTGAAATATTACGTGCATTGCACAAAATGGTATGGTGCAATTCCTTGAACCATAACTTTCTATGCAAAGAACCATATTTTATGGTGCCGTCACTGACTTATCGTGCATTGATCACTGTAAATTTTGATGTTTAGTCCGATAAAATATTAGGCATTTGCACTATATGTTTTGGTGCGGCTTATGCACAATAAGTTTAATGCCCAGCAGAATAAATTTACATTCATGGCACTATATAAAATGTTAAGCACTGCTTTATTAGTGGCAAGCACTATATTTTATAATGTTTGCATAATCTTTTATTACGTCGTCTTCAATCGATTTTTCTCAGTGTAGGCTCTACTTCTACTACATATAAAACGAACTACTTACCTACTAACGAACTGACCAGCTGTTCTTAACAACACCCTCTGCGCCCTGGACTAACCATCCTAGATCCTAGTCCCGGAGATTGGAGCCTTGTTTCGGGTCGTTTACAGCTATAAGAACATTATTAGGAACTTTAATTTCTCATGTGTTTTAGTCGAAAGTTCGAAACAACGGATTCCTACATAATGCTTACCTTATTTAAATAATTAATTTCACTGACAGGCAATACCTTGTTCTAAGTAACAGTAAAAATGGAAAAATCCACTTAGAACTTTGAAAAAACGTTATAGACTGGTGAACGTGGCCAACATGAGATACCATGATAAAATACGATTTTATGTGGCACAAGAAAAATTCAACGGTCTCTCGCCAGGCAATGTGTCATTACTGTCATGTTCGCTAATTGTATCACATGTGAGACGGTGTAAAAACTTCGATAGCGTGATTCAGGCTTGACTTGACGTCACCGTGTGACGTTGTTTGATTTCGCCACAGTACCAACTAATGCTAAGAGAACAAAGGTGATTAATCACAGAGCAAGAGTCGTTTATCAAACGCTCGCAGACAGCAGTGTTGACAATCGTTCGGCAATATTGTCTGTGACATTCAAACTTATATGCAGATAAATATCTAAAGATTATAATTATGATTAACTGTGTTGTAAGCAAAGTGTTGAGTGTTACAAATAGGGGGGTATCTTTTCCGAAACAATTTCAGATGATGTAACGGATGCCTTTAACACTTGTTCTTTGTATGTACACTTTGTACACCCAACATTACTTGCTTACCTAATCAAAAATAATGTAAAACCTGTAAAACAACTTTTAACCGTGCAGTAACTTTTTTTGCAGTTTTCGACAGTTATGCGAAGGTTTGATGAGATGCATAATAGATCCTAAACTGGTTAACCGATTTGGTTGCTTGTAATTAAACTATATTAATTACTTGCTGGTGGTAGAGCTAGAGATGACCTACAAAGTTGATTTGAACTAGAAAACAGTCTTTAAACTTCTGGCATGGAGCAATATAAACTTGCTACTTATTACTTGCAGCATGTTTGAGGCACCAAATGAAAAGGCTTGCATTATGATTGTCATGTTAAGTGTACCTACGCATACACCAAGTTTAAAACAAACTTTCTCATGAGTAATAGTAGAACAAAATTCGTATAAGTATCTAGGTACAGTTCTGTGATCGCACGTGTGGTCCTTGTAAGCAATGATTTCGCTACAAAACTCGCCAACACCTAAACATACGGCAAATATGACATACTAACTGCAATCAGTGCTAAAGCGGACGAGCGATCAGAAGCCGCACGACGTGTTAGCGTTACCAATCACTTGAGGGGCTCTCCACGAGCGGGACAAGACAATGGGCCCGGGGTCGATCCATCATTGTTACGTCTATTGAAGTGTCGCCGGTCGACCGCGCCACTGCGAGGTTACAGAAGGTCCGATTAAAACAAAGACTGTCTCGACAGTATCGTCTACAATCAACATCACCTTACAGGTTATTTGAATTTACATAAGGCGCGGTTTGAATGGAATAAGAAGCGCTTCATAGTTCATAGGTTTTCGTCGTAAGTTTATTGGGAATTAACACTGGTGTGATACCAATGTCGATGAGTAGGTACCTAAGGTTTTATAACATTTAAGGGCTTGAGTTTTAAGTTGTCGGCTAATAATTGCAAGAGGTTGTACATTTTTTATATCCTCATAATTTATTCAACTGATTTTGCTTGGGACATTTTATCAGTATTCGAAGGTCAGAAGGAATTATTTTTTTATTAAAAAGATAATTATTTTTGACTCGCTCTCGGTAATTTTTAGTTGCATATAGTTAGTTTCAAAATAATTAAAACGTAAAAATTCAAGGTGCGTATGTATTAAACCACTATACGTGTTATGTATGTATGTAACTATAATGTGTTATGTAACATAACTTCTAAACCGAACTCAAACAGTCAGTCAGTGTGATGAGAGAGTAATCAAGTAATCCAAACAGAGTTTAATGTTAATGACAGTTTTTATGCGAGATCGATGCGGGGCTCTCGGGCAGAGGTCGCGAGGGAGGCGTCTAGTCGAGCCGAATAATAATGAGGCCCGTCGTATTCTGCCTCACTATTTACAGTATCTTGTCTGGCCGTACGGACACGACATGGACGATAAGATTAAATTATCAGATATAATTATCACATATAGGTAGAGTTACCTACAATTCATTGGCAGTCAACATCGTGGGTAGTCCTATGACTGTAATTAGTAGATACATTAATGACGATAAATACTGAGAAGCCCCACACTGGGATTCAACTAGGCGCCACGGACAACACACAAACACAACAAATTACACACATACACACCCAGACGAGAACAGAAATTTAAACTCATCCTTCAAATTTCCGTCTCGTTGGGAATCGAACCCAGGACTCATCGAACATCTTTCGTTTCGTTAAAAGTTAATACCGCACCGCAACATACGATCTAAACTTTGCAGTTTGGTCAGTTAAAGCACTATCGTAAAGAGATCTCAGGAGCACTTTTACTAATTTAGTAAGTAACCATTGTTGTAGCAAGAACACCACAATGCGCCATTATACCGCCTTAACCGGCCACATGTCGGCCATGTGGCGGCTGTGGCGGCGACAATTAGATGCCACACAATCATCGTTTATGCATCACTGACCGGAATTATAAGTCGGCCAGACCCCATTGAGAAATAAGTACAGAAAGCAGTAGATAATATAATAGCCACCTATCCGCCATTACCACGCCTTTTAATGGAAACCGCTAAATGGTTCGTTTGATCTATTATACTTTCAAACAGACCAGAAAAATGTTTTTTAATTAATATTTTATGTATATTTTTCCATTCCTTATTTACTTCAAGTCAATATTCTAGTATTCTGCTGTTGGACGCTAGGTTCTATGTAATCAAGTTTAATCTCGACGGCATTCGAAGAAGTTTGAAAATTGTTGATGATTTGACGTTTGCTGCAGTGTCAGGTAGCCAAACAAAAGCGGTTTCCTTATTGTGTCCGAAAACAGGATGTTGAGGTGCAAGAGGCTTCATCCATCCTGCGTCCAGGCCAAGCAGACGTGGTTGTGGTGTACTCTGCAAAACAATGAACGAGGCTGTAGCGAACGGTCCCTCCTCTAACTCCATTTATTTTTGATTATTGATTGCTGGGCCTCGTACCAGTTTAATCCTGAATAAATGGTGGTAAAATTTTACCCACCTTGCTACCTGCAAACCTTTTTCTAAAATCGGCCGTGAAATATTTACACGTGTTTCAGCCGCAATGTCGAAAAGCCAAAAAGAATGCAGGTCCCGAACTTCTTTTAGTGCCGACAACGCATTAAAGATGCTTTTCATATTGATGTTGATGGGAGACGCTTGCCACTTACAATTAGATTCGTGTGCTCGTTTATCGACTAGTTCAGAAAAGGTACATTTATTAGGTATTTTCATAATTTAGTGAAAAGTTAGTGAAAAGGACGCCTTAAAGAAAAAAAAGTCTGGAAAAGTCCGGAGCACCGTCACATGGCCGTTGAAGACTGGAGAAAGGTAAGAATTCATTTTTATCATTGTTAGACCTCCACAAAAAGAATTTGACCTTTTAATAAATAAATAATTATTATTTCAAGTATGTTTCTCAGAAGAGTCATGTTTCGAGACTTTGATGGACAAACCAGCTTTGTTCGGCGGCGTCCAGACGAAAAATATCACCCTGATTGCATTGTGGAGGGTGAAACACCCTATTAAAATAATGGTGTGGTCAGTTATAAGCGCAAAAGGGTCTGGGCGCCTCGACATCGTTCAAGGAACCATGAAACAAGACCAATACAGGTAAGTTTTACAAACTCGTCGAATCCCTCAGCTTCAAGAATGGTTTAAATGAACACCTTTTTTTTAAGTTGTAACAAATATGAGAATTTCATAACTATTCCTAATAATTTGGCAACCCACTGTACTACCAATGATGGATAGTACACCTTTTAACTAATATTGTCATTGCCTACGACAAAAAATATTTTTGACTCTGTCAAGTTTACTATAGAAACGTAGGTATCATTTGTCTTTAGTACGACAAAATATCATTGACATATGTCAATGAAAAATATTGATTGTATTTATGGGTTTAGCAATTTTTTTAATACTTATTACGTTATTGAAAATATGTATGTGTCCTCTCCGTTCTCCAATGTCTGTCCAGGAGCAAAGTATTGACGGCATTCTGTTCACCCAGAATTGAAAACCTGTTCCCGTGGGATTCAAATTCGAATTGAGGAAAGTGCAGTCACGGTAATGTATGCAAATACTTAGTACAATTACCTACTGTAAATGAATTAATTATCCGTTTTGCTTTATGAAGTAACGCAAAATTTTGCACAATTGTTTCTCTGTAGGTACTACCTGACGGATTAAAAATGATAATCTTGATTTAGGTGATATGATACCTAACTTTGAGGAAGGAATTGAGGAATCGGGGCGGTTCTGTTAAAAATTGGTTCACAACCTAAATGTTTCCTGTGACAAAAATTAAATAATTGAAGTGAAAACTTATTTTGGCGCACCACACACAGATTTTTGATAAACTTAATACCTACTGCAAATCGTCATAAGGATACAATAATTTATATTATGTTGTAAATATGCAATAATCTCGGATCTCCCAAAATAAAACAAAGTGTCGCTTACGGACGCCTTCTCATGATTTATTTGTAGGCGGCCGCTTTGTTGAGATGGAAATAAAACTTGTCCTCTGATGTCGGACGTGTTTCCAACAAACTGACAACAGAAATAGCTCATCATATCAAGAAGGTTTAAAGGTATTCTGTAAGGACAGGAGAGTGTTCTCCAGCGCAGTATAAATTTTGGACGTGAATTCTATTGACATCCTAGAAAATCACAAATTTCGATTGTGCAGCTAGAGTAGGTAATATTAGAAGAATTCTAGGCTAGGTTTACAGTTTAACTGCTTGGAATAAATTTAAACCTGGTGTTCTCTATATTCATTTACTGTTGCAAAAAACCTTGCGTTAATTCAACAGTTCCGCTTTATACCAAGTTGTAAGAACTGGTCGCGAAAAGCCAATTTCTTAAAATGTAAATGCCAATTCCTCAATTTTTATCTAAATGTAACGTTTTTTAAAGTTCACCTTTATGTACCTCCTTGTTTGAAGAAAACACTTTAAAAGTTCACAACTGATAAATGCCCATCCAATTTTCGACCGCCGCTGAGGTTGACGGTTTTTTATTGATTCATTTTTCATTGGAGTAGGCACCTAATTATAACCGAAGCAAAAATTGGATACATTACACTAAATATTAAATTAATTTGCTCTTCTTTTTCTTTGTTATAAATGTATTTTAACCTCAATTAAGTTTTTGTCCGCCAAATCACCGAGTGACTTTCATCATATCCAGCATGTAACCAACATTAGTCTATTCCTACATTTCTAGTGTCCTGTCTCGTCTTAGTAGTTCTCCTGTCCTTAATTGAACTATTTTTGACTCAACTGCCTGATGGTGAATGTCGTTATAACCATGCAAATCGAGCCATACCTTAATAATAATGCTTTAGTTAAAATCACGTCATTTCATGTTGCTATCTAAATACCTACCTAGCTTTCGTCTTTTGTTGTCTTGTACGCTATGCAGGTATTGGTATTTATTCCTCTGCTTCATTCATTGATAAATTAATTTGTTGATACATCGATGAGTGTTTTAGACATTTCCTCATCATAACCTACTATTTACTAAAATGACACCCAGCTCTAAACGAATCATAATATTGCCTCGTTAAAGTGATCCTTCGGGCTCATCTTTGCCAAGTGAACTGCATGCCTATTTAGGTGCCTGGGTTTTGCTATTTTTATCAACTGTTTAATACCTTCTGCCAGTTGCTTGTGATTACTCGAAAACCCCAGTCAAATTCTTTTTGTTATAGTATATTTTCATTAAATCCTTTTTACCTTTTGTAGATATAGGTAACTGCCTACATATTTTATAGCCTTCTGGTTATCTGGTTAATATGTAGGTACTTTATTCTTTCTAAGTAGGTATTAACAGTAGGTAAGCCAATTTGGTTTAAATATTTAATTTGTGATTTTTCAACTGGAAACTTTTCAGCCAACCATAAATGAAGTAGAAACACATTGTTAGCATTGTAGATTGCTCAACATGGTTTCGTTTAACAACATTTCGCAATTTAAACTGGAACTTATTCCTTTGTACGCCGAGCCAGGCCACATGGCGACGGGACGCTGAGAAATTCGCCAGCATCGCAAAAACCGGCTCATTCTCGGAACATCCATTGTCAACATTGAACGACGAGAAGTTTTGTACAAGCGTGAGTCCCCTATGTAAGGTTTAATACAATAGCTGCGACGATACAGGCTAAATTCAACCTTCGCTTTTCATACGTAAGGTTGATGTTCAAATGAACTGATGTTATTAGCGGGATATTGATACCCTTTAGTGTAGCTGCAGACTATTCAACACTGTTTTGCGCTGCAGCGCTTTGTAGCTACCTGCGTTTAGAGCATAGAGTATTTATCAGCACTTGATGCTGTTAATACATGATAATAGAAAAGGTTAGCCAGGGTTACTTTTCAGCGTCATTGTTGAACCTTTTCCCTTTTCATTTCGAAAACAGAATTAGTTTTGTGAACGTAGGTATTTAAAATTCAACGCCGATTTTTTGTCGAACCAAAGCATATAGTCGGCTTTTGTGTGGGTGCCTACCGTAAAGAATCGGAAGGTTTTTTATGATTGCCGAGGCGGACCCATTATTTATGATTTGTTAAGAGATAATTATAGATGATGAGGTATTGTTTCCATTCATGTTTTGTGTGGGTATTGTTTTTTAATGACGCCTCAGTGCGTTAGAAACGGCTTTTTACGTAATCCTTTTTATGATTTATTTATGAAGGTAAGTAGGTACTACCTTCAAATTTGAGCAGCAATCAGTTTTAATTTATTGTTATCGTTTATAGTTCGGTAGGTTGAGCTACCAATGCTACCTATGAGGTAAGAAGTAGAAACATATTGCCTTAATCCAAATGTGTTTATTAAAACACACTGATAATTAATATTCCTTCCTTTCGCACCTTATTCCGTCCAAAACTAGCCGGAAAAGTTATTTGCCTGTGAATAGGCTCCATTCCATACTAGACCAATACCTAATATACCGTTCAATTCTGTTATAAAGGTACTTACTGTTCAACGCTTTGTTGAATTTAATAGTTAAAAGGGATCAAGAGGATCACGTTAGTGGCTGCGGAGCCAAATAAGTAAAAATCATTCTGCAGTTGTATTTACATATAGACTGTTAGCCAGCCAGGCATTTAATAAACCCTGTAATATAAGTACCTACACCTACGTCAGGATACAATTAAGTAGTACTAGGCTGAGCGACCTCTAACTGAAAAAATCTTTTTTCTGTTGGAGATCTCTCCGGTCATGCCGCCATGGCTTCGTTCGGCTTCAGCTGACTCGATTCACCTAAAGCTTCATAAAGCTGGTTTGGCTTATCAGCTAAAATCACTGCCTGTTCCTGAATAGGTATTCTTGATCAATGGTTCGATTCTCGTTGATGGACAACAGAATTTAAGTCTCTTTTCCCTTTGTTTTCTGCAGCATAAAGTACTGAATGTAAAAGAGTTCCTTTACCGTACCACTCGGTGATCCTGCTATTGAAACACCCTGCAAAGCAACGCGGCGTCAGATTCTATCTGCCGGACGCCTTTTTGGCCGGCAAAATATCAGTAATGCGGCTTTTATACTTACGAAATGGACTTCTTTGACGAATTTCAGGTGAACCGTAACCTACCTTCTGCCTAGAATTCACCTGCTTATATAGCATTATAGCATTATTAGTATTATACTTAGAACTTCATTGCGGAATAATGGAGTGTGCCATATGCGTGCCTTGTCTGTAAAAGAAATTGCATTGCATCCATTGTCAAACATGACAGTTTATGCTATTTAGTAATTTCAGTAGGTACACGTGACAAATCTGTCTACCCGAGAAAAGCTGAATTCTGAGGTCATATAAGATGCTCCAGTTATCTTGAAGTGCAAGCTAATAATTGTAGAGAATGCCCTGCTTACAAGCGGCTCAATAAGATCCCGAGGCTTTCCATCGGCCATGTTAATCTCCCCTGATCTCATCAATCAACCTTACCTGTACCATAACAACAATGGTTTAACATATTTTATTTAAAGTTAAGATTTATTCAGGGTCGACATCACATTGTTCGTTTCGTTCCTCATGTTGCGAAAGCCTATGAGCTGCTTATGACTATCATGAAGAACCTGTTTGCTTGTCTAAATTGGCAGACTTTACACACCTCTAAAATGTCCAGAACTAACCAAAAGAAATCGAATTCCTTATGCCTTGCAAAGTCCCGACCAAGAAACGTTCGGCATCGAAACTTCAATGCTGACACGAAAGATACATCCAGTAGATAGCGATGAAGCGGACCGTGTCGGCCATTAACGAAACCAGTCACGTTCACGCGTCATATCGCAATAGACGCACGAATGTCTGGCTTGGTGCGGTGCCGACTGCCGATCCGTGTTGTTTGGTAACCCGAGTCCCGGGACTAGGAACTCGGCGTTGAGTTGACCGCTTTATAGATTCCAGTTTGTAAGTACCATGAAGTATGAAGTTTGGGATACAGAAAAGGAAGAAAGAGATTTATCGACAAAGACACTGCAACACCTTAAGTGTGACTTAATTAAAAGAGAGCCTATGCAATATGCTGCGGGAACGATGCACCTGATGACAACTCCGAAACTATGGAATTTTTCATTGATAATGAGAAAAAACTATCTATGTATATTGTATAGATATAGTTTCCTAATACCAAAGAAACAACTACAGCAATGTTATCAATAAAAAAAATTAAGCGAAACTATGTGCAATTAAATCGATGATTATTGATGTCTGGCAGCAATGACCACTTATACCTAAAACCTATTCCAGCTTTCCAGCGATAACTAATTATAATGTAGGTAGGTATTAGATACCTACGTGGTACGCGAACTCTCAAAGCCCGAAACACCAACCAATCAATAACCACAAACCGTTACTTAATGTATCCTGTGCAATTATTTTAAAATTAGCTCTCGAACAACAAAAGACCGCAAGGGATGGTATTATTAAACCGATCCCAGATAGAGATCTTGCGACGCTCCGACGGACAGTCGGTTGCGTCCTGCATGCATTAACCGCAGATGATAAAACGGAATTCCTTTTTTATTCACGTCTTCTGTTTTTATGTAGCCCGCTTGCAATCAACGATCGGAGGCATATATTATATACTTAGGCATTTTCTTCGGCTTAATCAAAAAATGTTTGATTATGACTAAATTAAGTACCTACTGTGAAAGGAAATAAAATACTCGTGCACCGTCTTCCAAATCATTTTATTCAATAATAACATTGACATTCTAACCTTTTGCATTCTTTTTATTAATGGCCTGCTCGCCTCTCCTCACCGCGCCTCACGTACCGTACCTCACCTCACACACCTCACCTCATACTACCACTGCTGGTGATCCTTCTCCTCGTTTTAGTTTTAGTAGTGGCATTCAAAATCGTGTAGTCATGCCAAAATGAGAAAAACAATATTTGGATATTACTACGATAGGTTTAATATGGGTTCCATACGCCACATCGAATTCCATTACATCGAAGTTCATGACATTGAACACGTTACATCGATAGTTTATTATATCGAACTTTCATCACATCGAATGTTTATTACATCGAATGGTCATGACATCGAAAGCTTTTAAAATCGAAAGCTCATTGAATCGAATTTATAACATCGAAGCCTTATCACATCGATTGGTCGTGACATCGACAGCTTCATAACATATAGAACGGACATATTTTTTTTGATATATTAAATGAAAGAAAAAAAATCATTTTTACACTAACATACATATACGTACACGTATGTGTGTAACATACATATACGTACATGTATGTATGTATATGTATGTATGTACATGTATGTATGTATGTACTTTATTTTATATAACTAAAAAAAATGTCCGTTCTATATGTTTTAAAGTTGTCGATGTCACGACCTATCGATGTGATAAGGCTTCGATGTTATAAATTCGATTCAATGAGCTTTCGATTTTAAAAGCTTTCGATGTCATGACCAATCGATGTAATAAACATTCGATGTGATGATAGTTCGATATAATAAACTATCGATGTAACGTGTTCGATGTCATGAACTTCGATGTAATGGAATTCGATGTGGCGAATGGAACCCGTTTAATATACCTACGGTGGATTAGTAAGATGAATCAGGAAGTTAATTTATGCAAATAAAATTAAATCACATTTGAAAACCGGTTTCATAAAATTAAGCGTCGTTAAATACAAAACATTATTATATTTTTACTGGTTTACCTATTCATTATTCCTACATAATTATTACACTCGCGTGGGCGATAATCAAGCTACCAGTCTTCGTCTAATACTTTTCCATTTTACTCCCATTCCTAGGTAGGTACCTACTTATACCAATTTACCTAATTTCATTTTCCATTCAGAATACACAAATGTTTGGTCCTCTTTTTATAGGTGTAGAAATAGCAGACACACGAACACGAGTAGTGTCGTTCCATCCAGGGGCGCCGGCTTTTAGAAAACCTCATGGGTGCTCATGCTCATTTAATGACTCGAAAAAGTGGCGAAGTGTGAAGAGAAATGCACACTGATCGACCGACAAATAAATAAATGTCCCACTTACATACTGCGTACTTAATAATAGCGGTATGAAATAAAAATGATATGTCGGTCAGCTCTTAGGTTGAACACAACAATTTCTGATCTGTTTCTTGATGTCTATTCTCAGGGGTGCTCGGCACCCACTGTTTATTTCTCATGGGCGCTCGAGCCCCGGAGCACCCACGGAGTCGGCGCCCCTGGTTCCACCTGATTAAAAGTGTTTATGACACCCACAAAACATTTCACGGTCCATTTTAAAAGGTACCTACTCGTAGGTAACAAGGCGCGTTTAAGACATGTGGATCCAACTGGGTGATAATAGCACTACAGCTGCAGCTGCACTAATAACTGCACATACAGAACCCAGCGTCCCCTAACAGGAAATAACAGGACGGACGAAGTTATGGCCAAAGGTAAGCCATAACTTCGTCCGTCGTTCTGCAGGGTGCATAAAAAGGGGGATTGGCTTTGAATCGAGGTAGATGAAGCCTCTTATAGGTACCCCAAAAAGTTCCAATCCATCCACACATCTATCTGGACAACTGCTATTTCGAAATAAGACCGCCAATTGATGATACAGGTATTTGACATCATTGGAATTTGTCAAAATTTCTTTTCCATAAAGCCACAAAATTATGTCATGCCTATCTCGTGGTTTCTTCTGGTCTATATCCACCATTTTATTCTCTTTATTGGATGTCTGAATTTTTATCAGATATCTCGGTAAAATTTTCTCGCAAATCTATGATGACATAATTTTTTGATAAACTGTTTATTGGTAAACTTTTCGCATGACACCAGTGCGTATTTTCACGGCTTCTTCATTACATTTTCGGTCAATTGTACCTAAATGTTCTTACAAATTAATCTGATTATTAAGAACATGTATTTTGTTTGAAAGCGGAATTAACAAAAGTGTTATCGCCATTGACAATTGATGATGAAATCCTCCCTAATTGGTATTTTATCGGCGCTGCTTACTGGAGCATTATATCGATAACGATACTTTAGGTATCCATTTATATCATACCAAAAATCATTAGGTAACTGAAGAAGTTATCACAAGCGCGTACCTTGCGAGCAAAATATCATAACAAAATGCTTATCTCTAAGCAATAAAGCCATGGATATGGTAGAATATGATAAGACAATAAAGCACGCGGGGTTATCGCACATTTTTACGAGTATGTACGCACTCAAATTTATCTATGTTATTTATAGAAAGAACATAGATAAATAACGTTTTATGTGTAGGTAATTATCGTATTGAAACACACTATATTTATCGATTAAATGACGGATGTATTTATTTATTTTATTTTTATTTAGGTATGATGTGTTATTGCCCTTGAGGACTGAGGTGGTCGTCTCTAAAAAAGATGCTGTAACCGACTCCACACCTTTTTAAAATTCCAAAAATCCCTCTAGTCTGAGTGATTGAGGGTTATAAGAGATTTCTGACAAGCAGTAGATGGCTCCGGGATCTCTTAAAGGCTCTGGTGCATCTTTTCCACTTCCCCTGAAACGTAGTGATCTATGATTTGAATTTGTGCATTTTGTTACTATACTTCTTCACTGACTGACGAGCATTCGCCAGTAAAGTAATGTGCTAATATTCGAATCTAAGCTGTTACAGTATAAACGAATGCTCCCGTCTCCCGATGAGGAAGCACCTCGATGTTCCAACTTGTATCGTCACTGTAAAGTTTGATTCTCCCCCTTCTCTGATGTAATGCTCGAATCTGAGCTGTTACAGAGTGCGCGCACGAGGGACTTTTGTCGCCGTGACTGCTTCGTCGCTCTTATCAAGTCCTTGGATATGTATGGAGGTGCGCGCACGTTACGACGCGACAACTGGGTGACTTTTATATCCGCCTACCGGCGTCGGTGACAAAATTGTCACTCTCCGTTCACATTGACGAGCCGGACGGCGCAATGGTTAACATGCCAGATCGTCGTTCTAATGACGCTTCCATATCAAAAAAGTTTTGTCAATGTCGCCTTCGTGAGCGCACCCCACTTTAGAAACGCGACGCGACGAAGACAAAAACTTTTATGTCACGCAGACAAAAGTCCCCCGTGCGCGCACTCTCTTACATTATAGACAATCCTCCAGTGGGTTTTGACTTTTGAGGTTCTGACGGAATACGGTCAAGATAAACGTTTAGGTAAGCCCCGTTTAGATACTCGGCGAATAGAGGCGAGCACGCAGGAGTACCTATTCGCGCGTTGTAGGCTCGGTGTCAGTTTGTAGCGCAAATCAAATTTCTCGTTTGTATTCTTTACACGAGTGTTACGTTCAGCGTGTGTTTTCATTTATTGGTCATTGTAATCCAAATAAGTATTCGGCCGAGTTTTGTGTGGGGGGCGTTAAAGAAAGCTTCAGACGAGCAGACAGCTGCCAGTAACGGAGCTAACCAGTAACTCCACCACGGATTATTACGATTTTCATTACTATTCAGATATCCTCAGACCTCAGTTGTGAGAGGAGACTCACGCGCAAGAGTTCGCCAACACCTCTGATAAGCAGTTGGAAGCAAGTTAGTTCGATAAATCATCTGAGCGGAACCAAAGTGGACCGTTAAGTGACAGAAGGGAAGGGAACGGCGGCCTTAAGCCGTCCGTCGCTTGACTTGGGCGCGGCGCGGCGTGTGCCGAGCGCGGTGTGATAGAGCGAGAGGTCAGATAAGCTCTTCTCTATTCTCTAATCTGTATTGATGCAATCGGGCCGACAACTCATCGTGACTACACTACACTATACTGCACTAACACTGATTGTAGGTATACGGTATACATGACAACATACTATCTACCGATAGGTAGAGTCGATGCTCTATAAATGTTGATAGCTTTAAAAAATACTTATAAAGTCCTATAACCTACGTAGGTTAACTTAAATACTGAAGTAGGTAGGTAGCTTTTTCTTTTAATAAAAGGTAGGCATCTATCTAATAGAAAATAAGCTTTCCTTATGAAACCTAGTAGTTAGGTAGCTAGGTAGGTAGAGCTCAGGTAGGTGCAATTCGGCTGTCCTTATTGAAGTAACTTCGATTGACGATCGATAGCAGCCGATCTTGGTTTTCCTAAAAGTCCGGAGTAGGTTCCCGTGTCTTGTTGGTCCAAAGGTATCAACAACAACATTGGCTACCCGTCGAGAAGAAAGCGAACCAACCACTTTTAAGCTATTGCATAGCTTTTATCGCGGGCCTTGAGCGTGGGGACCGAATCCAGAAATTCCGTAACGAAAAAAACCTAACACCCCCAATCAGCGCTATCTAGTACCTTAATACTAAGGTATGGTACGTATGTTTTCTACAAACTAGATAGTGCTGTTCTGATATAACTATATAACTTCTAATAATTATAATTGCATAAGTTGATAAAAAATGCTATGCAATAGCTTTACCGGGGCAGTCTCCGAGTGCCACATTTAATTTATTTAATATCACTTCAACATTGCCACTGAAAAAAATAACTTAAACTAGGTATCTTTTCAGCTTAAATCCTAGCTTAATGCTCCGAACCGATTAGGCACCCATATCGAACCGACTTGTTACCTACCTGTACCTATACCTACCGAATTCTACCTATACCTACCTTAAAACTTGTAGGTAGGTACCTACCATAGCCACAGCCACAGCCACCTAGTCATAGGTAGGTATGGGTTATGGCCGTCATGGGTGATCTTTCGACTCTCTTAGGTAGAGTAAATTAAAGAGATGACATAACTGCGGTAGACAGGTACGAGTAGGTACCTACCTCTAACTGCACCTGATAATTCTATCGCGCAAGAGATTTCTAAAGCCAACCTCGGGTTTATATCAGTTGACGGTACAAATACTTGCTAGGTAGGTACTACCCTCACGAGGACGAAGCATGTTTTGTTTTGCGCCTTACATAATACCTATATCTTTAAAGTAGAGAAACTTACCAATGGCTTATTCTATCTATCACTCTATCCACGTCCTTAGATTTAATAATTAGACAGATAGAGATGTTGGATAAAGAAAGAAAGGGTGAAAGAATACCGATCAGGTTCGACTGTGCGTGTGAAGGTAGGGGTGTTGGGTTCGCGCACGTTCTACCTATGTCCTTCTAGAATCTTTCATATTATTTAGCTGGCTGGATATCAGGTTTGTCACTTATCACTACATGGGGACACGGTGTTCAAACGTTTTTATCAAAATCGAATAAGAAGACTTGTCGGTTACGGTTGTAGGAGCCGACGTTTGACGTGGTAAGTCTTATAAATCGATGAACGCCGGCTGCACGCACGAAGAAGTATGACGTCATTGTCGCGTTCCGCCTGAGCCGAGCGTCCAAGCGAGAGCGCGGAACAAGCGATAGAGAGGCACGATCAGCCTAAGCGTTCGGCTTGCTTCTTTGTATTATACAAAGTAATGATAATTCAGTGATAATAGTTCAATTCAATTCATAAAAGTGTGCATTTTTCTTCAATGTTTCGTTATGACGTTATCTCGTAAAACCGTAAACCGACTTTACAGACAACCGTTTTTAGACTACCTTCAGGTAAATAATAGGTAGGTAGGGTTTTGGACGGCAGATGTAGACGGGGATGCGGAACGTTTAGAAATTAACTATCAATAGATGTAGGTAGGTAAACCTTTCCATTCTTTTCAATAGAATAGGTATAGCTACCTATATTGTAGTAGGTACGTCGTTCTAGCGCAATAGATCCTAAAACGAAATGGGTACCTACCTAGGTATCTACCTTACCTTCGAGTTCTCATTCTCTCTCTCTGATGTATCTCAAGTCTGTAATTAATCACTGTAGGTAGGGGAGAGGTGGCATGAAAGGGACATTTTTGATTTTGAGGTTCTAGTAAGTTATTGTGAAAATATTTGGAACAGGTCTGAGTCGAATAGGAAGCGTTTACTATTAAACTATTGAAATGAAATGAAATAATTGTCATTAATCAATTCTTAGTTGTTTATTTTTGCATCTTAAAAAAATGTTTATTTTGTCCCTTTCATAAATGAACTGTATTGAAAGGGACGTAGTAATTTATGAAAGGGACAGTACCTAATTTCGAGGAAACATGTACCTATACAATAACAAGGTACGATAAAAAATCAAATAGAAAAGTGACTAAAACTATTGTGCTTTCCAAATATTTTTTCTTACAAACATTACAATCATGATGACCACATCATGTCCTGTTTTACCATTTGTAATGTACCAAAATCTTGGAGTGACTTCTTCATTTTCAGAATCTTGTCAACGCATCGCTGCTGCTACTACTACTGCTCGTTTTTTTTGTTTTTTTTTTTATTCCTGATCTGTTAAACTGCTTTTGAAAATTTGTTTCACATGTTTTAAATTTCGTTTCTCAGTCTTGGGTGTTTTCTTTTTTAAAATAACGATTATATTTTCTAAAATTAATCTATTTTCTTCAGGAGTTTCTAACACTTCATTTACTGCCTCTTCAATTTTACTTGCATCGACACGCGTTCTCTTCTTATGTGGCATTTCTAATCTGAAAAGTAAAAAAAATAGTAGAAATCTACTGCAAAGTAGCAGTCTTGAAAGGGACAGTTATGAAGGGGACGTCCCGTTCATAACCGTTTGTTGTGTCCCTTTCATAAATATCATACAAAAATTGAAAACATACCCACAAAATCTACAATATTAAATTAAAGTTTACTGACCTTATGTTCTTGTATCTGTGGATGTCCAACCTACCTTAAACAGTGATTCACACATATATAATTAACTCGCAGCACTCGATAAGACGCTTCACAATTATAACAGAAAAAATACTGTTCAATCCTATTATCAACACTCTTATAAATCCGCCATGTTTGAAATGACAGGAGTATGAAGTTAGCCGCGAACGAACTTGCATCAAAGTTGCCATTTGACAAAAAAAATGTTGTCTGGAAATTGTTTTTATTTTGCTAGTTATTTGAATTGTCCCTTTCAATACGTGTCCCTTTCATGCCACTCCTCCCCTACGCGGTGCCACATTAATTTATCTACCTATCTGTGTATGTATTTGGTCCACGATTAATATAACTGCCTAGGTAGTAGCTAGGTTCCTATCAATGAAATGAAAATGTATTTTTTTTTAATTTAAGTATATTTTTCCATAGGTGAGGGGGACGTTATTCCGATATTGCTTTAACATAGGTAGAGATAGACATACTTAGGTTGATATCAGAGAATTCCCTGCCTGGTAAGGTTTACCAGAAAGTCGAGAAACTAAAAAATATGGTGTATTTAAAATGTATGTAGGTATCAATACCTAGCTGCCTTCTATAGGCACCTAGTACTTATTATCTACACCGTGGCGAGACAGCCGCTATTAATTTATTTGTATTTGATGGCATACCCATCAACCTCATAATACTGGCCCATAAATCAAACGTGCCATCAATAGTCCCGCGGCAAGGGCCGGCAAGCTGTGTATATTATCGCGCCATATCTCCCTACAGCGACGCCGACAGAATAAATAAATGAGCCTCGCCCGGATCCGGCGACCCTTCGCTGCGAGTAATTCAAAATGTCCGTTTATTTTTCTATGTGAGTCGCACAAAAACCAGCGCTCAGATCGACCGATGTTGCGCGAGAGCGAGACGCAAACACCCCACAAACAGATCTTAACGGACGGGGGCGGGCTCTTGCACGATGCCATTGGCCGGCCGCACGCAGCGCCCGCCGCCTGCCCCAACCGACCAATCGCGGCGGCCCGCGCGACCCCCGCCCCGCACCCCGCACACCCCAAAATACCGACCTTTCACGAATGCCGAACCGATTTGATACGACCGAAAATGCCTTAGTTACTTCACGCGCGTTGTCTCGGCTAGACGCTTTCGCTGACATTTTCATCGAAATTCCAAATAACCGGTTTTTGGTCGCCAATTACGTTTTATAGTGACTTTGATGTGGAATTTGTGCTCGGCCGCAGGATACTGATTTTTGTTGATTTATAAAGGTAACTATACCATAGTATGGTTCCATACTTATATAGGTGTGTAAAAATATATATAATTAACAACATAGTTCAAGCGCGACACGGGGAAAACACTTTTATTCGAAACATTTTAAAGCCGGATGATCGAACGTAAAAGCGGTGTCCTCGTAATCAACGTAGGCCGGTCGGCGCGGCAACGTCGCGCGTAAATAATAGGGTAGCGCTCGGTCTTTCTCTCGCAGCTGGCGCAGAGCGGCAACGTCGCGCGCCTCCGTGCCTCTCCGCGCCGCGGGGAACCGCTGTTTCGAACGAGACGCATTCACCGACGCAATATACCTACCGCGCCGACACGAAGTTCAATGACGATATTGTTTGTCGTGGTGCCAATACTTGTAATAAAATGCGCTTGCGAAACAGTATGCTGTAAATGTTAACTTATCGTTATTATTTATATACTTATATATTTTTATTCCATTATATATAAGGTAAAATATAATTAATAGTTATTTACCCAACTGATCAAACATTAATATTCATGGTATCTTTGTATAACCTTATTTCATCGGTAACGCACTGACGATGCTGAAAAATACTGCGTAAGGTTAAAATAATACTTGTTTACAGATATCGAACGGGTGTTTGTGTACCCGTGGCGCACTCTGTCGGCGCTCGGTGAAAGAGCCGGCGGGACGCGCGGGGCGGGGGCCGCCTCCCCCTACTTCAGTTCGGCCGTAACTTCCCGAGGAGAGGACGTATCGCTGCGCCGTCCGTATTCAGGATCGTTCGCGCGGCAACTTTGAACAGTGTCAGTGCGAACAGTGTGTTGCGTTTGAAATGTGTGTCGGATTGCGGTGCGCCACGAATTGGATGCAGTGATAGGATCACACCGATTGGATTGCAGTGTTTATTTGGATTTGAATTTGGATTCCTGGATTTTTAAACAACTATCCAAACTGGGGATGCACAAGATGGAGTTAGGCGACAGCGTGTATGCCGCCGAGCGAATAATGAAGAAGAGAATTAGAAAGGTGAGCTTTAATTCTTTTGCGAAAGCGAATACGATGCTCGCCGCTTGCGAAACTCGCGTTTGAGATCACATGTCAGTGCCTAATATATTTGTTTCGCCTTATAAAACTGCTTGTTTGGCAACAAACGATCCGCCGCATCGCTTGCACAAAACGCTTCAATATCGCTTCGTAGATAAAAATATGCATCGCTTTTTAGTTTAGATTTTGTGTATTAATCCGAGCATTGTTTGGGAGCAGCTGTTCCACTATTGCAAGGGTTTTGGTTTCTTTTCACTGGTGTTTTCGTCCCGTATTATTATCAGGCGCCCCTTACTCCGGCTTATGTCGCGAGGGCCGTAGTGAGAAAATGAATGCGTCTTTATAAATGGTGCCCTTCTTGAGATCGAATTGAGTTTTTGACAGTAAACAAGTTCGCATGAGACCAGTGTAAGGGCAACCTTGTGCCGTTGTCACTACGCGATACTTGTCATTTAATATCTTAGATGTGTCCTGTTACTAACCGACACTTGGTGGTGATAACTGTCGATATTTAGTTCTGTCATTAAACTCATTAATAACCTTGCACGGGTGTGTTTTTATTATTTATTTGCTAACAATTGTCGAGTCTGGAATTAATAACAGGTTTGGTTTTCTTACATTAGTTGTTAAGTCCTAATTCAGATTCACTAATATTCCTTCGAAATAAATGTTAACAGCACAGGGCTTTTGCATGAAGTTGGCATTGCATGAAGTTTTACAACTTAATTTGAATATGACCAGATCGTCAAGCTGACCAGGTAAGTTACACTCAAGACAATTTATCAGGTACACATGCACTTGATGTACTTAGGTATAGGTAGGCGCCTACTTTGTTTTAAGAATCAAAATTACATACCCAGGTTTAGGTAGTACAACGTATAAATAAAATCATGTCTCCGTCTGTTTCAACGCAGTAGGAAATGTGCATGGATTTGTTTTGGTTATTTTTCCAAAAAATACAGTAAGGTTTAGGTGTGTGGAATAAACATGAAAAATTTATAAAAGTCAAAGGTTACAACACGTGTAGTCTTGTTTGGTTATCATAATAACGTTTTTCCATTGAAGTTCCAAATTAGTGAACTTAGATAAATCTAGCAAAATTGACTTAATACCCTTGATATCTTAAGTTGTTATAAATGTGCGTGTGTTGTTTGTGTGTGTGAGTGTGTGTGTGTGTCCTCTGAGTGTACGTGTTTAAACATGGAAGTGTGTAAAATAAAAAGAATTATTGCTTTATAAAGATCCCAAGATGCACATTATTGCAGACAAGATCTCTGTCTTCTTGAAGACTGCCACTTCATTCGTAGAACTTGGTATAAGTATGTACTTATAAAACATAAGTATCCTTTTATATTTGTTATTTTCAATTTGAAAAATGTTTCGGTAGTATCTACTGTAGCTATTTTAATATATTTTGTGGACGTTAACTTAGTTGTTTGCATTTGAAGCATCTGTTTATTAACCATCTTTCTTTTATAAACTTTTATCAACATGGCTTCAACCCATGAATGGCCCACTTCTCAGCACGGGTCTCTCCTCATATCTGAGGAGGCCTAGAGCATACTCCACCACTCCAGTGCGGATTGGTGCAGGGGTTAGTGGCCAACCCAAAGTTCCAACCAACTTTGCAACCTTTCTTGCAATCTCAAAAAAATTGGGTTTTTTGCATAATGTTTTTGCACAACCTTCATTTAACATTTTAAAGTCGTTCTTCAGGTGTGTTTGGACCATGTTGAAAAATAAACAAAACATGTTGCTACAGAGGATTTTTAACCATGAAACAAGACAATTAATTGAATAAAGTAATAATGCAACAGATCTCTGGTTTTGTTTTCGCAAATGCGGGAATTCCTCGCGTTTTTCTGGCATACGTTTCCGTTTCAATTTCTCCAAGTTTTATAACGGAAATTTATAGTTCCAAGTTGCGTCACAAGCGACCTGAACACGTGCCTTTCGGCACTTATCTCAACCTATTTGTTTGTTTACAATTATGTATGTAGAATTTTATATTTTTTCTATGGAATTACCTAAGGTATGCAGCAGCACCTTTCCGCTGCCGCCCATGACAACTGATACTGAACGTGAGTCTAGAACCAAACTCGAATCGGGACTAAGGTGGTTAGTCCGGTTAGCAGTTGGTCCTGTTAGTTGTTGTTAGTAATTGTTAGTAAAAATTTCGGTCTAATTAGTATCAGAAAACTAGAGGTGCGTGCGGGATTTGAACCAGGACCCCCCGTTTCGGAAGTCCAAAGTTCAACCACACTGCTATCACTGCTCGTTATTTTCATAGTAGGTAATTTTATTAGCGAATAAATAATCAGGTATTTACACTTCCGCATCCGTTCATATAAAATTTATATTATCTTTCGGTTTCTACTTCCATTTAGGGCAATCTTGTTGCATTACTGGAATAAAGCTAAACTAATTTGGTACTTGCACTGTTACGGAAAAACTATAATAAAGCAGAAAACAGCAAATACTTCACTGAAAATCATATAATTATGGATTATTTTAGATAACATTAGATAGTAACGAGAGAATTAACTCAAAGAATACGTGTGTCACTACTAATGGAATCACCATACAGTGTTATGAACTTTGTCATAGTGTTTTCCATTATTCAAACGCATAAGCTATAGTTATTTTATTATTAATATGTTTAGTAGAGAGTCTAATGTGATTTGAGGAGCTTTTGTTGTTTGGTCCAGGAAATATTTTACGCGACGAAAGGCAAATTTGTTCGTTAAACAATATAACCAAAAACATTAAATTGTATTCAGACGCCACTTTATTCATATCGTAAATCTATATTTTTATTTTTAAGTATTTCCTGAGTTTTTTGTCGAATATTAACACATTAAAGATTTAAGTGGCAGCCATTACTTAAGTACCTACATTTTTTTATTGACTTCGTTTGCAATGTTTTTTTTAATTTACCGAGAATTACGAGCCCTTTATTTCATTTATTTAAAAAAAATATTAAGTACCTATCACTTTATCAATATCTCCAACTAAAAGCTTTTATGATCACCTACATAGAAATGCTAACTGATTTTTTGTGTTCATAAGTAAGGTTTCATCCCTTTCGTTCGATATACCTAGTCTCAAATTTTGTATTGTTAATAAATTCATTTCAAGTCTTATAATTAGACACCTTTTGGTTCATATGTAGGTACCTACTTAAAATAATATACTTTCTGGAATTATCTTAATTAAGTGCGTTAATGGAAAGACTAAAGGGTCTATCTATACAACGTTCCCAAAGTCGCGGTTACGCAATCTATAACAGAGAGTCGCTAACACAACTCAATAACATAAAGGGCGATTATAGCAAAGGCCCATACAACAATATGGTGAGGACTCTAGCCACTGTAATTTTCAGCTTCAAATTTTTAAATTTGTCCACTGTCCTTTGTTCAGGGTCTAAACTTTAGAGTTGTAGACCTTTGTGTAATTGTCATAAAAAGCAATGGTGAGGAAAATTTTACTCACAAACCCCAACAGCAACAATCGTTTGACACTAAATTACAAGTAGGTAATACCAACCAAATAATACCAACATGGAGATACCAAACTTTCAATACTGACAGCAGCTGTATCTACAAGCTTCTTCTTGACATCCTTTTATTTTGGGAAGTTTTTGGTTTGTAGCTGCGAAGCGACATTTCGAATTGACTGAATAAAGTATTCCGGATTGAATGCAAACAATTATCGTACCTACTGTGTTTTTTTCTTTGCAAGTCGACTTCCATTGATTTTTCTATCTCTGTTAATTTTGGAATCTTCTACAGGTTTATTACGACTTTCTTATTTGGCTTGTGTTTGATGGTTCTTAGTTTGGTGGTGTTTGAAGCTCTAAAATTCTAGATAAACCTTTTTTTGAAGCTGACTTTTGAGTTTTGAAGGATCAGTTACCACTGTCGTCCAGGATTCATTGTTATCGAACTTTTCTCGGGATGATTATTAGGTTTATCCCTGATATTCGAATTCTAAAAAATTGAGGCAAGAATGTTTCTTTGACAAGACGTTTATAGCCAGTAACTGTAGAACTGTGATTGTTATTGTGTGTGTGTAGACAATTTTATTTTAAAAAACTGGTCCTTATCATGACGAAAAATATAAAATTTAAGTAGTTTCCAATGTGAATAAACCGTGAACTAGGCTAAATCAACAAAAATAAAGCAAACGTCTTCATCGAATCAATTAAAAGCATTAAATCACCATGTTCTTTAAAACTAATATTATAGTTTGACGTCAAATTGATTAGCCAATCTACATAACTATATACCTAAAATCATCCAATTAGTTCAGCGTATTTTGTTACTCCGTTCATTAATATGTCAAACAGTAACCTAAAAGTTTTCAATGGCATCTAGCGCCGTGTCAAATTTAGGAAACTTAATGGCATAACAAAACATCAGCGTATAAAAGTGTACCTTAATTGTGATGTAAATAAAGACCACTTTCGAATAAAAAGACGTTGCCTTGTTATCTGCCGACACGGCCTAACATAAACCATCTTCAGTTGGAATTCAATTTTCAACTTTGTTCTTATCCCAATAAAGTGGAGTATTAAATGAACGTTTTTCGTTTCGAGCAACTCCTACAGAGTGCTGTGGCCCTGGTATCTTGGCGTAAACCCGCCAGTATACAGCTCTGGCCGAACACGCGTCGAGTGCGCATGCTCCCCGCCATTATAGGCGACCAATCAGCGTCGAGTAATCCCCGGCCGCGCTAAAATACCTTGCCAACGCGATATCACACATAAATAAATACTCTCTGTGATTAGATTTACTTTTGTTTACAAAAATAGCTAATAAATTCAATATGTTATCAAGATCTTTAGTATTTTGTTAAATATCTATAAATCGTTTTTTCATGTTATTGTTGTTATCACAAGCACCGTAGTCAGATGTCGTACCAAATAATTCCAAGGAATTATGCTAGATGGCGCTATTTTATATTTATTGAATCTGGTTGAAATAATGTAAGTATTTTTTTTCTATACTTTTAACAAGTTATAAATAATACTTAGGTAGATATTCACACGTACTTAGACTATAACTATTTATGACAAATTATCTAATACATTTTTAAACAAGAAGATCGCCATGATAATATGGATTATATTGCAGCAAAATTAGGTTACCCGTATTGAAGACTGGAAAAAAGAATTATAAAACAAAAGAAAAAGATGGGTAAGTGTCATGCCTATCAAGTTCCAATTAGAGATAATAAAGAAACAGAACCATTCATGTGTAGTAACATTAACGATATTCTTATCTAACGGTTTTCGTGATCTCGAAAAAAAAAGGTATCAAAAAAACTTTGAACACCGGTCACGCGTGGTGAAGACAAAATTGGAAAGGAACAGCGCTTAGCAGATCCGAAATTTCACAAAGCGTGCTCGGAACCGGCACAAAGCAGCCAAATTTTCTATAAATAATCGCCTGACAATGCATCAACGTAATTTTATCCATCCCTATATCGAAATGTCATAAAAAACGCGAAGGGAGCAGAGAAATACGTGGAGACGAATGTTGTCGTGTGTAATTTTGCGAATTTATTTATTTTTACATCTTCCGTAGCTTGAATTATTTTAATATAATTGATCGAAAAGTATAATGGTTCTGATCCCATTCTTTATTTGTTCTGATGAGTTTTATGAACTCAGAGGAATCTTCATTTGACCACCATATTCTAGAAGTCATATCGCTTAATTCATTTATTATCATGGGCGAAAATGACCATTTATCATGAAATGGGTCGTCCTTTGTCAGCTGTCTCACGTAATTTTACTCCTTGAAAAGTAGTATTTTACGAACATAATGTACCAAATGGGACGATTGATAAAGGATGAGTGAGTATGCCTCACTCTTTTATGTCTCACTCTTCGTCTACACTTTTATGTTCCGCTATTTTTTTAATTATGCTTACACCTATTGTTATGGTACCTATATTTAAAACATTACTTTACAGATTTTATAATTTGGCCTCCTTTAGCACATCACTAACTAAAAGTATTATTCTCTCCTCCATTTTGTCTCATGATTTTTAAAAAATTGTACCTAATTATAAAATTAAATTAAAAATTAAAATAGCACTGAGAAGACTCTTTACCTGCCGCAGTTCTATACTCATACCTTCATTACGGCCACCCTATATACCCACTGCGTAGGTAACCCACCACCCCTCGGAACATAAAAAGTTTCCTATGTGAACTCACCCTATATTTAGAGCGCATTCTTAATCGCGTACGTTCGCATCGAATATTAAAGTAGTGAATGGGGAACGTCATATTGCAGCCCCACTCGCAGCGGAGACAGCAAAGCTTTTGTCTGTCACGCACATTTGCGAGCGCATTCCGTTATAGTAGACACAGATAATACAGGATCAGTAGTTCAATTTATATTTTACGATATAGAAGTAAAGTGCACGCAACATAGTTTTTGCACACACACAGTCTTAGATACTAGTCCTAGTTCAACTGCGATTGTATTATTACTACTATCCAACATGATTTAAATTTGAGTTAGGTAATCTTGATCATTAAACATACAAAAAGTAAAAATAAATTTAATAATATACTGAAAAGTTTAAATATCTTCGTTATTTCATTTGTTTTTTTTTTACTATTAGATAAGTCTTATCTCGCTTGCATAAAGAATGTTTTTACAGCGTCAAAACACCCACATTGCTAATATCTCTTTAAAATCTGCAGATCGGAGCCATTGGGAACAGATAAAGATAGAGATAAGATTATAACAATCTTATACTTTATAACAAAGTATCCGTGTGATACAATTATAACTCAAACAAACATTAATTTGAAATCCACACAGATGCAAGTCTCATCGTTCAAGTTGGCAATATTCCTAATTCACCCAATAAATCTTTACACTTTGGGATTCCCTTTGAATGTTTCATCCACCTATTATTTTTGAATATATGATACGATTGCCATGTAACAAATATTGCAGAAACATGAATAGTCCAAAACTTTGAAGTTTTTATCCAAAAAAAGCATTTCATCGACCACCATTTTATTGAAGTGCGAAATTTTCGAAATACATATACCCGAACTTTGTAAAAGATACTCTAAAATACTTTAAGCCAGTTGGTAGAATGAAGCATTTCCACGAAATTTTCCGTACCTATCTTGTTAAAGTATAATGAAATTGATATTTCAGAAACCCGTACACAATAATCTTTTCAATTAATTCAACGGCAATCTTCTTTTTCTTGACGTCCAGTTCAACAGATTCTTCAAGTTGATGAAAATAACATTATACTCGGAGAAATTTTAATAAGTTAAATGTTGTGCCCTACTGAACATTGTTTACTATGTTCCAACAGCGTTCAGGCTTCACATTGATAACTAACGACTTGAAGCGATCTATTCAAATTTGAATCGTATGACGACACGATTTAAGGTTATTTTACATCGAACTCCACATCTTTAATATTTTTGAGACGACACTTCTTAAAATTTGCTTGATTTTCATAATTCCTGTGCATTGAACTAACAGAGTAACATAATTGAGAAGAGATGTGAAGAGACGCAGTAAAAAGTGTTCCGAGTTTAGCCTCGACGTCATTATAATGTGCCGGTTTCCTCGCCGGCGGTCGTCATGCCCCACGCATTATTATGTAAATATAAAACGAAAAGGAAAGGTTTTTGTACCCGCTATCTGATGCAGATAAGGATTGTAATTAGTGAAGGATGTAGTGGAGACGGCGCTGCAGGTGAGATGTTCCCACGTAACTGATTTTCGATAATTAATTCGGGTTTTTGTTCATCAATATACCACTATACTCATAACAACGGTCATTTCGTATGGACACCTTCGAGAATCTACTAATTATGTAGGTATGTATACCTACACGTGAATATGAATTACCCAACTAAGATTAAGGAAGAACCATCTTGGTTTAGGTTTATTTTCCCCATAATGATCATGACAGATTTATACACTTATTAATACATACTTATTATGAAATGATAACATTTTTATTTAGATTAACCTGTCCCGGTTTCACCTGTGTGTAATTTTGATCCTTTTCCTGGTGTTCGATTGAACAGAATAATGAATTTCATAGAGCTAGTCTGATGATAGGGCTGAAACATGGTCATAGAACTCTAAAACGATACGACGCAACCCCTCGAGTTTGGGCTGTTTTGACTTATCTTAAGAAGTAGGTAGGTACTCTGGTGTTCGAGGACATCCAGAATTTTATTTATTTCAAAATATAAAGATTTTAATTGGCTTCATTTGATTAATTTTCATTTAAGACTAATGTTGTTTTTCAATCCAAATTTCATCATACACTTTTCCTTTCTTATTATTGATTGAAACGGACTCGACGTGATACTCTAACATATTGAAATATCTTAGCCGATGTAATTGCAAAATTCTTACAACATAAGACATCGTCTGAATCTCCAACATTCCGAACAATGGCCGTGGATGTTGTGTGTAATAATAACATAATGTGTATATTGTTTAACATTTTCAATAACAACGGAATGCAATCAGTGTCGTAAGGGTCGGAAAGGGTCAGGGTATCAGAAATGTATGAAGGCATCCCTCGCGTCAGAAGCACCCGTTCGTCAGTATTGTGCTTTTCCTATCTATACCGACTGCTATCGGCGCGGGAAGCGCTCCCCTTCATAATTGGTTTATTAGTGACGTATTTATTTTGGGATTATGCTAAGTATTTCTGTCGTTTCGGGGAGAATTTATGATCATGTATTTAATTGAGTTATACATCCTCTGTTATGTTAGGCTATTGTGCCTAAGTTAAGTGGATTGTGAATAATTACGTCTTACTAGCGACGATTGATTTTGACAATTTGTTGTGTCTGCTATATTATTTGTTTATTCCATAAACTTAGAGATTTCCGTGGGATGCTTGTGTCTGTGACCTTACAATATGTAGACATATATGTAGGTACCTACTGAATCTATAATATCAGTATAAGTAAGTACCTAGTTAAAGATAGGCTTACATTTTTTGGTCTGTCGGGTAATCGGGTCTTTCCCATTAATAGAGAAATAAATATTTTTATTTTCTCAGATTCTAACACAATTTAAAGTTTAACAAACGCGTAACTGCTAATTCCTGCTTATTACGTTAGAAAATCTAGAGGAAGGGAGCGACTAACGCGGTCCGCACAAGTGTTTGCTCTCAGACTTAGCCGCAATTGAAGGGTCGGAAGCCCCTTTGTGTCCTGTCCTGACGAGGGCTGCCTTACCTTACCCGGTCGCGTAATTTGTACAAATATCCCACTTAAGGGCTTATCGATATTCTACAGGTTCGCTTTATCATGGATTTCCTACAACACCGGTCACCTATATTTCTAATGTTCACAATTAGGTACCTATTCGATTAAACATGCCATATTAATAAATTGCTGTTTAATTGTTAGATATTTCAATCATGCTAGTGTTTATTTAATTTTATGGTCTCTAAATTTTTAGGTTTTGGAGATAACTTTTTTAATTGCACCAGTACCTAAATATAAATAGGTAACTGATTTTACACAAAAACCAATGTTAACGTTTGTCTGGCAATTAAATACTGATACTTTGTAAATACTGATATTACAGCAGAAAAACTTTAGAAGACTGCATTTAAACAATTACAATAATGTCCCTGTCCCTGGCGTTTAATATTCTGTGTCTCTCGCTCGAGAGACCATCAGCGAACCGCGTCGTGCTCCTGACAGTGCATCGATTTTAATTGTCTCCAAGTCGATGACCGTGGACCGCTAAGTGTACCTTGTATTGCCGTTACCAAACTATTCTTCACGATCAACCATTACGCACATTACTTCTAGTAATCTGCACAAATACGCATGCCCCAATGTGTGCTAACAAAACAAAACTAATAACAGCACAAATATTTACAAATAACAGCACAAATACTCCACCCATTACGTATTCGCTAATTACATAATTCCGTCTAGATGTAACAAAACTGACTACTCTCGCTGTTTGTATACATAATTCTCTTATCATTAAAGTAATAGCACAAACGAACAGTGTCACACTTCAATGAGTCTAATATACATAAACAATTCATTCATCTCATCTACATGGATGTCTAAATCGTAGCGCGGTTACGCTGAGACTGCGGAATGATTGACGTGCAACCGGTGCCGTCTCCGTCTACGCTGCGAGCGAATGCATGCCGGACGGACTGCCGAGTGCCGCTTGCCGGTCGCCGGTTCGTTCGTTTCATTCGCCGTCTCACCGCCCGCAAACTTGCTTACCTTGTCTGACATATCAATTTTCTCTTCGCACACCGCTTCGGTGGCGAGCTATCCGAGCGACCGCCTCGCTACTTCTATTCTCCTGGTATTTGTGTTACGAAAGAATACGCGGGTAATGCAGGGCTGGAAATAAAAAATAATGATGCTCCATCATTTCCACACTAAAATTCTCTTCGTTTTTACATTCATTTTAAAGCAAAACAACATAGACACAAGTAGTACAATACACAATATTTCGTAACTGTTCATTGTTATCATTATTGTCTTATTGTTATCGTTGTAGTAGGCATTGCACGAAATTATTACTTAAGCATCAAGTAAGGATGTAGTCATCTAAGTATTATTAAAATTATTAATTTTAGCAATGTCATTCATCGCTGTTCACGTACGGAGAATAGCATTAGGTAAACGGCTAGGACGCGAACGGTGTCGTACGGACCTGTCGCTGTCACGTTTGCGCTCGGCGGAGGTCTGTACGCTTTTAGAATACTTAATTATTATCTGTTGTCACAGACTGTCTTACCTATAATCTATTAAATAAACCAGACGAAAAGGCTTTGGTAAACTGGTAGTGGAAAAGTTTATTTGCTTTTTAGCCGTATCTTATCATTTTAAGATTGATTTATTAGCGAATATTTAGTGCCTTATTTCGCTAACAATGCTACTGTTTACTATTGTTAGTTACATAAACATGGCATATATTATCGCTAAAAGGTTACAAATATCTACCTACAGTCTGTGTGTTCAGTGCAAGTCTTGACATTGATTAGTGACAAGTTTATCTGGTGCGGCTCATTAATAAATGACGATGTGAATTAGACAATAAATTGGCACTACTTCAGAAGAAAATCTTATTGTGTCATCGCGGCCACATGATAGAGAGTTATAATGATTAATGAGAACCAGTTATTTGTGATCTATATTAAAACGGTAATTGACATTGTATCGCTTTTAACTTTGTAACGAAGTGATCTTATCGTTGTCTGGCATTATCTGTACAGCACTAGAGAAGTATTATTCAGTCTGTATTACGGTACACTGAGCAAAAAATTAATAATGAGATCGCACGCCGCGGTAACCCCGGGCGCTGCGACCCGATATTCAGCTGATGTTTTTCCACCTCCTGCCACCCTGGTCCGTCCAGCGCCCTTTTAACACCTCCCGAGGGTCGTTCGGTGTTGAAATTAAATGCTACAAAATTGAGTTTTATTCAAATATACACCATCACCCTCTTGGCATTAAGCTTGTTATTGTTCGCACCGATAACGCGGTTTCTTTAAAGTGATTACATTTTGATTTCGATTGTGATAGGATCACTTTCACAGAGTAACCTCGTAAACAGATCAATTTATCACTGTTGTTTTTATTTACCTTCATAATATGGTTTCCATTTATTGAACCTTTAATTACGAATAACGAAGTCCCAGCGTACAGATTATGTAGGTAGGTACTTACCTAAGATTTCATTCCCTACAACCCTACTGCAGAATTTAAAAAATACATACCTAATAAGCTTATATACTTGGGATTGATTAATAGTCTTTATAATACGATTTTTAAACCGTCGTTGTACTTTTATGCAACAAAACAGTAACACATTTTCTAGCAAAAAAGTCTAAAATAAAGACAGACGTGACGTAGTAACAAGGTTTTATTTGTTTGAATGTCCTTGTGGAGGTAGGAGTTGGGAAGGACGCTAATTGATGAAGTGCCGGCCGTGTCGTCACGCTTTCCTCATCGCGACAATGCGTTCCGAAGTGTCGGTCATGCGCCGCGGCTCGTCGTGTCTACCATATCCGTAACTAACCATCGAACCATCGTTACAGGAAAAGTGTCTTCGGGTACTAGTTGTTAGACATGGTACACAGTATGTAGGATGTATCGCGGACGTAGTGACTTTCTAGATCTAGAAGGTCGATCAATCTATTTAACCAATTCATTTTATTTTTCTCGTTCCATTTTATGACTGAGTTCAGAGTTAGATACGCATTTTTAATTTGGAGCTGTGTTTAATTAGCGACAACGCGTTGGTGACTGGGTTAACGCGTTGTCGTCTTCAGTATAACTGATGATTTTAAGGTGGTTAGTCAAAGCGTTAGTTGGCTATTTAGGTACTTACATCAAAGAAAATATAAAGTTGAATCCCAATATGAAATTCCCAATAAAGTCATATCTAGCCTAAAAAGTAGGTATTCGCGCTAAACAGAAATGTTATCTTGAATTTTAGTAATATTTGTTCTTATTTGTTGTTTTATGTGCAATAAAATGCCAAAAGATTATTGCGCAAATAAAACACTGCCTGAGAGCGTTTGTATAATTCTATTCGTGTATGCTTTAAATGATATAAAACCATATCTAGTTGTAGGTTCAATTAACAATGGTCACCAAAAGGAGAATTAAAGATAATAAGTTATCTACACTTCTATGGAAAACATTAGGTAATTGTACATTTTTTATAAATTTAATCAAAATTTGGCTCTACAGATGTACGGATTATGTGTTGAAAATGATATGTGGTAAGTATACCTATTCGCGTTTTGTAATTTTGAAACTTAAGAACTTTAGAATTGTCTTTGCCTTTCAATACCTACGTAACTCAAAGCGCTAAAAAATATCTGCAAAATTCAATTAACTTACTGAAAATACTTAGTAGTTAATTCAATCTTCAAACAGATTCGATTTATCTCGATATCCCTCCACAAACTATCAACTCAACTAATCTTAGTTAACAGACGCACTTTCAGTTAGTTCAATCTTCAAACAAATTCGATTCACCGATATCCCTGGACAAACTCTATCAACTCAACTAATAGTTAACAGACGCGCTTTCAGAAATTTCACGATCGTTTAACTTGGAATACGAGCAGTTTCACGGGTAATTCATAGCAGCAGTCGGAACGATTTGAGAGGATCCTGTTTAAACGCCTGATCGGCCCCGTGGGCAAACGCAGCCCGGGCCATTAATCTACACCCTCACCCCCTGCCACCCTCTGTCGACCCAGCGGGAAGATAGAAATGAACAATTTGCGACAGCGTGATGGACGATGAAATGTGGTTGCGGAGTGATAAAGTACACCGAACTAAGTTTCGGAGGCTAACTTTTTACGCGATGTTTTATTTGTGAGGAGTAGTAAGTAGTAAAAGGTAATATTGAAATTTGTAATACAATACTGGCAGTAAAAGTTAATATTGCAGATTTGATACACGTATAAATTAGGGACACCAGCTAAGGACTTGTACTTAGATATTAATACCCAGGTTCCACTGGATTTTTTGAATACTTATATTAAAACAAAATGGGTGAATTTTTGAATGCTTATATTAAAACAATATTAAACTTTTCGTAATTTTATTTAAATGGACGATTATTTTATCAACACGTTTTTCAAAGCTTTTATGGTATTTACATCTCACGAACGCGTTCGTGAGATGTAAATACCATAAAAGCTTTGAAATTTGTTTTATTTTATACAATAATGCCAAATCTATGCCGATATATGTATAAGAGAGCATTAATTTAAAATAAATAATCATAGCATAAAATTTTATGATGTTACAAGATAACTAGGTATCACGGTTTTATTACGAGGTGCAAGACAAAGTTGAAAAGATCATTAGTTCTAAGGACCGTTCGACCGTAAAGGCCGTAAAAATTGGTCGCTAGTCAACCTTGAAGTATAGAAAAGATTTATGGCCTCTAAGTATAGTAATGGATGTGGTTTTGTCAGGTACAAAAACAACAATAAGTTTTACCACCTTTATCTATCCCGAAATCATATAAAGGAAAATTAAAAGTAGATTATAATCTTTAAACTAAATAATACGCTATTGCACATAATAGTATGGTTCCATTTAATAAGAGCTATTTCAATCATTAATAACGTATAATGTCTAAAATACCTATAAGAGGATTTAGCCATGATTACTGCGATATGTAGTTTGTTACTACTGCGTGCATGATATTATCTGTCTTTATTATTTTGTTGTCTAACAACTCCTTTGACATTTAATAAAATACAAGTGCTGCAAGAAGTTCCATAAAAACAGAGCATCACGAGGGTCCCCATTCCGTTACTGTCTGTCCGTTCCTCTGAAGTATCATTACAACTGCGGCTGGCGTTTTGCCAGTTGATATTGTCATCCTTTTACTATATCACTTACCTACCTTTGTCATTCAACTTTTCTTGAAGCTAAACAACAGAAAAAGAAACAGACTCGTCTATGTCGTATAACAATATTCATTAACTTTCTTAATATGAAATCAAATCAAAGATTTGTTGTCTTAGAAGGGATTCAAAAACCTTTTAACGTATCTAACCTAGCTTAAAAATATAACCTTCATACCTTCATATAAAATTTATTTCAGAACAAAGAAATAAATAAAAGAATATTTCAATCCAAAAAGCATATTCGAAAGCAGTTGCAAGTAGCCACATTGCAAGCAGTGATTTTTCTCACGTCTTTTATTTGTAATCTCCTCTTTTGACTAAACTACATATCAATCTTATTCCTCATTGCTAGAGTTAAATTCCATTCTTGGAATCTGTGTCCACCCAATTCTTGTCATCATTTTAATTATTGTTATTATTAGTAGGTACCCATCCATTTCACTCACTTTTAACTTCGGTCGTTAAGATCTTTAGTGTCCTTATTTTCTGGCACAACTCCAAAATCTGTCCTAGTAGCATCTAGTTAGCGGCTTTCCTCATTAGCACTCCATGAATCATTTCGTAGTTATGTGCAGGCAGATACTTCAAAATAACTTCACGGTGTGTTTTTTAAGAGTGGCGGTGGTGGATTGTACAGATAGTTACAATTACACTAAGTTTATAAGACTTTAGTCTGACATGTGAAGCAACATATTTTCTGCACTATTAGCATAACCTTAAATTATCTAAATGAATATTTACATTTTTCTATAACATAATTGATTCTGATTAGGTTGATACCTACTATAAATGATGGTTCGACCATTAGGATTCTTACAACTAGCTAAGAACTTTAGGTATAACGATTAAAAGTTAAATTTGAAGTCATTTTTAAAGCTCCATCAACAGCGTAATCATACTTCTAGTTTCTAGATTCAGAAATGTTCTTAGTGCATAAAATTGCGTCTTTCAAAGCTGGGGCTTTCCTCAACACTCCACATAAAAGCCGTGCTCTCGTATAATTTGAATCGGGTTTTGTTCCGAGTGCCTCCGTATCCTGCTATTTTCCGCTGTCGGAATAAAAACTTCGTCGTTGAGATCCTTTTTTCATTAATTACTGCGGTAAATTCGGCGTCGCAAAAATATATCCCGTAAATTGGACTGAGAAGAGGCTCCAATAGCGCCGCCGAATGATCAATCAAATCAACCTTTTGTGTGGAGTATTGATTGATTCTCGTTTTCTGGTATTGCTTGGTATAGGTCTGGTATCAAGTTGATCAATAGGTTAACTAAGTATATAATTTTTATAATCCTTATAAAGTGACTAAGATACTATCTATTATTTTTCAAGTCTATACTGAAAACAAATTGCTATTGTTTAAAACGAACGAATTAATCAATGAATGGTTTATAAAAAAGATAGGTGACATCATTGCAGTTCAGTGCGTTTTTTAACCTAACAAAGATAAACTGGAAAACAGTGCCAAGAATTGTACTTATGACAGAAAATTGTGACGCTATAGGTATAGACGTTATAGCTCTACAATATAACGTATTATGTAAGGAAAATTATGTGAGAGTCTGAAATCTGTACTAGGATAAACCTGTATTACAGATCTCCAGGCCCTCACCCCGGAAACAGGAACCAAAAACATCTAGGTTAAGTTAGGTTAAGATTAATATTAGCAAAGATAATAACAATCTTCTAATAGGTACATGGTATGTAAATGATAAAAAAATCAAACCTAGAAATTTTAAAGTAAGTACCTACGTAGGTAAGGTAAAACTTATGAAATTAAGGTTTCAGTTTAGATTAGTTAGATTCAGTTGACACCAGGATGCGCTGTTACCTAGTTCGCATTTAATAATTTATGAGAATGAGTGCCATCTATATGCACAACATTGCACTATCTGAAATGAACGTGGCGAATTGACTCTACACCGAGGGAAGCTCGGTCATCCAATCTACCTTGCTAAATATTAAAGCGCCCATTGAAATAACCCCGTCATACAAAAATTGATTGGAACCAGCTCAACTCATTATTTGACCTCTGGCACTGGCTGCAGCCATTGATTTATTCCCATTACAATGCAGATCAACTGCGACATTATTTGAATATGCGGGCCCCTAGCGCGGCGCAGGACTCGTGGCTTACACGTTATTATGATTTGTTGCGTCACGTTCACCAAATGGATTTAAATTAGATTTGAAAATATTCAAGTACAATATTTTAGAACACTTTTATGGTTTAAATTGAGAATTTCGAAGTCATTTTTTAATAGAATATATTTTATTTGTTCGTTGTAGTAATTTTCGATATCTTTCGTATCGTTATTGAAAGATTAGTAGGTAAGTACCTAGTTGATTTTTATCTTGAGTCTGAGCCCTGCTGTTATTATGTGATGATAATTGGAAAAGCTGTTCCTGTTCATCGAAAAATCCTTTGCTAAGTGTCAAGCAAAAAAATAACACTGACGCAAGTTTCTAGAAAATCACTTCGACTTCCGAAAATCGAGTTTTCATCAGAATAGATCTCCATGTGAAGTCCTAGGAAGCTATTTTGACTATTCCTGCGATGGTGTCTATATGTGTGTGTATGTATGTAAACCTGTCATAACTATTGAACGGCTTGACCGAACCAAACGCGGTTTACATTAGGTATTATTACATAATATTATTACGAAGGGTTCCACTGAACTTAGATTTTTGAAAATTGAAACCCACTCGCCCTGGGAGATTTTGAGAAATACTAAAAAAACCGAAGCAAAATTTGTTAAAACAATGTTTTTTTCAAATAACTTTCTTCTACTAGGTAGGTGCCTACTGTACCGAATTGGTAAGTAGTTCCATAACATCTAATCAGCTGTTCTTCTATTAAAAAACAACTTTGAATGCCGCAAAGCGCTTCAAAATTGGTTGATCCGTTCGGACGTTCCTTTCGCTGACGAAATTCCTTTTTAATGTTTTTTCACCATTACTTCGACATTTCGTGACATATCGATTTAGCGGAAAGTTTCAGTTATGGCCTGCAGGGTTAACCGATGATTAAGTAAAATACCCAAAGATTTCAAATTAAAAATGTTCATAGAATTCTTCCCAATAGGTACCGAGCAGCGGCAGTCAAAAACTGATTTAAAGCACTGCTGGTCATAGATGTGGAAAACCCAATACCTACCTCGTTAGACGCTATTCGGTTCGGAAGGAAATCTTTCATAAACACTAATCTCAAACACCACGACATAAAACTAAAACAGATTCAACGCTCTGCGCGCGTAAAAATAGTTGGGACGAATTTGATTTCTAAAGAAAATAACGATGTTTTTTCTTTGATATATGAGCTAAAGTGATTTGAGACGGTGTGTGGGCAGTGGGCACTGCCGCATATTATCATCCTTTATACCCTAAATAGTTAGACTACAAACATGTTTGAAGCCAAGAAGCGAAGCCTGATTATTGTTGGGCCAAAAAATAGTATGCTTAACTAGGTAGGTTAAACCGCTAACCTATGATTAATTCCGCAGCATTCCCTTGCCAAACACGAGATCACGAAGTTGAAGCCATCATACGCACTTTATGGCCGTTTGCTACACTCCTCCATAACATTAGAAAAATATAGGTACATTAACATCGGAAGGCGGCCTTAAGAAGGACTAGTCCTAAGTCCACCATGTTACGTGTTTAAACGTAACATGATGGACTTAGGACTTCACCTTACGTGTTTAAACGTAACATGGTGGACTTAGGACTTAGTAGGTAACTAATCATAATTGATAGGTAGGTGATCGAAAAAAAGCTTGTCTAAGTGGCTTTTTGAAAAACAAAATGTAGTAGGTAGCTACCCACTGAAGACAGGGTCTCTTTAACCAATCAAAGAGGTCGCGGTTGGACGCAGAATCGACTTTATTCTTGTTAAATTTATTTTTCTAGACGACCTTAGGGGTAGAGGGCTACCTGTCGGGCGTAAAAGTTGTTTTAATGGTTGGGTAGATTTTCACACCTGCCCCTGAAAAAACCTCTTTTGACGGACACATTTCCTTCATGGTATCACTGCTAAACATGGCATCACGATCCATTCACGAGCAACTGAGTTGAAGAATTGGATGTTTGCAATAGGCAAGCGCTTACTGTATAGGTCTCTTAATCAGCTCAAAATCATCCAAAATTGCATTCCAAATAAGTATCTACCTAACGCTTATTTTCACTGAACAACAGCAATGAAGTCGGGGAGTTAAAATGAGTCAACTCGGTTGATTCGATGGAGCCGATTCATGCTGGGAGTAAGTCCATTCGTAAATCAATTCGATTAGTTCTGGGTAAGGGAACCCAGAAAAGTTTAGTTCTCTTCGAAAGACGATACCTAAAAAGGGAACAAAGATCGAAAATTCCACTTTAGAAGATCTACTTCCTATTGTTGTTGTGTCCAGAAATATTGCCCCTCGAAACTGTTTGAGGCGTTGCCTGGAGCAAACTGCTCCACGCTGCTCCAGTGCCTCGGGCTGTCTATAAATCACAGCTGTCAAGTTGCGAACCGACTAGACCACCATGTCCATTGGCCCATCGTGTTCGCATCGCAGGTGCTCATGCCCGTGGATTAGCGTAATTACCACGCGCATTAATTACTCAGCGACCGATCGGCTCTAATTGGCGTCTATGCTCCCGAGACGTGGTCCGCCCATGGCGCGATTATAACCATCGACGCTGCCACTTTAAACAATCGCCCTGCGCAGAGCAATCTAAGCTTTCTCTCCTTGCAACAAGAGCGAAGCGAAGAGAAAAGTAGAGAGTGGTAGGTCCGCGACTGGCTGGCGGGGGTGGAGGGAGACGCGGCGGGGGCGGGGCCCCCTCTCCCTTCGCCCCGCCTGTCGTCCAATCGTCGCTCGTCAGCCGCACGACCTCACCTTGCCCACACGTCCCAACGGGTCCTTTTATTATTTTTTATTTTAATATGCAACGTTTTTGTTCGGTTCCGACTTGAGGTTATTGTTGACAGTTGCTTTATTTTGCTCGTTTTTGCTGTACAATACTTAGTTGATTTTTTGTTCGGGTTTATTAGTAACTGATCATGTTGTTTCCATACGTTTTATGAATTAGTGTTACAATAAAAATGTAGTTTTAATAAAATTTATTAATATTGAGGTTAGAGTTAGTAAAGGTAAACCTTATTTTGGCACTATTTCGGTAATTCTTTGTAATGATGCACTTGCAGAGATTGAAGTCGTAAATGTTCTCAAGTATACGGACGTCACTGCAAAGTCACAGCGTTCGAAACGAATATCCGACTCACCCTTCGTCAGTAAAACCAATAAGACTCGAGGGTTTGAGATATGCGCGTCGGATAAGGAACGCCCTAACTGTATATCGCTGTAACTTAAATTCGACTTTGAGGGGAATACTTAAAGAATGTATTGGTGTGCGGGGTGTGGTAGAAATGAAAGGTTGGCGGTGAAACGCGCGTTTATATTAAGAGCGATCGAACGCCGTGAATTGTCGTGGCTTGGCTCGTGCAGTTAATTGAATTCACGAAGGGCGGCAGAGTAGTTGTTATCACTTTATAGTTAAGGTTCAAGATAGATCGAGTGACGCGCCATCGGCCTAGTTGCGTTGCGTGTATTGCTACGTGCTCATCACGGGTGTCAATTAGGTACGTTACCTGTGCTTTCCAGTGATTTCGTAAGTATTTTTTCGCAATCAAGCACACTGAATTACCTATGTGGTGAATTGATAAAAGTAAAATGCTTCTTAGGAAATAATAGGTGGGTACCTAACACTAACGTTGCTTAGGTAGGTAGGTAATCCGACAACATAAGTCAACATAGACCATAGTTAACTTATCTAACAACAAACAACAACATACGCACTGCATACGCTGCATTTTGGTAGTTGTCCCCTAAACGAAGTAATTTTGGAATCTTTTCATAACTGTAAACTTTAAATCGGGTATAGGTGGTCAAATTAGTAGTCAAACAGTCGAACCTGAAGACTTCAATGAAAACTAACATGTATAAGTACCTACCTTAAGTTAGTTGTCCTGCTTACCTATAAGTTATAACGCATGTTACATCGTTACATTCTTATATACCTACCCATAATGCCAAGGTCTAATTAGTCCCTACCTACCTTTAGTACAGCACATGCAAGCTAATAAAACTTTGTTAGTAAATGTAAGGACATCCAAAAAGCATGTTTATTGCATGTCGTTCACAATGCATGTGTGTAACGGCGCTGTGTAGTATAGGGGGTACGGGTTCGATCCCGGGGGAGATACCGCGACAGCTGGCCGGAGCAGGTGCGTCCGAAATGGTTCGCGGCTTGCCTTTCCGACCTTTTTAACTCCTTTTCAATTTTATTATGCACTTACCTGTTCGGGTTTTCTCGTTAGTTCAAAATTAGTTAGGTAGGTACTATAACCACCTATACAATCCTAAAAATGTTTGGTTTCCATGCTATAGCCGTCGCAAGCTAATTTTTCTGTTACGAAGTTACTTTATTATACAGCGACGGTGACCGTTTGAACGGTCGCACGTTCGCGTGGCAGCTAATGTGGGCATCGCGAATTAATCTGCGAGACTGACCCTCCCTCGGAGCGAGCAGCGAGCAGCCGAGCACGCCACCGGTCAGTCACGTCACGCCGCGCGCGGCAGCCGGCAGCGCGCCCGCCGCCGACTTTATCGTTTTTATGGCAAAAATACTTATACAAAGTGTAAAGTGGTCGTTACATTACATAGCTCGTGTCAGCGTAGACATCCGACCACGACGATTGAAATCGTACCGTACTTACTTAATCTTACAAAAATTGCAATCCAGGTTCGAACCGACGATCTAACCGTTCCGTTTCTCCATTCCAGAACAAGGTGGAGTACTACGTGAAATGGAAAGGGTGGAAGCCGAAGCACAATACGTGGGAGCCCGAGGAGAACATCCTCGACCCGCGGCTAATCCAGAGCTTCGAGCGCGGCGAGGAGCTGCGGCGACAGGGCCGCAAGCGGGAGCGCGAGCAGTCTCCGCCCGAGCGCGCGCGCAGCCCCTCGCCGCACCCCGCGCTGCCCACGCCCGGCAAGCGCAAGGCGGAGGTGCTCTCCCGGGAGTCGGGCAAGATCGGCGTCACGATCACCATGAGTCCGCCGGCGAAGCGGCACGACACCACCAAGGCGAACGGCGGGCGCACGCACGCGCCGCCGCCGCCGCCGGCCGCGCCGCCCGGCGGAGCGCCCGCACCCGCCTCGCCCGCCGCCGAGGCCGCCGCGCCCAAGAGCGGCCCCCGGCGGCCGCCGCACTCCCCGGAGGAGGCGGACGCGCACCCGCCGGCCGAGCGCGAGCGCCGCACGGACCCGCGCCCGACCGCCGCCGCCACCGCCGCGCCCGCGGAGCCCAGCGGCGCGCGCCCGCCGCCGCCCGCGCCGCACACCGACGACGACGACTCCTGGGGGGAAGCGCCCGCGGCCCTGCCCGCCGCGCCGCCGCCGGCGCCGCAACCCCGCCGTGGCGCCGCTTACTGGATGGCGAGGTCGCCTGTCGCCGACCAGATCTTCATCACGGACGTCACCGTCAACCTCCAGACGGTCACGATCCGCGAGTGCCGCACCGAGAAGGGCTTCTTCAGATCCCGAGACCCCCGGCCGCTGGACGTTACGTAAGATGGCCCCCCGCCGCCCCGCGCGGCCCGGTGCCCCCCGGACTCTGTAAATGTCTTGTAGCTAGTATTTATTCGAGCGCTGCGTCGCGTCGCCGACGGACGCGATGGGCCTATACGTTTCGTACGGTTGTATTGTACCTGCTTGTTGCGGACCGAGTGAACCAGCCGAGGTGCGCATGAGGTCGCCAGGACCTAACCAGATTATTGTCAATTGTTAAAAGTAGATTGTCTATTGTTTGTTAAATTATTGATAACGCCGATGGGTATTGTACCTCCAGTGACCACCAATCCTAATTGATAACGATATGCGTTTAAGTACGTAGGTAGTTTTAGACGAAGACTCGTTTTTAATAATTCTAGTGACCTTAGAGAATTCCCAGCTTTTCTGATCATTTTCCAGAAAGATAAGTGGCAAAAATGAAATAACTTGAATATTTGTATGCTAAATTAATGTTATAATTAATTGTATTGTATTTTTCTCGTATTATATTAGGTACCATTAAATTGGAATCTCTTGGCAATGTCTGTGTTATCGAGAGTCTTTGTAGGAATTAATTAATTTAAGACCGACGCCACAGTTTATACCTTAGGTACCTAATACCTTTGTGGTTTTAATGTAGAAATAATTTACATTTTGTTTTATCTTTTGTTGTTGTTATTTATGTGAACTTACTTTTAATGTTCCATTGATTATCCTTCATGATTATATTAAGTATTCTTTAAAGTCTTAAGTTATTTATGAACTGATGATGAATGATTTATTATTTTTTTCTCTTATGTGATGGACAAAGTCTGCCCGATTTGAAATAGAAATAAATTAATTTATGTATAATGTATTATGTTGATTTTACCATTGTATTTATGTAGTCACAATTTACTATTTACTCAATGTAATAGAAAAATTACTAAAGCATAATTATGTATACCTGTGGTTTACGCAATAAGCTATTTGTTCCTTTGTAAAAGATAATTTAATGTGCTTGTCTCTATATATTATTAAAACTATAGACATATTGTTATGAGTATGAGACCATAACCTTTAAAAATCATTTTAAACTCTCACTACAAGTACCTACCGATAGGGGTTGGCACAAATTTATCAAATCGAAAATGATTCGGCATCGCATCAGGCCATAAAAAGTATTCTTTGTATGGGACTCGTAACGTATCTACACTTGTCATATTTATCATGGGCCAGTCACTTGACACATTTGGTATATAAAATATGTCAAAACTATTCCGACACGATTGAAAATGGAATTGAAACATTAAATTTATAAATTAACAGTCTTGGGCCCCAGTATCGTAACAGTACCTATGCCGAATAGTTTCAGAATTGAAAAGTGTGCGCCAACCGCAATTGGACTGAATCCACGATGCAGTATCATAGTAAAAAGTTTAACATACCTAGTAGGTATTTATTGTAATATGCTTATTTGTACCTATGTATTACAATAATTCCGAATGATCATTTCAACTATATGCAGGAGAGTTTTTATATTAGCTACATTTTACTTCTGTAGCTAGTCAAAGTTATCATCAGTGGAATTAAATGCAATACCCATAAAAAATAACAAATATCCAATGATTTTAAGGTACCCATTACATTATAATCTATGGATATTCTAGTGATGATTCCGATTCAACCATTTCTAATCATTGTGTCTACAATTGAAAATTTTAAATTTTGTATAACTCCGTATCAACTAGAAAATTATCAGCTAAGTACCTTTAATTTATTTCCCCATCCTGTTACATACATTGGTAGTATCTAATTTGTATAGGGTATGGAAACATTGAAGGGATTTTTATTATATTATTTATCTGTGCCGAAATTCATCGAGATGGTTGGTGATGGTGATAAATGCCTCGGTAATTCTGTAATGTCACCAGGCATAGTGAATCCATGGTAACTAGAATGTGATTAAACTAGGTACGCCTAACAATTAATAGCCCCAACACAACATGATTTGTTGTAATGAGGAAAGGAGCAGATTATTAAATGTGATCAAGACAGATAATCAGATAAGTTATAAAAGTATCGGATGTAGTATTTTTTGACGTAGGCAATACAGTTTTAAATTTTAAAGGTTTATTTTATATGATAGTGAATTGAACATAGAAGGTAAATAGTAGAATTTTCCTAATTTAATGAATCACCATAGAGTAGGTGTGAGTTAGATCAGATAGATTACAGAATTACCGAGTAGATTCACTAGGTTTTATTGGAACAGCTGTTGATTTATGAAATGAACTGTTTGTTTCTTTTATTGCGAATAAGTTTTATATTTAGGAGGAGGATTTCGAACGCTCTTGTGTTGTGTTCCTTACCTCTTATTGTTACATTTTTGGTTCCTCTTATCAATAGAGAAAGTGTAGTGGTATTTTTTGATTTAATGCATTTTAAGGGAGAGGTTTTGTAAATATTGTACATAATTAATTTTAAGTATAGAGAGCACCTGTTTTATAATGTGATAGTCCTTCACATTGTAGTTTGTAAATAAATGAGAATGAATTAGATTGATGATGTTTTCTTTACTTATATAATTTATCTATTACCTTTATCGTTACCTGGACTTATGAGCAAAGGAAAATGTATGGCACAACATTATCACAACCCATAACAGGGTGGCATTACTAGCTCGGGTTTACCTAATCCCTCAATGTGAGCAGTAGGTAAACTTTACCTCCTTCTATAATACGAACTAATGGCAACCGGTTTACCTACAGGTTTCTCGTGGGAATCGTGACGTTTCCTTGACAACTGACAAATAGTGACGGCTGCAGAATCAAGGGAGAGGTTTTAAAATTCACTTAGTCCAAAATTTCCCAGTAATAACCCACGAGTCAATAAGCAATATCGCTTCTGTCAATCATAAGTACTTAGTCAGGTGCGATAGAATTAAATATACTCCTACCACATTTACCCATCTGCTAATCTATGGTAGATTCTTCTCCTTTCTAAACTCCCCGTGTAAGGGTTTTTGTTTTTAGGTGTTTCGATTGGAGAGCCCGGTCAGTGATTCGTGTACCCCAGCTTATTTTTCACAAATCGGAAAGAAACGCATCGGTTACGTCTTTCCCGTTACTGTGTGATGTCCGTGGGCAATAGTGACCAATTACTATCAGGCTCGTGTGCTAAACTAGATTAATAACTTAAAATACCTAAATACTCAAAGTACCTACTTGCACAAGCTTTTTCAGTGTAATTAGGCATTAGTTAGGCATTATTTATTTACCCTATAGGTAACTAGATGGCGCTGACCCATTTAATAGTGGAATCCTGTAGAAGCAATGAATTACCAAAAATACTACATTATGTAATAAATAAAATAGTATACTTGAAATAATAGTATGTATTAGAACCGTGCTGTAATAGAATTGCTTTTAATCTTGCACTTTTATTAATTGGTATAGCAACACTGATTGATTTTTTAATTCAGATCAGTTTAGCGAACAGTTTAACGATCGGTTGGTTGACAATACCTACGCACAGATCTGTTGTTTACGTTTAATTTCATCGATTCTGCCTAACAAATCGCACGATTTGGACAATGGAGTGGACGAAAGAGAAGACTTTGAAGTTGATTGAGCTATTACAACTGAATGCGAATTTGTGGAACTCATCTATGTCAGATACGCGCAGGGATAAACAAAAACGTAGAGAGGAACTGCGTGCTATATCTGAGATATTGGATATTTCTGTATCGGACACTACGAAGAAAATACAACATTTAAGAACACAGTATAACAGGGAAGCGACTAAACAAGCTAAGGCCTATGCAGAAGTCCCTACCTTTAAATACGTTAGTAATTGGTACGCGTACGAATACTTACATTTCATGAAGGATTCTAATAAACCTTACAAGCTTTTCCACTCGGTGAGTAAATTTATGTGCATAAAAATATTAATTTGTTTATTCTAATCCTTAGTAGGTATAACTTTAAAGTATACTGACAACATCTAGTTATTAATTAATAATTTCGTCCTTTGTGCTAGACATGAAAACAAAAGAATAAAGATAAAAATACAGATAAAAACGGCGTTGTTGTCATGATTTATCTTGTAATAATTAAAAAAGAATGTATTAATGTTCCTCATAGAGTTTAAGTTTAAAACATTTATCACTTTTAGTAAATTAAAATGTACACAAGATAATCAATATCCTTTGAATTTTGGAATGTTGGAAATGAAATAATTTGGATCAACGTTCATGGCTCAAATTGACTATTTACCTAAAAAATTTTAATTGTAAATTAACCAAAACTGCTTTATAACAATTTCAGGAGGAGAATGCTGAAGTCAACACACCCATAAAGTGTACTAGAGATGAGTATTCAGTGTTCGGAGAGTATATTGCCAACGAGTTGAGGTCTTTAAAAGGAGAGAAAAACCTGCTAGTTGCAAAGAAAAAGATTCAAGATGTGATTTTTGAGGTGAAAATGGGGATGATAGCTGAGCCCCGAGACCAGGGCCCCACCTGCACAGTTTACACACACACATCACAGTCCCAAAATGCCACTACTATTCACAGTGGAAAACTGTTGGCCAGTCCAGTAATGAGTACAATAGCTAACATCGATCAACTGAACAGTAGCCACACGCCTCCTACGTCTGGCATAAGCGAAATCATCATCAATGGTGCATGCCATTACACTAATTTTAAAGTTGACACACAATAGCAGTGTCTTCCACTTCCTACCGTGGAAGTGGACAAATCTGATGGTTATGCTATTAACAATTAAAGTAATACCCATCCAATGACAATTATTTCATTGTTGTCTCTAGTATGTAATTACTATGATACTCTGATTCGGATTATGTTTATTTTTTAAGAACTTATTGTAAGGACATAATTGTTAATTTATTGTAGGTTTTGTGAACCTTAAGTTTAAGGGATAACAGTAATGTACGTTGATATAAAACTGAGTCAAATATTGCTCATATTTGTGCCATTCATTTTATTCATTTTTAATGTAACATGAATTTTATACATTTATTACAAGTTAGTGAAAATATAAAATTCTTTGTAGTTTGGAGAAACAGGAAATGAGGAAATCAATGACTGGCCCTTTGCCCAGTTGGATCTTTAGGAGTGAGGTTGCAGAGCAAGGGATCTTGGATTAGATTAGACCTTGGATGAAGTACCTTAAATCCGATTTGTTCCCCCTGGATCAGGAGCTTAGTCAGACATTGCAAATGTATTATGTTATTATGTAATGCCATTGATTTTAGTAATAATAAGTCAATGTGTAATGCACCTGCTTTGTATGCTCATAGACATGTCAGTGTGGTATATTTGCATTACAAAGATATACTAGTCATATAAAATATACTGTATAATAGTAGTAGTGTATAAGGGCCATATTTTTACACCATCCAAAATCTAACTTGTTTAGATCTTGAATAGTATTATTAAATACATATATATTATGTATGTAAGTTTACCATTTTTTTCTTTACACATGAAGTAAATTACTTATTCAATTTCATCAATTGTTTTTTATTCAACTTTATCTGAATATGTTTTGCTTAAATTATTTATATGTCAAGTTCCTACTGCACTTAAAGTTGAAAGTCAACAATCAAAATATGAAAAAATCGAACAGTAATACAAACCTGTATGGTGCAATGGTTATCATGTCGGACAACAGTCATTGCAAAATCTTAGCAATTAAGTAATGATTGTTATGTGGTAGGCATGAATCTCAGCTAGGGCCGAATTTTGAAGTTTAGAGGCCCTGGGGCAACGAAGGAGTAGGGGCCATAAAAATAAAAAATAAAAAAATATGGTTTTTTCTGTCAAGGCTCAAAAATTTACTGTCAGCAAATTAAAATATTACAAATTACACATTAATAAAAAGTATTGCCACTGAAATGCACGATCAAATCAAAAATTGATAGTAAATTTAAACTTTCAAACGGCTTTCTGATATTATATTGTGCAAGTATTCTTAGTAAAATGCAAAAAAAAGTTTGCGAGAAAAAACATAAAAGTTGCCGACCCGTCAAAATTTGGACTTTTTTGTCTTTATGGTGGGGGGCACAGGTTAGTGAATCTATGGTGGGGGCTTCTCTCCTCTCTCCTCATACATAATTATACTTAATTCAGAAAAAATCTATTTATATGAGAGGTTTATATGAGAGTAAAAACAAGACATTATATGTACCTACGATTATTGTTAATGAGTGTTAAATTATAAATACATATTAGTAGGTAAGTCATTGTAAAATGTATAAACGATGTCTTATCGTTTGTACGCTTTGTTATTCTAGGGCCTATATCGCTCATACATCAATTTCAGTACATATAAGTACAGTGTACAGTAGTGTTCGAGTCGTCTTTGAGCACAGTGATTGAGTAGGTACATACTGACGGTTGACTGACGCTCGCATAAAACATTAACTATTGTGTGTTTATATAATTTTAAACAGCAAAATACATAAACATGTGAGTATTGCGACTATTGTATAGTTTAATAAAACGTCTATACACTTTAAAGTTTAAGTTGATGTATGTTTTCTTTAATTAAATAATATTATGTCAATTCAAATGTACCTAAATAAATGCCGAGGTTACAATTGTCGTTTATTTCAAATATTAAGTAGAGAGACTTCTATCAAATGCAGAGACGACATGGTAGGTTACACTCTTAATTTGCTACTGATTGATGTTTTGTCTACTGTATTTTTTGGTAGGTACGTGGAAGATAATTTATTAATTTTATCTCACAACAATGATTTTTATTTTTGAATATTTATTGCTTAGACTGCATTTGATCCTGCTAATTAATCTCCGATCGGTTTAATTAACCGACATGAATGCGAAAAACCGCAAAATGTTTATTCGGTTTATAGGTGTTAGGTATGCGTTATTTAATTATTTGTGTCGTTCATGCCACCCGCGACACAGTCAATCCTTGTGCGGGGTTATGATTTTATGAGTGTGTAACCGTTTAATTATTTATTTATTTTAATTAGTTCACAAATAAAAAAGATAAGAAAGTCGACTGTACCCGAACGTCCCGAACTGAGCTTTAGGATTCTACGCAGCACGCCGTTAATTTCCGCCGTTAGAAATATAGAAAATTATCTACCTGTAGGCACTGACGCACTTCCGTTTCAAAGGAAACTGTCGACATTTTTTATTTTACCTATAAGTTTTTTTTTGTAGTACGTCGATTATTTCATTTTAATAAGCGTTTAGATTTTATCTCTCTCCTACGAAAATAATAATTATAGCCACCTGCATTATTATCTAGGATTGGGTAGAATGCGCCCTGTTATACGCTTATCAAGTTCGTGACCTCTGAGTCCGAACTCCGGCCCAGATAGGTTTCTTTCAACTTGGGATAAAGCAACCGAATAGATCCACAGAATAGAGAAAGAAGTAGAACCATTTAAACATATCCGTAACTGAATGTAGATATTAAGTAATATAAAGTTCGTCCGCCCGTTCCATTCGTTTAGGCTATAAGTAGGAGGTACTTAAGCCTACTCATGAGTTTTGCGATGCTTTCAGTGAAAAATGTGATTCGTTGAATCTTCTAGGTCTAGGAGACCAATAAAGGTATAAGGGATTTTTATTTTTACCGACTAATACCAATAATGTTATTTAAAACGATATTTAGCTAAAACAGCGATGCGTATGAAGCTTTGAAGAAACCGTCGCGTCGAGATCGCACTATTATTTCCCCGAAGTCGGTAAATACCTGTAGGCTGGAAACCTACACGGTTGTTAGGTATTAGGTAGGTAGGTAGGTACTTAATTTACGGAATATATTCGTATTCATTTGAGACTCATATACAATAGAAGTGGAACGATATACAAGCATACAATATTATTTGATTCACAGTAATTACATAATCATTTTCATTACGTTTTCAAGGCCCAAAATCGTCAAATCGTTCACACCGCAACAGCTTTTTGACCTTAAACAAAACACACGCCCGGTCATTTGCGTATAGTACCTACTGCTGCCATATTTGTGCTGGTGCTGCCAAATGTCACATCAGCATTGGATTCAATAGGTAGAGACGTGCTAAGAGACTTATTGGTGACCCTAAACTGGTTGCTACCAATCATAGCAAAAATTGTGCAATTCAATTCCCCATCTCCTTTCCTCTATCGAACGTCCCAAGTCCCAACGCATCCTTTCGTCGTAAACTTAGATCAACAATATCTACCTTGTTGATCTAAGGTTGTAAACACCAATAGTCAAATGCATTAGAATCAGCTCTCTGTAAATGACTGAATATTCCGTCCGCGTACACTCAAAATAATATTATGTTGATCTTGTTGAATATCTTAAGTAAGTAGGTATTTGATGGAATGTATCCGGCGGCCTCCGCAGCGTAATCTTGGTATTGTCGTTAGGTATGTACTTACCTTCTCTCTACTACACATTAAGTATATTACTATGGAGCAGTGATTTATTGTGCGGTAAATAGGTAGTCTGGTACCAAATGACTTTCTGGAATGGAAGCCTATCAAAGTATTATATTTTAAATCTATTTTTTCTGAAATAATCGCTATCACGCCAAGGGGAAGGGGACTCCATCATGTGTTGAATGTTTAGCTATAGCATAGGTACGTCTGCATAATGTAAGTACAAACAACTTTCAATAGATACCTAGGCGAAGCTACTAGCATAGAGCAACTAATAAATCTATAATCGCCCGACTGGGTCAGGGTGAGATTGTAGACCAAAAGACTGTAAAGTAAATAAATTTAGGTTCATACTTACTTGTTTTATATAGGTAGGTACCTACTTACTTATAGTAGATAGGTAGGTTGGTTTATAGGAATGTCTAACGTCAGCCGTTAATCAGAGTGCTTACACACCATAATAATAGGCAATTAGATTCGGTATTATAAATGTAATGTACTTAGGCAAAGTTAATTGTTCACAATGATGCTATTTATAATTTTCAACCGTTTGTTACAAATAGGTGTGTGCATGCGTAATAAAAATGAGTCATAATTATTAACTCTATCACAGATTTAAGTAATGTTAGTTAGTTAATTATTATTAAAATACCTAATAACTAGCAATTTCAGGCTTTTATTAAGTCTTTCTTATAGACACCAACTAAGTAGGTTGCTATTACTCGTAATAAACACAATGAATGATTAAAAATAAAGTTATCGTAAAATTAATTCTTAAGTACTGTAACACTGTAACATTTTTTCATTACCCTATCTAAATTTGTTACATAATTTTTCATGTACAATCAAAACAAATAGTAATCCGATAAGTACATGGGTTTGGGATTCTGATATGATAATGTATCCCTACATTATTATTAATTTTTAAATCACTTTAATTAAACTATATCCATAAATCTATACAAATGAATAAAATTGGAGTGTCTGTTTGTAATAATAAAATAACCGCTTTTTAATAAATTTATATGAATAAGTATGTATACACCAAAATAACATTTTTACAATTTTTGTCTGTCTGTCTGTCTATTTGTTTTGGCTAATCTCTGGAACGGCTGGACGGATTTTTACGGGACTTTCACTGGTAGATAGCTGATGTAATAAGTAAAGCGTAACTTAGGCTACTTTTATTTTAGATTTTTTTGTTAAATTCCGCGCAGAGGAAGTCGCGGACACAGCTAGTTTAATACTAAACTTTAAATATAAAAGCAGAAGCTGACTGACTGACATATCAACGCAGGGCCTAAACTATAAGGGTTAGAAACTTGAAATTTTGCACGGGGGTTCCTTTTATAACGTAGGGGAGCACTAAGACAGGATTTTTGAAAATTCACCCCCTAAAGGGGTAAAACGAGGGTGCAAATTTAGTATGAAACTTTGCCATTTTTGAGGGTATTTGAATGAAATTCAGTATGAAGGTATTTCATTGAAAGTTATGAAACATGTTTAAAATATTTTTTCGAAAATCATCCCTTAAGGAGGTAAAAGGCAAACTTAGTACGAAAGTTCTCTGATTTTATCAACTGTTATATATTTAGAGATTTTTGGCGGGCGAAGCCGCGGGTGTAGGCTTGTTTATAATAAATTAATAATTTGCAGTAGGAAACACAAACAAAGTAGGTAAATAATAATTTTTAGGTATTATGTATCTGTCCTATAGACTGTTCTGTGTATATAGTCTGTGGCTCTCTGGGGATTGGGAGGAAAATACTTAATTCGAAAATAATTTTAATTAGACGCGTACCTACACTACCTACTACGTATGTCGAAACGTCTCTCGGAATCGGACTATCGAGGTATCGAGAATTCGAGATCGAGTAGTACACAGACTACACAGAGTACCTTTTTACATATTACTGAGATTAGTATCAGTATCACTAGCACAGAAAACAATCACATCGAGAATCGAGCGATCTTAGAGTATATATTACGGTAGTACGTAATATATACTCTAAGCGAGCGATAGATTAAAATATACTAGCGCTAGCGCGAGTGACTCGAGTGAGTGCCGTGGAGACTGTGGAGAGGGGAGGGTACGCACTACGCAGTCTACCTACGCACGTCGCACATGCGCACCGGCAACCGGCCAACCGGCAAGACCCGGCAAGTTGACAAATTCAAAATAATCATCAAGTCAAGTGGTTTCTCTTTGATATTCATAGGATAGGAATTGACGAATATTGTTAAATAATTATTTTTCCTGATAATTCATAGATTAGATAGGTAGGTAGTTACTCAAATAACAACAAAGTAAACCCGAAAAATCTTGTGATAGTAAATCAAATGTCAATTAATTATAACTTGTGAAATTCATTTTCAGACAATGAAGTTGCTATTATTTATAATTGTGGTTAGTACAGCCAGTGCAAGAATACGGAAAAATAGAACTTTTGATCCTGAAATCGTAAGAGAACTGATAGGCACTGAAGACAGCGACGATATCTTGGATCAAGCAATTCAGAACGAAGTTTTGCATCTTGATAATAATGGCATAAGGATTAAGAGGTATGCGCCAAATTGGGCAGATTTGGATACACGGCCGCTACCCGAGTGGTACGATCGAGTTAAAGTGGGCATTTTCCTCCACTGGGGAGTGTATTCTGTACCAGGATTTGGCTCTGAATGGTTCTGGAGTAATTGGAAGGGTAAGGAAATATTAAATGGTAATAAGCTATAACTATTTGTGTAATGTAGGGCTCCCCTCGCACCTAACCGGCTTATACTGAGACCCTTGCTTCTATTCGAGATTTATGAGAGAGTTAGCAACCTAAGTTTCAAAATCATAGTTTCCAACTACATCGTAGCATTTAAGTTATATTTATTAATAAGTGCTGTGTTTTAGGTGGGGCAGCCAAATATGAGATGTTTATGAACCAGACCTACCCTCCCGGGTTTACTTACCAAGAGTTTGCACCTATGTTCAAAGCGGAGTTCTTCGACCCCCAGGCTTGGGCAGAACTATTTGCTAAATCAGGTGCTAAGTAAGTTCAGCATAATTCTTTGAGTGGTCATAAAAATCTAACAAAAAAAGTCTAACAAAACATACATGTTTTGTTACACTTTTAGAAAATTGTATCCCAATTCTAAGTTCTAAGTTGTAAGTAAGTTATGCCCATTCTAAGTTGTGGAGCGCCAGGTCTCCAGCGTCAAACACCACAGTTTATTAGGCACTCAACCTATAAAAGCTGTGTATTAATAAAAATTATATTTATAGGTATGTCATCCTCACCAGTAAACACCATGATGGTTTCACAATGTTCCCATCAAGACGGTCCTTCGGTTGGAACTCAGTGGACATCGGACCAAAACGAGATATAGTTGGAGAGTTATCTCAGGCTGTCAGAGATAACAACATGAAATTTGGGGTTTATCATTCTCTGTACGAATGGTACAACCCTATATACTTGGAAGATAAAAAGGCTCTCTTTCTCTCACGTAACTACTCCCAATACAAGGTCTGGCCAGATATCAAACAGCTGGTCATTGACTATAGACCATCCGTGATATGGTCAGATGGAGATTGGGAAGCATTTGATGCATATTGGAACTCAACAGACCTTCTTGCTTGGCTGTATAATGATAGTCCCGTTAAGGATGAAATAGTTGTGAACGATAGGTGGGGTATAGGAATACCATGTCATCATGGTGATTTTTACAACTGTGCGGATAGATATAATCCTGGTAAGATTACTTGTCTTTAAATGTATGAGTATGAGGGATTTGATTGTTTCTTATAACCATTTTACGACTCCACAGCCTAGTTGGTAGTGACCCTGCCTGCGAAGCAATGGGTCCCGGGTTAGATTCCAGGCTGGGGCAGACATTAAAAAGAATTAAAAATCATAGATACAACATAATTATGACCTTAAAAAACTATTAATATTAAAACAGATAATATATTAAATTATTGTTTAAGTGAATGAAATTTTTCAATGTTCAACCTTTTTGAATAATTATCACATGTTAATTTAATTGCAACAGGAACCCTTCAAAATCATAAATGGGAGAATGCATTCACTGTTGACTCAAAGTCCTGGGGCTACCGGAGAAACATGCAAATAGATGAAATACTGAGCATCGACCAACTCATTAAAGAAGTTGTGTCTACGGTCAGTTGTGGAGGTAATTTGACTTATTGTTACGTTACATATTATATATTTACGTATATTAGGTACGAGCCGCCCTATGGCAAGTAGTCACCATCGCTCTGGACATCAGGTACACCACAGGCATTACCGATGCGTTGGCGACCGAAAAGGAATCGTGAGATCTACGTGCATGCAGTTAACCAACCAGTTACCATAACTAATATGATGAACTATATTTAGCATTTATGTAACAATTTTTTTATACATTTCATTGTCAATTTGACTATAAGTATGACTATGGTAAGCATTAATGACTTTAATTCAAATAAATATTAAATCTAAATTTTTAAATGAACATAATTACATTACCTTTCAGGCAATGTGTTGATCAACATTGGTCCAACAAAGGAAGGGACGATAGCACCAATATTTCAAGAAAGATTGCTGTCTTTAGGGATGTGGCTCGGAATCAATGGTGAAGCTATATACGAGACGTCACCCTGGTACCACCAGAATGATACTTTCAACAGCGATGTGTGGTACACTTGCACCAAGGAAACATACGATGGGATGCAACCTACGGCCATGCCAATAAGATCTGATGAGATTACAGCAGTATATGCCATATTATTGAGGTGGCCCATCGATGATGTGCTCAAGTTAGAAGACATCAGTAATTATCTACGCAGTGGCATTTACAAAGTTGAAATGCTTGGTAATAATGCGACGAATTTAAATGTAAGTACATTTTATTGTAATCAGAATTCCCTGTGTCGTTGGCGCCATGGACAACACACAGTACAAGAACAAACACAGAAATTGCTATTCATCATTCAAATATCCGTCGCTGGGAATTAAACACAGTTCCCTTTGAACGGCCGTTCGACAACAACTATTCCGTCTGTTGAAATGAAGTGAAAAAAATATTAGAATGTTTTCGACAAACGTTAACAACAACAGAGGACAATCTTGGGAAAATATATTAAACTTGAAACAAAACTGGATATAATTATAACGAGTCTAATTTAAATGTACCTTTGTTTGTTTGTTTCAGTGGAAGGTGAGCAAAGGTATAGCGTTCATTCACCTGCCGAACAGAAACTCAGTTACGTCCAGGCACGCTTGGGCTTTGAAATTTACTCATAAATAAATGAAAGTTATTATTTACTGTGTTGTATTTATTTATGACGTATATAAGTAAATGTTTAACACGTTCGCTGCGGAGCACATAAGTACGTGTCGTGTGTTTCGTGTTTGTTTCCATACTAAATTACGATCTCTAGAGGGCGTCATATTGTATTAAGTGCGATAACTGATGCCAGACATATAACGACAGGACGATTAAGAGGCTCCTAATCTCCTCTTTTGTAAATTATGATAAGTAGTTTAGAAGTTCTGCGGGAACAGATGAACCTATTTCCAGGCTAAAATAGTAGAAGTGTCGCCATGCCTATGCGAAAGAGAACTTTATTTTCGTGAGTAGGTATTTTAAATGCGTCGCGGGCCGCACATAAACAAGCCGCGGGCCCTTTTCAGCCCTGGTTTAGATTAAGTTAGTGTTGGATGTGATTTTCAAGGACCACGCGTGAAGCGACTTCACCGACGATCTATCTGGTAGCTGGATTACCACCAGCCCACTGGAAAACGACCACTGAAACAAAATGACAAGAATTTTAATACATTACGTATTTTCATTAAAACCCTATTTAATATTTAGGCGAGCGACCACCGCGTTGATTCTTGAGGAATTCGTTTACAATTTTTCTGAGACCCGACCGACAAATACTTAACGGTCGAGGGTTCCTTGGCTAAATTTTAGAAGGCAGCCAAAGAGAAAGTCGATAGTAATAAATTAGATAGGTTACAAATATGTTAACATAATATACTTAAGTACTTAAATAGGTACCTAAAGCATAGATAATAATTGTATTGATCTGTTTATATTGGTGCTTTCTAGTAGATACTTAGTAGTGTAGTAGTTGTAGTTAGTCAGTAGGTATACTTAGTGGTAGTTTCTAGTAGGTACCTGCCACTCACAAAGTTATTTGTATCGAGGCGCTTAATATGTGCTCGAGTTTTATCTCTTAACCCTAATTACAACCTCAAGCAATTAACCTCATTGACTTACATTTAAAGTGCCGTTGTTGCCCATCAATACTATCTTCTGATTGCCGCTCTGTAGATAAGACGTGATGTCTTTCACTCTCAGAACGTTGTTAGCTGGCCACTTGAGGAATATTGCGTAAACTGCTGTAACAACATCAGATATCCTCGGTATGGCTGTAGGATGGCCCCCGTCGTATTTAGACTTGGTGCACGTGTACCAAACGTCGTCGTTGGCAGTATCCTTTTGATAGTACCAGGGCGAAGTGGAGTATATCGCTTCTCCGTTTATTTCGAGCCAGTCGCCGAGGGATACTAGCCTTTCCTGGAATATGGGAGCTATGGTGCCTTCCTTGGTAGGGCCAATGTTGATGAGGACGTTCCCTGTAAAACGTGGAACACATAAATACGTTCACCAAAAAAAATGATAAAATCAAATTTTAATTTCCATAAGTATTCCTACAACATACTAGCAGCTATTTAGAGGTAGGTACCGACGTATAAACAAGCCTTAAAAGGGCAAACAATAGGACAACAGCTAATTTCATTTACACACAATAAATGAATTTTAACTAAGTATCTACTTACATAATATACTTATTCAAAAGCGATTCAAAACATCTACCTACTTACCTATTTCAGTATATAAGAAAATAATCATTTAGCGACGTGTTCGTAACGTCTGACTGGTAAGGAAAATAGGCTGTGTCAACTTTCCCTTTATAATAAAACTAGCGACCCGCCCTCGCTTCGCTTCGGGAAACTTATTATCAAGTGCTTAAATATAAAGTTTCATGGTTCTTTAAGAGATGGCGCTAGGCGTTCTTATTCTTTAAGTTAGGAAGGTTCACCCCTAGATGGCGCTGTGCTTAAAACCCGAAGAAATCCCATACAAACTTTCAACCTCTATTTCAACCTCTTCATCCCTTTTTGTCGCAATAAAAGGTAGCCTATGTCCTTTCTCAGGGTCTAAAGATTGTCTGTGTCAAATTTCATCAAAATCGGTTGAGAGGTTTAAGCGGGAAAGCGACACAGACAGACAGACAGACAGACAGAGTTACTTTCGCATTTATAATATTAGTAGGGAAGTAGGGATTAAACTAAATCCCTACCTCCACAGCTAACTGTAGTCACTACTTCTTTGATGAGTCTGTTGATGTTCATGATTTCGAATATAGCTATGTTCCTCCTGTAGCCCCAGGACTTAGTGTCGATGGGAAACGCGTTCTCCCATTTGTGATGTTGAAGTTCACCTGTGAAACAAATGGTTGTGAAGTTTCTTTGCTTGCATACTTCAAATTAAATTCTGTTCTTATTTTACGGATTTAAGTGGCAAAATTGAATAATCGCTATCTTAACGGTCCAAATGACCTGTCGTACCCTATTACGATAATACGATATCACACTTGACCCCCGTGTGACGTATTTTAAGGAAGCTCGTAATGAGTAATACGTAACTTATTTTACGTACGACTTTATCTGTCATTCTGTCAATAGCTGAAAGTAGAAAAATCTTCTCTCTGTATTCCGTGAGAAAAATAGTTAACATAAATAGAAACAATTACCTACCAGGATTATACGCGTCAGCGCAATTATAAAAGTCACCGTGATGACAATAGGACCCCCTGCCCCACCGATCATTAACTACAATTTCATCCTTCACTGGACTGTCGTTATACAGCCAAGCTAGCAAATCAGTAGAATTCCAGTACGTATCTAGCGCATCCCAGTCTCCATCCGACCATAACACGGAAGGCTTGTAATCATTGATGAGCTGTTTTATATCCGGCCAAAGTTTCGTTTTAGGAAACTCCTGGGTAGTAAATTCGTTTTCCTTATCTTCCATATAAATTGGGTTGAACCACTCGTATAAGGAATGGTATACACCAAACTTCATATTCAGTTTTCTGACCGAGTCCGCAATTTCCTTAACCAAATCACGATGCGGACCAACTTCTACTGAATTCCAACTGAACGAGCGTTTTGAGGGGTACAATGTGTAGCCGTCGTGATGTTTGGTAGTGAGGACGACGTATCTGGAAACAAATTGAGGAAAATGTCTGTAGTTGCACATTGTTTGTTAGGCATTTTGAGAGCAAGGAGAAGAAATATTTGTTACCAAACTAAGAAGAAGTCAAACTTATCAATTATATGAGGTAGCTAGGTATATTAGCACGGAAATAGGTGCTTTGAAATTTTTTTGCTGATTGCCATAAAGAGGTGTACATAAGTAGGTGATAATGTGGTAGGAATACCACCTCATCAACTACTTATGTAACCTTGTAGTAGGTACTAGCTACCGCTTTACAGGCTTTGCCAAACATTCACTCCTTATAGACTCAAATCTTAAGTGGTTGGGCTGACCGATATTAAAGTCGTATCGCATTAATATGATTAATAGTTTAATAGTTTTGCTAGGTTAAATAATAAAATATTACTTGGCGCCAGCTTTTTGAAACAAAGCTGCCCAGAAGTCAGGGTCGAAGAACTCTGCTTTGAACATGGGGGCAAACTCTTGGTACGTGAACCACGGCGGGTAGTTTTTTTTCATGAAATCTGCGATTTTCTTGTCTCCTCCTGAAAATGAAATGAATCGTAGGGTAGGACCATGATCAATATTACCTATATTTATTTGGAAGATTAATTTCCTAATATTTTATGTTACCGCTGCTAATTTCATTTCCTGTGTTATTTGATTCATATATGCTGCCGTAAATATTTTAATATACCTAGGTATGTATTTATTATAAGTGTAAAAATCTGTTTAGCGATTTTTGCGGGTGTGGCGATTGGCAATGCAACTTTAGGTACCAATAATGGAGGTAGGTACGTCTATATATCTATCTAGATAGGTACGTACCTACTTAATACCTAATGTAGGTACCTACCGACCTACTTACCTAAAGTACTATTTTCTTGTTAACCTACTTATGGTTACAGAACAACGAATGTGGAAATATATAAACAACAATTATGTTACAGGCATATTGAAATATCTTGTTTAACTCACCGATCCAGTGGTTCCAAAACCATTCAGACCCGTACCCCGGCACAGAATACAGACCCCAGTGAACGAAGATGCCGATCTTGGCGCGGTCGTACCACTCAGGTAACGGACGGTTGTCCAAGTCGGCCCAATCGGGCAAATACATATGTTCCCCACCATTCTCCATCCGAATCGAACGGTTTTCGTTAACCCTACGTCGCATCCGCTGAAATGCGCTCGCTGAACATATCAGAAGAATTACTGTTGCTAATTTCATTTCCTGTAATTGAATTAATTGGGCAATTAAGTACACGACGGAATCCCTTAATACTTGTTTTGTATCAACGAGTAACGAACGAGCAACAACAGAACATAGGTAAGGAATGTTCGACTGATACTTAGTTACTAAATAAAAATGCGAAAGATTGTAAAGCATCAGGTGTACAAACACCGACACATGTGTTTGTACTCTTTTGAACAAAACCTGATTCCAAATTTATGAAATCACAATTTTATTTGTCACTAAAATAAAAAGTATCAATCAAGACCAGAGAACTAGTAGGTACCTATTTATGCATCCATCGATGTAGATGTGTCGGTATTATGCTTGGGACCGAACCTGGGTCCTCTCGATATCTCACCCTTACCCATTGATCTGCAATACCTAATCTAAACACATGGTTTTCATGTGAGTGAATTGTTCTACGTTGTTGTGGCTTTCTTAACTTTTAATATCGTAAACGAACAGCATACATATTATAAGTGCAGACTAAATACGTAATTAGTATCTCTACTATCACCAAGTAGTACAATTAGTTGTCATAAACGAGGTTATCGGAAAAGAATCAAGCCGTTCGAAGTTAATAAACCTACACATACAAACACACAAAATTAAATATTTGTCTGGTCATTCAACTCTAAGGAAATGTTTATTTTTATCAACTAAGGTATACAAATTCAATATTCATGAAATAAAATTGGTAGGCTATTTATCAACGTTATAACATTTCGAGACAAATAATAATAAAGTTATTCTTACCATGATTTTGTACTTTTATATAAATTATTAAAACACTTGTCACAAAAATATTAAATGACTTTCTAATCGCATGTTACAGAGGAGCTGATATGTCAGCTTTCCTTCGAAGCTTGTTTACAACTACAGCACTCTAGCGAAGATTCAAATTAGTTCCACACATACAAGATTTTCCTCCTCTGATGAATAAACTCTAATCACAAAATAGAACATTCATACATACATATGAATGGTCTGTTTATTTGTTTTTTACCGTTAAACCGGTTAAGTTTGGAGGAGCAAGGATGATTTAACACGATTAACAAATTTCAACCAATTTTAACAATTTTTTACATCTTCTAAAATAACAGCGAGGAGCAGGATCAGCAGGAAGTGGTTAGAAGAGGTGTGGTGAAGAGTGGTGAGCTGGTGACGCGAGGTCCTAGCCTGTGAGCAGGCCATAATCAAGATTAGACAGAATATGATTAATAAAAACTATGGAAGAGGGCTTGATGTCGTCATTATTGTCATTTATTATAATGGTTCGGAAGACGGTCCACAGGTATTTTATTTGCCGTTATAATTTAACATAATTTTATAGCAACGACGACCTTACGAAAATAGTTCAATGGGCATTTGACCTTGTTTTGAACATGGTCGAATATTCTTAATATCAAGATAGTAGCACCAAGACCAGGCATAAAGTACAGCTAGAGGAGCGTTGGTTCTCGGCGCCAGGTGACGGTGCGTCGCTATCTTTTTTTATTTAAGTAGGCGACGTTTTTTGGGCAGATCCACCGCCTTAAATGCACACATACGTACAATCTAGTTGTATATAGTTGTAATAATACTACTATAATGCGATTAAGGTCAGTTAGTAAAACGGTCGTCTCAAGTGCAAGCAAGCAACTCAGGTACTTAAAAATCCAAGTGTTTTCACTTGTGTACATAATGATTGAAAAGTCTATTAACAAATGAGAAATAAAACGATCGCATAACATCAAATACGTATTTATTTCATAACCAAGTAACATAGTCTTTAAGTAACCTTATCGCTAACTTAATTAAAACGAAGGCAATTATACAACACATTGTGCTATAAAAAGACAGTATACAAAGTGAAATGCTACGGGTACATAGATGAGGATATTTTATCTAACTAACTATAACATTTGGGAACGGTTTTTGCCTCTTAAATTATAAATACAGTTTTACTGAATCTTGTGAAAATCTACATCTAGTGAAGTATTTTCAGGCCTATTTCACAGTAAAAATCTTATTGTTTACATTAATAAGACAATGTTTGTATACAATAGCAGTACAATTTTGTAAACCAAAGTAGATAGTTGCGTTGAAGCAGCTTAAATGTTTATAGTGTTATAGTAAGATTAAGATTTGTAATGCGATTAGAAAGTGTTGTATCGTGTTATTTTTAGTTTACATTTTCCGTTCAGTTATATTTAATGTCGTTCCAAAATTTTATAGCATTGAAATTTAGTTCTATTTAACAATAAAAATAATATTGGATGAGTGTGTTATAAAAATGTGAAAACATTTAAATATCCAAAATAACTCGTACACATTTAAAATATGAATTAAGAATGGTTATAGAATGCTTAATTATTTCATAAAATATTGGCAATTACAATCGTACACATTATTATGAAACTGTAATTCGTGCTGCATACGCTCATTATTTGGTCATTAACTGTGACCAATATGCAAGGAAAAAAAATAAACGCTACTCACGCATTTCTTACGTAGAGAAGTATTAAAATATAAATTTTACATACCTATTCGGTTATTATACTTCTTTATTATATTTATTTTGACTTAAAACCACAAACAAAAAATAATAATTACACAGACTGCAGTATGATTAAGCTTATTGAGTGAACATCAAGTGTCTATTTTAAACTAAAAATATAGTTTGTAAAGTGGTTAAAATAAATCTTTCTCTTTCTTTCTTTCTTATTATCAAGGTTAACGTCACTAATTAATTATTTAATTCATTAAGCTGAAAATAAATGTTAAAAATGTAAGTGTTGCTGTGTATTAAAATTCGAATTTGCACCGAAATTGAAAGAATATTGAATATTTAAAATTGAATAAGAAGTGTAATATCTGTAGGTGATTACAAAATCAATGTATTTCACAATAAATTTAGTGTTATCGAGTTTGTATATAAAGAGAGTGCTGTAAAATTGAAAATTTGAATGAAATTACATATGAATCAATGCGTGAAAAGAAACGAATAAAAATATGTAAAATAGGAAAAGTGTAAATATTAAACTTACCTAAGTGTTAGTAAAATTTTGATAAAATTAATGGAATGTTTTTAAGATCAAAGTAAAGAAGTATACAAATTTAAAACAAGAGTTCATTAGTATCGTAATTTATTTTATACATATAACATAATCAATTTTACACGTCATAGATTTTTCTAGTACAAGTGTTCGTTGAAACACCAAAAACCTATAGGTACATTACATATTAAGCATACAAAAATAAATACATAATATTTATGCTATACTAAATATAATATATTTGTGGGGACCTAGAAAATGTGTACTTTTCAGGCGGATTTCGAAAAATACCAATACAATTTGAAATTCGTCATATAATTATATGAGTGTGACAAAACGATAACATACATACTTCCGCTAACCCTAATAAAATACACATTGTCTTGGCCCCGTTACTTAGCTCTGTACAAAAATATATTGCTTTACTTGTATTTCTGTGATCAGCACAAAAGTTTTACATGCTGCTCAAAGGAAGCATCGCTAACGCATGCGATATCTCAAAACAAATCTAGAAAGCTTCCTAAGACCCACTAATGGCCCATACACCGTACTTACTATGGTTGGTATTGTGTAGGAAACGTCGCCATGCTAAAGATATAATTACAGTAATATGCTCCTTTAGTCGAAGTTGAAATATCGTAAAGAAATTTCACTTTGTCCGGCTCGAAGGACCATATTTATGCACAAATTCTAAATACTATTACTTGATTTCAAGAGGTATCGTCGGCAATAGTGAAGCAAGCATAAATCACATCACAAACTTTAGTTTAAAATGTTTTCGTAAAGGTTAAGGCACATAACAATGAGTAATTGTCAAAATGGTCAAAATTTCGCTTTTGTTAATACATCATCCTCAAATGAAAGCGCCCATATATTAATATGAATAAATTGATTATTCCGTTTTGATTTAATTAATAATCCAGGCTCGCTCAGTTGTTAGAATTGCTTTTACCCAATAGTCGAACAATTTACTTGTAACCATGCTTTTTACGACCGATTACTTTACCCTCTCTATCCCTTACTTTGGTTAACGATTTTTTATATTACTTATTCTTACTTATCTCTGATAAAAGAGCATCGGAGCTGTACCAGAATTTCCTAAGTAGATATGTGTATTGTTTTGTTTAATAAAACGTAAAATTATAGTAGCAGCTATTACGAGTATAGTATGATATTTTATCGGTAGTAAGAGATATGAGTAGTTTAGTGAGGTAGTAAGAGAGTTACATGAACTGCTTATGTGCCCGAACCTTTGGAAATGCTGTTTTGTACTAAGTTAATCTTAATATATCTTACTTACTAATCTTTGTTAGTCCATTATCTTGTATACATATAACGCGGTTATTTACTGGTACAGATTCACTTATTCGTTACAATGCTATATTACTCCTTAAAATTAATATGGCTACATATCAATCGATGCATTACACAATATAATTGTTTCAGACAGAAGCGTACAAAATTTTGTTCGTAGCGTTTCCACAGAAATATTTCTTTCTTTAAAAATGGAATGTCTTTCAAATTTCATTATGAGTACACAGTGAAAGCATATATAAATATAAAAATACAGGCTTAAATACTGTAACTTTATAAAGACGCTATAATTTTGTATTTATTGTATTCCGAAGCTCACGATTTACGTAAGTACGTATTTATCTACATTTTATACATTATACGAATAATACAAAATAAATACATTTAGAAAGTAATTAATCCTATCGTTTCAAATCACCTTATTTATTATTTTGTTTGTCTCTAAAAAATAAAGTGTGCACAAATCTATAAAAAATCCACTTCATTCAAAAAACAAACGCATTTAAGTGCATGGTTGGTTAATTACTACAGTCAATTTTTTTTAAGTGTCATAAATATAGTGACATTCCGTGTATTCCAATGAAAAAAAAAAACATCTTGGCAACTGACTACAATGTTTAACTGTCATTTTAAAAGGTCAAAATGTAATTTGAGAGTACGTTAGAACTTCGCATTACAACCAATATTCACTGTCCAATGACCTAATAACTTTGTGTTAATTTACAAAGATCTACAATTACAATAGCTCTACTTTAAATGGTCATTGATTATATTTCTAGGATACAATTATTAATATTGACATAATGGCAACGTCCAACAGTGTAAGCTATGAAACTCACAGAAAAGTTTCGTTCATAAAATTTAGAATAGTGCGTGCCTGATAACTTTGCGCGCGGTTATATTTAAAACTAATATTAATTGTTTATTAACCTGTGATGACACATCTATCAATTTCTAACATAAAGATTAAAACTGTACTTTACGTTTTTAGTATGATTTATTCTTTTTTGACGTGATAACGTCTTATAATCAATGACCGCCGGCTGCAAGCACGAAAAAGTATGACGTCATTGTCACGTTCCGCCTGAGCCGAGCGTGCAAGCGAGAGCGCGGAACAAGCGATAGAGGCTCGATCGGCCTACGTGTGCGGTTTTCTTCAATGTTTTCTTATGACGTTATTACGTAAAATTATCGTCCGTAAACCGACTTTACAGACCACCATTTTTTTGTCATAAATATTTGTATAAACTGTTTACAACTTTACAGTATTTAGTACACCCGCCCTGCGATCGAAATTCGAACTTATTTCATTTGTCCAAAGGTTTACATTGACTGTAATAAATGCTTCATTTTCTTCAATAAATGTTCAAATTTAACTATACCAAATCTCTCACCCCTACTTGCTTGTATTATTGCTAACAAAGAATACAAAGTTTTGTTTTCACGAATTATTTAAATAACGAATGAAATTAAGGATTACACTAATATTACTTGTACACTTATAACAATTACAGATAACATAAATCATTGGATGACAAGAAGTTTTTTTATTTGTTTTGGACAATTATAATAAAGATATCAATAGCTACAATTTTATACAATATCAATAAATACAAATTTATGTATGTACAATTGTATAGCACTGTATTTTACTTCAAGATAGTAACTTTCACATGTCAAAATTAAGTACATACCACGAACAGTGTTACCAGACGCGTACTATACAAACCATTTTATTAGAAACAAGTAGAGGCGGGAAAAATGAATCTGTAATCATGATTACAGTAATTGCAACTGTAATCATGATTACAATTACAATTTACATCTGCGCCCTTACGTTTACAGCGCCTTTCGAGAAAGGTAGTAAGAGCGTTCTCGGCGGCGACATTTCAGTGCCTCCAGATCTAATCATAATCCGAAAAAATCATTGACTTTTTATTACTATGGTCATCGGGTTTCATACTGAAATCGCGAAAAAAAATGTCCTAGTCACAGCCATCGCAACAATAGAAATTTTAACAAGGGAATTTAAACACTAAAATCATTATATCACGGTTTAATTTCCCGTGAACGCGGTCGTACAGTGACTAACGCCAGCTATCTCAAGAATAGATATGTTAACAAGGTAATTTGAACACTAAAATCCTTACATCACGTTTTAATTTCGATTGCAGTCGTGGACGTGGAATTGTAGCTCTGTTTGCGTTTTATGGCTCGGACATTTTTAGACCGGACCCGACGTCCATAGTAATAATAAGTCAATTGTAAGCATAATTACATTTTGGCCAAATTCACCAGATGACACTGTAATCTGTAATAATGATTACATATTGCCCATCTCTGGAAACAAGCTTATTAAATTATATCCATACCTGGCAGATAGACGTGTCAACTATGAAATAGACTGTAGCCTGTCCCTTTGCCTCAAAGCCTCGAGTTTGGGCAGCAACGGCCATTGCTTATTGAAGTATTCCTCCAAGGGCGGCTTGGTTAGTATGGTGGCTAGGAATTGCTCCAGGGTTATGGACCATACGCCTTCCGTCGAAGGGTCACTGTCCCGCGACGGGGACGGCGGGCCTTGACGACTGTCTTGGTCTACTTCGGTTGGGTTACCGTTAGGGTCCACCTGGTAATGTTATGAAATTTAAATTAAAAAGACTTATTTTTAATCAGAATTAATAGGATGGAGAGAACGGATTTAAGATAGCAAACGAGCATGCAGCACCACCTTCCGCTGCCACCGATGACGGACAGAACAAGACTCAAATGGGGACTGCGATAGTTAGTCCGGTTAGGAGACGGTGTTATTAAGAAAGTTAGTTGATCAGCTTGTTAGTATGTAAAAGGGCTTAGGCAAGGACTGATAATGATAGTTAGTCCTATTAGTTAGTAATAGTCCAGTTAAATCAGTGATAGCAGAGTTGGTTGAACTCCTGCACACATCTTTTTTTTAAATTATTTGCATATCAGAATGTAATTTGCACTTGCTTCGGTGAAGGAAAATATCGTGAGGAAACCTGCACACCTGAGAGTTCACCATAATGTTCTCACAGGTGTGTGAAGTCCGCCAATCCGCACTTGGCACTTGGTGGACTATGGCCTAAACTGGGTTTCCTCTCACATTGTGAT